>CM053785.1:945553814-946231314 GCA_028749045.1 Cupressus sempervirens
TAGCAAGTCTTAACCCATGTTTAGGGAATGTGACAAGGTTAAGGGGGGATTAGGATTAGGGTCAAAGATAAGGATTGACATCTTCTAGAAGAGTCTAGGCTTTGGATGAGGATGAAGACTTTCTAGAAGAGTCTAGAACTTCCTAGGATGAGGATAAATAAGGTTTTTAGAAAATAAATAAAGTTTTATTTATTTCAAGGGTTTGGGTTGAGGAGATATTTATTAAAGTGTTTTTAATAAACATGAGGATTAATATTTAATTTTAATTAAATATTTTGAGTTGGGATTAGGGGTAGGAAATGATGGGATTATCCTTTAATCAAAATTAAAGAAGGATTAGAAGATTTTGGAAGAGGTTAGTGGTCTTAAGGAAATTGGCCAAGTTTTGGGCAAAAAATAAATTAATTATTTATTTTGGGATGTTTGGTCAATTTATTAATTAAATAATTAATAAATAAGGAAATAATGTTTAAATAAGATTTAACCATTTTTGGGAGGGATTCCTTAATTAAATATTTTTAATTAAGATAAAGGGATTTCATGGCATAAAAATAAATTAATTAATTAATAAATGATGATGTCATTAGGGACTTTTTCAGAAAATAAAAATGCTTTATTTTCTAAAGGATTTTTAGGTGTCTACACTTTCCATTTGTCATTTTTGGGAAGAAGATGAACTAATTCAGTTTCTTTTTGTAATGGTTCATCTCAGAATCCTATATGTACTCAATTGAAAATTAATGAAAGGGTCATCTAAATTTTGGTGTGAAATACTTTAGATTGTGGAGACAACTTGAATGTGTTTTGTATCAATCATTTACTATTCTATTGCATATCTTAGTTAGAAACCTCTCTTTGAGTTGAATTAAACTAATGAACAAACATAGCTTTGTTCGCCTATTTTAATACAATAAACTGAAGATAATCATAGTATTGTTAGAAGCTAAAAGATACTTTTTCTAGTGTTATTTCTTAAGCTAGTTTCCTACATTTTAGAGTTAAATTCATTCTGTTAAGCATTTTTTTCATTTAAATAGAATTCTCTATTGCATCACCAATTTTACAGGTTCATAAGATGTGTGGATTTATAGATTTGGTTAGTATTAAGACCTAGACTTTAGCCTAAGTTAGTTTTTGTCTAGGCCTAACTTAGTTTTCCTCTCCTATTCTTTGGTTAAGAAAAAACCCCATCTTAGAATTAGGAACAAAAACATTCATTAAAAATCATAAACTCAAGGAGTTGTACCTATAAATTCATAGGAAAATTAGTCACTAAGTTACAATTTCCCAACTATTTTAATCAGTTGTTGTTCATAGATATTGGGCATTTAAAGAGTTAATTGAAAAGGAACAATCTATTTACCAAATTATTTTTGGTGACCCTGCTGGGGAGACAAATAATCGCTAGACTAGTAGATGTTATAAAATGAGGAAAGATGGTGCTACCTCATGAGAACATATTTCCCATACTCCAACCTTACCTTGGATTCCAAGATGATCAAGAAGATATTATTTTATCCCTAAATACATTTGTCTAGGGGTATAGAAGGAATGAACAACACTATAGAAATGCCAACCAAGTACTTGAGGAAGAAGAATCTAGAGTTGAAGCATGAGAGGGGCTATTTAGAGGAGAGATATTTGAAGAGAACAAAGGAAAGAAGAGTGTGAATCTTGAAGAAGAGACTAATTTGGAACCCTGGACCAAAGAAGGTTCCTCGGGAGTACCAAAGATCAAGGTGGGTAGGACCCTATTTTTGAAAAGCTTGCAAAACTTAGCTTTCCCATCCTAGAAGAACCTCAATGAAATGGTGACAAGAAGAGTAGGAGAAAGCCATCTTCACCTCTAGAAATCAAATCTTATTGTACACTAATTTCTAGGTATTGATTTTACACAAAGTATTTTCTCCTCTAGTTATCATCTTTTTGTAATACCTTGTGTGAACATTTATGGCTACTCCCTAAGCCATAGTGACTGGTCTATTGCAACTCGTAGCATACCATTTGCTTCCATATTATTCAAGAAAGAACTTCCCCAAGTTTTTAGGTCATGGGAAGGTTACTACTGATGAAGACATTAAAGCCTTTTTCACATCAACTTATATCTTGGGAGTGGCACACGAAGAAATAGTCAAAAGATTGTTTGTAGAAACTCTAATAGAAAGTACATTAGATTGGTTTTATCATTTAGATGATGCCTTAACTATGGATTGGCCTACAATGAGAACAAACTTCAAAAAAAGATTCAAAATCATAGAAGATGAACATGTTCTGCTAGCATAGTTGACATCTATCAAAAAATAAGCCTCTATAAGTATGAAGGGATTTTGTTGCTAACTTTAACAAGATCACTAGTAGAATTCCTACTGCTAATAGACCTACTATAGGTAATTTAAAAAAATTCTTCATAAGTACAATGCCACTGAGCATTAACTATGATCTAAGGAGATCTCATCCCACTGATCTGGGAGACACCCAAAAGAAAGTTGTTGAACTAGAAAATGACATGATCTCTACCCAAAAGTGGAAATGACAGTTTCAATCTAAGGAAAGTACTAGTAACACCACTTCATTTGATGAAATTTTGCAAAAATCATCAAAAAAATTAGTTTCCATGAAGAGGAAACTCCCCGGATTCAATAATTCCTACCAATATAATTTCCAAAATTAACCTAGGAGGAATACTGATGGGAAAACTCTACAACTTACTGGTTTGCAACAGAGACTCGCTATAGAAGTTGTACCCAAAAAAGGGAATATGTGCATCTTCCATTTAACAATGGATCATGATAATGAAATTTGTCCTAGAACAACCTGTATGATGTAGTTGTTGTTTGATAACAAGGTAAATACTACAACTTCTGGTCCTGGGTCAGATTTGTACTCAAATTGTGACTCTAGAAATTTATTTTTAGAGTATGGATCAGACTTAAAAGGGCAAGGTGAATGTCTTTCTACAATTTATGGGACCTCATATATAATGCTAACTCAAAGCTAGAAGAATAAAAATAAGGTTTCTAATCATTCTCCAGGTGGTAATGATGATTTTCCTTCAAGTACTAGTAATGTCAATCAAGGAGTCAAGATTCCTCAGTTGGGTAAGGAAAATAATTCTTTTGATTTCATTCAATTTTCTAAGGACTCCAAGATCCAAATTTCTCCTATAGACTACTTAAAGTCTCATCCCTCTAAATCAAAAAGGTTAATAGATCATTGAAAAGGAGATAATATAAACCTAAATTATAATGTTACATCTATGGAAGAAGATGAATACTTAACATCTAATCTTTTTTATCAAGAAGAATCCAACATTTTGGTGACTTTTCCAAGTCAAAAACCTAACCCATTTTATGTGTCCCTATATATTAATGGATGTGAACTGAGTAATTATATAATTGATTCAGGGGCTTCAAACAATGTGATGCCCTACCTGATGGCTAAGGCTTTAGGTTGTACTCTTACAAAATTTCATAGTAGATGTTACTCCATGGATACCAAACAAGTTACATTGCTAGGGAAAATCAAAGGCACATAGGTAGCCTTAGCCACATCTGGAGAAAAAGTGACTATTAACCATCCTAGTCACAAATATCCGTGCTAGCTATGGGTTGTTGCTAAGAAGAAGCATTTGTGAATATTTAGGGGGGCAAATAAATTTGGATTGGTCTTAGGTGGTGATTTTGGTAGGGAGTAAGAAGGTGAAATTAGGCCCTGAGGAGAAAGCTAAGTTTATTGCTCTGAAATTAGATGACCCTAAATCTCATATTTTGTACCAAGAATTAGAGTTTAGTAATTACATGTTTTTCATTGAAGATGATATAGATGAACCAATTAGTAAGGAAGAGGATGAAGACCCAACTCTTGTCAAAGAAGAAATACTACAGATCTCGACACTAGAATTTGATGGGAGTTGCTCTTTATCTTGGTTCGGTGCAAGGGTGGTACTAATACCCCCAAAAGGAGAATCAGAACCCATGGTATTCAAATTGGAGCTTGAGAATATTAATAATACCATCGAGTACAAGGCCCTGCTTCTTAGGATAATAGCTACAAAGGAAAAAGGAATAAGAATTCTAAAGGATTGTGGCCATGTGGAGCTGATTGGAGACCAAATTAAAAGTCAATATTTTGTGAAGAATCATAAGTTAAAAAACTACAAGAATACAATATGGGATGAGATCAAAGAGTTAGATGATTTCTCAATCAAATCTATACCAAGAGAAATGAATTTCAAAGCATATTCATTGGCAATTTTTGCCTCCTCACTGCTTACTCACCCAAAATTCAAAGATAAGAGGTATCAAGTGGAAATTGTGTATAGACCTTCCATGCCTAACAACATAGAAGCCTGGAAAGTATTTGAAGATGACAAAAGTTTGCAGTTATTTTTTGAAAATGTTGGAAATGTTCATGAAGATAGTTCAAATGAATCCTCTCAAGAAGATCATCACAAGAAAAAAAAGATAGATGGATCCCATGCCATCCAATTACAAGGTAATGTTATTCCTCCTTTGTATCTTTGGAATTGCTTAATAGACATGATATTTTCATCAAGAAGAAGAGGATGGAAAAAGGGCCTACAACCAGTGAGTTTGAAGGTATGAATATTGGGGATATGCAAAATCCTAAGATGATCAACATTGGGAGATGTTGCATGCTGGAAGAAAAGGACGAAGCATAGAAGGTTTTATATTTTGCATTCTCATTTTGTGGTTTATGTACTCAATTTTACGGTAAACAACGTATTAACTCAACAAGATGTAGGTTGAAATAGTAGAGGAATATGGATAGCTAAGACAAAATAATATGGCATTGAACTTAAGCTCACAAAACTAGTAAGGGGTAATTCATTATGTAAGCCATAGCGGAAAATGAAAATAGTGAAAAATCAGAAGAAAATCAATTAGTTCTAGTAGTAAGCCTACAAGATCTTTGGTTTGAAAATATCATATGTTTCCTAACATATGGTGAATGTCCTAAAGGATTAATAATGAAACAGAGAAGAGATCTTGAATTGAAAATTGCCAAATATGTGATCTGGGAAGATAGGCTATATAAAATATCCATAGATGGGACATTCCTCAAGTGTGTAGACAAATAACAACAAGAGAGATTGCTGAAGACATTCCATGATGAAGCATGTGGTGGACATTTCTCATCCTTAGTCACTTATTTCAAGATATTGAGGAAATGTTACTACTAGCATGGGATGTTTAAAGAGGCTTACCAATGGGTGTCAAAATGTGAAAAATGAAAAATGTTCATTGATAGACCTCAGTTAGATGCACTACCTCTCAAGCCGGTAGTAATCAAAGGTTTTTCCTAAAAGTGGGGCCTTGATTTTATTGGTCCTATTAATCATGTTTCTAGTGTTGGCCATATCTACATCGTCACCACAACAGATTATTTTATGAATTGGGTGGAGGGGAAAGAAACTAAGAAAATCACTTATAAAGTAGTTTGTGAGTTCATAAAGGAGGACATACTAGTCAAGCTTGGTGTGCCTAATAAAATGGTAATGTATAATGCAACTTATTTTTCTTTAGTTGAAATTACTAAGTTTTGTTTTGAGTATGACATGACAATCAGTCACTCATCTTACTACTTTATGCAAGGGAATGATCAAGCTGAGTCCAACAAAAAGAACCTAGTGAACATCATAAAAAAATGATGTCAAATAATCAAAGGACATGGTACAAAAGGGTCTTTAAAACACTTTGGGTAGATAGAGTGACTCCAAAAAGGGTGGTCAAAATTTCCCCTTTTGAATTGGTTTATGAAGTAGAAGCTAGTCTTCCCCTACCCCTAGAGATGGCTACTAGTAAATTAAGAAAAATGATTGTAGATGATATTTATAGGGATGGTTTGGAGAAAAGGATCATGTACCTAAATAATATTGAAGAAGAAAGAGAAGAAATTTTGGAGCATATTACACAACATCAAATGTTTGTAAAGAACTTGTTTGACAAAAAAATGAGGCCTTATAATTTTGCAGTAGGAGACACTATGCTATTGAGGAATAAGAAAAGGGCACCAAAAGGTATGTATGGGAAGTTTGACACACTTTGGAAAGGACCATTCATCATCCATCAAGCTTTTGAAAGGAACTCGTTTAAATTGGTGTATCTAGATGGCAAGGTGCTACCTCTAACATATAATAGTCAAGACTTAAAGTTGTATCAAATTTCAAATTGAAAATAGGTAACCCCTATATTGTACCATAGTTTCATTTTCTCATTTCCTTGTTTCCCTTAGCTAGGTTCTCTTTCCTTTCTTTCCTTGTTTTTGTTCTTTTGCTTTAGTGTTTTTGTGTAGCCTCCTTTCATTCTTTTGCAAAACCAAAGATTTGGATTCCTCGCTTGGACATGAAATGCCCAAGTCCCTAGATAGAGCCAGTTGTTGCCCCACTTTTATTTTTCAAATCTTTCTCAAAAGTGAATTCTATGTACCCTAATAGAAACAAAGGTTCATCCTTATGCGTATTCGAGTGTAGGTCAAATGATAGCTTGACACTCTTCATCACATTTCCCTTAAATCCCTTCTTTATTTTGGAAATTGGGTGGTTTTATGTCAAAATTCTCGTAATACATTAGGTAGGTTTAGTACCCAACCCAGTGAAGATCAAGATTTTATCTTTCCTAATGAATTGTATTCGCAAGATGGTTTCTAATGCTTTATAATTCCCAAAGATTTCATATCTCTATAGGACTTGCAAAGAAAGAGTAAATTGCTATGACTTCAATGATTATTGATAGATACATTAATTAATTTTAAGCCATGCCAATAAATAATGAAACAAGCATTGGTAGGAAACCTCATATTACCTTCTCCTCGGTGGGTTTTCAACCCATGAAGGTGATTTTCCATAGGAGCTCAATTATGGATACATCAAGCATAATAGTATTTTAAAATCACGTATTCCTCACTAAATTAATAGTTAAATCTCAGATCAGTCCCTCAAGCATAATCTAAACTCATTGAAATTGAAGTACAAAACTTTGGCAGAAAATCTCATATTGTCTTCTCCTCAATAGGTTTTCAACCCATGAAGATGATTTTCCACGAAACTCATATAAGAACAATTCAAGATGCTAAGTAATCTCTAAGTGAACAATTATGCCTTGATTTAGCATCTTGAACAATAAAATCAAGCCTTACCAAAGATTCAACCATATAGAAGCATCTGTAGAAAATTGGAAATCACCTTCTCCTCGATGATTTTTCAACCCATGAAGGCCATTTTCTACCTCATCAAATAAACCAAGGCAATCAAAAAGATTTAATCCAAATGAAGAACCTAATACATGATAGGATGATAATAAAACAAAATTGACTATCACAAATGGAAGATGTAATTGGGATCTTGCTTGGCAGATTTTCATCGACGGAGTACTCCAGAAGCAATTTTTTGAAACTAAGGGGAAAATAGAAAAGTAAATAATGGGTTATTTGAAAGTTACCATTAAAACCAATGAAATGATGAAAAGACATTTAAATATTTTTTGAAACCTTGCATGTACTTTAAATGGATATTTCCTTAAATTATCACTCATGTACCATGAGTTATGAAGTTTAATAGATGAATTAGGGATCTCATATAAAAGCACATAGGCAGTTGAATTAGTTACTTTACTTTCTTGACTTCTCAGATATGTAGTATATTGATTAGATGCAAGAGGTAAGTGAAATTATGTCCTATGCTCTCCAAGTAGCCAAAATCTATAATTCATTTTACATGTCCTCTTCCTTGATATATATGTTAGCTTCCTTGCAATTATGGCCTGGTCTGCCATGTCTACACAATTGGTACACCAATGATAACTAGTTGCAAATTCTCTAGAAAAGATGAGACACCTATAATTGAATAGAAGAAGTACATATCCATGATTGGAGGATTGCAATATCTAACTCACACTAGAACATATATAGCAAATGCAGTTGGAATTGTAGCTGGATTTCAAGTCGATCTTAAGGAGTATCAATATGCACTAGTAAAGAGGATATTTGTGTTAACATTCCAGTCATGTTTGTTATTAGTGGCATACACTTATTCAAATTATAAGTCTATACTGAGCATATTGTACAGTTAACAATGCTAACCAAGCATTTCAATTGTTACCAAGTTCTATAGTTGCTACCAAGTCCTTTGGAAAGATTTCAGTTTGCACTGAGTAGTTACTATAGAGTTAATGATCAGCAGTGTAAATCAAGCATCTCCATGTATGCCAAGTTTACCAGTGTAAAATAAGTTGTGCAGTGCTTATCGAGTTCATAGTTGATGTGATGTGAGTCTAGTTTAATTGAGCTTCTTAGTGTTAACCAAGAAACTCAATTTATATTGAGCTTGAAGTGATAGCATTAACTAAACTATGCAGTATGAATCAAGTGATTCAGTTTATATGCTGAGTTTTGCAATATTCATCAAGTCACCAGTGTAGATAGAGTTCAAGACTACTTGGAAGTGATCAGTATGGACCGAGATTCTATGTCTACCAAGTGCATGATGATGTCAAGCATTAATAGTAGATTATGAGTATTAGAACCTCACCGAGTCAGTCTTCATGACCCAAGTTTTTACACTTTGACTAACTTTGTAATATTTGTGAAAACTTGTATTCAGGCCAACTTTATAATTATGTAATTGGATTAATATATGTGTAATGTATTGTATCACATCCAAACAATCAAAGAGAATCAATGTAATCATTAGAGAAGAGAAGAAGAGTGAATTACAAAGGCTATAAAAGTATAAGGAGCATCAAAGATATACCTATCACAGTAAGGTGATTTTTACATTTAGAGGAATCTCATTCAACAAACCAAGTTGTAGATCAGAGATCGACTACTACTTCATCCTAATAGGTGGATTAGTCAAATCATTTAACAAGGTAGACCTAATAGTCTTATGTAAATCTCTTTACCAAGTGCATACTTCATTCTGTGTTTGTAAATCCTTTTACAAGGTGGACCTAGCAGTCCTTATTACTTCTAATAGGGCAGATCATTAGAAGTGATCATTGTAAACCTTAACAGGCCAACTTTATACTGTAGTACTAAAGCTTGTGGGTATCATCCCCACCCTAGTTTTACTTTCTATTTGGAAGGTTTTTGGGTCACCAAATATTATATTAGAAATAGTGTATGCTTTCATGTTTTTCAGTTTCTCATGCATGTAGTTAGATCAGAATTCACATAATGATTAATTGCTAATTGGGATAAAAGTTTTAATGGTTACTAATTCACCCCTCCCCTCTTAGTAACTTAGTCTATCATAATATTTCGACCAATTTAGATATTTGAAGGGAACACATAATTATGAGATATGGTGTAATAGATCAAGTGATTTCACTTTATGTGCCTATATTGATGCAAATTAGGCAGACAATATGGATGATAGAAAGAGCACAAGTAGTGGAGCATTCTTTCTTGGAGGAAAATTGGTTTCTTAGCTGAGAAAGAAATAAGATTGTATTTCACAAAGTATGTAGCAACAACAAATAATTGCAATCAAGTTATGTGGATGAAGCTAATGCTGAAGGATATTGGGATAGAATTCTAAGAACCTGTTGTCATATATTGTGATAACATAAGTACAAAAAGTATGTCTAAGAATCTTGTATTGCATTCTAAGACTAATCATATATCTCTTAAGTATCATGTTTTGAGAGAAAATACATTAAAAAAGGAGATCAGATTAGAGTATGTGAGTACTATTGGTAAACAAATTGTTCCTTTTCAATTAATTCTTTAAATGCCCAATAGTATACTTTGAACTTCTTATCTATTACTTATGCCAAGAATATTCTTACTACTTCCATTCTGGCTAGAAGTGCATATGTCTCCTCCTAATCTATTCCTTCTTGTCATGAGTATCCTTTGCACACAAGTCTGGCTTTGTTTCTTACAACTTCACCTTGTTCATTCATCTTGTTTCTGAATACCCATTTAGTTCCTATTAAATTCCGTTGCTTAGGTTTAGGTACTGATTTTGATGTATCATTCTTCACAATCTAATCTAGTTCTTCCTTCATTGCTTGAATCTAATGATCATTTTTTCATGCTTCATGTGCACTTTTAGTTTCAACTTGAGAAATCAGACCTAATTCCTCATTGATTCTATTTTTTGTCATCACTCATTTATCTCTGCTTCCAATTATCTACTCTAGTCGATGATTCTTTGTCATGTTCTTGTTAGATGTAGGAGTTTCTATCTCAACTCTCATCTCTTCTCTTGGTTTAGACCATTTTTCTCCTCTTTGCTCAACAATTTGTACATCATTCTACAGATCATTGTTACTCTCAATGAAATTTTCAACATTCCTTCTAAAAATTCTAGTATTATCTTCTTCTTCATCAAAAATTTAATGCATCATCTTTTTCTTGATTACAAACTTATCATCAATCTTTACATTTGTGCATTCAACTATTGTTTTGGTTCTATGATTAAAACATATGTAAGCTTTACTTTTCAATGAGTAACCAAGAAACATACCTTCATCTCTTCTTGGATCAAACTTAGCAATTTCATCATCTCTCTTAATGTAACACTTCCTTCCAAATATTCTGAAATATTTAACTAACAATGAATGACCAAACTATAATTCATAGGGGGTCTTGTTCATACCTTGTGTTATCTATACTCTATTCATAGTATATACTATTGTATTGATTTCTTCTCTCCAAAATGTCTTGGATACATCATTTCTCTTGTTGCCTCTGATACTGATCTTTTCATCCTTTTAGCAATCTCATTTTTCTCAGGTGTTTTAGGTGAAGATAACTGTCTTTTAATTCCATTCTCTTCACAAAACATGTTAAACTCTCTAGAGGTGAATTCTCAAACTCTATCTAATCTCAAACATTTTATCTTAATAATAGATCCATTCTCAACTCTATTCTTAAATATCTTACACTTCTCAAATGATTTAGACTTTTCTATATGAAATGCTACCCACGTCATTCTAGTGAAATCATCAACAAAAATCATAAAATACCTTTCTCCATAGAATCCTCTTATCTTAGTAGGACCACTCAAATATGTGTGAACAATTTTTAGCTTCTCTATAGTAGTGGACTTCATGTTAGTAAATGATACCTTTTTCTCTTTAGCCAAAACACATTCTTTGCCAACAACATTAGTAGGCTTTGTTATCTTAGGCAAGTCTCTAACTACAAATGTATTACTGATCTTCACAATATTATCAAAGTTTATGTGACAAAATCTCCTATGCCATAACCAACTATTATCCACATGTCATTTTAGTAGGATTTAACTAAAATACATTACCTCTGGAGCTTTTTCTTGTTCTAATCATCTTACCATCCTTATCCTTGATGGTGCAAGTTTTTTCTGTGAATTGTAAGTGATAGCCTTTGTCCACCAACTATCCAACACTCAACAAGTTATGCTTTAGTCCATCAACAAAATAAACATCATCAATTTTAGTCTTACCATCAAGTGTAATAGATCCTATCCCTGTAATGTGATCAGATGCATTATTACCCACTCTAACAATACCTCCATCATGATTTTTGAACTTAGTAAATTATTCATATCACCAGTCATGTGATGTGAACATTCATTGTCTATTATCCAATCATATTTATTTTCAACTTGGGAAACTAGACCTTTTTCTTCTCTAATTTCTCTATCAAGATCATCTTCTTTAATATCTACAAATCCTATCTCATCATCACTTTCACTTTGAGCTCTTTCATCAAATTCTTCATCTTCATTCGCATACAAACAATTTCTATCTCTCCTAGGCTTAAACTTTCCCTTATAATTTTTCTCCCTCCTAGGACGTTTAGATGCATAGTAACCAAACTCATTACAAGTCCAACATTTAAAGATGTTCTTACCATCTTTTTCTCCTCACAATAAGGACTATACCTTCATCAATCTTCTTATCTTCATCAAATCTGGTTCTAGTACTTCTATAAGTCTCCATGAGTGCTTGCACTTCTAGACAAATATGGTCTGACATATAAGGCACTAAAATCCATCTCTAGTCTTGCTAAATCTTCAAATTGTCTCAAACCTTCTTCTATTTCTTCCAATCTTCCAAGCAACATTTCTCTGGTAAACTTCTCAATATATGGTATAAGTAGTTCAATCATATGTTCTACTTGTTTGAATGGTGGTGTCAAAGTTCATAGAATCTTCCAAACCACTTCATCTTCTTCCTTGGATCCACCATAAGATTTAATTCCTACAACAATCTCTATTATCCTACCAATATAGCTTCTTACATATTCATCTTCCATCATTCTACCATCTTGAAATGAATTGCAAGAATTTTCCTTCGAGAAAAATCACCCAAGATCAAGAAGCTCAAGTACTAGCACAATATGGACCAATAAAGTATGATCAGAATAACAATATGAAAATGAATTGATGTTCATACACACTAGGAGTGCCTGAATATAAAGGGCTCTAGAATGACTAGGAGTCTGTAAAGTGATAAGTCTCACAACTAAGCACATGTCCACCAAGAGTGGATTATCCTCCATTGAGCATAGAAGTTAGTGCAATGATGAGAAGATAATCTTAACATGGGTGAGTCATGTAAAATTATGTTGTAGACACCATGTGTTTAATTAGAGTGCAAAAAAACTATGTTGTCTACATAGCAACTCAGATGCTTATGCAAACTCCAGTGTTTTAGACAACATGTGCTAAAATGAGATGCTAACTCTTGTGTTGTTAACAAGACAACTCATATGAGTATGCATACTCCTAGGTGTCTAATCTAATAAATAATAAAATAATACATTAACCTAATTAAACTTAAGTAATGTGTAATAATAATTAATTATTTACACTAACACCCCCCCTTAAGTGCAACTTAGTGAAATGGACTTAAACTTATGAAAGTTATAATGAAAATGCATGATGGGTCTTGGCTACCAGGCCATGTTAGGCACCCATGTACAAATGCAATGCAATCTCTCTAAAAATGAAGAAAGAGGGAAAACCTCATGGGAAAAAAGATTCTCCCAAAAAGAGAGATGAAAATACAAGATGCATGGATGGATGGAGTAATAATGATCCCCCATTACAACATACATCATGTATATACAATAGAGAAGTATGAGATAGATGTAACCCCATAAGAGGAAAAGTCCCCCTGATAAGAGAGAAGAAGAAGAAGAAAGGAGACAAAGTAGTCCCCCCCCCCCCCCCAAAATGTAGAATGTTAGATGAATGTAGAAGTTGATCCATGACTACTAAATAATGTTCCTCCCTTTAGGAAAAAACAATGTCATAGGTACATATGAGATACTTCCCCAATATGTGGAAAGAATCTCAAAGATGAATGGTGTCTTTGAAACCTAATAAACTATCCCTGTGTTGATATTGACAGTCACCCCTTCCAACACTATTGAAAAGAACATGTTTAGATCTAGCAAGGATTGATGTAGAACATATCCCAAAAAATTAACTGTCACCTCAAATGATTAAGAGACCTCCTACAAATGCTATACATAAGGATCCACAATCATATCAACCTAGTAAGACTGATCATGTAGAGAATGGATATGAGGGTTAGAGTATTCCCTTGCAACAACTAAAGAAGGATCTTCCTCATCAAATACAAGATGTATATCATCAATAATATCTCCCAAATTTGCTATGTATGACTCCACAAACAAACCTGAAATATCTATTATGTAGTTATCCCCTAATGTTGGAACTAGAAGATAAGGTGTACCCAACTGTACTAAATTACATGGACCTATTACTATAGCAATGTATGCATTTGGAATTTTCTGATGGTGTGACCACTTCCTACATCTATTAATAGGATCCCCCAAAATCTGAACCTTTTAAATCACTATCACTATTGTCACTATTAGTTTCCACAATGTATGAATTATGGAGAGGATTAGAGGATAAGCTAGGTAAAATTTCCTCAAAGTGAACATTCCTCTCTATAAATATCTCATGAGTCTCAAGATCCATAAGTCTATATGCCTTAACACGTTTATCATATCCAATGAAATTACAAGGTTATGTCTTGATTGACTTTACCCACTACAACCAATGAATCATCCTTAAGATTTTGCACCATTACTAAATAAGGAAGGAACTCGTCTTTATTGCCACCTCCATATTGAATGGTTTGGTAAATTGAAGGGAGATTAGTGTTAAGGTTAGGAACATAGAGAACATATTTGAACTCTCCATTTTCCATCTCAACTTGTCCTTTCCCTTCAACTTCCACTTGTGTATCATTCCCTACAAAGATGTGAGGTACCTTAGACTGCTTCAATGAAGAAAAGTGTCCTTTTGAAGAACCCATATGATATGAGGGACCTGAGTCAAGAATCCATTCTTATAAAGAACTTGAAATTGCCATAAATGCTTTCCCTTTTGCTTGTGAAGTGGATGGATTGGAATCCTTGGAAGCATTTGGCACATTGATTTTGTTCTTCCTAAGTAATTTTTCTAACTCATCTATTTTCTTAGTCTTGCAATGACACTCATCATGATTCAATTTCTTGTAATATGCACAAAATAGTTTATTCTTCTTGTTGTTGTTTCCCTTCTTATTGGAAGAAGAATTGCCTTGTTGTGAGGGGGAAGATTGTTGTGTCTCAAATTGTGATTTTTGCTTCCACTGCTTTTTCTTGCTGTTGGTAAAACATTTTTCACCTTGATTTTAATGGTTCTCATTACTAGCCACCAATTTTGTAGACTTGGATGACTTGAGAATTCTCGTATCTATCAACTTGGGTTTTTCCATTATCAACATTTCTACAAATGCATCAAATGTAGGCTTAGTGAAGGCACTTCCCATGGTCAACATGTTAGTGTTGTTACTCAAACAAAAGATGCATATTCTAAAAGTAGCCTCTTCAAGATGTGATGAATCAATCTATCATCCTTCATGTGATTACCACAATCCTTAAGTAGTTCTCTCAATTCACTAGCTTTGTTGACATAGTCTTGAATTGTGTCAAAATTTTTAGGATCCAATTGAAGTAGATCATCCTCAATTTGGAATCCTTTTTCCTCATCCACCTTACCATACAACCCTTGAAGTTTTTCCCAAGCACCCTTGGCATCCTTAAAGGTGGAAATGTGGAAGAAGAGATCTCTATGAACACAACTCCTAATAATTCCTAAAGCCTAATTGTCTTTAACTTTCCAATCAACTTTTACATCAGCATTAGTGGGTTTTAAAATTGTACCATCAACATATAGATTTAAACCTTTTTCCATTAGTCTAGTCCATACAATCTCTTTCCATGTAGTATAATTGTGTGAAGCTAGAAGTGGAGTTTTAAGTGAACTCATGATGCAAAGAATTAAAAGAGAACAAGAGAGAAAGCGAGACACAAGAACACAAGATACCCCCCCTCGCTCTTATTCACTAAATCAAATAACCCCCCCTCAAAATGATGCTTTGGGAACTTTATATGTAGTGTTTTTACAATAGGCCACTTGTCAAAATGGACAAAAGTAGACTTCTAATTTTGTTGCTTACAACCTCCTCTTAGAGTTCAAAACTGGTACTAAGCAATGTAGCTTAGATATAAAACAATTTTGAAGTTTGATCAAAGCAATACAATGCAAAAAAGGACCTATTTCTCAAAGTGATATTTGTGTCCACACAAGCCTATAATTTGATTTTAGATCTAGAAAATAGATGAAAAATTATGCACTTTCAAAAAAAAATGGAATATGAATATTTGTCCAGATGAGCCCAAACAAAGCCTTTGAAGTTGTAAAAATCAGGATTTGTAATTTGCAAAAAAAATCAATAGTAAAGTGTACACGGTATAATTGCATATTCATGAAACTTTAATGTAGAATGTAGATGAACTGAAAATAAACTAGACTAAACACAAGATATCCTTGTCAAAATATAAACCCGACAAGTGTCTCATATTTCCCTAACTACAAACACTAAGAAAGCTCTTAGACCAGCATCTCAATGACAGTTCTAGAAATGGGAGTATGCTTAAAATGTAGATCTACAAGAATGCATGCAAGATCTAATTACTAAAATGTAGATTATATGTGGGAAAAAAATCTTAGAATGCTATCAAATGGACATGCAATAAGCTAACATGTAGTAATGATGCTAAATAACATTAAAAAAATGCTAAAATGCTAAAATGCTATAAACTTGCTAGAATGATAATACTAATAACTCAGAATGTGCCTATAATGAAGATGCCTAAAACTTGGATCCTTTGGTGCTTGGATTTCCCTCCTATTTATAGGATTTTGGAAGGGGTTGGGGTAAGAATTAGGATTTTCACCTTTGATTGGTGGATGAAAGTGAAACTAAAAATATCTCATAAGAGACCAGGAGGAAGAATCTAACAGACTTGGTTTTGAGGATAAATGGAGATATTTCTAATTCTTTTAAATGATAAAGGAAGATTTTCACTTTTGTGAGGATAATTGATTTAACAAATTTTTATTTATTTTCAACACTTTGTCTTTTTCTTCCTCCCTTTTTGAATTTCGTTTTATGAATTTGAATTATTTTCCTCCTCTTTTAAAGTTGATTTAGGTCTTGTCGATTTGATAGATAATCAATGACCTGATGTGATTTTGATTTGAAAGTATGTTGTGTTCTTCTTATTTCCTCTTTAATTTGCATTGATTGATTAGAATTGTGTAATTCAAGTCTTTGCCAATTTTTGGGTGTCTACAAATGTCCCTCTTTGAGCTAATATGTGAAGCATATTAGTTCAAAGACTGTCTTGATTTTTTGATTTTTAGGTTGAGTTTTGATGATTGAATGATGTCTTAACATTTTGCAGTCGTCATGGTGTCTAGTTTTTGATGGCTTGATGTATGATATTTGATGATTTTATGTCTTGATTTCCGTTGATTTTTTCTAATTGATGTTGTAATGTTTTTACTTGGATATCCTGGTTTTGATGTTTGAAATTTTGGCTAGGGTAGAACGTTATATATATATATATATATATATATATATATATATATATATATATATATATATATATATATATATATATATATATATATATAGAAAATTTTGATGGCCCAATTTGGATGCCCTAGTTTGATATGGATATACTAACCCCTCATAAATGAAATTGGAAAAAAATGAAAGTGCAAAAATTAAGAAGGGTGTAATTTTATTTCTAACTGTTAGAATTCTTTAGAATAACTGAGAGGGGGGGGTGTGAATCAGTTATTCAAGGTCTAAATGCCCTAATAATATTTTTTTAATTATAGTGAGCCCATTAAACTATTCATCATCCAAGCTTAATACAACCATCCTAGCAAGTTACAGCAAATCAACATGCAGGAATAAAACATGCAAGATCAACACATGACACAGTGATTTATGTGGAAACCCAATTTGGGAAAAACCACCAGTAACATACTACTCAATTCTCACTCTTCTAAAGTGATGCCCTGTTAAAGGCCTTCCCTGTTAAAGGCTTACAACTCCCTGTTAAAGGCTTACAACACACTGTTAAATGTGACCTTGTTAGAGGATTTTACCATACTGTTAGGAATGGGCCTGGTCAAAGGACTTTGGAACATTCACTTGGAATGTCACCCTATTAAAGGATTTACAACATAGCTATTAAACCAACCTAAATCCATAGGATTTATACTAACTATTACAATTGCTAGAGAGTAAAAATAATGACTTTTGATCTGATACAACTTACAACATATCTTGCAGATTACAGATCAAACTTCAGTTCAATCCTTTGCTTGGCTTTAATCACTGTAGCTCTGACAGCTTGTCATCTCAAGCTTCGTCTCCTTGAGTCTTCTTGCTCATCATACCAATGCAATCATATATGTGGTCATCTATCAAAATAGAGTATCTATTCTCTCTTTCTCCTTAGCACCTTCTTTAGCACTTCATTCTTTCATGCTTGGTCATCTACTCTGCTTCGTGACCTTATGACTCCTTAAATAGAAATCTGAAATACCTTTCCTACTCGATTCTCCCTCTCCAACTTTAGGGTTTCAATAGATTAGGTAGGATACAATGTATCTGTCCCATATTTTGCTCTTATCTAGAAACTTCATCTAGAATCCAATTGTATTTTCCAAAAACATTTTACATAGTGTTTTGTGCCACCAACTCATCATTCTTATCTTCTTTCTGATTCAAAAAATTCTAGATAACTACCATGTCGGCTCAAATTTGGCAAATCTTTGATTTTCAAAATAATGTAGCAACTCGACATCATTGGCTTACTGATGCTTGACTTCTTCTATGTTACTTGGCACTTTGTATCATGCTCAGTACCTGATCTTCAGTTGGCACCTGAAGGCTGCTCGGCACCTGAAGATCACTCGGCATTTGAAGATCACTCGGCACTTGCTAAAGTTAAACTTTTCTTGGCTTCAACTGAGAATCTATTCAACACTAACTAGCTTGCTCGGCTCTCTCTAATGAACTTAGTTAGGCTTTACAGATGACTTAGCTAAACCTTACATCTTTGATGTGTTTTAGTGTGCCCATTCTATGTGTCCTAGTGTATGAAATCAATACACTCTTTCATTAATGGCTTAGCTAATCCTTATACTTCCTTATAACATCATAACTTCAACCTTTCTCTAGGTGTTTTGGTTACATCTTATTGATTGCCTCCTCCTTGCCAATCAACCAATTGATAGTATTTGGATCACTAAAGCAATTGTCATTCCTACAAGTAGCAAGTTTGACATCAATGACAAAACAATGATAGAGAACATTCTTTACTAGTTCTATTACTCTTCATTCATGATCTTCTCAATCATTTCCAACACTAACATGTTAGATAATTGATGAATAAAGATGGTCAAGTTGATTTAGTGCAATACCCAATTCACGAAAGTGAGAATAAAAATTCCAATGTTAGGTAAATAGGGTGAAAAGTGAGGATGGTGGTCCCATTAAAAGAGCACAGATTCGAAAGGGGACACAAGTATGAGTATCCAACAAACTATGATGCTCCAATAAGTCATTGAGATCCTCCATTTTAAGATTTTTTTTGCATTTGTACCTAGATTTTGGTGAATTTCACGTGAATTTTGGTGGGAAATTGGCTTTTTAGATGTTTTTGTGCATTTAGCTTTTCTTTTACTACTTTTGATTTCTTTTAGTGCATAGGAGTAACCTTTTAGTGCATATGTAGGATGAAATTGTTAGAATCTGATAAGATTAATAACCCAAAAAACTAATGCAAAGAATAAATATCTAAACTATGAATGCAAATGATACAAAATCAAAATAGCATCATAGAGTTAGTCTCCAAGAGAGTAATGCAAATGTTGTAAGCAAAATAGCAATTAAGAGGATGCAAAAACAAGAGATGCAAATACAAGCCAAGTAGCATGCTTATATAGGCTAGAAAGAGAGAGGAGGTGGCAACACCAACCAATGAGGAGCAACCATCTATCAGACTAAAGATAGTAAAGTATCTTCTCAAGATAGCTAATGGATGCTCACATGTAGGAAGGTGACACCTCACAACCATTCACCTAATAAGACATGCTTTATTAACCTAAGAGAGATTATTAAAAGTGTAGGAAAAATCTAGCAAAATAGGAAAAATAAAAAACTACACTAACACCCCCCCATAAGCGAAGCTTAGGTGGATGTAGAAATGGGTCCCGGCAAGTCAAGCCTGATGAGGTACCCATGTACATAAAATTCCCCCAAAAGAGAGAGAAAAGAGACTCCCCAAAGAAAATTAGGACTCCAAGTGAGAGGAAGCAACCCCCCTAAAAGATGAAGCATCCCATACCCCCAACAAAGCTTTCAAATTTTGTCTGATAGATCCACTTACATCGAACAATTTTTCTTCCCTTAGAAAAAGGGACAAGATCCCAAGTGTGGTTCCTCATCAAAGAACTATACTCTTCTTGCATAGCTGTATCCCACTCAGAAATACCAAAAGCCTCATGAAAGGACTGTCGATTTGAGGCAGTAGCAATGAAGATATGTAGAGCATCTTGGAATTGTGAATGAGTCTGCTTGGTGTCTGATGGATCCCCAACCCAATCACCTGCAAACTGCAAGGTCTGTCTAGCCCAAAGTGGACCAGAAGATGGAGAATCTAGAGGAGAATCATCAACCTGTGAATGATGACTAGGAGAGGAAGGAGGTGAATCCTCTGAATCACTCTTTGCATCAAAAGTGGAGGTAGAAGACTACTCAAGTGAATCTGACCCATTAGAAGATCTATCATGTATTCCAAGCGACTCCAATGTCAAAGTAGAAGGCAACCCTGTGACCATGCTCTGATGGTTAAGCTGATGCAAGTAGTGGAAGTTAAGATGGCCAAACTGCTCATGCCATAATCTGCTCACATCATTAAAGTGAGTGAGCAAAATAGTCAAAGAAGGATCAGAAACAAAGTGAGAAAACATATAGAGTCGTGACTGATGATCTGCTCTCCCAACTGCAACTGTAGAATCATTGTGCAACTCACGTATCTCCACTGAACTAGGAGTGAACTCAACCCGCTTGTCTAAACTTGTGTGAGTGATCTAGTGTACCGATAGGAGATTAGTTGATAATGAGGGTACATAAAGAACATCATGGAATGTGCCATCCCCCATATCAACAAACCCTCTCCCACACACCTCAACAAGAGTGTTATCACCCATCAAAATAGAAGGCATAGTACATGGCTCCAAGGATGCAATTTCTTCCTTAGATGAAGCCATGTGGTGTGAAGTACCCGAATCAAGAACCCAAGTGGATGGTGAGGAAGCAACTACACAAAGAGCCTTGCCCTTTCCTTTCCCCTTGCTATTTTCTTTTTCTTTGTTAGACCCTTCATTAGAACTTTGTTTGATAGACTCAGGAACACTAATATTATTCTTCTCAAGAATGTATGTCAAGTGATCAAGTTGTTTTTGCAAACATTTATGTTCATCATGACCAGGTCTTTTACAATAGGCACATTTGACCTTTTCTTTCTTAGGCTTATCGCCCTTGGAAGATGGTGTATCAATAGTTGCTTTTGAAGAAACTAGCATCTGATCCTTCTTCTCCTCACTATTCTTTTGTTTCTTGTCTTTACTATTGTTGTTACTACTTTTTCCTTGTTGTTCTTTTGTGCCTTGGTTGGCAGCCAAGGCATGTGACTTAGAGGACTTAAGAATGCCCATCTGGATTAGCTTGTCCTATTCTCGAGTGAGATTGACAGAAAAATCATCTAAAGATGGCATGGTGAATTGAGTACCAAGTGCACCCTTAGTAGCATAGAAGGTAGAGACAAACACAAAATATTCTGAACTTAGCTTAGAGAGAATACTAAGAATCAGTTGTTCATCTTTTTTTTCAATTCCACATTGTTTTAACTGCAGCCTTAGTGATTTCAATTTGGTGAAGAAATCTTGGATTGTGTTGAAATTTCCTGGACTCAAACTAATTAATTCATTTTCCAACATATGACCCCTCATTGAATCTTGTGTGCCAAATAGTGTTTCTAGCTTTGTCCATACTTCATTTGGTGTATCCAAAGACTCAATGTGAAATAGCAAGTCAGGAGAAACAAACAAACACAATGTTCCAAATGCCTCATCATATTTGTTAAACCACTTAGGCTTATCTTCATCTTTAGCAGGTTCAGTTTCAAGTCCCATTATTATCCTATTTAATCCAGCTTTCCTTAAGTGAATTGTCATGCGTGATTTCCACTCAAAATAATTGTATGGAGTTATGATGGGCATATTTGTTTGATCCATGATGAAGAAATGCAGAGAAGAAATGCTAAAAAGAAGAGAACCCAGCCACGACAATGTCCCCCACTTTTTACTCAATCAAAGAACCCCCCCAAAGAAATATGATTTGGCACTTTATTTTAGTGCGTTTACAACTACCACTAGAAAGAAATACTTAGTGGTCTTGATTTCAATGCATTACAAACTCTCATGAAGAGCATATGCTAAAAGTGAAATTTGGGCACAATAATCAAGGAAATAAATAGCACCACTGCGATCTACTCAAAAAATATGCACTTTCAAAAAAAGAATCACCTTGATACGAGGTCGTATGAGAAAGTTATGATCCTCTGAAGTTTTCAAAATGAGAACTGTGCACAGTCACGACTGAGAATCTGCAATTTCTGAAGAATTCATGCATGAAAATCAAAAAACAACTCCACTAGTGGATAGAGCACAAAAAAATAGCCAAGTTCATAACAAGAATCATCAAAATCAGAGTCCGTATGAGCAAGAACGAGACATTTGAAAATTGCATTCAAATCTGCGACTGCCAATGGAGAGGGGTATGGTTGTAGCTTTTCATGCTTGATTCTGCAAAATATACAGCTTGCATGAAAAATCTAAAAGATACCCAGATGGTTTTTCGGGGCTGCGAACAAAACCCAAAAAGCATTTTTCTTGCTGATGTACAGAAGATGTTGCTATAGTGTAAATCAGACACCTTTAACAATAAAAAATGGCTCCAAAAATCACAAAATGACCCTAGCAACCAGAATATGACATGCAAATGCTGGATCAGCTTCCTAAGTCCATCAATGGCATGCTGGAACCTGCAAAACTGATTGAAAACTACAAATATACAAGTTGGTTGTCAGATTTGAGATTGAAACCCCAGAGAAAAACCATTTTTGTCAAAACTTTTCTGATTCTCAGGATCATCCAAAGATGCAAGAGAATAGCATACTTCGTTTTTCAAAAAAACTACAATAAAGTTTATTTCCCCCCCTCGAATCTCTCAAATAAGGAAACTAAAATCTACTCTTGCACATAGAAAAGCTCTGATACCATGTTAGAATCTAATAAGATTAATAACCAAGAAAACTAGTGCAAAGAATAAATATCTAAACTATGAATGCAAATGATACAAAATCAAAATAGCATCATAGAGTTAGTCTCCAAGAGAGTAATGCAAATGTTGTAAGCAAAATAGCAATTAAGAGGATGCAAAAACAAGAGATGCAAATACAAGCCAGGTAGCATGCTTATATAGGCTAGAAAGAGAGAGGAGGTGGCAACACCAACCAATTAGGAGCAACCATCTATCGAACTAAAGATAGCAAAGTATCTTCTCAAGATAGCTAATGGATGCTCACATGTAGGAAGGTGACACCTCACAACCATTCACCTAATAAGACATGCTTTATTAACCTAAGCGAGATTATTAAAAGTGTAGGAAAAATCTAGCAAAATAGGAAAAATAAAAAACTACACTAACAGAAATAGCACATAAGAAAACCTAGGTTTTAGGAAAATTAGTGCATATTATAGTTTTAGTAGCACATTTGCATATGTTAGTGCATGTGATTATTCTTATAGCGCATATGAATAGTTTTTTAATGTTCTTTTTTAAATAGTGCTTTTGCGATGCTAAATGGCACATATGTGTATTGTAATAGCCCTTTGCCATATTATAGCACATTTGAGGTATGAAAAAGTATGTTTGAATTTTATAATAGCACATAGATCTATTTTAGCGCATTTGAATTATCTTATAGCATGTGTGTCCTAGGAAATAGCGCAAATGAATTTTTAAGGATGAAAATAGATTATAAAGCCTGAATTGAGTAGAAGATAACACAAGAGGCTAGATTCTAGGTCTATTGATCAGGGATTTTTCATAATGATTAAACAAAACTAGTCAAGCAGTCATGAATTAATGTTCTAGGAACAGTCTGATGATAGGTAGGTAAAGAATGATGGTCTAGCTCAAGATATAGAGTAGGGAAAACAAACAGGTCTGACTCAAGATAGAGAAGGATGAGTAACAAGTCTAAGATAGAACCATGAGCTGAGTAGCTACATATCAATAGTAGACTGATGTATGATGATCACTTGTGACAAAGGCTGACATTGGTGTTTGTTTGTTTGATGAAAAATAGGTTTGTGGGTGAAAGCTCATGATACAAGGGTTATACCCATGGCCCCAAGAGGTAATAGGTAGATTATCAGTGGAGGAGTGATAGGTGATTGATAGATGTGGGTTTACTTATTTGCTACAAATGCCCTAGTTCTGAGTGAATAGGGGACTATTGACAGTTGTGACTAAGCAATGCCACTTGGACCACAACACCTTTCATTTGATAATGGGGGAGATGACAGTGACTCTTGAGGATGTATATCAGATATTTTAGATCCTGAATGTAGGGGATTTGGTGTACTATGATCAGACTGCCAATGGTACTACTTTCTAAGATTTTTTTGGGGATGGGAACATATCATGGTTTCAGATGTTGTAGTATGAGACATTGCCAGCAGTTTTGGTTGGATTGATAGGAGAATTTTTGTTTCTAGATCATTAAGGGTGAGGGTGTCTAGTTGGATGGGGCCAGTTGACATAGGATATGATTGATCAACCACAGAGATTTGCATGAGGTAGTTGCATTTTGGCCCAATTATATCATGACTTACATTAGGTTGTGTATTTTCCCATTACTCATCTGGTGTGTGTGTGTGATAGTGGTTGTAGGATATGCCTTACATGCATACTTATTCTAGTGTGATCATGCAACCCCATTTGGGCAAGATAGAGTATTGGCGGTGTATATTGGATGACATTGATGAGGTTGTATGGAGACCTTATAGGTTTACAAAGACATGGGCCAAGGATGATGATGAGATGGTATATTTATTTGATCTGAGGTATTTTCTTGGTCGAGTACTTATAGTGATAGAGAAGTTTTATTTCAGGTGGGTGGTGAGATAGTTTGGATGGTGGCAGGGCATACCATAGGGGTCAGCACAGTATTCTTAGGTGCAGTCAAAGAGAGTGGTGTGGGGGTTGACTTTGGAGTATGAGGCTTTCCTAGAGGCCTTTTTGCAAATGATAGACACACCACATCCATGGGCATTGGGGGATGGAGGGGGATTTTTGAGAGCATCCCTTTGCAAGATATACAGATCTGACAAAGCCTATACTTGGGATTGATGAGCCATCAAGTGGGAGAGAGGATAAGGATGATGAGGGTGGTCTAGGGAGAGGTAGAGGGAGACAATGGGCAAGAGTTAGGGCAAGAGGTGTGGTTAGAGCATGGGGGAGGAGATGTTGAGTAGCCACGGTGCTACTATAGAGGGGTGTGGCACGAGGTTTAGTGTAGGGACTAGTAGGTGCAGGGAGGGTTGGAGGGATCTAAGGCCATGGTGGTGCAAGGGTGAGGGGAGAGATGGGTGGTGGTGTGGGAAATGGGTAGTGGGAAAAAGGTGTTGAGTAAGGTAGGGTAGAGCAAGTGAGGGTCAGGTTGCCTAATGATGTTCAGTTTATCTGGCAACAGAGCCGTAGGTACAGGGGCCTATTAGAGATCCATTGGAGGTACAGTCATAGGGGCCATAATAGGTGCTACCAAAGGCACAACCACAAGTACAAAAAAAAGTGCCACCAGAGAGGCTAGGGGGATCTACTAATTTGGAGGCTCAGATGAGTGCTATGGAGGCTCAAGTGGGTGAGTTGATGAGTACCCTATAGGCATTTATAGTTGTGATGACATAGGGGCCACCACTGCCACCACCACCACCAAGGATAGATGGGGCATCGACTAGTTAGATAGTCATAGCCGAACAAGTTGCATCAACAATAGATGTGATAGAGCAAGCACCACAGCAGGATACAAGTGCCCTTGGTGAGTAGGGACCTTCAGGTTAGCCGCCTGCATAGGGATGAGTGTACATTATGTGTTATGGCATTACTCCTCATTATGTATGATTATTCGTTTGATGTTTATTTTGATATTCATCCTGATTTCCTTGGTTGATCTATGGATGTTCATGTGGGTAGACATTATGATCTGTTCATGTTCATGTTATTTGATCTATTGGATGTTCTTGTTGATGCAGTCTATCTTATATTCATTTGAATTTTGGCCTTTTGCTTAATGAGATATATGAGCTTATTGATGTTTAGATGTGTGCACTTGTTATATCATGGACACATGTATGCATGTGATGGTTTGATTTGATGGATATGATAGGAGTAGATGTTAAAATATATATATATATATATATGTGTGTGTGTGTGTGTGTGTGAGTGATTAGTGTAGCATGACATATGGATAATTAATGAAAATAAATGAAATGGCAATAATGATATAATGGATGAAAATGTAATGTGATAGTTTGAATATAATGAAATGAAATAAAATGTGGTAAAAAAATAGAATTTGATGTAATGCAATGTGATAAATGAAGTATAATGAAATGAAAATGGGTGTAATGTAATGGTATGAGATGTGATGTGGTATAGTAAAATGTAATGTGATGTAAGGAAATGAATTGTGAAAAATGGATTATGATAAATGAAATGTAATGGAATCAATTCTGTGATAATGTAATGTAATGGAATGAAAATAGATAAAATGACATGGACAAAAAGAAATGATATGTGAGGTATGACGAAAATGAAATTAAATTTGTAATGTGATAAGATGTAATGAAATGAGATTTATAATGTGATAAGATGTAATGAAATGAAATGAAATTTGTAAGTGAATCGGAAATGTGATGGAATGGAATGAAAATCTGAAAGGAATTAATATGATGTGATGAGAGGGAAAATGATATGTGGTATGATGAATGTAATGGCATGAAATTTAATGTAATGCAACGTAATGTAATGGAATGATATGTAATGAAATGAAGTTTCTTGTGATGTGAAATGAAATGAATGTGTAAATGAAAATTTAAAAATTTAAAAAAAAAAATTTAGATGAATGAATGTGTGACAAAGTGTCATGGAAGGGAACATGGTAAAATGAGAATAAAAATGTGAAGATGGAATGTAATGACATGAAATGATAAATAAAAATGTGAGAAAATGTAATGGGAACATAATGAAATAAAATGTGATAAAATGTAATGTGACAAATGGAATGTGAAAGAAAGTGAAAAATGGAAGGAAATGGAATGGTTTGAGATTTGAAAGCTATGGGATGGGATGTCAACTTTTGAGATTCAAAAGCCACTTAATGAAATAGATGAAATGCGTGAATTAAAGGTAATGTGATGAAGAACACAAAATGCAAGTCACAAATGTAGAAAAATAGGGAAAGTGAAATATAATAAAATGAAATGAACTGTGATATGGAAGGAAATGAAATGGGAGGGAATGATATGTGATGTAGTGAGTTATGATAAATGAAAAGAAAATGAAAATGGGATGTGATGAAATGAAATTTCTTGAGATTCAAAAGCCACGTAATGTAGTAGATGATGCGGTGAAATGTGATAGTGACTAGAATTGTTTGAGATTCGAAAGCCATGTAATGTAGTAGATGATGTGGTGAAATGTGATAGCATGGTGGCAATATTGTGAGGAGATAAAGTACATGATAGTTGAGTGCTAAAATCTCACCTTGATGTTGATGTTGTGTTCTATTATTGGATAACCAGTCATGAATTTGCTAAATGATGTCGTGAAGGCCTCCTTGTGTATTCCAATTTATGTGCCAAACTTTTGTTTTTTAAGAACCCAAGATGAAAATGAAAACTAAATGAATGCAATTAGTTGTCACTTTGTAAAGAGATGCAAAATTAATTTTCATCATAGAGTTTTTAATAAAAAGTGACCAAGTACAATCACCAATAGCTTAGCTATGGCGATATAAATATTATGTCACGCCGAGGAGTACTAGCAAAAATGAACAATGTACATGAAAAATATGACAATTAATAGAATACAAAGTTATATATATAGAAGAATAAAAATAGGCATGTAAATAGTCACATGTTAGATGAAAAACTAATAAAATATCATGACTTCATCCTGGCACCTCTAGTAAAGCACATCATTGAGGCACTAGAAGTACATAATAGTGAACAAACCATTATTTGAGGACTAGGCATGCTACCAGTCGTGTGTAATAGTGTCGAGTTTGTTTAGTTTTGCCTGGGAGAAACTATTGTACTAGTTGGATAAGAAAGCATGGGATATGTTTGTTGGTATGATTTTCACACTTGCAAAAAAATTTTTGAAAATTATGGTGAGAAATCATTTGAGTTTCTAGGTTGCCCTAGTTTTTCCCTGTTTCATGTGTTATCAGAGTCTATTGATTTCTCCAGGTTGATCTCCTAAAATAGCCATGTAATTGTCCTAGGTCTGAAATTGATGGCATCCCTTTTGAATTTCTCAGAAGGAGTTGTAAAATGTTTTAAGTTAGTCATTTACATTCTTACGGTGTGAGGTTTCATGTAACAACAGAATGCCTTTTGCTTTTGGTTTTTGTGGCCACGCTTTCTAATATAGTGAAGAGGCGTAAAGGATTTATCACGCTTTGAAAAGCTCTTGTTACGGGCTTACAAGTAAACACCTTGAGCGAAGGAGCGGGGAAGCCTGCAGTGTGATCTATGCATATACATTTCAATGGGTAGCGTAAAGGTGTAAAGCGTGATTTGAAGGGTGCGCGAGGGTATTACGGTGTTACGAGTAAAGGATTTTTTGTAAAGATGGAGGCAAGGTTCCATGGTGTTTACGTGTCTACAATTCTTGGGTTTGCGGATGACTGTAAAGCTTCGTTTTAGCGGTAAAGGAATCATGTGGGACCTGTTATAGTGTCAGAAGGGCCCAGTTGCAACGAATCAGATGGAGGCATGACATTTATGTCAGATGGACCCATCCCTCATGGCACATGACTTAAGTTTTTGATATTACGCCCTTATGCTTGTAAGTTAAGCGTATGAATGAAGAGTTGTTTTTTCCTTTTTCTGTGGTTACAGGTCCAGTCTCAGCGTGTAAGCATAAAGAGGTGAAAAGGAAGATCAAGAAAAAGGGCTTTACGCTTATACGATAAAAGGAAAACGTGAGACCGCAATAGTAGTTGAGAGGGCTCTCCGGTGATACGAATGAAGCTAAGTCGTAAGAGTGGAAGATAAGTTTTGAAGCCTTACGGTGTCCCTGAAAAGGTGGTAAGAAGAGCTATACAAGTCATGTCTGGAAGTAGTGAGTATTTTGCTGATATTAGGAAAAATTATTTTCACCAAAGGGCTACTGAAGCATGAAAAGCTTCTACTGACATGCAAATTGCAGCATCAAGATTGGATGACAGGCTCATTCAATCTGAGAAATTCATGGAAGATGATGATTTTATTAAATCATCATAATTTAAAAGTTTTCTTTATAAAATCAAACAAAATGAACTCACATTGAGTCTCATGCCAGGAGAAGATCTAGAGAAAAATAAAGAGTTAGTTAAAAAACTATTGGCTTATGACCCTGAAAGTGAAACAATGACTGCTGCAGAAGCTAGGGAATTAGTACATAGGAGTGGCATGATTCTAATACCACATTGGGATATTGAGAAAGCCTTTGTGTTGGACCAAATGAGAAGACAAGATAAGGCCTTCAGTTATGAAGCCACTAGCAGTGAAGGCTTTAAAAGAGGGTCAGGTTTTAATGTGGACACTAAAACCCTAGTAGTATGGAGTGTGGCCTTTGACACCAACAAGCCTAAGATGATGGATATAGAAGAAATTGCTTAGGGCAATATGATTGTGTGGACATTGGAGAGCACTACTGGGAAGGAAATCTCCAGTTTGGTAAAATGTTTTGCTCTTATGAATGAGGAAAAGGTTGATGAAATTGAGGATAAGTTAGCTGCAATGTTCAATGAATGCCTTGATATTAGGAGAACATATGAAGAAGAGCTCAAAATGAGCCATGTATAGAAACAAAGAATAGAGGAGTTGGAGGAAAAAATTAAGATTCTAGAAATAGAAATAAAATCCCTCAAAGAACAGCTCAAGATAGCAGCAAAGGCAGAACATGCACCAAGGCAAGAGGAAGAAAGAAGGCATGTAGTAGAAGCAGAGGCCCAAACAGAAGGAATACTTATGGGAACAACAGTGCCTGTGCCTGTGATTAGTGTGGAAACAAAAGTTTCCCAGGTTGACAAGAATACCAAGAAAAATGCTTTGATGAATGTATTAAATCATAGAATCAGCATTCTGAAAAGAATATCTCAGGATACTTATAATACATTCATCAGTCTAAAATCTACAGAACAGGTATGCATGGGTGCAATTAGATGGCTTGAGCCTATTTTTCAACATTGGGGACCATATATGTGATTTTTTGATAGGTTGATACCCTTGTTAGCCAAGAAGCCAGATCTCCCAGATAAAGTTATTACTGTGAAGGAGGGTATGGACAAAGTGAAAGAATTATTGCAAATCTTCACAGGGAAGCTGGCAGTAATTCAAAGCAAATTGAAAATAGTAACAAATGGTTTCTATTCTTTGATTCCTTCTGTTATTGATTTTGATGATAAGTTAAAAGATTTTGATGAGTGGTCTAATTCTTTTGATCACATTATAGACTTGCCACAAGTGGTATCCATTCTCCAAGATGGTATTGATGAATGTCTTTTCAATGAACTAATTGATACCCTTTTCAAGATTGAAATTGAAGTGAATAGGTTTATCATAGAAGGAAGGGTGATTACTGATGCCAGGTGGTAGAAAACTATGGATGAGTTAACAACAGTTAAGGAATGTGATTGGCCCACTAAAAGAGAAATATTTGTATGGGAAGCAATCGCAGAAATCAAAGCACTACCAATAGGGAGCAGTTAGAGAAAAGGACAAAATTGAAGATTTTATGCTCCAGTTGTCATCTGCCTTCTGTTTTATTTGTTTTGTTTTATTTGTTCAGTTTTCTTTTGAAAAGGGGTAATTTACCCTATTTTTGTAAAAGGACACCTGTCACTTTCTTTTAGCCTGAAGCTTGTTGCATCTCACACTATTTAAGTGAGATCCCAAGGCTAAAGAAGGGTCCGAATTCTATTTCTTCTAAGTATGATGCTTAGTCTATTTTTGGTCCAAATTTTTGAAAGCAAGTTTATAATGTATTTTTCTGTCAATTCTCTGAATATACATGAATATAGAATGAGTTGTGTTTCTTTCTAAAGGACATTCTGAGTCTATTGTAAAGGATATACCATTTTCAAAGGAAATGAATACAAATTGTGAACTGTCCCCATATCAGTTCTTTCTGAATTTTGTCTCCTTCTAAATACTTAGCTACCTTGATGTTGTATGAGTAAAAGCTTGTGCAATTGAATGCAATCTAGTTAGGTTGTATATCCATTTATCGTTGATGTTAATTTAATGGATTAAATAAAGGCTTTGATGAATGTGATGAGATTCCTTAAGTATTGAAAAGGATTTTGAATGATAAATTCTGATAAGAATTGCTGTTAGAATTTGTTGTAAGGCAACAAATTAGATCTAAGAATTTTCTATAGACTCTGAACCCCAATGGATTAGGCACTGATCAAGTTATTTTAGCTGAAGGAGAAATATATTATAAATGGTCATTCAAATGCATCATCAAATCAAATTTTACTTTTATTTCCTGTAGATCTTCAAAGTTGGCCAGCACTTGTCTGCATGGAATGTTTTGACTACAATTAGCCACTATTGTTAAGGACATCTGTAGATCTATAGAAGAATTCTTGGCCATATCTGTTTCATGGGATGTGTTTATCTGGTTAGTAGGAATTATAAATATGTTTTGAGGATTGTGAGATGAGAATCATAATAAAACTAAGAATAAACCTCATACAAGTTTTCCATTTTTGAATCATCCCTGGATATACCCGCCTGGTTTTGTAGAGCCAAAAGAGCAGAAAACCATCTGTGGTTTTGTTAAAGTTGGGTCCAAGTACTTTGCATATGCAATTGTAAATAAGAATTGGCTAGTCTTTAGGTTGTGTATGTATTGTTATCTTGGTATTAAGCCTTTTGTCACTTAGTAGTTTTTTGTGCATTTTAAAACACCAACAATGTTAGTGGTAATTTAGTAGCAAATTTTGTCTAGTGATGTGCGTCAGTGAGAATTAGGGTGTCTAAGTGTCAGAGCCAAGGGTCAAGTGTACCTAGTACCAGTGTGGTAGGATGTAGAGAATGGATACGTGGAAAGACCAATAAAGAAAAAGTCTCAGGAGAGTGACAGCTATAAGTAAGTTGATATCATGGGAATGGAACAAGGCAAGGAGAAGAGTAGAATGTGGCTATTGGATATATTGAGAATTTGCAAGAAGCATGCAAGTGAAATTATGTTGGGCTCACTATATCAATCACAGTAGGAGGGTGATGCTAGCCAAGGAAGGTGGATTAGGAAAGGGTGAAGAGTGAAGCGTGTTCGACGAACCTCTAAGGAGTTGGTGTATTAGTTGGAACAGTAAGTGTTAAGTTCAGAGCTAGGTGAAGCAAGTCATGCGAGACAAGGGTTGGTGTAACCCAAAGAGGTGGGGATCAAGGTAGAAGAAATGCCCTTGTCAGCATTAATGATATTGTCGTGGACTGCAATGCAATAGGCATTATAGGTGGTATTGGATAATGAGCCAATGACATAGGTGGAGAGTAGTCTATCAGGGATGATGAAGAGTATGTTAAGAGTGGAGGAGGAGGTGGGGGAGATAAAATCTCCTGAAAAGTCCATGGGAGAAGCTCCAAAGGATGTAGAAGGCATTTGTGTGGGTGAGATAATGAGTGGAACATGTCAGTTGATTAGCCTCGAGATACCAAGACAAGGGTCAACAAAAGGGGAAGCGAGCAGTGTAAATGTAGAGGAGCCATAGCAAGAAGTGAGAGGCAGAGATCAATCATCATGGGATGTGGAGGAATTATGAAGAATGTTAGCCACTGAGAGAGTTTGAGCAGAGAATGTAGAACAAGAAGTCACATTTTTGCTGAGATCGATGGAGAAGGCACAAGAAGATGGAGTGCAAATGGAGGCAAGATGGTTGCAAGTGGTGGTGGATGTAGAGCGGGCATGGGTGCAATCACTAGAAGTGGAACTACATGTGGAGAAATTGTGGGCAAAGGGAAATGACATGGGAATGTAGGCAGAGCAGTCATGAGCTCAAAGGTTGCAGGAATCTCTAAAGATGGCTCAAGTGGGTTTAGAGAGTGCTCAGAATGAGTTGGTGTTATTGCAATCACAGTCTGAGTCATTTAGGGAGGAAATTATGAAAGTAAACTCCCTATCATTAAATTTTCAAGAGAAGTTAGTGTTAAGTGAGGGGAAGGTGAGATAGTTGCAGTAGCATTTGGGTGAGGCAAAAGCAAATGTGGAGCACTAGCAAATGGTGACTAATCAAATGTAGCAAGAGTAGGATTTTTCCCAACAAGTGATCACTACACTGGGTGTAAGCAAGTTGATATAGAATGTGTTTGTACGAATGCATCAGAATGTGAAGGTACATCAGGAAGTCACTTATTATATGGGATGTTATTATCATGCATTCCCAAATGAGGACTAGCGAGAGTTGTAGTTTGTGTACAAGGAATTTACACAACTATTGAATGCACATTTACGTAGTGGGGGGTTTCCAATTCCCATGGATGCAGTGTGAGTATGTAGAGGATTGACACCGGGGGCTTCCTCTTCTAGAGTTGGGTCAGAAGAAATGCCATTGGTTGGATACCCTATCTTGCCACCTCCCCTAGGGAGGCCAGAATAAATAATCCACTAGACACAATTCAAATGTAATGTTGTCATTGTCATCATAGTAGAATTAAAGTTTGTGCCTATTCTTGTGGCAATCAAGGGACAACGGATGTTGATTGTAATTCATTGAAATATTTGTTTTTGGTATTTTTAGAATATATTTGGATGTTTTTAGCGTTTTGAAGAATATGTGATTTTTTTGGAATTTTTGATAGATATTTGAATGTTTTTGTGTTTTGTGACAAATGTTGGAAAAGTTTCAATCTCTGTAAAAGTGGGAATAATATGATTTGTAGAGTAAGGGTAACCTTTATTATTATGTGGGTAACTAAAGGTCCATGGGAGGCTCTCAATGAAAGATGAGTATAGATTTGTGTAATATTTGGGGAGCCATGATGTGTAGGGCATAATTCGGTGTATATTAATAGTCGTTAAAAATGATTATAAGGCCAACGTTGAGATGTGTCTCGAGATGAACATTCACAAGGCCTAAAAAGCATTTAGAGGCCCAAAAAGGACACTTTGGGCCAAAAAAGGCACTTGAGGGGCCTAGAAGATGTTTGGGCTTAAAAAGGACACCTAGGCCTTGAGAAAAGTGAAATAGGGCCTCAAAAAAAGTGCTTTGGCCTAAAAAGGTCCTTGAGGGGCCTTGAAAAGGGTACTTGGGCCTAAAAGGCACTTGAGGGGCCTAAAAAAGGTGTTTGGGCCTAAAAAGGCACTTGAGGGGTCTTGAAAAAGGCTTTTGGGCTAGAAAAGGCACTACAGGGGGGCCAAGCTCTCATTCTTACACTTACTTATTCTGTGCCTCTGGTTAAGTGAGGATGAAAGAGTCCAATGAATATTTGGGCTTTCGAGATAGCATTGATATATTTGTTGAAGGGGGCTAGACCAATCATGGCCACTGCAACATAAATAAGACTAATGATCTATAGGAAATTGTTGTTCTTGAGAAGAGGAAGGAAAAGGGGACACATCTTGCACTATTTGCATTGTGCTAGATTTTCTAAAGTCTAGTCAAATTCTTTCAGGACATAGCTATGTTGTTTCTTAATGCCAGTGAGGCACGTCATATTCAAATATTTTATATCTTGTTATATAGCCTATTTGAGCAAGTGAACCATGTTTGACAGTAATTTTGAGGTGTTGTTAATTTTGCAAGCTTTTGTCGCTATGTTTGGCAATTATTACCCCCTTTTAAATGGTTTTGGCATTTTTGACAATTTTGGAATTTGTTTGGTAAATTTTTGGCAATTTCTAAAAAAATTCTGGTAATTTATTTTTGATAATTTTTGGATTTTTTTATATATATAATTTTGGACAATTTTTGAACTTTTTATACAATTTTGGATGATTTTTGAAATTTTTTGATAATTTTGGACGATTTTTTAATTTTATTTTTTTGATAATTTTGGATGATTTTTGGATTTTTAGGAGTGGAATGAGGATGTGGGTGAGATTTTTTGGAATATGTGGGTAACCAAGACCATGTAAGGCACCTAAAGAGGCAAAGAAACCAAGACTAGGCAAAAAGGTGAACAGTGGGCATGGATAGCTATATTTGGGATGCAGGAGGTAATGAAAGGAGTTTGGGACATCAAATAGGTTGAACAAGGGCTAAACTAAGCATTGGTGATCGTTGATCAAGGTGGATAGCTGAGATGTGCATTGATTTTCCTGCAATTCATGTCTATGGTATCTCAATACATAATCTAACTCCTTGTTTCTCTCAATTTGTTGTTCTTCCCTTTGTCGCTATCATGCTAACTATCTCTTATGTTATGAACTAAATATGATGCCAAAGAACCATGAAACTATAACTCACAAGTGTTTCTCAATTGGGTATGTGTGAAATTAACTTGATTGTGCTAGATGAGCCTCAAACAAGCAAAATTTGTCATAAAGGATGCAGCTTGAGGGTTGTCTTGACTATTTTTCAACATTGAAGGACTTGTGTTGTTTAGGGAAGTCCAAAAGTGTTGTCTCTCACTCCTTTTCAAACCAAAAGTGGCATTCTCAAATTTTATTTTTATTTTTTTGGTATTTTTGATGTGTTTCTCAAGGCTCTAGACATAAAATCTATTGAGATGGATACTATTGATGGGTTCTACAAGGTTCATGCCATCACAATCTGAAAGTCTGTAAGTACTAATCCCAAAGGACTCTACGATAATGTAAAGACCAATCCAATTGGCTTCCCACTTTCCTTTCTTTTCCCTAGCCGCTTGGTTCTTAGGGTTTTCTCAGAGCACCAGCTCACCAATCTGAAAAACATAGGGTTTGACCTTTTTGTTATAATATCTTGATAACCTATTCTGATACACTTTGAGGTGTTCATGTGCTACACACTGGTGTTCTTCTAAAAATTCTAGTTGCTCTAGATGGGCCACTTTGTAATCCTCATCTGATAGGACATCCTAAAGAGTAACTCTCAAGGATGGGATCTCAACCTCTAAAGGAAGAATAGCTTCACAGCCATAAACCAATGAGAAGGGTGTCACACCTATAGGTGTCCTAACACTCATCCTATAGACCCAGAGGGTGGAGTTCAACTGTGAATTCCAATCTCTACTAGTATCATTGACAATTCTTTTAAGGATGTTAATAATGGTTTTGTTGGTGGCCTCTACTTGGCCATTGCCTTGGGGATAATAAATTGGTGAGGAGTGGTGTATAATGTGAAAATTTTCACATAATTCATCAATTATTTGATTTTTAAAGTACAAGGCATTTTATGTGTGAATGGCATGAGGTATGCCAAACTAACAAATGATATTGTTTAGAATGAAGGAAGAGATTTTTTTTCCCATAGAATCAGCAAGTAGCGTCACTTTGACCCACTTGGTGAAGTATTCTATGGTGGTGATAATCTATTTATGTCCATCGAAGGAAGGTGGATGGATGGCTCCAGTCCAATTAAGGCCCCACTAATAAAAAGGCCATGGTGTGGCCAAAGATTTGAGCTCTTGGGCTAGTGCATGAACAAGGTTACCATGGATTTTGCATTTTTTTCAAGTTTTAACATAGTTGATAGAATCATTTCCCATGGTTGGCCAAAAATAGCCCATCCTAAGGATCTTCTTTGCTAGTGTAAACCCATTGGAGTGTGACCCAAAAATCCTTGCATGGACTTCCTACAGAGTGACTCTAGACTTGTCTTTTTCAAGACATCTAAACAAAGTACCATCAAGACCCTTCCTATACAGCGTATCAACCACCTAAGTGTAGCATGGGGTTTGTCGAATGAAATTTCATTTTTGGTTATGTGAGAGATCAGATGGAATGGTATTATCATAGAGGTAAGTGATGATGGGGTTATACCAAAGGGAATCAAGAATGTCTAAGTGGTAAATGATAAGGGAATTGAGTTGAATAAACATGGGTTGAACCACCTCTTCTACTAAGAACTCATATCACTCGTGCTGCTCTAGTAGTTGGAGTAAGGAGGCCAAGGTGGCCATAGCATCTGCTACTATATTTTTATCTCTGGCAATTTATTCAAAAGTAATATGAACAAAACATGCCTTGAGGGTGTTAACCATATGTTTATAAGGTAATAACTTTTAACCTTTGGTTTGATAAGTGTCAATGACTTGATTGATGATCAACTGGGAGTCTCCATAAACCTCTAGTGATGTTAGTTTCCACTCTAAAGTTGGTTTGAGACCCAAAACCAAAGCTTCATATTCTACCATGTTGTTGGTGTAGGGGAAAAGTAGTTTGTAAGTCTTAGGGATGGTAACACCTAGTGGCATGATGAACAAAATACTAGTGCCTGATCCATGGTGTGTGTAGGATCCATCAAAGTAGAATTTCCACATTACTGGCTCTATCTGAAGAATGTACATATTTAGGAAATCAGCTAGGATAGGATTTGAACTCTCTATAGGCACATCTGCCAATTGATCAGCAATGGCCTATCCTTTTATTGCCTTCCTATCAACATACTCAATGTCAAACTCACTTAGGATCATCACCCATTTGGCCAATCTACCTGTTAATGTTGTTTTTTTGAGAAGATACTTGAGGGGATCAATTTTTGAGATGAGCTTGACCTTATGTATTAGAAGATAATGACGTAGCTTTTGGGAAGCAAAAACTATGGCTAGATAAGCCTTTTCAATAAAAGAGTAATTGAGCTCATAGTTGACCAGTGTAAGATTGATGTAATAGATGGCTTGTTCTTTTCCTTGGTTGTTTTCTTGTGCTAGGAGGGCTCTAATTGATTTATCTATTAGATAAATGTACAATAACAAAGGTTTGTGTAATATTGGAGGTACCAACATGGATGGGTTCATCAAGTAGGTTTTGAGTAAGTCAAAAGCCTTTTGACACTGATCATCCCATTTTAAAATTATGTCTTTTTGTAGTAAGTAGGTGAAAGGTACACACTTTTTTTCCAACTAAGAGATGAACTGACGAACTGGTTGAAGTGTTCCTTGAAGAGAGTGTAACCTACTCAGGTTCTTTGGAGGTTGCATATTTATTATGGCTTGGACCTTTTTAGGGTCAATTTCTATCCTTTTGATTGAGACAATGTATCTTAGAATCTTGTCTAATTTGATGCCAAAAGTGCATTTCTTGGGATTGAGTCTAACTTTGAATGCTTCTAGGTAGGTGAATATCTTGGCCAATATGGGGAGATTTTCTTCTCAAGTATGGGATTTGGTGAGGATATCATCCAAATAATCTTCCATAAATATGTGCATCATATCATGAAAGACAGTGGTCATGGCCCATTGATAGGTGGCCCCAACACTCTTTAGCCCAAAGGGCATCACATTCCAAAAAAATGTGCCCCACACCCAAGTAAAGGCTATTTTCTCTTGATCTTTTGGTACTGTCCTGATCTGATTATACCTTGAAAACTTGTCCATGAGTGAAAACATGGAATGGCTTTTTGTCAGGTCTATAATGGTGTCAATGTTGGGAAAAAGGAAATCATCTTTGGGACGTGCTTTATTTAAATCCCAGAAATCAATGTAGATGCATATTCTACCATTCTTCTTTGATATAGAAACAATGTTGGATATCCATGATGCATATGCTAAGGGCCAGATGAAATTAGTGCTGATTAACTTCTCTAACTTTTCTTTGACTAGTAGAGCTATATGGGGATGCATCTTTTTAAGCTTTTGTTTTACTAGCTTGACCTTTGGAGAAATGTTGAGATGATGGAGTATTAATGTTGGATCTAATTTGGACATGTCTTCATAGGACCATGCAAATTTTATCTATCTTTCTTCAAAGAAGTGAATGAATGCATTTCTTTCTTCTATGCTTAAGGATTGTGCCAAATAAATGACCCTCAGTTCTTTCTCTGTGCCAATATCGATTGGTTCTGTTGGTTCAATCAAGATACAAGATCTTTCCTCAGAGTTTTCGGGTAAGGTATTAGTCTCCCCATCCGTGGGTGCCACAGTTGGGTTTTCACCTTGGGATGTGTCACTTATATTTGTTTCTTTTTTTTCTCGAGATCAATTACAACTTGATAGTGATCATTAAGTTTGTAAAATGTGTGACCTATTATAGTGTGACTAAGGTAATTGATACTAGGCTTGACTTTATGCCTTTCTTCTATTCTTTGTTGATGAGATGGTTCAACCACACTAAGGTAGATGAAAACATCATGGTCAATGTCAAAATGAGGAAATTGGTGAGGCTTGATTGTATCCCAATTAATGAGTTTGGGATGGACTAGGGAGAGTGATTCATAATATGGAAAGTGTTCAATGAGGTTTAAAGACATGATTTCATTGGATGGCTCATACATTGTATCCATTAGATCTATGATATGAGCTTCTTCTATAGTATCAGGAAAAGTAGAGCTTGTGAGAGGCTCATAGTAGTCATCTTCAACTTATATTGGAAAGAAGTCAGGAAATAAGGTTTGAAACCAAAACATTTCAACATGTTCATCTTCTAAAATGCTATGTTGTACCTTGACTCTTGATGAAGTGGGCCCTAGAAAAGAGGTTATTCCTTGTGTAGCTAAACTGTTAGATGTGGGTATGCAAAAAACATCACATTCTTTATCATGGAGAGACTCCTTGGATAATGATTCAAATTCCCATTTAGTGGAATCATCATCATCTTCGTTATTAGAGATATTTATGGGTAACTCTTTCATGGGATGTGAACCCGAGAGGGATAGATTTGCATTTATGATGTCTGTTGTTTTTTGGCTATTATCATCCCTTTGTTTAGGTACCCACACCAAGGCAAAAGAGGAGGAACCACTACGCTTAGGAAGAGCCTCAAAAGAGGTTTGTGTCTTGTCTTGTTCACCATACCCTACCCCTATTTTGGACATGTTCAACCTGAATTGGGCTATCAAAAGTTTGATGATGCCTGTCCCTTTCCCCAAGGGACCATCTCCCATATATCCCATCATTTTCATGAGATCAAAACCTTTTTTGTGTAGGTCCGAGATGCCAATTTTTCTTTGACAGATTTCTTCTATTGAACTTGGAGGTGCTCCACTTGCTTTGATAAAATGTGTGTGATAAGGCTTAGTGGTGGATGATGGTTTCCCATGAGCTTTTGGAGAAAGTGGGGGATCAAATAAGGAGACTGAGTACTTGCCCACTCCTTTGCATTGTAATTTACACTTTTTGTCAAAATATTTCATCAATCTATCCATTTCTTCATAGTGTGACTATTTAGGGTATTGGATGATGATGGTAATGAAAGGGAAGGGCTTGAACAACCAACTTTCTCTTTACCCTTAGTTGATGTTGATGAGTGGTTGTCATTTCAGCGAGTATAGCATGAAGCATATTTAGATGTGGACTACCTGATGTCATCTATTGGTGTGCCAATTTCTTCCCTATTATGAGGGAAAAGAGAATTACAATATTGGAAAAAATGTTGATCTCTGAGTATGGTCACCTCTTGACCCATGTAAGGAAATTTAAGACATTGATGGTAAGTGGAGGGAATGACCTACATGTCATGAATCCATGGTCTTCCTAAAAGGATGTTATAATTTAATTGCAAGTCTAAGACCTGACAAATAGTTTCTTTCACAACTGGTCCTACTCTGATTGGCAGAATAACCATGCCTTTGGAGGATCTCTCCTCATCGTCATAAGCTTTGATGGTGATTTTCTTTCTTGGGTCAAAAAAATCCTCTAAACACCCTAGGGCTTTTACTAAATTGAGTGTGCAAATATTAAGGCCTACCCCATCACCAACTAATGCTCTCTTAACTCTATTTCTATGGATAAAGACTTCAATATTTAAAGGAGAGTTTTATGGCTAGATGACAGACATGTCATCTTGGGCTGAAAAAGATACACAGTGAGGGGCAATTAGATTGTTGACCATGTTTTAAAATCTACTCACAATTAGATTGTTGACCATGTTTTAAAATCTACTCACATCTAGGTCATTTGGCACTAAGGCTTTGGTGAGTATTTCTTTATGCTCTAGGGAGATCTATAATAGTTCAAAAATAGAGATATGGGTTGGAGTCTTAAGTAATTTTTTGACTAGGTTGTACTTGGGCAATGAGGAACTTATAGTTGCATGATTGGGATTTATCATAGGTCCTGGTAGAACAACTTTAGAGGCCTAGCCTTGGGTGATGGCATTTGATGATTGTTTCTTATTTTCGTCCTTGACTATGATAACATTCACGGCATCATCAAAGCTAGAGATCATGTTGATGATATTGTTGTAATGATACATGTAATTAACTTTAGTCTGATTAGCTTTGGAGGATTCCCCCTTTTCATGGCTCATGAAAGGGTTCTTGAAGGCCTATGGTCTTCATTATTGGTAAAATTATTTACTTCAATGAATCCATCATTGATTAATTTTTGTATTTCCCCCTTAAGGGAAAAAAAATATTTAATTAGGTGCCCCCTATGTTTATGATAGGCACAAATGTGCTTCTCATTCCACCACTTTGGCTTGACTTGGGGTTCATAAGGTTTGGCCTCATGAAGCACAATGATCTCATCATTCAAGAGGGTTTGCAAAGCACTTTCGTAAGACACCCTGATAGGAGTATACTCCTTGGGTATATCAAAAGATTGATATCTGTAGGGAGGAGGAGCTTGATTGTAAGTGACTTGTTGATTGGATGTTGAGGGAGTTTCTCCATTACATTGATAGAATGGACAAGGATCATCTTACAAAGGTGTGTTGGAGTTGGTATTGTTGACAACATGATATGATTGGTTTAGATGGGATTGGGTTTAAGTTTTAACATGGTTGGCTTTGACCATCCCATCATTAACAATGTTCTTATTGTTGCTTCTCCACCATGAATTTTGTCTATTAGTGGCTTGACCAAAGGAGTTATGAGTCTGTGTGGATTTGTTTGAAAATACCTTACCATCTTTTGATAGTTTAATGATGTCATTATTTAGTAGGGTCTCCTCTACTTTAGCGGCATTCTCTAAGGTATTTTTGAAGTCTTTAGGCGCCTGGAGTTGGAGCCAATAATTCATCAGTTTGGAGAGACTATTAATGAAGATGTCAGTCTTCTTTTTGTCTGGTATGTCTCTATGATACTTGGCAAACATGTGTCTCCACCATTGTAGGAAGGTCTTGAATGACTCATCAGGAAGTTGTTTTGTATTACATAAGTTGATCATTGTAACTTCCCTTTTGATATTGTAGGAATATTGAGAGATGAACATGGATGCCAATTGGTCAAAGGTTTTATTATTGGAGGTAGCTTGGAGAACCACTCCATTGCTTGCCCTCCAAGGCTCCTAGGGAAAAGACGCATTAGGTGTGTCATGTCATGGACAAATTCCATACTCAGGGTATAGAATTGTCGAAGGTGATCTTGTGGATCTGATGTGCCAAAATATTTATCATATTTTGGTAGTTGTACATTTTGTGGGAAAGGCATGAAGGTAATGTTCTTATCAAAAGGGAGAGGACGCACCTTTTTGAGGCTCAATTTTGTGGATTGTTTCTTTCCTCTCTTCATTCTTTCCATTTCCATTTGTAGGTCTTGTAATTTTTGTGTGACAACATCTAGGGGTGACTCTTCTTCATCTCATCTCAAGTTGGTCACTTCAAAATTGGATTGCAATTTTGTACTTTCTTGTGCTAATGCTAGTATATAACACTCCTTGTATTTCTCGAGTACCTTGTCCATGATGTTGACAAGTTCAAGATTTTGTTGAAAATCTTCAATTTTAGTCTCAATACTCTTGTCATCCCATATGTTAGATTAACCCATTATAGCTAAGAATTCCAAATTTTTATTGAACAAGGGTGACTCATGAATAACTGAGTCAGTGAGCAATCTATTGGTGTAGTAGGTTCAAGGAGATTCAGAGGTTTTATGCATTTGATGGTTCTATTGGCTATTCTAGAACTCACTCGTATAGACGACCATCTTGATTTTGTAGCTATACTGATTTTGTTTTGTGGCATGAATGTGAGTTGGATTCTTTTAGTTCTTATGCATTTTTGAAATGTGAGGGTTTCTATTGACCTTGATTCATCTGGAGTAACAAGTTGTTTGACAATGTTGGTGAGATGAGTTCACTTTCATGAAGTCAGGTAGGGGATGGATGTGTGTCTCCAAATGTTTCTTTCTTGATGTGCAAAATGAAGCAATAATAATTGTTGGGTTGATAATGATATTTGTAGCTCTGCTTTTTTCAAAAAGATGTTTTCAGTCAATTATGGAATCTCTCGGACTTGTAAAATACCAGTGAGGAAAAGGGTAACCAAATTTATCATTTGATCACAATTATCATGCATGTAGATGGCCTCTATTTTATATCTTTTCTTAGATGCATCACGGGATTGATCAAATGCATTGTTTAACTGATCATATGCACTTTCTAAATGCTTAGATGCACTATTCTAGTTTTCATGTGTTGTTTAATGATTTAGATGCATTGTTTGGATGGGAAAATGAGTTGTTTAAATGTTCAAATGCACTTTTCCATAGGAATATGCATTATAACAGAGATAAATAGCATACAGGAATATTCAAAAGCACTATTTTATTTAGTATATGCGCTACTTCAGGGGTATTCAGCTATGTTCTTGTTTTGGACTTGGTTTCTTAATGCTAGTTTGAAGTTGCATCTTTTTGGAAGGATAGTGATCTGTACTGTTGTTTCTCATTAAGTTTTAAGTCACACCCAAGTAAAACAATAGTAGAGATCAAAGTAAACATAAAATCGTACACACCTAGAAAATGAAAGGAAAGAGCTTCCTAACAAGGTTATCTAAAGTCGATGACTAGCAGATTTTAGTGTTTAACCAACTATGTTTAAATTTACCTCCCTTGTGACAAAGAGCTTCCCACCAATGCTAAGGAGGTTTGGTGCAATCCCTTATGGGACTACTAGAGGAAGGCTATATTCTAAATATAAGTGGCTTGCATTCAATTAGGAATGCAAGATTGGGAGGCAATCCCTCTCACCAGACCTACTAAGGCAACTTGGGAGGTAGCCTTTCTATGGCTAGATAATCCTACCTAGTGGAAAGCAGGAAATGGAAATCACAAGCAAGTTTGGGAGTTTGATCACTCAAGAAGAGTGAGAGCATATCCCTACTATCTTGACTTCCCAAACACAACATACACAAATTTTTAATCACTAGTCCTTATACTACTAAAGACAAAGGGGCTCCTAGTTAGGCTATGTGTAGATTCATTCCTTGTTCAATTGTAACTGATCTTTATAGAAGGTCAGGCATTCTTATCAACTCGAAGGAGTTGACAACATAGGCCTACTTCTATTTTAGATTAGTGAGATCAAACATTTCCATTAAGCTATGTTTGGAACTTAGAAATGCCACACTTTAAATTAACAAGAACCGAGGTCCACTTACCTGATTTAGAGCTAGCAAAGGCTAGGTGCATTTATGAGGGTCTTCATTCCTCTTGTGCACTATCTGCAATCTGGGAGCTTTCATTAACTATGAAGGGACCTATAAGAAAATGATATTAGGATCTAGAAGTTAGATTCAAGAAACTATAAATTTTATCAGATGTGTTACAGGAATACTCATATGCGCTACAAAAAGCTTTGTATGCACTATTTGATCTAGAAAATGTGATGTAGAATACTTTATATGTGCTTTAGCAATGATTAGATGTGTTACAAGACTCCTTAGAAGTGCTACAAAAAGTTTTAGATGTATTAAAAAACTATTTAAAAGTGCTTAAATGCGTTAAAACAGAGTTTGGAAGCATCAAAATATCTATCAGAAGTGCTAAAATAGAGCTCATAAGTGTTAGAAGATTTAGATCTAGCCCTTGTGTGTTCAAGGAAGACTTTGGGACTTTACTCTCATTGATTGAAAGGCTCTAGAACACTGTAGAACCTATAATCGATCAGATCTACATAAGGAAATAGAAAGAAACATAGATCTATAATACCCCAAAATTGGCTCATTGCCATCTCAACCAATTTTGGTCTATTTATGATCAATCCTAAAGTCATATTCCATTAGGAAAATTCTCATTCTGCTACTAGCTACTTGACTTAATTGTCAAATGCAGAAAACCTAAATCTGCATTCATCATGCTTATTATTTAATTCCTATAGTATTTATTCATATTAGTCACATTAAACCTATTGATTAATATTTTATTGTATTACTAAGTATTTATACTTTAATTAAATTAAATTATATCTTAAGGCTAATGTACTATGGAATTAAATTTATTTAATTTAATAAACGTGCCTATTTTAATTAATTAAAAGAAAATTATTTAATTAAATGGAGTACTTACTTCTAATTAATTAAACAAAGTTATTTGATTAAATGGGAAGCCATTCCTAATTAATTAAATGAAGTTATTTAATTAAATAAGAAAAGTGTCTCTAATTAATTAAAGGAATATTTAATTAAATAGAAAAGGTAATTATGAGAGTATATCTCATTTTATTAAATTAAATATCTCACCAAAATCTCTCTTCAGTTCAAAAAGGGAAATTTCCAGTTCACTATTGATCAAAAAGGAATTAAATCAATTAATTCTTTATTATACTCAAATTAAATCAGTTAACTCCCTTTAATTTGGGAATCTTCCTTTATGACTAAACTTCACCTTTAATCCAGACCATTGATTGAAATTGATCTCAACCGTTGATGGATTCTAGGAAAGTCTATTTAAGAGACCCTCATCTCTTCATTTTGGGAGAGGATGAATTTGGAATTTGCATCGAATTGCTACTGGATTGTGCATTCATTTGAGCTCCTTACTTTCATAAGATATTCATTTTCTAGTTTAATCTCATTTAGCATAATATGCATACATTTCAGCATAGCTTTCTTTTAAATGTTCTTAGATTAAACGTGCATACTCCATTCTAGATTAATCTGTATTCTCATATAGATTAGTCGCATTTTCTTTCAAATCCTTCGTTCTTAGAGGTTCTGGTTGCTTAAACACCTCAAATCTGAGGATATCTAACAAGCAATTCCCTTTAGATAGAAGGCAACAAGTTTCCTTGCCAGTTGATTTTCGGATGAACAATCCAATGTTCATTTTGGGATGAATCCGCATACAAAGACTGTGTTGAAGTGTGTGTGTTAGCAGAGGCCGCATTTTCATGCATACAAGATCTATACTAAAAATGTATTATTGGACTGAAAGATTTGAAAGTAGAGAGGCTTTGAGCTCAAGCCCCACAGTGGGAACCAATTTGTACATGGTATAATCATGTATTCATGAAACTTTAATGTAGAATGTAGATGGACTGACAATGTGTAAGGTCCCTACTCACACGAACTTATCAATTATGAATTTCTCTATTAAATCTATGGTAGGAGATTTGAATGGTTTTTTTTTTATGGCTTAGATGTCTTGATAAGAATTGAGATCCTAATACATTCATGTTTTATATATTCAATGATTTGAGAACAAACTGCATTATCTCAACTATTTAAACATTAAAATTTCACTAACGATGATACGAGAAATTTTCACTTGATGATAAGGATGTTGATTTTGATACCCCGATGATTAAGTTTTATGTTCCAAATAGTTTAGTATTCCTTAAATGGAGATGTTTATGATGTTAGGTTTATGCATGCCTAACGATGATTTTTTTGGCATTTTAATTTGAATTAATGAATAAGTTATGCTATATTGATTATGTCATTTCTTATGATTAAATGTGAGTAGAAATGAATTAAATAGTTAATTATATGAGAGATTCATGTTTTGATTTATGTAACTAACTAGATAAGTTTTGAATATATGTACATAATTTTCTTGAGGTATTGATGTGTGAAATGAGTGTGCAGGATATTTTAGTTGAGAAACTCGATGGAGGAACGAAACTGATCCCTATGTGCCATTTGTGGAAACCTTGTTGTTCGTAACTTAATTGTATTGTGAGATGTATGAATGTATCTTTCTGTGATCAGTAAATGTTAATGTTTGTAACTGTATTCTTTTAGTGTCGCTTGACACTTGTGAATTGTTTATGCTCTTCAGCGTGCTAGTTAGGGTTAGCTGTGTAACCTTTGGACCTAAGTCAAATTAAGTTAGTGTCTTTTTGCTAATTTGGTTCTTAATTGAGTTTAGTCATCCCTAATCTGAATTAGTGCTTAATCTGCATTTTTGAGTTGTTAAATGGTCCTATTTTATTCCTAGCTTTTGTTGGCTCTAAACCTATTCCTAAGGCTTTAAAACATGAAATAATTATACCCAAGGGGTATGGGTATGGGTTGGGGGTCTTTTCCAACCCCTAAGCCCCTTTTATTGACTTTTGAGGTCACTCAAAAAGTCTCTTTTTGTCTTTGTGCGAAAATTGACTATGGCTACCATGAGTTGTCTCACCTCACCTCCACTTAGTGGTTAACCATAGTATAGGTTGAGTTAGAAGCTTCTAGATTTGTAGGTGGGTGGGAGAAGTTATTGATCCCTTTGGTGGTTGAGTTGGAGGCTTATTTTAGAGGCCCTTCTTGGTCTAGTGGGGGGTGTTACCCAATCTCTACATTTAGAGAGGAGTTCTTGAGGATTGAAGCAAGGAGAAGGAAAATCTACTCAAACTTGTTCATTGCCATTACCTCTTTGTGAAGGTTGGAATTCTCATCTCCCTTGTTCAGATTTCATTCTTGTTTCATGCTTATGCTACCTTGATGTTGTTGCAATGTTTGTATGTTTGTGGGTATGTTGGGAAGCTTTGAAAACCAGGTTGTTTTTGGATGATTTCTTTTCATGTTTATGTTGAAATTTTGAGATGTTTCTTGTATGGGTGTTTTGGTATTACTCACCCTTAGAGAGGGCAGAAGTGACCAATTTTGGGAAAGGTCTATTTAGTCAGACTCCAACCAGTGTAGAGTCTCTTCTCAGGATGAGAAGAGGGAGAAAGGGTAGGGTGTTATGGGCCCCTACCTGTCAGCACAAACCTTGTATGATTATGGTATGATTTTGGTATGTTGAAATGGAAGAATGAAAGTTCTTGGTATATAGCCCCGATTGGGCATCTGTTTGGTGTTGTGCTTGACTTCTCCTGGTTGGAAGAATCCACCTTTCCCTAGTTTTGATTCATTGTGAATCCTATGGTGTAAACCATGTATGATTATGCTTGTTTGATTGTTCTTGGTTATGCTTGGTTGTCACCCGATCAGATATTTGTTTCCTCTTCGGTTCGTATAAATGTGTTGCAAAATTTGAAATGAATCCCTTGATGAGGGACATGAAGAAAATTCAATTATATTGTTGAAATTTGGAATTGATATCCTATTGTAAATTTTATTTTAAACCTTATTGTAAATGGCAACGAAGCCGGATTTTCTTCCTGATTATTTCTCGGCTAAGCCTTTGAATCAGGTTTGCCAATAAAATTAGTGGTTGAGTATAATTGGTTATCATGTGATTAAATCGTGATTTAAATTTAGATGGATGTATCTCAAAAATAGGATGGAATTGATGATGTTCAATTTGGTAAAATTTCAAGTTTTCTTTCATGTTGAAAATGAAAATTATGATCATGGATGTAGATTCAAGTTGCATGATTATTTGAATCAAACAATTCTTGCATTATTGATTTAAAACAGATAATTCATATTCTTGTATGTTAAGGTTGTAATTAGGCTTTATGGATTTTCATTTAAAAGAAATTATTGGCAAAGGTCAAATTATTCCAATTAAATCTATTCAAAAAAAAAAATTGTGTTTTGCCCATGTAGTTTGGGCATGACACAATGAACTAGACTAAACCCAAGATATCATTATCAAAATATAAACCCTATGAGTATCTCATGTTTCCCTAACTACAACCGCTAAGAAAGCTCTTAGACCAACATCTTAGTGATAGTTCTAGAATGGGAGTATGCTTAAAATTCAAATCTACAAGAATGCACGCAAGATCTAATGACTAAAATGTAGATTATATGTGGAAAACAACTCTTAGAATGCTATCAAATGGACATGCAATAAGCTAACATGTAGTAAATGATACTAAATAACATAAAAACAATGCTAAAATGCTATGAACTTGTTAGAATGATAATATTAATAACTCAAAATGTGCCTATAATGTAGATGCCTAAAACTTGAGTCCTTTGGCTCTTGGATTTCTCTCCTATTTATAGGATTTTGGAAGGGGTTGGGATAAGAATCAATATTTTCACCTTTGACTGGTGGATGAAAGTGAAACTAAAAATATCTCATTAGAGACTAGGAGGAAGAATCCAATAGACTTAGTTTTGAGGATATATGGGGATATTTCTAATTCTTTTAAATGAGAAAAGGAGATTTTCACTTTTGTGAGGATAATTGATTTAATAAATGTTTATTTATTTTCAACACTTTGTCTTTTTCTTCCTCCCTTTTGAATTTCATTTTATAAATTTGAATATTTGTTTCTCCTTTTTTATAGTTGATTTAGGTCTTGTCGATTTGATAGATAATGAATGACCTGATATGATTTTGATTTGAAAGTCTATTGTGTTCTTCTAATTTCCTCCTTAATTCACATTGATTGGTCGAAATTGCATAATTCAAGTCCTTGCCAATTTTTGGGTTTCTACACAAAGATCTCAAACATCCTAATGTAGACATCACACAAATCTACCCCAAAAAAAAATTGCTCGAAAAAAGGAGTTTGTATGAGGGAGATATCGTTGTTTGAAAATCACCTCTATAATTATTTTTCTTGAATCACTGTCGTTGCACCTTCAAAATTCAATTGACTCTAGATTTCACCTTAAATGTTTGATTTTGATGAATCAAAAGTTGATTTGGGAGATTTTTGACATTCTAAATATGATGCCAATATTTGATTTGCACTAGCAAGCTCCAATCTTGTCCGGCAAAAAATCTCTCCTACTAGCCTAAAAGGCCATTTTTTGCGCAAAATTTTGGAAATAAAATACAAATCTAAAAAGAAAAAATCCAAAGATGCAAAAATATTCAAATCTAAAAAATTAATTGCATAGATCAAAAGATGATCATACTAAATTCGCAAATTGGGCCTTCAAGTTTCAGTTTGCAAAAAAAAAATTGCCTCAAATTTGACTATGGCCTAGGGTAGGCAAAATTATAGTCAAAATTCACCAAATTGATGCTCTAGATGCAGTGGTGAGGTTTTCTTTGGCTCTAGATACTCCCAATGATTGATACTTTGGATCTAAATCAAGGTCCTCTATGAGATGAAGCAAAAAAATGTCTCCAATGGCTATGTGAAAAGAAGCTCCCTCAACTCTGATACCATGTAAGAATTTTCCTTAGGGAAAAATCACTTAAGATCAAGAAGCTCAAGCACTAGCACAATATGGACAAATAAATTATGATCAGAATAACTATATGAAAATGAAATGATGTTCATACACACTAGGAGTGCCTAAATATAAAGGCCTCTAGAATGACTAGGAGTCAGCAAAGTGATAAGTCTCACAACTAAACACATGTCAACTAAGAGTGGATTATCCTCCATTGAGCATAGAAGTTAGTGTGATGATGAGAGGATAAGCTTAACATGAGTGTGTTACATAAAATTATGTTGTAGACACCATGTGCTTAATTAGAGTGTGAACAACTGTGTTGTCTCCATGACAACTCAGATGATTATGCAAACTCTAGTATTGTAGACACCATGTGCTAAAATGAGATGCTAATTCCTATGTTGTCAACAAGACAACTCGTATGAGTATGCATACTCCTAGGTATCTAAATTAATAAATAATAAAATAATGCATTAACCTAAGTAAACTTAAGTAAAGTGTAATAATAATTAATTATTTACACAACATAAGCATATCCAATTATGCAATCTTATCCTCTTTGAATGTTTATCACCTTCAAAAATAGATTTTAATGTAATCCAAATCTTATGAGCTTTTTGAAGTGACTTTACCTAACTATATTCATTCTCTAGAAGAGACGATAGTAAAGCTTCTCTAGCTTTTAGGTTGTACATGAATAGATCTCTTTCTACTTCACTACAATTTCCTTATCACCTTTTGTCAAAAGCCAATAGATTGGGCCCACACAAAGAAAATGAGTATTCATCTTCTCCTTCCAATTGTCATAGTTGACCCCATCAAATCTAGGACTATCCTTTCTAAAAATATTCCCCATCGATCTCCCAAATTTGTTAAGATTTCTCTTCAAGTACCTAAAGCTCTTATACCAATTGTTAGAATATATAGTCCACCAATATAACTAAGAGAGGGGGGGTGAATTAGATATACAACTATTATTAGAATTATCAACCTTAATAAATCTTAACTATATGAGCAATATAATTTAAAACCATAACAAGATACTCATACACAATAACACCAGATATGTTAACTAGGGAAACCCTTGATCAAAGGGAAAACCCTAGTGGGGATGGTATCCACATGATGATGTACTAATATGTTGGTTAATAGTTTGTCCTCCTATTAGATTTTATAACCTGACTCTTTGATACCCAATGTTTGGAGAGACAGAAGGATGTTTACCAACAAATGGGTCAATGTATGTATTCTATCACTACCCTCTAAATGATTAGGTACAACTCCCTATGATTTGCAATTATATGCAATGAATATGTTTCTATGAGATTAGATGTTTTGACATTATAAGCTCTTAACCTAAGAGCAATAAAGGATAACCAAATTATTTGTAGGCATAAAAAATTTAGGCAAGATGGATTTGAATAACCTATCACACTCAATGGAATGACTATAGTAGATTATCTTGATATTTCTAACCCTTACTTCTACTATAAATGTAGATTAACTATCTAAATACAAAAGAGGAATGAAGAGACATGCACGTGAGGGAAAATGGATTTTCTTTCACTATTAGCCTTGAATGAAATGGAATCCAACCAATAACTAATAGATTCTTACACATTTATCTTTCATTTCCCAATGAAAATATCTAACATGTTATGAAACTAACAAGAAAAGAAATAGAACTATATATGAATAAAGTAAATGGAACTACTATACTGAAAACATCAAATTGAAATGGAAATTATCTTATTATTCATAGAATCATACATGATTATCTTTCAACTCTTAATGCAAAACTATTCTATGCATTGGCCACAAAACATGACAAGAAAAATAGGGTAAATAGAATTATAGACTAATTCACCATCAAGTTTGTTGCCCCCTATATTTTCCCACGAGATTACATTTATAGTTTGTTTTTATCCTTCCATTTAGCAAAGCAATAGTCACAAAATAGAAAAGGAAATAAAATGTGAAATTTTCCACGTAGTATCTTTCCTATCGATGATCTAAATCTATGGCACTTCCGAAAATATGAAATAGCTTTTTAGCTTCCTATAATCATCATGAAATCCTATAGAAAATCATTATTTTCTTCATCTTCTGTTGTTTCACACCAAGCCTTTGTATTTCATATTGCAATAGTCACTGCAGCTTTGAATATCCATCATTGATCTTAGATCAATGATCATGATTAAATTATTATAATCTCTACTATAATTTTTTCCATGGGTCCCTCCATGTACATGCATCGAATTATCGTTATGTATCTATAATTAATTTTTGGGAAACATTCCATAATGACATAATGATGAGCATTGATCTATTTTTGATCTAATGGTGGCAATAAAAGATCCTAACCTTTTTTTTACTTTGTGATGCGAGTCCACTTTCCAGCTATACACACCATGGCAAATAGGTGGCACAATTGCATTGCTTGGAGAATGTAACATTGACCTTCTTTTCTTCGAGGCACTTTTTGACTAGGTTCTAACCATATCTCATGATATGTAATGGGCCTAGCAGGGCACATGTTGTTCTATCACTATGTCGCCATGATTACTAACTGAGCAACTTTCTATAATGATATAACAATGACCATAGATGTTCTTTTGATTTGACAGTTATACTTTAAAAATCTTAATTCATTTTTTTCCTTTGCAATGTGGGTCCATCTATTCCATGTGTCACATCATCATTATGTCGGTTTAGTTATTCTTCATACAACTATTTATAACAATATAGCAACAACCATGGATCTTTGTGAGATCCAACAGCTAAGGAGATGCATCATTGAATACTTATAATTTAATCTTAAAATGTCACTCATTGTTCTGGCCTTCATTTGATGATCTAGATGTAGTCCTTGAGCCATTTGACTTGTCAAATTTGCAATGAAGATGTGCACATTAAATATTGACCATCGATTGGATTTCAAAAAGAGTCATGCCACCTTTGACCAAGTTCTTTCACCATCTCTGCACCTTTCAATGCTCACTCTATATCATATTCAATTGTTCTTTCTTCTAGCATGTTCTCATGATTTTCATATCATCTTTAAGCCTTAGTCCTTAATGTTATCTATCATATTTTTCTCTAACTATGCATGTGATCTCTCCATTCTACCTATATTATACCTTCAATGAAACACTTGATCATAGAGTTAGGATTTCTAAATAACTTTCCGCTCATCTGGGAGATGCATAAACTTACCCTTCCTTTCCTAATCATTACATTTGAACAAATGCATTATATTTCTTTGAATGCCCACCTAAGTACACACAAAGAGTTAGATGAGAGGATAAGTTCCTTAAGGGTAATCTAGACATTGATACTTGACTCAAAACCCTAGAGCAAAAAGATATGAACTAAAACTTGGGAAATAGTTGGCTCTATCTAGGGATTTAATCATGATAGTGCTTGAAAGAATTCTTTCAATATTTGGTTTCACACAAAACGTGACAACTTGGAAACAAAAAGAATAGAATAAACTAGGAAAACAACAACAAACTACCTAGGAAAGCAAGAAACTAAGCTAAAGCAAACTTTGTGGAAGGAAAACCTACCCTATGCAGGGGTTTCTTGGTTTCAATTTTGCATTTGATACAACTTCAAATCCTACCCATTATAAGAACACGGTAGGGTTTTTCCAATGGGATATTCCAACTTGAAATAATTATTCTGATTCACTTGTATGATCTAAAATTTGAAATTTGGAATGCATGCCTCCTGGCTCATGTCTCTTATCCCATAGCAACACCAAATCACCTTCCATGAATTTTCTAGGCCTTTCTCTTAAGACTATCAAACAACCTTTTGACTCATCCCTGGTGTTCAGTGATTTTATCAACCATCTCTTCTCTTTCTTAATGTAGTTTGGTAAGATACAAGATCCTCTTTTCTAATCCATCTTTGAAAGCATTATCTTCAATCACAGTCTTTAATTTACAAGCAACAAGATCTAGAGGTAGTGGCAAATTAGCTTCCACTCCATTGACTAATTCAAAAGGTGAGATACCAATGGCCCTTTTTGGTGTGGTTTTGTTAGCCCATGAAGCATCATGAATCTTCTTATGCCAACTTTTCTGATTATTTGAGACCAATTTCTTCAAAGTATTAATCAAATTCTTATTACTAGACTCAACCTACCCATTTCCTTGAGGGAAATAATCAAAGGAATGTCCAACTTGAATACCATTATCATAGAAAAATTCAATAATCTCTGGAGAGAAAAAATAAGATACATTATCCATTATCAACTTCACAGGAACTCCAAACCTGGTCAATATATGATGTTTGACAAATTCACATACTTCTGATGAAGTCTTCTTCATTGAATTTGCTTCAACCCATTTGCTGAAATATCTGTGGTAGTTAATATATATGAATGTCCTTGACTAGAAGGAGGATTGATTGGGCCTATAAAATCTAAACCCCATTGATCAAAAGGAGCTTCAATTATCAATGGCCTAAGAGATATGGCAGCAAGCTAAGGTTTACCAATAAACATCTTTCATTTCTCATAGTTAGCAACCCACCTATATGCATCTTTAAACATGTTAGGCCAATAATAACATTGTCTCAGAATTTTGAAAGTAGTGAAAATAGAAGAAAAGTGTCATCCACATGCCTCATTATGAAAATATGTTAACAATTTTACCTATTTCTCCTTATCCACACATCTCAAAAATGTTCCATCAATTACTCTTATGTGCATTACATCATAATGAATCACATTCTTCAAGGATTTTTTTTTTAGATCTCTTCTTTTCTTAGTAGTCAATTCATCAAGGAATTCACCATATGTCAAAAAATAAGCAATGTTTGAGAACCAAGGATCTTGAAGACTTACCATTAGAGCTTTTGAATTATCTTCTTATTTGAATTGTTGATCCTCTACCATGACTTATAGAGTGCATTACCTCTTACAAGTTTAGTTGGATTAGTTTCTATATCATATTCTTGGACTTTTTCTATCCAAACTCCTCTATTATTACAACCAACCTCTTATTGTGTCGAAATACTTTTCACTATAGGATCTGGCACATATATCACTAAATGAGAATGTAGCACATAAATCCTAAAAAATTTAAGGGCTCTCACCACTGCATATGCATGTTTGTCCATCTGTGAGTATCTCAGTTCTTGATTCTTCAATGGTATACTCATGAGAGCAATAGGAGCTTGTATTCTTTACTTATTTTCTTACATCAATATAGATGACATAGTATGTTTTGATGCATAACAATAAATGATGAATTCTTTAGTATAGTCAGCATGGACAAGCATAGAGGCTTTGGTAATGGCACCCTTGATATCTTCAAAAGCCTTTTTCCCAAAATCACTCTTTTTGAAAGTTTTATTGCCTTTCATCATATCAACTATACATTTAACTATTTCAGAATAGTTAGGAACAAATCTCCTCGATAAATTTACCTAACCAAAGAAAGACTTCACTATAATTTTACTCAATGGTAGACTTAATTGTCGGATGGCTTTAACTCTATCTAGATTAATCTCCACTCCTTGAGATACAATATGACCAAGCAATTTTCCTTCTATCACACAAAATATTGACTTCTTTGGATTTAGTGAGACACCATGATCTCAACATCTTTGTAGCACTTTTTCTAGATCTTTGATATGATTTTTTCTCTTCTTAGAAAAGATTGTCAAATCATCAAGATATATGATAATGATTCTATCTTTCAAATCACCAAAGACCAAATTCATACAATGTTGAAAGGTTGCATCTGCATTAATTAAGCCAAAAGGCATCACATTGTAAGAAAAAGTACCCCATGGTGTGGTCAATGTAGTTTTTAATTGATCTGCTTCATCTACCTGAATTTGATTATAACCTGAAAAACCATCTAACATGGACATCATTTCTAATCCTACAACAGTTTGTAAAAGATGATCCATATTAGGGAGATCAAAATTATCTTTGAGTGAGGCTTGATTTAGATTTATTAAATCTAAACAAATCCTTATCTCTCCATTCTTCTTACATACTAGCACAATATTAGCAATCCAAGTAGAATGATGAATAGGATATATAATCCTAGCCTACAACAATTTGTCAATCTCCTTGAAGATTGTTGCTTCAACTATAGGGTTATAGTTTCTTTGTTTCTACCTAAATGGTGTTGCTTCTAGTTTAAGATGGATTTCATGTTTGAACTTTCCACCAATGAAACTCTTTAGGTCTTCATAACTCCAAGAAAATACATCTTGAAATTCAATGAGTAATTTCTTGATTTCTACCCTTTCCTCTAGTGTGCAACACTTTCTTATGTTTATCATCTTTGGGCTGACTTTTGTCCCTATATTGATTCCATCATATTCACTATAGGTTTTTCCTTTCTTATCTCTTTCCCTCTTTATGTATGCATCATGCCTATCAAAAAGTTTTTCTAAAGAGATTAGATGGGGTGGAATCTTATTACCTTTCAATTGAATCATATTAGGCTCTATTTTATTTTTATCAACTGTCATTGAATCATCACCATTTATATTAGTGCTTTCTTCAAAATACAAGTATTCAAAAGGATCTTCCCCTTCAATGAATTTTAGTATGTGTTTATCATCTTCAAAAACCTGCCATGAATCTTCATTATCAAGGACATTGGGCCTGAATAGAACTTCTACTTTATAGATCTGATCTTTGAAATCAGGATGTGGTAGGAGTAGACATAGAATTTGCCAAAGAATCAGCTCTTGAATTGAATTCCCTTGGTACTAATATAATTGAAAAAACATCTAAACCCTCAATTTCATCCCACACTTTATTAAGATAGTTTCTCAGTCTTGAGTTCTTTATTGCATACTGGTTTTTGACTTGTCTCACCACTAATTTCGCATCTCCTTGAGCCTTGAGTATCTTAACTCCTTTTTTTTTTGTTGTAATTATACCAAGGAGAAGGGACTCATATTCTACAATATTTTTAATATTTTTAAAATCAAACTTATAAGCCAAGCAAGTCATTTCCCCATTAGGTGATGTCAACACTACCCCTGCACCTGAACTAGCATTAGCATAACTGCCATCAAATTCTAGAGTCCACAAATGATCACCTTTAGTTTGTTCTGATTCTTCTAAAATATTAGGGGTGTTAGAGAACAAAATATAATTACCAAACTCCATTTCATGATACAAGGCTTGAGACCTAAGATCATCTGATTTTAGGGTAGTGAATATTGCCTTTTCTTATGGTTCTAGCTTCACCTTTTTATTTCCAACTTGAATAGTGGAACAAGACCAATCTAGTTTTATCTCTCCCCCCATGTCTTTGCAAAAAATTCTAATTAGGAGCATGCCATAGCTTGTAGGCATATCTGCCACTAGAATAGTGAGTTTTAGCCTTTTGGAAGGATAAGTAGAAAGGGAAACTTGAGCATCTTTTATCTATCCAAGCAAGGGCACTCATTTTGTATCCATTGAGTAACATCTACCAAAAGTTTTAGTCAATGGAATACCTAAAGCTTTTGCTATAGAAGTAGGCATTACATTATTAGAGGCTCCTGAATCTATTATGCAGTTACTCAATCTATTTCCATTGATAAACAAGAAAATGTAGAAGGGATCTGGTTTTTCATTTGGGCATTTGGCTAAGACAAGAGGTTCTTCTTCTTTAAAAAACTTACAGAGTGCAAAGTCTTCATTAGTCAAAGAAGTTCCACTAGTGCTAGCTTTATTGTGATGATCAACATTAGCATTAATATTAACATGACCCCTATCCTTATTATTACAATGCTCAACTAATATTTGCAATTGATTAGGATTAGACTTAAAGTAATCCAATGGAGATATTTGGATTCTTACCTATTCACAATATTGTATGATGTCAAAGGAATTAGCCGACTTACCTTTGTGCTCCTTTTGTGTAGTTGAAGTTACTATACCACTATCTTTATTAGCTTTATTTGATGGTACATTATTTTTTATAGGAACTGAATTATTGGTCTGAATTCTATTCTTCTAACCTCTCATCATTATTGTTAACTGAGGTTCTTCTAGAGTAGCAAAATAGTCACCTCCTACTTTTGAATCTGATTCATACTCCAAGAAATAATTTAGAGTCGCCACAAGGAGCATGATCATTCTCACTTTCAGGATATTCAATTTTTTTTTTCTTTGTTATCCACCATTTTCCTATATCTAATCATATGAGCACATTTATCTCCATCATGATTTTTCCTTAGATGAAAAGCACACATATTTTGTCTTTTTGTGGTACCTTCAATTGCTAATCAATGTTGGATAGGTGGTATTTTCAATTCTTTAGCTCCATTTAAGTTTCTATAACCTTCTTGATGAGGTTGATGAAAAGAATGAGCTGACCTATTGATTTGTTTCTTCAATGAAATGAGCTTATTAGACAATTTTTGAAGCATGGCTTCTATATTGTTTGAAGTGCTAGCTATATTACTCATGGTTCTAGATCAAAATTCTCTCTTCCACTTACTAGATGCTATCATGGCATCCTCCATCTCTAGAGATAGTGCTTAGTAGCTTGTAAGTTTGCTACATTTTCTCTTCTAATTTAATATCCCAAATTAGGAGGTGTAGATCTAATATAGAAAGTCTTCTTATTATCATTTGTAGGTGCACTTGTAGCAGGTATTATTTTGATGAGTTTATTTAACTTTGCATTAAAATCTCTCATGGAAACTAATGGTTCTTTCTTTATCTGTGTCAATTGCAACAACAATACATGTGCATCCTCTATACTTTTGTAACATTCTTCAAACCTTTGTTTCATAGTATCCCAATTTGTGATGCATCCTATAGGTAGGTCTTGAAACCAACCAGAAGTATTATCTACCAGTGTATCTACAAACATTCTAACAGCCATATCCTCATGTTGAGGATTTACTACATCACAAGCCTTATGGAATGCACTTAGGTGTTGTTCTATAGAGATGGTACCATCACCATTAAATTTTGGAAAGCTCTTCCTTGATGCTCTTGGAAAATCATTATTATCACCAAGAGCAAGGAGACCAATAGCATTTCCCCATGGTTGTACCATAGTTGTTGGTATAATATTTTGGTTTATCTAAAAAGTAACAAAAACTAGAAGTGTTGCACCAATCAACAACAAAGCATCAAAAGCAAGAGGAATGGAAGTCCTAACAATAGGAAGGGAAGAATATTGACTTCTCTATGCTCTATTAGGAGGAACAATTATAGACAAGTGAGTATCTTGGAGTTGCTTGGTCACATATTCCCTTGCACGTGCTCTTCCTCTTCTGCAAAGGTCTTCTAGGATAGGAAAATTGGCCTTCTTGAGCTCTTCATATATTGGGTCAATCTTTCCTTTCTCATTGGCACTTCTAGTATATTTGCAATCTAGAGTGTATCAAATATATAGAGAAATAGTGTTTTGAATTTACTTTACCAATATTCAACTTTTAATTTGATTCTTTTCTTTAGTTGGTTGAGGATGTAAATTGATATCAAGTTCTTATGGAAAACCCCTAACTACCACAAGTCCTTTCTTACAGCTCAAATAAATGGAATTAGATTGCAAATTAATATGAATAAAAGTTCTTTAGAGCTTTCATCTGAATGTCCCCAATAGAGTCACCAAAAATTGTTGTTTAACAGTTTGTCCTCCTATTAGATTTTATAACCTAACTCTTTGATACCCAATGTTTGGAGAGATAAAAGGATGTTTACCAAAAAATGGGTTAGTGCATGTATTCTATCACTGCACTCTAAATGATTAGGTATTTCTCCCTATGAATTGTAATGATATGCAATCAATATGTTTTTATGAGATTAAATTTTTTGACATTATAAGCTTTTAAACTAAGAGCAGTAAAGGATAACCAAATTGTTTGTAGGCATAAACAATTCTAGAAAGATGGATTTGAATAACCTGTCACACTCAATGGAATGACTATAGTAGATTATCTTGATATTTCTAACCCTTCTATTATAAATAAAGATTAACCATCTAAATACAGAAGAGGAATGAAGAGACATGAACATGAGGGAAAATAGAATTTCTTTCACTATCAATCTTGAATAAAATGGAATCCAACCAATAACTAATAGATTCATACATATTTATCTTTCATTTCTAAATAAAACTATCTAACATGTTATGAAACTAACAAGAGAAGAAATAGAATCATATATGAAGAAACTAATGAAATCACTATACTACAAACATCAAAGTGAAATGGAATTTATCTAATAGTTATAATTTAAAAATCTTAACTTACTAATTTCCTTTATAGTGTAGGTCCATATGTTTGATGTGTCACATCGTCGTTATGTTGCTTTATTTATTCTTCATGCAATTTTTTATAATGATATAGCGACAACTATGGATCCTTGTGAGATCTAACAGCTAAGGAGATGTATTGTTGAATACTTATAACTGTATCTTAAAATGTTACCCATTGATATGGCCTTAATTTGACGATCTAGATTTAGTCCCTGAGCCATTTGACTTGTCAACTTTTCCATGTAGATGTGCAGATTAAATATCGACCATTGATTGGATTTCAAAAAGAGTCATACCATCTTTGACCAGGTTCTTTCACCATCTATACATCTTTCAATTCTTACTCTATATCAAATTCAATTGTTCTTGCTTCTAGCTTGTTCTCATGATCTTCATATCATCTTTAAGCCTTAGTCCTTGATGTTCTCTACCATTTTTTTCTCTAAATATTCCTTTGATCTCTCTATTCTACCTATATTATGCATTCAATGAAACACTTGATCATAGAGTTAGGGTTTCTGAACAATTTCTCTCTCATCTGGGAAATGCATAAACTTACCCTCCCTTTCCTAATCATCTCATATAAAAAAATGCATTATATTTCTTTGAATGCCCATCTAAGTACACACAAAGGGATAGATTAGAGGAGAATTTCCTTAAGGGTAATCTAGACACAGAATCAAGATATTGACACTTGACTTGACTCAAAACCCTATAGCAAAAAGATATGAACTGAAACTTGGGCAACATAATATAAATATTTCTTATTAGAGAATGGACCCTATTAGTAGTCTATGAAATGCATTTTGTACATATGTGTCCCTATTAAGAGATTTTGAGTCCTTATTAGGAGATTCCAACCTTGTTACGAGTTATGTCAACCCTATTAGGAGTTGTAGAATGCAGATGGACCCATTGTCCAAATAGCTTTTGGGGAAAGACCAATGAACCCAATATCCAAATGATCTATGTATTATTCCTTGTAGAATAATAGAAATGAATAGTATTTCTCCTTCCTCTTCCTCTATCCTATCAACCTGACTTCAACTCCTTCAGATCTTGTTACTAGATCTCAAATATCACATCCAATAATCCCTTAGATCGCTTACTTTCCTTCACCAAACACTTTGCTCCTTGTTGCACTTCCTTGCACACTTCGTAATTGATAAACAAAAATGAATACACTTACAATCAAGGAAAACATCTTTCCTTTTATATCATATCTTCAAAATAATTCCTTGAGTCAACCTTGAGGCTTTCTTAATTAATTATAATAAGATAATTAATTCATTCACAAATACAATAGAATTACCAGCTAACAGTCTATACAACTTCTCACACATGCTATACTAGGGCTTGCACACTTGCTGATATCATCTTAGACTATCTTCTTTCACTAGCTGACTGCATATCTCCAAATTATATCTCTGCTAAAAGATATACTGTAAACTGCTTAAAAATTACTCTATCTTTATACTACTCTATGTAAATTAGGTACATCTTTCATACATGTTTGACTTAATTAACACACACTAAACCACGTCATTAGGACATGGTGTAGAACATGTCCTTGACCATGCATCATTAGAAAAATAAAACCGTGTTTGTACAAATAAGATGTGTATTATCTACTCTATCAATCTTCATAGACTAACTGCTATATTGACATCAATGATAAACACACTCATGAATGCAACATGGCAATACTCTCCAATTCTTAGGATACTTCCCCAAAGGAATACGATCAACATTCATGCTAACAAGAAGGTGCCAAGTGCAGTTAAGGCTGAGTAACAAAATGAAGAATACTTATGATTGAGCATCATAGATAGTAAGTGTCAAGCAAGATAGAGTAGACATTAAAATATGAAATGCCCAAAATTTTAGGTAAATCATTTCAAGCCAACATGAACATGACATTTAATGATTCTAGAGTTTATTATAGAAGCTGTTACATTTTTTGACATGAGTTTATTATAGAAGTTGTTACATTTTTTGACATGGATCACTAATCGTAATGAGAGGTGAACAACCAATCAAATGGAGAGGCAAAAGGGAAGCATCTAGGAAAATATTTAGAATTCTTTAAATAGGTAGATCCACACCTTTTTTTTATTAAAAAGTGGAATGTGTTATTGTAGGAGATTGTGAAGTGTGAAGGAAGCGAAGGAGTTAAGTTTTTGATGTTGCATGCATGAGAAAGTTAAAAAGAATAGTGTTCAATGACCTTATGAAGCAATGAAGGATTGAGTAAAGACATGTTAAATTGGAGATCAGATCAAATATTGGAAGGAGGAGATCCATAATCAACAATCATAGTGCAGGTTGAAGGATTAGGTACTAAGACAATTCTAACAGATTGAATCAGGGAAAATCTCTTAACAGAGTTTTTTTAATAGACCTTTGTAAATATCTTAACAGAGTTCTCACTTTATTGTAAGTGTAAAATCCTTTCACAAGGTAAGATCTAACAGCCTCAAATGCCTTTAACAGGGCAGACCCCTCACAAGGTAGATCATTAGAAGTGATCAAAATTGTAACCCTAACAGGTTAACTTTATTATTGCAGTAGTGAATTTTTTGGGTGTCATCCCCACCCTAGTTTTACCTTTAGCTTGGAGGGTTTTTGGGTAACCAAATCTTTGAGTTATGTATTTACATTTCATGCATGTGATTGATAGTTAGATCTACTGCTTACAACACTTTGATTTTAGAAATTATATTATGCATGAATTTGAAATGAGATGGAAAATATGGTGAATACAGTAAAGTTATTTTAAGGGATAAAGTTTTACATATCTTGATTCACCCCCCCCCCCTCTCAATATCTTAGTTTCCCAATTAACCTTCCAGCAGAGAAGTAAACATTTAAAACCAAATGAATGATGTGTAAGAGATACATTTTGTAAATTTACTTAGTTTTCCTTAGTAATCCTTAAGCTAGAAAAAGTTTCAAGGACACTATAATTGGTGCTATAAGAGAAATCTGCCTCTACACAAACACTTACAAGAGCATATGCATTTTTTTTCTCTTTTTCTTTTATATTTGGTGAAATTTTAAACCTTTGTTTTTATAATATAGATATTTAAATCTCATTTTATTATGAATCATATTGGCTTCATTGGAGAAAAATGTACACGTTTGAAGTGAATAAAAAGATGTCATTGAAGTGGAACAAAATGTCAGACATAGAATGTGTAGATTCATTTAAAGAAAACTTAAAGTGATTTTGCATATCATCATATACAATATTTTTGAAAAGAATGTTATGTCACTTGAGGAAACTCTAATTTGTGGGTTTTGGTGGTAGATTTAGTAATGACAATGAAGAGACAATTCTATTCCACTAACTATTTTGTTGGCTTGTACACTTGTAGATGTGTATGAGAATAAAAAAATATCATTCAAAAGTTGTTAAGTCGTAGAATTTAATGCACCAATCTACAAAACCTTTTTCAACAAGAAAGGCTATGAAAAAAATCACATAATCAAATAAATTATATTGCAACAAAATTGAGTATAAAGAATTGAGGGATGGAACATTGAACTCTAAAAGATTTCAATGCAACATTATAATGTTTGTTGGTGTAAGAATGAAAAAAATCTTTCACACAATAATTAAATAAATTTGTAGAGTCATAACCATATTGGAAAAGTTGCATGAGGCATTGATCATGATTTCAAGTAGAGGAAGAGAAATGAAGATTGAAAAAATAATCAAAATAACATCAACACAAATGATCTCTAGAACTAAATTATATTTGAAAACCTAAACATGTTCAAGCATTTGATACCATATGAAGCTAAGTATGTAATTGATTATAATTAATCCATCAATCTTTTGAAGGGAAAAATTAAAAATTCAATGTATTAAATTTGAGAAATCATGTGTTAGTTGGAGAAGTTGAATGGTCCTTAATGAGTTCATTAGAGATGAAATTATGTTGAGTGCAAGGCTCGTCATGAGAGATATCTTGGGCAACTTTGGCAGAATTGATACTCCTCTATCCTTGACTCTTAGGACAATTCTTCATGTGATTGCTTCACTTAATTTGGCTCGTAGCCATTGCTTGACATTTTTAGCTAGTAGTCATTATTTGATATTTTTAGCAACAATTTGAAGAGTTGGTTGTCACGTGAATAAAAAAATTTCTACTTATTTTTCATTACTCCTAATAAATGGTATTCATGTGTCATTTTTCAAATAAGTAGTTTATTCTTAAACCCCTTGCCCCCCCTAGTTTTCCAAAGCTTACCCCATGTCCCTATGCAACTTCTTATACACAATTTTTTTGTAAGTTGAAATAGTTGTAGTGTTTCCATGAAAACTTTTAATATGGAAAAAAAGAAGAAGATAAATTTAATCTTTTGTTATTCTAGAGAAATGGTCTACTTAAAATTTAAAATAATAGGAAAAAAGTGAAGGCGGGATTGCAATTAAGTAAGTGCTTCTTGGAAAAAATGACACAAGACTTCACTTTTTGTTTTGCCTCCTTTTTATTTGCATACAATTTTGTATTCAAATATTTTTCAAGATACATGTAATTTAAAAATACAATTTCAAAGGATTTCCTTAAAATAAGAAGCAAGCATTACCATCCACGTGGCCACAAAGTATTACAAGCAATAATAAGCTTGACCCATGTCCCCATGTGATTTCTTATTCACAATATCTACTTAAATTTAAGGAGTATCCCCATATAATTTTTTGATTTGAAGAAAGGATATATTGAAAAATTTTCCTATTCTAATGAAGTAACACTAAAAACTAAAAATAAGAATTTTAAAAAATGGGGTACTGTTAATAGTAACAACTTCTTATTAGAAAATGTAGTGTGTCTTCACCATGTTTTTCTCTCTCCTTATTTGGTTGAAATTTTATTTGTAACAAACATTGTTATAATTTTTATTTAAAAATATTATTTAAAGTAGAACTCCGTAGATTACTCCTAAAAATGTTCAGCCATGATTGCTATTCATAATAAGCCTAGCAACTACTTGGAGACATGCCCTTAGTAATGATGTGAGGCCTTCCCTTAATTTTGGTTTTTTTAGCCCAAAGTTGAGGTCCTATGGAAGAAGGATTCTTAAATAATAGAGCTTGAGGTCCGTACAACTTTTTAGGAATATTTTATATGAGGAGGTCTTATAAATTTTGTAGTTTAGTTGAGTTTAAAATTTAAGCACCATTTGCCACTTCGACATTCCATCCATCATCTTCGTAGATCATGAAACCCCTTTGAAGATGTTAATTATTTTCCCACCAAAATTATTTTAAAGAAAACTCTAAAATAAAATATTTGATGAACGGAAAAAATAATAATTTCTAAAATATTTTTAATCTAGGACAATTTTTAGCCCCACCCATTATGCACATGTATGTTAAAAAGTAGGAGATCTTATTTTGAAGGAGAAGATTCTAAATAATCTAATGATAAGACCACCCTCTTCCTTAAAAAAGAGAGCTTACACTTCCTCATAGGACCACTACCTTAATCAATTATATGTACAACTTAAGAACATAATATTTAAATAAATTACAAAGCTCAAGTCACACTAAGTATAAGATCATCTAAGGTAAGCTTGGCTAGACTAGAACATTGAAAAAAAATTGGAAATAAACCATAAAAAACAATCTTAATAAAAAAAACCAACACAATTTTTTTTCCTAATAATCATTGATTGTAAATTTTGACATTCTTTTCTATTTTTGGCCCATTTTTTTGAGTTTGATCACCAAGTCATCGAAAGGTACGCAGAGGTAAAGAGAATTTTTCATTAGTAGGATTTTTACTACAATGATTTCCATTTTTCTTCCCTTTTTTACAACTTTGTGATGACTTTTCATGTCAATATTGAAGTTTTTTTTCACGTCTCCCTTCTTAATTGTTTTTTCCCCATGCATCTCCAATTCTTGAAAAAAGATTCAAGTCACATTTTGTATTTATTAATGATTACGTATGATATTTGGAAACTAATATGCTTACCAATATGGATATGAAATCATTATAGTATTTGAATGTTCTCACTATTATATCTATTAGGGCTAGTAAGATTTGTTGCAAAACTGGAGATTGCAATTTCTAAGAATTCTATTTTTTATTTGTAGCAGTTATTATTAATTAAGAGGGGAATCAATTTTTAATACTAAAAGAAAATCAAAATTTTAGTGAGAGTCATCCTACTTATCTCATGTTCTAATGTATGTCAATTTTCTTACAGCCTAGAAATGGTTTGAGTTTTCATGTATGTGCAAGGGTTTTATGTTAAAAAAATGTATGTTTTTTTGTTTAAGATTCTTGATATAGTAATGAACTTTGGAATCAAGAATTCTTAGAACCCTAATCTATTCAAGATAACAAAATGTCACAGTACTACTACAATAATAGATGGAAAATTTGTAGACTACACACTAGTTGTTAAACCTCACCAAGATTTTTATCTTAGCGAGTTTTCCATTTTGAAAAATCAATAAATTTTTGAAAAAAAATCTAACCAACATTTCTTTTAGCATCTAAAAGAAAATAAACATCATGTTTGAAGCTCATTCCTTATTTGTAGGAGAATTCATACAAATATAACATTTAAGTTATATTATACTTTAAGTTGTATCTATATAAATATTGTCAAGATGTTTGAGATAGGTTTCAACAAAATATGAGTAAAAATGCATATTCTAGATTTTGAAGGTTTTAAAATAAATTCTAGGCTTAGCCAAATTTTAGAATTTGGCATGTCTTTAGTAGTGTTATCTCCCACAACGTATCCTAATTATTTGAGGTCGAACTGAAGCAAGAACAAGGATTTTCTAATGATTCTAATTCATATTCTCACAAATCACTTTTTTTTAATTCAATACTCATGAGTCCTTAACAAACTTCATTCAACCACCTACTCAAACCCAAGACAATCATTACTTTCCAATAGGCTAAATTCAGTCAAACTCACTCTTTGATTATTTTTCTATGATGTATCTACTTATAGTTGTATAGAAACCATTTACTATGATGTATTTACTTCTAGTTTTATAGAAAGTATTGACTATTTTGCTTCCTTCCATTACCATTATGCAAGAGAAATAAGATTTTGTACTTGTAGACACCTAAAGATGGTTCACACATGTGTTTCCCCTAGTTTATGTGTCATCTATCTTGTGTCATTTGATTTCTTACTAAATTTTCTAATCTTGCATCGTAATCTTAATCTCTTTGACTTGATTGTATTCAAATCATTATCCAAATGATAAGTAGGAGATAGTTTCCACAGGAAGTCAAATTGTGATATTGTTATCATGATTTAACTGTGTGATTTTGAGTCAAAATCATTGACCCTTGTGAGCATCACCATCATACAATGAGTGCTAAGTGTTCCATTTATTCTCATGAGAAATGGATTCATGTTGAATCAATACTCATGGAACATGGGTCAATGAGTTTGACTCAAAATCACATAGTTAAATCCTAATAGCAATATCATAATTTGACTTGTTGTGGACATTATCTCATACTTATCAATTGATGAGCTTAAGGGTATTTCTAATGAATGGTTCATAAGGCACAACACTTGGTGAAGGTTTTTAAAATGGGGTTGCAAGCTTTGGGTTTAATCATGGAGGAAACTTTGTAGTTAAGTGCACTCAAGTTGGAGTAGTACTGGGATGGATGACCTCCTGGGAAGTCCTGGTGCTTCACCCCTGTGAGCATCACCTAGATCTAATGAGTGCTAAGTGTTCCATTTATTCTCATGAGAGATGGATTCATGTTGAATCGCTACTCGTGAAACATGGGTCAATTGACTCAAAATCACACAGTTAAATCTTGATAGCAATATCACAATTATCCAAATCCTCAAAATCAACTTTCATATTATCATTTCAACATCATTTTCAACCTATTAAAATCTTTTCAAAACATTTTCAAATCAATCTTAGGCATTGTCAATTCCCTTAGTGCCTAGTCAACCCCTCATCAAAATCAATTCAAACCCTTATCAAATCATCATAATTAGTCCTAGTTCATATAAACATCATCTTTTTAGTCATTAGTCAACTATTTTATCACTTTTGGATAGAAAACACATAGTTTATCCTAAGTCCTAATTGAATAAATAAATTAACTTTGTTTATTCTCCCTTTTCTTATGTCTTCATTATTAATTAAGTCATATAAATTAATTGGCTGAATTGCATCATATATGGGATTTTCTAAATTCCTATTTTCTTGATTTTCATTTTAGTGGGAATATATGAATTTTCAAATTCAAATTAACTTCCCCCTAATTGTGCTTCTAATCTCCTATAGTCATACTTCATGATTTCTTCCATGTTTTCAAATTCATTTCTCCACTAATTTGGCCTTCAATTTCCTATGTATTTTCCTTCTCTTTCTTATTTAACATTTCTACTATTTTTTCCTTGATTTATGCATTTTAATTGTGCTTTAAATTTTTCATAATTGTGACATTCTTCCATTTGCATATTCAAGTTTCCAAATCTACTTTTTGGTCTCCTTCCTATAAATTGAGATCAAATTCCAAACCAAGGCTAGCCATCTTCTTTTGAATTTCCAAACCAAGGCTAGCCATATTCTTTTTAATCTTCTCATCATCATATTATCATTATCTTATTGTCATTGTGTCAATATGGGAGGTCCATCCACTTATTTGGAGAAGCAAAAAAGGGCATAATTGTCAGATTGAGGGAGTTTTCTTTTTTTCTTACTTTTGTCTCAATTTCTTTTTTGTTAGGATTGGAAATCTTTATGGATACTTTTAGAGTTTGATAGTTCCTCTTGTGTGCATGTTTTCCCCTTTTCTATTCCTATAGTAATCGCTTTGAATTTATATATTTCTAAACTCTGCATCTTTCTTTTGTGTTCTCATTAATTAACTCATTGGATGCATCTTCTCATTGAATTTTGCAAAAAATAATTAATTTAAGTTGTTTTTTAGGTTCCCAAATTTTTCCCATAGCCTTTTCAAAAATTGGTTGAATTTTTCCTGAATGTTTTTTTGAACTTGCAAGTTTTTGCCAAGTGAGAGTTTTCCATCTATGGCTACAACATTATAGAAGAGGAATGACATAATCAAATTTGGGGGAGATCTTCAAATTACTAACTAGTTATCACTCTAGTACTTAATTTTTTACTAGCAAATTGAGGTTGTTCTTTAACATGTTTTAGTTCAAAATCTAGTGATTATGTCTAGCAACAAATAACTACTAACCAAATCATTGTTTTCTTCTCACCTACACCCTATAATTTAACTCATGTATTCACCGATTGGTTTAGCTCTTATTGCAAGCTCATGCTTCTTGTTCTTGGAAGATCATAAGAATAAGCTAGCACTTTCAACCTTGCTATCACACAAGTATGTTGTTTAGTGATCTCCTTCATTTAATCACTCAGATGAATGAACTAGGGCTATTGGAAATAAAACTAAAAATTAATAATTTTGTGCTCATTTAAATCTATTTTCTATTGAATCCAACCTACTGTAAAGTTTCAAGCATTAATGTCTAGTTTCTGCAATCAAATAGTCTTGAATGTATGCAACTTGGCATTTTTCAAGATCTATGATAGGAAGGATGCAATAAGTAAACTAATTTCTTGAGTCTTGACTATATATTTATCCATATGAAAGGAGGATTCTTTTCATTTCTCTAGTCAATGAAGTCCTAATGTCTTTTGATCATCATCAATTAACAAATCTAGTGATCTAATGGTATCATTATTTGAAGCATTGGATATTTTTCTTACAATCTTCGATTACATGATCATAAAATGGTTCTTAGCTTAGATATTGATTCTCTCTAATTTTCCCTAGATGTTGATGTTGGTGTGCATCCTAGGATTGTGGGCTCTATTGGGATGTGTTGAAGAGCATTTGAAGAAAACCCATGGTCCCAAAATGTACCACTTGGGAGCATCTAGAGAGACTACCAACAAGTTGTTAGGATTAAACCTCAAATAGAAATAATAGTTACATGCAAATATAACCAATATCAGAAATTAATAGATCACATGGAAGAGAACACAAGACACCAAGATTTAACATGGTTCACCCAATCCCTGGGCTATGTCCACCAATAGCAAGTCCAATATTATTATTATCTAGTGATTATAATCCACAATCCCTTACAGCTCAATACTGTTGCAAGAAGCTTTAATATCACCATTACAATATGAAATCACTAACCCTAAGCCTTTTTATATAATCTTTTTCCACTTACACAATCAGGGCTAGAATTAGTTGTCCAATGGGAAAAATACTAGCCGATGCCTTTAACAATATAAGGTCATTTTTGGCTTCAGGAGCCCTACCCTCAAAAACTCCCTTGACCCCACCATGTACTGCGACAGGGAGTGCACTTGGGGTGCTTCCCCTTGATCCCCATAGAAATAATATGAAGAGAAAATCACGCTGAATAAACCTCTAAGTCTAATTAGGCTCCACATCACAATAATCTCCCACGTGGAGACTAATTAGACTCCATAATAATAACCTCCCACTTGGAGATTGATCATAGCACTGCTAAACCTATAGCTCCCATTGGAATATCAAACCACTCTAGACTCTGTTGTTCTTTTATTTTGTTTAGTCTAAAAGACCAGCTGAAGCTAAAGAGGAATTTAGCTTCTCCCTTGTTATGACCTTAGTAAACATATTTGTTGGATTATCATCTCTATGTATCTTGTCTAGCTTTAACTGTCCATCATCCACAACTAACCAAATGAAATGGTACTATAATTGTATGTGTTTTGTCTTTGAATGTAGAGCTGAATTATTCGCAAGATGAATGGTACTTTGACTATTTATAAACAAATAATTATCCTTTTGAGGGTGTCCCAACTCTTCCATGAAGCATTGAAGCCATATCATCTCCTTGGCTACCTCTATAGCAGCAACATACTCTGCCTCTGTAGTGGATAAAGCATTAACCCTCTGTAACCTATAAACCCAGCTCACTGTTGCCCCACCAATAGTAAATACATAAGCTATAGTAATTCACCTAGTATCAATATCCCCTGCCAAATTTGAATCAACATAACCCTATAAGTCAGTAGTAGAGCCCCCAAAGTGTAAACACTTACTGGATGTTCCTCTCAAATATCTAAGAATCCATTTGACTACATTCCAATGCTTAATTCTTGGATGACTCATATACCTCCTAACAACTCCCACTACAAGTGTAATATTTCCCCTTGTACATACCATAGCATACATCAAGCTTCCTATAGCTAAAGTATACAGTACCTTGGACATCTTATCCTCCTCTTCTTGTGTCTTTTGACACATCTCCTTAGTCAACTTCAAATGACTGGGTAAACATGTGCTAATAGCTTTAGCATTCCCTAGAGAGAAATGTTGCAACACCTTCTCAATATAATCAGCCTGAGATAAAGTCAATTTCATGTTCTTCCTATCTCTATAGATCTTCATTCCAAGGATTTTTTTTGTTGCCCCAAAATCCTTCATAGCAAATACATGTACTAATTGGTGTTTCAGCCCCTTAATGTGATCCATATTAGACCCAACTACAAGCATATCATTAACATATAAACATAAAATAATGTAGTTGTCATCATCCAACCTCTTAAAGTAAACACAATGATCTGAATGACACCTACTACATCCATGCTCACGCATAAACCTGTCAAATTCCAAATACCATTACCGAGGTGCTTTCTTTAAGCCATATAAACTTTTCTTCAATCTACACTCTAAGTTCCCTTGCCTTTGACCTCAAATCCCTATGGTTGTGTCATATATATCTCTTCATCCAAATCACCATGAATAAAGGTTGTTTTAAAATCAAGCAGCTTCAAAAGAAAATCTTCAGTAGCCACAATACCTAAAAAAGTGCAAATAGAAGTCATTTTAATAACAAGAGAAAATATCTCATCAAAATCAATACCCTTTTTTGTACAAATCCTTTTACAACTAACCTAGCCTTAAATTTTTTCTTACCTCCATTCTCTACTTTTAACTTGTAAACCCATTTATTTTGTAAAGCCCTTTTACCTGTAGGCAACTTGCATAAATCCCATGTCTTATTTTTCAGCAAAGAGTCCATTTCGTCTTTCATTGCAGACTCCCACTGAATCTTTATATCCACCTACACAGCTTCATCATTACATTTACGTTAACCAGAATCAATAAGTAAAATAGAATACAAAGAAGGAGAAAATCTTTCTAGAGGTCTACTTAGCCTTATTGACCATCTAGCATTCACTAGGGTGTGTGGTATTTGTTGTTACAGTTGTTGCACATCATGAGGAATTGTTGGAACATTATCTTTTGGAGTATCATCCAACACTACATAATCTTCTTTCTTCTCATGTTGTTGCAATAGATCTTTGTACAACACTTTCTCATTGAATATGACATCCATGCTTCTTAAAATTTTACAATTTTCAAAATCCCAAAGCCTATAAACAAATTCATTAATGTCATATTCAACAAATACACATTTTTTTGACTTAGCTTCTAGCTTGGTTCTATTTTCAGAATCTATATGAGCAAATGCTTCACAACTGAAGGTTTTGAGAAAAGAATAACTCACCTTCTTACTAGTCTCATTTTCAACCACGCATTTCTATTTTTTTAAAGTTTGAAATACATCAAATTTTTGTCTAAGAAAATAAACCCATACTTTTATAGTTGCATCATCAATAAATGTAACATAATAATGAGAGCCACCAAGGAAAGATACCTGAGCTAGTCCCCATACATCTGTATGCATAAGCTCTAATCATTCCCTTTTCTTTTTTGTTGGAATATTCAAATATGGCAAGAGTACTTATGAGAGGGGGGGGTGTGTGAATCATAAGTATCACACTTTAGCCAATAAAACTTTTAATTGCAAGTAAATTGCATGCATGTAAATACATCAAACAAATATGAAACTAAACACATGCATCAACAACTCATAACACTGGAATTTGGTAACCCAAAAACCCTCCAGGAATAAGAAGGTAAAATTGGGGTGGGGATGGTACCCACAAAAATTACTGCAGCAATATTGTTCAACCACTTCTGATGGTCTACCCTGTTAAAGGCTTTACACTGTGTCAATAGTAACCTGGTTAAAGGCTTTACAAACACTTAACATGAAGTGTCACCCTGTTAAAGGATTTTAATCACCTAATTAAAGGATCTACAAAATAGCTATTAAGCTAACCTATCACCATAGGATTTTCATTCTAATACAATTGCTAGAAAGTATTAGGTATAATGAACCTAATAGATTACAATCCTTGATTGCTGAATGCAGGCACCTTTTCCGCTTTCTCTGATCTTGATCCTTTTGTGATCTGATAACCCTCACTTCTGAAAATAGATTTTCCTTGTGCACCCTTGTATGTCCACTCATATATTTACAATGAAATTTTTTCTTCCTTATAAATACTTCAAAGACTTAGGGTTAGATATGGATCTACAATCCATATTGAATCTCAATTTCTCGCTCAATACTTGTCTTTTACTGATTGGTTGCATGCCTTTATCATTTTTCTAATTGGCTACATGTAGATTGCATAGAAAAGATAAAAAGATTTGATCTCATCATTAAATCCTTCAAGATTTTCTTTATGTTGGCTGCAAAAACTGTTTGTATCATAGTTTGTGCAATTACAAACTCTTATGCTGATATTCTGAGTTACTCAGCTCCTGAAGCATTGATGATGCTTGGAACATGCTATTTCCTAGATAGCTCAGCACCTAAACAAAAACTGTATCACTCGGCACTTACTGTTACTTGGCACTTGATATAGCTCGGCACTTCATATTACTCGGCACCTAATACACTCGGCACTTGTTAACACTCGGCACTTGTTACACTCGACACTTGATACACTCAGCACTTGTTAGCACTCGGCACTTGTTAACACTCAACACTTGTTACACTCGGCACCTACTATTACTCGGCACTTGATATAGCTCGAAACTTCATATTACTCAGCACCTACTCTTTGTTCGGCATTATTTAATGGAAAAATGGTTAAGTTTATTGACACTCAGTTGTCAAATTTATTCTTTAGGATAACAATCTCCCCCTTTGACATGAGTGGCAAAAACACTTAACTAAGATCCTTATGAATCCTTATTAGTTGATCATGTATGTACACTCAGTGAGTTCTGTCCTATTTCTGCATTCTGACTGATCAAAATTTGCTATCTCAAAATTTGCTCCCAAAATTTTCTATCTCCCCCTTTTATCATACTTATCATTGCATTCCCATACTTAACCTGTACTTATCCTCTTCTTATCACTCCCCCATACTTATTTCTCCCCCTTTTTGACACTTATCTCAAGGGTCTTACAAGGAAATGCCATACTTGGCCAAAAATGTACTATTTACTTCAAGGAGTACCTTCAGAGTTGCATCCCAATTTGCTAGTGCGATATCCAATGTCTTATGTTGGATAGCAATCTTTGCTGCTAGGTGTACAAGTCCATCAGATGAAGAAAGATTGGGGTCTTTCTTGAGGACTGTCTCTGCATTTATCTGCTCCTTGTGAAGTAGTTCCAAATGAGGAGTTATTGATGATTGAATTTGCATCAATTTAGCTTTTGTGGTTGCCTCCTCTGCTGCTAAGACAACTAACTCTCTTTGTGTGTGAAGTGATTGGGCAAAATGCTTCTCACTCTGAGCTAGATTTGTGGGGAGTTGCATGCTAGAAATCTTTAGATTGTTTTCCAAGCTCAATATTTTCTGGCTAGTGTCCTGTGTGAATGTGGAAAAATCACACAACTTGTTGTATAGGGAAAAGATGTTTCCTAGTATAGTTTTAACTATTTTAATTTTCTTTGCCAGTTCTTCTTGTGATAGTGCTATATCACCAGATATTTTACTATTTACCTTGCCTTGGAACTTCCTTTCTAACCATTCGAGCAATCTGGCATTTGTTTCCTAGTCTCCACTAGTCACCTAGTCAACTATATCAGATAGTTGCTCTATAATTGGTCTTGACTCATTTGGAGACTGTAAGCAGAAAGCTTCTGTGAATATGTCTTTGATTTCATTCAAGGTAAGCTTATGCTTATGTTCTTTTCTTAGTGCTTCTTGTCTCCTTCTTCTGTCCAATGCACTCTAAATTTCATTGATCTTTTCTTCAGTAAGAGTGCTAGATTCATAATATGGGATCTTTATTTCTTCATCAAGCTCAGGAACTCCATAGTGAAGTTTCCTAACTGCCTTTGATGAGCTCAAGCCTGGTGTCCTAATTTGTAGCTGTAACCCATCTGTGCTCGGCTGTTGAAGAGTCTGTGTTGGAGTACTAGATTTTGGTAATGCAACCAGTGTTTGTATTGAAATCTCCTCCTTCTTCTTTGTCTCATCTTTTTCTTCAACTTGAGTATCCCTTTTATGATTGCTAGGTGGGGTTGAACTTGTTGGTTGTTCAGATGTTTCTTTTATTTCCCCTGTTGCTGTACTCAGCATTTGAAGTGTATAAGTGACTACACTTGGTGGAGGTGGTGGTGGAAGAAATAGAATACCAGTAGTTTGTTTGGTCGAAGGTGCAACTTGTGCTTTTACCTTGACTATCTTTGTTTTAACTTCTGGATTCTGTAATTCATCAACACTGACCAATATAAGATTTGAACTTAATTTTGCTACTAGTGATAATTGGTCAAGGATTTCTAAATCCTCTGCAGTTAATAGATTGATGTTTGGATTTGAAGTGTCTATAACATATTTTATTTTTATAATATCTGTAGGTGTGATGGTGGCATGAGGAGGACTAGGAGGAGATACCTGTATGTCTTGCATACTTTGATCTTGTGGCTCAGCTGTATCTTTCTCTTCCTCTTTCTCCTCTATATGTGCCTTTTCTTCCTTTTCTTCTTTACTCTTCTTCTCCACTTGTTCCTTCTCTTTTTCTTTGGTTCCTGACACCTTCTTTTCCTTTGTCTTGGCACTTGCCTCTGCCTTATATTCTTCATTAAACACATCTTTGATTTTCTTGTAAACTATTTTCCACAATCTTGTGGATTTTGTAACTACCTCTTCAATTTTATTCTGTAATATGCTAAATGCTCTATGCTTGGGAGTGAATCTATTATTATGCCTTTTTACTGCATTTGTTACTTGATCTTTAGTCAAATTAGGCAACAATCTAGCTAATGTTGACTCCCTTATCTCCTTTTCCATTTGTAAACAAAAATGCCATTTATCCTCTACAATTTTATACAATTCTTTTGGCATAGATTCATCTAATTCTAGAGGTGTGTGCTTATATTCAACCATCATAGCATACACAGATTCCTCTAATTTATTTTGCTCTTCTTTGGTGAGCTTAGAAAAATTTAGGTTCTTTAAACCTTTCAAATCATCATTCCTAATTTTTGAACATAATTTATCAACAGCAGTCTGGGGTTTGTGTCTTACCACTTGAAATTGATTGTTGTCCTCTGACTCTATCTTCTCCTCATTTGTTTCAAGCTGGGGAATAAATTTTCTTCTCTTAGACTCAGCAGCAGTCTTCTTTGAGTCTTTCTTCTTTCCTTTTGCCTCCTCTTGGACTTTTTGTGCTGCAGCCCTTGTGGTAGGTCTCTTTGGTGCAGGAGCAGCTACTTTCTTCCCCTTGGATTGAGGAGCAGGAGGAGTTGTGGCTTTTCTTTTAACTGGTGCTTCCTCTGCTTCTTCTTCCTCAGCACTTTCCTCTTTATCTTCTCCTAACCCTTGAGTCAGACCTTGAGTTTTATCTCCCTCTTCTTCAATGTCTTATCCTTCCTCTTCTGTTGTTCCTTCTTCTTCAACACCAAATTTTCTCTTGATTTGTCTCACCATTTTTTCTTTCTTCTTTACTACAGAAGCAGTCTTCAAATATGTTATCACCCTTGATTTAACAACATCATAGGTTCCAAAAGTTTTTGCATTTTTGTCAGCTTCTTCTGCAAGTAGGGTTGTTATCACTACAGAAGCTTGATTAATATCAAGTTCATAACCTAGTGGCCTAAGCCATCTCACTCTAGGTATAACTGCTTGTATATAGGTATAATCTATATCTACAAGAAAACAAATGTCCTTTTCATATTTCTCAGTCAATGAGACTGGAATCCTCATTCTTTGTTTCATGGACTTTTTGAAGTCCTCAAAGTAACTAGTCATTTGGGCATCAAAATTTTCACCCATCTGTTCAATGTATCCATTGATTTGTTCAACAATTGTTTTTTCTAGACTCCATCTTACCTTACCCATAGAAGGGAATTCTTTCATCAGATAGAAAAATATACACACCAAAACTGATCCAAATTTGCACTGAGCTCCCTTGCTCTTCCTTATAGCTCCCAGATTTCCATTAATCTGTTGAAACATGAGCTCCGCTAGATCATAAGTGTGATCCTTTTTTATTATCTTGTATGCAACATCAACTACTATACAAGGTACACTGTTTAACCTGCTTGATTGATAGAATTTGTGTGAAATGATTCTCACAGCAAAATCTAGTAGGGGATCTGTGACTGTGTCAATAGTCATTCCTCTATTGTTCCATTTAGCACCTATGTTTTTCTCTATTACTTCCCTTTTGTCACTTCGCAGGGTCTTTGGCCGATCTAGGGTTGGAATACCAGTAACCCTATGAACAGTTTTCTTGGTGAATTTTACTGGCCTTGACTCTAACCAAAAAGCTCCATCATGTATTCTACTTAAAACTATCCGTACCCATTTAGTTTTGAAAACAATCAAAAATTCTAGGGTTTTGGTTAATCCTTTTCTTTCTATTATTGAGAACTCATCTTTCAGTCTTTTGTTCTCACATAGTTTGTCATATGCATTATAGATTTCTAAATCTCCTATGGCTCCAATTTTGCAGTTATAACATCTGCAAACATCTTGGACCATAACAACTTTATCCAGAATAATTGATAATGCACCTGCAGGATCATTCTTGTATGCTACTTCTGGAATGGGCTTAAATTCAGGTTGTTTAACTTCATTGCTGACCAGTTGTATCTCATGAATCTCTCTACCCTTAGTAGTTCCTGACCCAGATGCCATTGTTTGCCAAACTAGGGTTTTCGATTTAAACAAGTTTATAAATTCTATGTAGCTCGACACTTAAGTAAAATACCTCAAATCGATGAAACTTGTCTTGAATCGTTGTTGAAATCTTCACAAATGGCTTCTGTGCTGATCTTGATCTTCTTCACTCTTTTCAACTTTGCTTCTCGTTTGAATGGTGGGAAAATGATCGAAAATCAAATTTATGTACCCTTCAAAATAGAGTAATTAATGCTTAGTGCGCTGCCAACTGTCTACTTGGCACCTAAAAGGTTTCAACATGACTCGGTACCCATTGTGTTTTCCTTTGCTTGGCTCCTATTGATATTTCACAGCTCGGCATCATCTATCAACTCGGTCGCTGTTAGCAACTTGACACCTGAAGAAAACTTTGACAGATCTTGCAAAGTTCTCAATTTTGACTTTGCATCTTTGCTTATGTTGATTTCTTCTTTGTAGTTCTTCTATGTCTTGGGACTGATTTATGATGTAACTTGGTTTATCAATCTCACACACTTATTCTTGCTTAATTTGATGAAGTGTGATCACTTGACCTATTAGGTGAAGTGATCTCTGCACTTGATGTGCTATACTCATCTTTCTTCTTCCATGTCTTATTCATTTCACTTCTGATATGTCCATCTATCTTTGCCTTTCCATTGTTGAACTCAGAACTTGATGCCTTTGACCTTGTTGGCCAATTCCTGCTGACATGACCAATTTTTAAGAAACTGAAACATGTAGTTTGACTCAACCATCTTTTGTAGTTCCCTCTAAAATGTGTTCTTATGCAGTTCTGTGGTAGTCCATATTCTTGACAATAGTGACAACTGTACCTAGTGTTGTAATCCCAAAATTCATGGTTTGATGTCTTTGCTGGTTGATTTAATGTCCACATAGGCTTTGATCTACATTCAAAAGCTCTATGTCCATACTTTTTGCAATTATAACAATGTCCATCAAATCTTGATGTCTTAGTAGTTTTAGTTCTGCATTCATATGCTTGATGACATTGCTTCTTGCATCTATGACAATGGTTTATACTTTTAGGTTTATCATGTTGATGGGCATTCTTGCTTCTACATACATTAGATGTATGTCTTTTCTTTCCACAGAAATGACATGTAGGTTTAACATCTTTACCTTTATCACTCGTTTGTTCTGCACTCTTTGATGATTCTCCAATTTCAGTGTTGTTGTATCCAAGTCTTGATGTATCATGGGTTGATCTTGGGGATTTCAGTAATTGCTCAAAATATTTGATGGCTTCACTTGACTTGTTGAGATTCTCTGCCACCTCTCTTTCTCTGTTCAATTCATTTTTCATTTGTTCATTTTGCATCTTCAAAGTAGAGATCTCAATATATTTCACATTGAGTTCATGATGAAGGTTCATCATTTGGGCAAGTGTATCCATCTGCATGTTTGAGATCCTTGTCAATTCAGTACATTTTTTTTCAAATCTGTTTGCAAGATTTCTCTTGTCATTTTCCATCATGAACTTATCATCAACTGCTCTTTTCTTTTGTTCAGTAATTTCACATATCATTATGGCCTGTGATTCATGTTCCATCTTGAGAGATCTTATCTCCTCCATTTGAGCTTTGTTTTTCTCCATCAGTTATGCTATTGGTGCATCAAACTCTTTAGTGTCTCCGTTGGAAAATATGTTGGTGGTATCAATCTCCTTGTAGTTTAGCTCATTTTCAGCTATGGCTAGATCCTTCCTTTTTTTTAATGAATTTCTCAACTTGTTTCTAAATTCCTCCAAGCTATGCAAAGAAAGTTGCACATCTATCACCTAATTTTCAATGATCTTTTCAAGTTTGAAAGCTTCCATCTTTAGATCTTTTCCTCCAAGCTATTAGGCTTTTCCTTGTGAGAACCTGGATTGGCTCTAATACCAATTGTTGGAATATTCAAATATGGAAAGAGTACTTATGAGAGGGGGGGGTGAATCATAAGTATCACACTTTAGCCAATAAAACTTTTAACTGCAAGTAAATTGCATGCATGTAAATACATCAAACAAATATGAAACTAAGCACATGCATCAACAACTCATAACACTGGAATTTGGTAACCTAGAAGCCCTCCAGGAATAAGAAGGTAAAACTAGGGTGGGGATGGTACCCACAAAAATTATTGCAGCAATATTGTTCAACCACTTCTGATGGTCTGCCCTGTTAAAGGCCTACCCTATTAAAGGCTTTACACTGTGTCAATAGTGACCTGGTTAAAGGCTTTACAAAAACTTAACATGAAGTGTCACCCTGTTAAAGGATTTTAATCACCTAATTAAAGGATCTACAAAATAGTTGTTAAGCTAACCTATCACCATAGGATTTTCATTCTAATACAATTGCTAGAAAGTGTTAGGTATAATGAACCTGATAGATTACAATCCTTGATTGCTGAATGCAGGCACCTTTTTCACTTTCTCTAATCTTGATCCTTTTGTGATCTGATAACCCTCACTTCTAAAAATAGATTTTCCTTGTGCACCCTTGTATGTCCACTCATATATTTACATGAAATTTTGTCTTCCTTATAAAGACTTCAAAGACTTAGGGTTAGATATGGATCTATGATCCGTATTGAATCTCAATTTCTCGCTCAATACTTATCTTTTACTGATTGGTTGCATGCCTTTATCATTTTTCTAATTGGCTGCATGTAGATTGCATAGGAAAGATAAAAATATTCGATCTCATCATTAAATCCTTCAAGATTTTCTTTATGTCAGTTGCAAAAACTATTTGCATCATAGTTTGTGCAATTACAAACTCTTATGCTGATATTCTGAGTTACTCGGCTCCTGAAGCATTGCTGATGCTCGGCACATGCTATTTCTTGGATAGCTCGGCACCTAAACAAAATCTATATCACTCAGCACCTACTATTACTCGGCACTTGATATAGCTCGGCACTTCATATTACTCGGCACCTGATACACTCGGCACTTGTTACACTTGGCACTTGATACACTCGGCACTTGTTAACACTCGGCACTTGTTACACTCAGCACCTACTATTACTCGGCACTTGATATAGCTCGGCACTTCATATTACTCGACACCTACTCTTTGTTCGACATCGTTCAATGGAAAAATGGTTAAGTGTATTGACACTCAGTTGTCAAATTTATTCTTTAGGCTAACATTTTCCTTCCTAGTCTTTACAAAAATCACTCTCTTGTATTTTCCATACACATAACTTTTACAAGAATCCATATTAACACATTTTAGACTTGGTAAAACTTGTTTTGAATGAAGTACTTTCATACCTTTCTCACTCATGTGCCCAAGGTTTTTGTGCCATAGCTTTGTATCAGAATCTACAACAACTATTTGTTCTCCCTGCTCAACAACAGCAATTGTTTCTGGACATTCATTTTTCTTTGAAACAATCAAAGTAGAAGGAACAGTATTACCTATACAAAGATATAAGGTGCCTACTTTCACACCCTTTGCTACTACAAGGGAACCATTTGAAACCTTCCAATTCTTATCATTAAAAGTAACTACACAACCCTCATCATCGAGTTGCCCTACTGAAATTAAATTCCTACTCAACCTTAGAACATGTCTTATCTCATGTAGTAGCCAATGATTCTCATTCTACAACTTAATCTTAACTTTTTCTTTTCCAACAATCTGATAGGGTTAATTATCCCCCAAATAAACAAACCCAAAATCCCCTTGGACATAATCAATAAAATAACCTCTATGAGGTGTAGCATGAAATGAAGCACCAGAATCTAAAACCCATGAATCATCAATACTTTCTAAAGATAGAAGTAGAGCATCCTCTTCGGATTTGTTACTTACCACATTTTCCTCCTCGTTCCCTTCTGGTTTATCTCCTTCATTATTCTTTCGAGTCCAACAATCTTTCTTCTTATGCCCTAGTTTACTACAGTACCAGCAATCTCTTGGTCCTCTGGATTGAGACCTCTTTCCCTTCGATTTTCCTCTTGATTTTTCACGATTTCTAGAATTATTTCCTCTCTCAATTATTCTACCTCTACTTTATGTGTTCAAAGCACTTCCTAATGTAGATCCACCTGAGGTTTTCCTATGATTTTTCTCACTCAAAATAACACTGATCACATCATCACATTTTAGGGTATTACAGTCAGAAATAGAATTACTTACAGTCATTACCAAACCATTCCAACTTTCACACAAATAACAAAAAATCAAGAGAGCCCTAATTTCTTCATCAAAATTAATTCCCACAGAAGATAACTAACTAGTACCAGTATTAAACTCATTTCAATGATCTGCAATAGATCCACCTTCTACCATCTTCATATTAAATAAATGGTTCATTAGAAATACCTTGTTTGAAGTTGAGGGCTTTTCATACAATTTGGATAGGGTTTGCATCAACTCTTTTGTCATCTTTTCTTTTGTAATATTAAATGTCACTGATGGTGCCAAGCATAACCAAATGCTTCCAAATGCCTTTCTATCTAAAATCTCCCAATACTCACCTAACATAGCTCTTTGTTTCTTGGATTTTCCTTCCAACGACTTCCATAAATCCTTTTGATAAAGATAGTCTTCCATTTGCATCTTCTATAACTAAAAGTTCTGCCCATTAAACTTCTCCACCTTTAGCTTACCCTCATTTGCCATTGCTCCCACTCAACCACAAGACTCCCGCTCAATCACGAGACATTCCTGCAGAGGATCGCTAAAAAAATGACAACAATCTAACTAAAACAAAAAAAATGATGATAGTCTAGTTCTCATACCACTTGTTAGGATTAAACCTCAAATAGAAATAATAGTTACATGCAAATATAACCAATATCAGAAAATAATAGATTGCATAGAAGAGAACACAAGACACCAAGATTTAATGTGGTTCACCCAATCCTTGGGTTACATCCACCAATAGCAAGTTCAATATTATTATTATCCAGTGATTACAATCCGCAATCCCTTACATCTCAATACTAATGCAAGAAGCTAAAATATCACCATTATATTATGAAATCCCTAACCCTAAGTCTTTTTATACAAGCTTTTGTTGCTTACACAATTAGGGATAGAATAGGTTGTTCAATGGGAAAAATAGCAGTGGATGCCTTTTACAATATAAGGTCACTTTTGGCTTGGGGGCGTTGCCCTCAATAACCCCCTTGGGGGCATTGGCCCTCGACCCCACCCTGTACTCCACAAGGGTGTTGCCCCCAAACCCCCATAGAAATAATATAGGGAGAAAACCACGCTGAATAAACCTTTAAGTCTGATTAGGCTCCACATCACAACAATCTCCCACTCGGAGATTGATCAGACTCCACAAGAATAACACTGGTTATTTTGATGCCCATAGGTCACTTAAGTGACTTTTTTTTACATGTATTTAATTGGTTTTTTTAATTTCTTTTTTTGCACTAATAGTTTGAGATTCCTAATGATTTTGAATGATTGAATTTGATTAGTGAATCTTGGGTCTTGAATCTTGATTGATCAACATTGAATCATGAACCAAGTTTTGATTTTAAAAATTCCAATTGCATTAGAATCTTGAGCTTGAGTAATTTACTAATTAGTTATTTCAATTTGTAAATTTGTCACCACGTATCTATGAAGTTTGAAGCTAAACTATCAATGATGAAGTATCATGCTACAAAATGATTTATTTTTTTTATATTTTTTCATTTCTTTGCATATATAAATTATAGTGTGTGTGTGTGTGTGTGTGTGTGTGTGTGTGTGTGTGTGTGTGTACACACACACACACACATATTTATTTTAGTATGCATATATAAAGACACGTCCAAAATAATAAAATAATAATAATAAATTGTACATCCACACATTAGAATTTCATATCCATAATAGCATCAAAATCAGAATCGGTAACTTAAGTTCTTAGTTGTGTAAGTTGAAAGTATTGTTCATCTTTAGAAGTCACAAGTAAGGACAAGAGTTACTGAATTGTCACCTTCAATCCTTTGTACCTGGCAACAAATCGATTCAAAACTAAAACCATTTGGAATTGATTAGGGTACTATTTTTTCAAGAAGAAGTGATTTTGAATTTTTTCATTTCATTTATGGACAATTTTGGTGTTGGCATAGCAATTCCACATCGACTCCAAGTCAACTCTAACCACATGTTTGACTTTGATCGAAAAAAACCCAAATTTTTCTTTTTTTATAACACATCTTCTTATTATTCCATTCACCCACATCCACATTTCCTTCCCAACATGGCTCTACACTTCAGTAGTTTTCTTGCAGCAACTCTTGGCTCTATATTTTGGTTTTGCACAGACAGTAGTGTTTTAGTGGTGTTTCCTACATAGAGAATAGTGTTTCCTGCACAAACAATAGTGTTTCCTATTGTCGTTTTTGGTGGCTTCTCTAACTTTGTTCATTGGCTTCTAGTTCAATGTGCCTTCTTAGAATTTGATCATTCTCATACTTCAATGGCTCCAGTTTGTTCCTCATTGCATTCAGTGCCTGCAACAAAGGACTAATAGTAGACCATTGTTTTTCTTTTAGAAGTTTTAAATTATTTTTTAAAAATATTTGTTTTATTTATTAGTTTTAAATTTAAAAAAAGTTAAAACCAGGTTATAGACTTATAGTTAAAAGAAAAGAAAAGAAATTAAAACTTTGAATTTTTTTAATTTTAAATATAAATAATTTATTGTTAGTATTTTTAATTTCATTTTTATTTTGCAATTGAAAAAATTGAACTCTTCCATATTCTAATTTCTAATAATAGTGTCTATTGAACAATTAATTTTATATTTGCTATTATTATTAAGTATTAATTTATTTTTAAAAAATTATATTCTTATATATAATTTTAAATTTTAAATTGATAGATGAAACAAGTAGATAATAAAAATATAACTAAATTTAAATGGTAAAGAATTTATTTTTGTATCAATTTAAGAGTAAAAAATATAATATTTGAATGTCACATTTAATATCAAAAATTTATTAAGTGTAATTATTTAAATTTAATTGAAATTATTTCTTCTAAAAGTTTTTCTATATAATTGTAGGGTGCTCTTGTTCTAGCAGTTATTATGGCAAGCACTACTCCTTCATTCACTGTTGACCCAACTTCACCATTATGGAGGCATGTGAAGATTATAAAGCATGTTTCTAGTGGAGGAACGTGTATTTGGGTATGTCCTTGGTGTGACGTGCAATATGCAAGTTCCTACAACCAAGTGAAATGGTATTTGTGTGCAATTATTGGAAAGAGAATAAAAGCTTGTCTAGGAAAAGATAATGTACCTATACCAATTTCTAAAGTAACATCATATATAAAGGAACAAGAGGACTTGAAGATGCAAGGGTTGAAAGTAGGTATGGGTATATGTTGCTTAAAGGTAGAGGAGGAGGCTCACAAAAGTTGCATGCTTCATCATCTCAGAGTCATACACCTAGTGTTGCTCCTGATATTGTGGTAGAAAGTCATCCATTTATGAGGAGAAATGAAGATGAGACTAGTAATCCGAAGATAGAGCAATAGGGTCATTGGAGATGGCATTTAATAATGATGTTAGAGATATTGTTGATGAAGTGATTTCTAAGTGCCTCTATGCAAATAGTTTATCATTCGATGTTGTTAAATCACCCTATTGGCAAGACCTAGTAAGAAAAATAAATGAAGCTCCAAAGGGGTACACATGTCGAGGTTATGAGAAGGTTTATACCACTTTATTCACAAAGGAGGTCAACCATATAGAAACTACATTAGCTCCTATTAAGGCCTCATAGAAATAAACATGTGTGTCCATTATTTCGGATGGGTGGAAGGATGCAAAAAATAGACCCTTAATTTATGTGATTGCAACGTCCCCTAAAGGGACAACGTTTCTAAAAATTGTTGATTGTGAGGGTTAAGTGAAGAATGCACAATTTATTGGTAACATTCTCATACAATGAATTGATGAGATAGGCCCTCAAAATGTTGTCCAAGTCGTAATGGACAATGCAAAGAACTATAGAGTAGCTAGTATGTTAGTTAAGACATGATTCCCACATATATTTTTGATGAAGGGTGCTCCCCTTAATACCATAAATACATAACAAAAACAAAGAAACAACAAAAATCGTGGAAACAAAATATGGGCTTTTTATTATTGTTGCAAATACGGAATTACATAATTCACAATTACAATATGCTAACCCACATGGGTGCCTTCATTACTGTAATTTGCAAGACAAAGTTGTAAACTATCACCCAGAGTTGTCTTAAATGATGTTCAGACATTTCTTAAATAGGCAATGTTATGTCACCTGGGAAGGTTCTAGACATTCAAACTTAATACCTAGGGCCAATAAACCATAACAATACATATAAAATCAACCAAATACACCTTTGAAATTTATTTTGGACATTTTGATTGGCCCAACTTTGGAAGGTCATAGCTTTCAAACTATTGCTTGAATTGGCTATTATAACCACTTTTCAAAAACCTCAACTTTTGATCTATAGGCTCGAATTTGCACAAGCACCCACCCATAAAGATTTTGGGCCTCATTTAGGCACTTTAAGACCTCCAACAGTAAGCCTAAAGTTTATATACCAAAATTGCAAACCAAAAATCCACAATAAATCCATGAATAGGCATGATATGGTACTGAGCCTCAACTAGTAGGCCGATATATCCAAGATGAATATCCACCTCTAAATTTGGGACATTCTGAGCTCGTATGAATGACTTACTTATTAGAATATTTCTAATAATGTTCTATCTATCATATGTAGATAGTTTTTATTTTCTGTTAGTTTCTATTTTCTATATTTCCTTTTTGTATATATGAGCTTGTAAGCTCATTGTAATTCATTCATTAATTATTCAATACACAAGATAATCTTTCAATTATTTTATGGTATCAAAGAAAATTCTTCAATTTTTTTTGAAAATTTTATAATTTCTATTAAAATTATTTGTTAAGATTTTTTGAAACTATTTTTGAGCTTTCACAAACAACCCGGCTAGGGTTTTTTGCAAATTGTGCTCCAATTTCTACAAATCGTGGTTGAATCTAAAAAATGTATTTTTTTGGCATCTGACTTTGGAAAAATGAGGTTTTGTTCGAAAAATTGTAGCCATAAATCAAGCCTAGTCCACGCGATCTGAGGTTCTGATGGTATTTGATCCCATCCACATCCTTTTTTGTGGAGATTTTCATGGCCAGATTACAAAAATCATGATTTCTTGGTGACGTTTTTTCATAAAAATGGGTCTGTCTATTTTTTTTGCTCCGAGCCTACATGTTCGTGCTTTATTGGGCATTCTTCACAACCCACCATGTGTCTAAGTTCACAAGAAGTTCTTTGTGAACACAAACTACTCATTTTTTGTTTGGAAAAACTTTAATTTTTTTGCAGATTCGACCTTTCCAGCCAACGGCTAGGGTTTTGCTTGAAATCCTATTTTTTTGGTCTAAATTTTTTTTTGATTTCAGATTCTTGGTGGGTTTTTTGAGAGATCAACTAGGTTCTCATCCATTTTTCTGGGTGCCTTGATTTTCAAGCAAGCGGATCCAAAAATCAATAGCATAATCCTTCTGAGTTTTTTGAGTTCTCTTTGGGGTCACTCTCTGATTCTTCTAGGTACTTGTCATTTTTTTTGGGTCAACCTAAACATTGCCTTGAACTTTGTGCAAATGGCATCCTTGACCAACCTGATGTTGGAAAATAGTCAATGGTTTAGTGGCACCAATTACAACCACTGGAAGCAATGCATTTTAACCATCTTTGAGTATTGTCGTTTGGATGCACTTGTTCTAGGTACAAAAACTCATCATGCACCCACTAGCATGCCTAGTGGGACCTCTAATACAATAGATCAGGATAAGTTTGATGATCAAAATCACGATCTTATTATGCTTCTCAAGCTCTCTGTCACAGATGATTAGCTACCTCAGATTCCCTCTGGCAAGTTGGCTACAGACATCTGGAAATATTTAAAGGAGCTGCATGAAACATCCGACAAGAGTTGAGCATTCTTTGTGAAGAATCAGTTATTTTCCACTATGATGGATGAACGTATGTCCTTATAAGAACATCTCATGAAGATTAAGGACATTCGTGATCAACTTGAAGCCATCGATCAGACAATGGAGGAAGAAGATATGGTAGTTATTACCCTAAAAATCTTACCAACATCTTATGAGCATTTCATAGAGACTCGACATTACCTCAACTAATGTTGATCTAAAATTCCCAAAGGTGTGCACCAAAATCCTACAGCAGGATCACTAAAACTAGTAGTTTGGCAGCCATGCTTCCTCACCCTCATCAGAACAAGCATTTGCAACTAAGTTTCAGCCATCTCAGTCATCTCCATAGGGTAGTTCGCATCAATCCTCAGGCAGTTTTCAGTAGAAGAGTGTTCAGTGTCATTACTACCATAAGTATGACCACATCAAGAAAGATTGTTGTCAGTGACTCGCTTCTGAATAGAAGAAGTTGGGAGGGTCCAATCAGTAGACTGATATGGGAGGGTCCAATCAGCAGGACAATGTTGCTAAACATTCTGAGACAAAGGAGTCTGTGTTCTATGCTTTTATGGCTAAAAGCCCTTTCAACTCAACTCGATCCTCTACTTGGTATATTGACTCTAGTGCTTCACATTATTTCTCTCATCAGCGTGACTATTTTATAGATTTATATCCATACAATGATTTAGTTGTGTTTGGTGGAGGAGAGGAGTTCAAAATTATTGGCAGAGGAAATGTTTAGATACAATCTGGTGGGTGTCAACTCATCCTTCTCAATGTCTACTATGTTCCTAGTATGGCACTCAATCTTCTCTCTATGAGTCAGATCATGATAAATTCTCCTCAGTTGGATGTGGTGTTTAGTGCCCACAAATGCTCTGTTATTGATCGAGAGACTCGTCTTACTGTTGCTACTAGTCTAGAGGATCATGGCCTATATCAGTTTACTAACACTGGTGATTCTCTTGAAATAGCTATGGCAACTCATGATTTATCTCTTAGCACTTTGTGACATTAGAGACATGGACATCTCAACATCCAATATCTCTCTTAGCTATCTTGGGAGGTACTTGTTTCTAGATTACCATCAATTTAGCTGCAACATCTTGGAGTGTGTGATGCCTGTCAAGCTGGCAAACAACATCAAACTCCCTTCAAAGAAGGAGATTCTTGGTGTGCCTCTCAAGTACTTCAATTACTTCATGATGATATTTGTGGTCCTATGAATACATCTTCAGTTATTGGTTGCAAATATATTTTGCTTATGTTGATGATTTTAGTAGAAAAATGTGGGTGTACTTTTTAAAACAAAAATCAAATGCACTTAGTACATTTCAGAATTTTAAGTTGTTGGTTGAAAACAAGTCTGGCTATAGTATCATTTCACTTAGAACAGATAATGGGAGGAATTTTTTTCTGATGCATTCTTCGATTTTTGTGTTGAACATGGCATCAAGCGCCAATTCACCACACCTTACACTCCTCAGCAAAATAGTGTTGTTGAGCATTGCAATCGTATGATTGTTGAGATGGCTCGTTCTATGTTAGAACATAAGAGTGTTCCTAATAAGTATTGGGCAAAAGCAGTGTTTATTGTTATTTACCTTTTGAATCATTCTCCTACTCAGGCTGTCAAGAATAAAACTCCCGAAGAACTGTGATCTAGTCATAAGCCCAAGATTAGCCACCTAAAGATTTTTGGCTCTCTTGCTTATGTTTGGATTCTTGATGCTAAACATTCCAAATTAGATTCCAAGACTCAAAGACTCATGATGACAGGGTATAGTGACAACCATAAGGCCTACAGATTGATAGATATCAACACTGATCATCTTATCTTTAGTCATGATGTTGTTTTTGATGAAACTCGAGGACCATTTTTGTCCTCTTTTGAGCAATGTTCTGAGGAATAGCCTCACAGTGTTTCCCTTCCTTTAGCACCATCTGACATGCAAAATGACATAGATAATGCCTGCCCTGGGACACCTGATGTTGATCCTATTGAGACTCCTACAAATGATCCTCCTCGTGTTGTTTCTCCTAAACCTCTTCTAGCTCCTCTAGAGGACATCTCTTCTACTCTCTGACCCAAATAGTGGGTTAAAACTATTAGTGATCTAAGGGATAATAAGCTCATCGAAGGTAGAGTTTCTTGAAATAAGTGCAAACAAATAGTTAACTTTGCTCTTATGGCTAACATTCATAGTGTTTATGAGCCTCAAACTTATTCCATGGCTAAAGGTATTCATGAATGGGAACAGCCTATGGAAGTTGAACTTCAGAGCATTCAAAAAAATCAAACTTGGGTTCTTTCTGACCTTCCTACAGAGAAGAAGCCCGTTAGCTGCAAATGGGTATACAAGGTCAAATATAAAGCTAATGGCACCTTAGACAAGTATAAGGCTTGTCTTGTTGCTCGAGGGTTCTCACAAAGGTAAGGTATTGACTATGAGGAGACTTTTGCTCCTATAGCTAAAATGAGTACCATACAGCTTGTTCTTGCTCTAACAACTCAGTTTGGTTGGAAAGTTCATCAGATGGATGTCAAGAATGCTTTTTTGAATGGTGACTTATAGGAAGAGATCTACATGATGCAATCTTATGGATTTAAGGTTGTTGGTCAGGAACACAAAGTCTGTAAACTTGTCAAAGCTCTCTATGGTCTAAAGCAAGCTTCTCAAGTTTGGTACATGAAAATTGATAAATATTTAATCGACCATGGTTTTTAGTGAAGTCCGTCAAATTCAAAACTTATATATCAAACATGTAGGTGATGATGTCTTGTTTATCATTGTTTATGTCGATGATTTTATCATCAGTAGAAGTTTAGCACATTTGATCGCAAAAATCAAACAGGATTTGTGCAACATTTTTGATATGACAGATTTGGGACTCTTGCACTATTGTCTAGGAATTGAGGTTTGGCAGATTGAACACGGTATCTTTCTTTCTCAGTCCAAGTATGCTAGAAGTCTTCTGGACAAGTTTAGAATGCAGGATTGCAAACTTGCTCTCACTCCTATGAAACCTAGGCTCAAATTATTCATTCAGTTTGATTCACCTATTATAGATGAATCCTTTTTTAGACAACTAGTGGGTAGTCTCATTTTTCTTACTGCCACCAAACCTCACATTAGTTTTGTTGTAAGCTATATCTCCCACTTTATGACAACACCCAAGATTGATCATTGGACAACTACAAAGCGTGTCCTATGCTATGTGAGTGGTACTCTTGATTATGGTCTTCTATACACTCAGAAGTTTGATTCTACACTATGTGGCTACATAGATTTAGATTGGGCTAACTCTATTGATGATCGTAAGTCTACCGCTAGATATGTGTTTAATTTAGGATTTTCTGTTGTGACATGGACTAGTAAGAAGCAATAGGCAGTGGCCTTTTCTTCAACTGAAGTAGAGTATCAAGGAGTACTTAAGGCAGCTTGTGAGGCAATTTGGCTTCGATAGATGCTTGTGGATATGCATGTTCCTCAATCAGGACTGACTGCTATATTCTATGATAATCAGGGAGTACTCAAAGTGGCAAAGAATTTGGTCTTCCATGAATGAACCAAGCATGTCAAAACACATTGTCATTACATTTGTTAGCTAGTTGAAGAAAAATCTATTTAGTTGCTATATGTTCCCACCTTAGAGCAGTCTGTTGATATCTTCACCAAGTCTCTCGATTCTAATAAATTTGTAAAATTTATAGAGGCTATTGGTGTTATTGATAGATTAAACATTATGGGAGGGTATTAGAATATTTCTAATAATGCTTTATCTATCATATGTAGATAGTTTCTATTTTATGTTAGTTTCTATTTTTTGTATTTCCTTTTTGTATATATGAGCTTGTAAGCTCGTTGTAATTCATTCATTGATTATTCAATACACAAGATAATATTTCAATTATTTTATTACTAAGTAGCAAGCCTCCATAGGAAACAACTCTACATTAAGGAAACCCTTATTCAATTAGCTAAAATGAAATATTTTTGGGTAATGCAAGATTGCTCTTACACCCAAGATGCTCTTGCATCGGACACCCGAGGTAATTTGAGAAGTGACCCCATCACATCTAAAGTATTAAGAGGAAAACCAAGACGGTTAACCTCCTCCTTTTCTAGCCTTGATGAATCTTCTATTAGCCTCCTTTTCCATTTGACTAGGTATTCTTCATAAGTTTTGTTCCTTGTACTCTTACGAACACGATTGTCTAGTATCTCCTCAATCTCCTTTGTGGCTAAACTAGCTATTGGAATACTCTACTGCGCTTCTGCAACTTCATCTTCGTCACCTCCTTCATAATATGTTAAATACTGGTGAAATATTCAATTTAGCAAGAAACTCTACTTCATAGGCATTTCTAGAATCATGTCTTTTCACTATCTTGCACGGTTTAGACTTCTACATCTTTAGCTTATTATATGTACCCACTAGAAAATGCTCTTTTCTCAAATGAACCGTGACTTTATCTCCAATCTGAAATTCCTTATACCTCCTCTTCACATCTGCCTTAGCCTTGTACTATGTATTCATCTTTATAATGTGCTTCCTCACCTCCTCATGGATGTTCTTCAAATGTTCAACAAATTCTTCTGCTTCAGCACTACTTAGCTCTCCTTTATCCAATTGCCTCAATTCAAAAGCATTTCTAGGACTACTCCCATATACAATCTAGAATGGTGATTTACCAGTACTCCAATTGATAGAATAATTATTTGAAAATTCAAAATCATATCCCATCCTTTTGGCTTGTCTCCAACCAAACATCGCAACAAATTTTCCAAACTATGATTCACAACTTCTATCTATCCATCAATCTATGTATAATGTGATGAAATGAACTTCAACTTTGTCTCCAATTTCTTCCACAATGTATGTCAGAAATACCCAACAAATTTGGTATCTTGATTTGAAACTATACTCTTTAGCAGACCATGTGGTCTCACCACTTCTTTGAAAAACAACTCTACCACATGAATAACATCACTAGTCTTCTTTCAAGAAATGAAATGTACCATCTTTGAAAACCTATCAACCACCACAAAAATAGAATCATGCTCTCGCCAAGTCCTTGTTAATCCAAGTACAAAATCTATGCAGACATCCTCCCATGACTTCTCTGGTATAGGTAATGGCTGATACAATCTTTTATTTTGCTTCACTCCTTTTGCCATCTAACATACTCTGCAACTTTGCACAAACTTCTTTACATCTTGTTGCAATTGTGGCCAGTAATAATTCTCAAAAACCAAAGAAATGGTTTTATATCTACCAAAGTGTTTAGCCAATCCACCACTATGCTTCTCCTTGATGAGATTCTCTCTCATTGAACTTCTTGGAATGCACAACTGACTTCCTTTGAACAACATACCATCTTGGACAATGGAATCCAACCACTTTATCCTGTCAAGAGTAATAGGTTATGTATAAGCCTTCCATGCTTCACCAAAATTAGGATGCTTTGGATACAAATTACTAAGTTTTTTGAGCCCAACCACCTCAATTTTTATTTCTATCAGCAAAAGTTGTCTTATACTAAGAGCATATGCAACTCTATTAGACTTACCACTCCTATGTTTCAAAACAAGTGTATAACTCTGAAAAAAATCAACCCAATTCAAATGTCTTTGGTTTAATTTTCCTTGACTATTCAAATATTGCAAACCTTAATTATCAGTATACAAAACAAACTCCTTAGGAAAAAGATAGTGTCTCCACTTCTTCAATGCCTAAACTATAACATAAAATTTATGATCATAAACAAAATATTTTCTTTTGGCATCATTTGATTTATCACTAAAATAAGCAACAGGTCTACCTTCTTGGCTCAAAATAGCTCCTATTGCAGTACCACTAGCATCACAATCTACTTGAAACACCTTGTTAAAATCTAGAAGTGCTAAAACAGGTTGCTCTGTAACTTTCTATTTCAACATATTAAAACTCTTATCTGCTCCTACAGTCCACTTGAATTCTTTCCTATCCCCTCTCATTGTTTCTGTCAAGGGTCTACAAATACTGCTAAACCTCTTATAAACTTTCTATAAAAACTAGTCAATTCATGAAAAGATCCTAGCTTAGTAGCATTCTTTGGAGTAGGTCATTCAAGGATAGCCTTCACTTTTTTTGGGTTCATTTTCAGACCTTTTTCTGAGACTACAAATCTTAGGTACACCAACTCCTTCACAAAACTGCACTTCTTCAGGTTTATCAACAATTTTTCTTCCCTCAACTTATCAAACACCTTTCGGATATGCATCAAATGCTCCTCCAATGTCTTACTAAAGATCAAAATATCATCTAGATAAACAATGACAAACTTACTCAGAAAGTCCTTCAGTGCCTCATTCATGAGCCACATGAAAGTGCTTGGTGCATTGGTTAGCCCAAAAGGCATGACTAATCACTCGTACAATCCTTCCCTTATCTTGAAAGCAATCTTCCACTCATCACCTTCTCTAATATGAATCTGATGGTATCACCACTTCATATCTATCTTTGTGAAATACACAACTCCACTCAAATAGTCCATAATATCATCCATCCTTGGCAATGGAAATTTGTACTTAATTGTGATCTTGTTAATAGTGCAAGAATTTGTGCACATCCTCTATTCTCCATTCTTCTTTGGTGCTAATATTGTTGGTACAACACATGGACTTAGACTCTCTCGAATCAACCCCTTGTGCAACAACTCATGAACTTGCCTATTCAATTCTTCACTTTCTATTGGTGTCATTCTATGCGCTATCTTGTTTAAAAAACTAGCTCCTGGAATCAAATCCATCTAATGACTAATCTTCCTCACTCAGGATAATCCATTAGGTACATTATCCGACACAATATCAAAAAATTCTCCCAACATATCTACAACTTCTACAGGTACTTCCTCTACTTCTTATTTAGCATCTTTTGGAATTATAGTAAAACACATATGCTCATGCTTCATACCTTAGAGAAACTCATTTCCATCAACGAAACATATTCTAGCAACACTTATACCTTTTCTTCTTTCTCCTTCAATGGCTTCAACTTATTTTTCACTCCATCCTTGGTTAGAGTGCATGTATTTTCTCACTCATCATGTACACCATGCCTGTCAAACTGTCACTACCTACCTAGCAACATATGACATACGTCCATAGGTATGCTATCACATAGTACCTCATCCTGGTAGCTTCTGATCTTGAACTTCACTGAGCATTGCTTATTGACCATGACCTTGTGGTCACCTTGCACCCACACAATACAGTATGGACATGGGTGTTTCTGTCTCTTCAACTTCAACTTTGTGACCATCATTTCTGACACCAGATTGTCAGTACTTCCACCATCAATGATCACATCACAACACTTATCTTCACATCTATACCTTGTGCAAAACAAGCTCCTTCTTTGATCGATTCCATTGTCACCACTTAGTAGGACGTTTTTTTAACTAGGATTTCTCCTCTTTTAGCATCTTCATCAACATGTGCAACTCTAGCTTGGCCTTCTATTCTTTGATCTTTCCTTCCTTCGTGCTGGGAACATTCAAATGCTCTATGCCCTTCTTCTCTGCAATGAAAATTTTTCCCACCAAAGCCTCCTCTTCCAGATCCTTTTCATCTACCTCTTCCTCTTTTAATCTCTATTGTTTTGGTCATGAAAACAATTAGAATTGTTCCCCCTGTGGTTCTGACTGCTACTTCTAGCCTCATCCTTGTTATTCTGATCATCATTTCGGCCTCCATAAGATTATCTACCAGATCTTCCACTGCAACCTCTTCCACTATTCTTGCTATCAAAATTTTTTCTCTGTTTCTCCTCAACTCTTAGGGAAAAATGGTATGCCTCCTCAATATTGGTCATTCAAACTAGACTCGACTTGTCCTGAATACTTGACCTTAACTTATTAAGATAACAGGCAACTTTCTCTTTATCAGCTTCTACATGGCCAATTCTAATGAGAACTCGGTAGAACTCTTCGGTATACTCTTGAAAAAAAATTTCCACTTGCTTCAACCCTTGCATTTTCTTCAATAGATCAAGCTCATAATCCACAGTAATGAATTGTCGCTTCATTTTAGCTACCATCTAATCCCATCTGGTGATTTTTTCCTTTCCTCTTTTATTTCGATCCAATTGGATCTTCTTCCACCAGATCTTTGCATGACCCTTCAGTTTGGCCTTCACAAACTTGACCTTATCCGAATCTTCAATATCTTCATATTCAAAGTACTCTTCAAATTCATTGATCCAATTGATCAATTCCTCTGGGTTGAGATTTCCCAAAAATGTGGGAACATCAAACTTAGCTCTTTTTCCAATATTTGAAATGACCTTAAAAAGCTTCTGCTCCTCTGGGTTAAGAACTTCCTCTAGTGTGGCTTGGTCTGCGTTTCCTTCTTCTCTTTCATCCTCACTTTCATCATCTCCTACAACAAGATTCATTCCTCTGCGCATATGTTCTTACATTTTCCTCTAGAGGGTTCTAAAATCCTCAGGTGTAACACCTTCGATTCTTCCACCACACTCTCTTCATGGAGGCATTGTCGCGCTTCTATTGAAACAATAGTGCAAACAGCCTCATAGTTGGCAATTTGTCTACACGCATAGCCCAAACCATGATCCTGATGTGAACTGCCTCACAATCGGCTATATGTCAACACACTCAAGAACTCCAACTCTGATACCACTTGATGAATGGTGCTCCCCTTAATACCATAAACATATAACAGAAACAAAGAAACAATAACAATTGTGGAAACAAAATATGGGCTTCTTATTATCGTCGCAAATGCAGAATTATAAAATTCACAATTACAATATGCTAACTTGCATGGGTGCCTTCATTACAGTAATCTGCAAGACAAAGTTGTGAACTATCACCTAGAGTTGTCTTAAATAATGTTCGAGTATTTCATAAATAGGCAATTTTATGTTACCCAGGAAGGTTCAAGACATTCAAACTTAATACTTAGGGCCAAATACACCTTTGACAGTTTTTTTGGACATTTTAGTTGGCCCAACTTCGAAAGGCCATATCTCTTGAACCGTTGCTCCAATTGGCTATTATAATCACTTTTCAAAAACCTCAGCTACTGATCTACGGACTTAGATCCACGCAAGCACCCATCCATCGAGTTTTCGAGTTTCATCTGGGCACTTTAAGGCCTCCAATGGTGAGCCTGAAGTTTATATACTAAAATAATTTAAAAAAAAGAAAATCTTTGCTAAGGCAGGCAGGCCCAAGAAAGTGAAGTTTCGGAAAAAGGGAGTTAATCTTTGGAAATCGTTGGACTAATAAATGATAATTATTATTAAAATATGTTTCATTAACCTCTCTTGGACGTGAGTTACAGTTATGCCCTTTTTAAAGAGGTTTGGAGGCATTTTGGGGGGATTCCAGACTTGATTTTCGCTCATTCTTTGTTATTCTTCAGAGGCTGCCAAACCTGTGGAGAAGGAGACCCAAGAACGGGAGTTTGCAGGTTTCCAGGGAGACCCAAGAACGGGAGTTTGCAGGTTTCTAGGAAGGCTAAGGACGGGAGTTTGAAGCCATTCCATGTGCATGCTCATACAGAGTTTGCCTTTGTGCTGAACAGTGCAGATTTGTGAGTTTCCGGGTGTATTTTTGTAAGAGTTTGGTGTTTCCGGTTGAGTATTTCATATCAGTTTTGGTTGCTGCTGTATTTTAGACTTTAAGCTATTAAAATAGATCTGAATATATATATTGGGACGTGATTAAACTTCTGAGATAGATTATTAGTGTTCTTGTGGTGTTTCCGGGCATATTTTGTGCTATTTCGGGAGCCCGATGAGCATAGTTTTGGTCCTACATTTTTGAGTTGTTGTGTAAAGGCTATACGGATCTGGAAATGTCAATTTTTAGGCTGTTATGCTGCTGAAAGTTCTGTAAAAATTTCCATTTTCAGATTTATTAGTAATTGGTGAAGCTGTGAAGCTTTTGGTACAATTTCTGGCATACCCGATTTGGGGTTTCTTGAGAAATTTGGAGGATCTTTGTGATATTAGTTGTTTGATCTTAAAGATCTGATTAAAGGTTGGAAATATCATGTAAAATCAGAAAAGGGACATTTCAGTGGTATCAGAGCCATGATCTTGCCAGCCTGAGGGTTTGTAGAAGTTGCAGGTTAGTTTTGACAACTACCCAGATCTTGCATTTCAGTTTTGAGAACTACCCAAATCTTGCATGTCATAATTTATGATTGCATGTTGCTTCTAATCAGTTGCATGTCAAAATTTATGGTTGCATGCTACTTCTAATCATTTTCATGTTAGTTCTTGGTGAATTTGGTGGTTGTAGAAGTTTGCATTTCAGTTTTGACAAGTACCCAGATCTTGCATATCAGTTTTGACAACTACCCAGATCTTGCATGTCATAATTTGGTGGTTGCATGCTTCTAATCAGTTGCATGTCCAAATCTATAGTTTCATGCTACTTATAATCATTTTCATGTTAGTTCTTGGTGAATTTGGTGGTTGTAGAAGTTTGCATTTCAGTTTTGACAACTACCCAGATCTTGCATGTCATAATTTGGTGGTTGCATGTTGCTTCTAATCAGTTGCATGTCCAAATCTATGGTTGCATGCTACTTCTAATCATTTGCATGTTAGTTCTTGGTGTTTGAAGAAGTTATATCCTATTGGGGTTACACTCTACTTTATCCAGAATGGACAGGTATAGTACAGAGTCTCAGAGGGAACAATCTTGGACAATTGATAGCCAGAGTCAAAATAATAGAAAGGATGGTTATTTAGACATTCGAGATAAACTTATGAAAATAAGCCATGACATGTCTAAACAGTTGGTTGAGCACCACCGTATAAATGACATATTATCTGACCCAGCTAAGGTGGATAAGTTGACTGGATTTCTATTTGGCAGATTTTCTCACAGGACAGATGACACAATTTCCAAGAACTTGCATGAGGAGTTTGAGAAACTAGCTGATAGCCAGGTAGAGGTCTCAGATTCTACTCTGCCACAGGAGGTGGTGGGAAAGGATATTACACAGATTGATAGTAACGGTCAACTTGATACTCAAATTGAGACAATTGTTTACAGGTTGTCAAAGGGTGATGCCACAGGTATTCAGGATGGTATAGTTACAACAGGCAGTGACAACAGTGTAGTGGGTTCAGATGATGATTATGAGGATGTTGTTGTGCAGGATGGTGAGATACCTGGTAGAGATGAGCAGACATTGAGCATTCATGACTTTGCTGAGAAAGAGTACCAGGCACAGTTAGATGCTTCATCACATGAGGTTGAGGCTGGTAGTACTTCACATGATTTGTCCAGCCAGCTGAAGGTGAACCAAGATAGTATTGTGACTTCATTATCTCATCATGACAGGTATGTGGAGTTAGTTGGTATTGGTCATATTACTCAGGTGAGGAGTTTGCTTGAGTTACCAGTTGATTCTAGTTTACGGATATGGACTCGAGATTGTTATATTGGCATTTGGGATTCAGTTGACTGGATATCTTTAACACTTTTTGGTAGCAGTGTTTGTTTGGGTGCTATCATGGATTTGATTAGCAGATTACATGGTGTTGTCTTTTCTTGTGCCAGTATCTTGTCTGATGTTGGTATTAGTTTTTATACACCAATGTTGGGCCTTGTTCATATATCCAGTCGGCCATACTTGTTGGAATGTGTTGATGATATTTCATATTTGGCAGTGTGTATAGATGAGTCCCAGGATCATATTGGCATTGATGACATCCAGAAGGATGCAATGGGCAATTTTGAAGACTTAGTTTCCTTGGGTATAGAGGAGTTGGACAGAAATGCTAATGTTTTTGATACTCTGTATGTTGATATGAGTTTTAGATTTGATTCACAGGATATGGATGGTAATACTCTAGAGACTAGTAACTTTGAGGATACTCCTTTAGACAGTGCATCAGAGGAGGTTTGTAGGAGACAGTCAAGCCAGTGCCATCATGTGTCTAATCAGTTGAGAGTTAGTGACCAAGACATTGCTATCACTTGCCAGCATTTCGATGCTGCTCGTCAGTTGTTAGCAGTTTATGGATGGGGTTCTCCTACTAGTGATGAGCAGGGAGGCAGTTATCTTTCCTTGACAGAGTTCCACTCTTTATGGGAGGCTATCCAGATTCTGAGACAGGATTATATGCAGTTGGTAGCCGACAGAGATTATCTTATGAAGTGGGGCAGTACAGCATATGATGCATTGTTGGCCAAGGAAGATGAGGTGAGTGAGATTACTGAGCAGCTTGTGGTGACTTCTGAAATTCTTGAGAGTACACAGTTGGCTTTCAAGGAGTCACAGTTTCATTTGGCTAAGGTGACCATGGAGTTAGAGCGACTACAGTCTTCACCTGATTCTATACAGTCACAAGCAGTGGTGTTTGGTGATCCGAGGATGTCCATGGCCGAGATTGTCAGAGACAGTGGAGATGGGGATGCATCCATTCTTGATACTAACATTGGAATATCAGGTTCATTCCCACTAGAGTTAGGTTCAATTGAGTTGGGTGTTGTAGCAGATTGTTGTATGCCTGACATGGTGGTGACCTCTAGTACTAATGGCACGAAGACTAGAGATGTTGTATCAAAGACCATGTGTGACATTGGTGAGCTGATAGTTGGCATGGTTCCTACTAGTAATACTACTCCCTTCGCAATGTCTTCAGAGGTAGTAGTCAGTTCCAATTTGGTTAATGATCGATTGCAGTTAGTTACATCTGGATTGCAGTCTGAGCCACTGACTGAGATTGGTGCATGCTATCGGCATTACACTGTGAGGTATGCTCATCTATCTACCTTTGATGACCATGTTGATGAGATGATGATACAGAGATGTACTTTGGTTCCTAGTGCTTATCATCAGTTATGGGACAATTTGATGCCTCAAGATGAGAGTTGTGATGGGCATGACATGGCGATAGGTTCTACAGTTGACAGCTTGATAATACATGACTTAGAGCAGGAGTTTCAGAGTGATGCTTCAGCAGGTGTTGTTATTGATTCTACTCCTTTGGCTATGACATCTCTTGACTTAGCTGGTGATCAGTCACAGTGGGTTGTATCACTTCTTCATGGTGAGCTGTTGACTGAGGTTGGTTTTTTTTATCAACATTATATTGCAGGGTATGTACATCAGTTAGCATTTGATCCTTGTGCTGAGGAGTTGATGGTAGACAAATTTGGTTTGGATTCCATTTCTTACTCTTTATCTTGTAATGTCTTTTCACCATCAGCAGTGTATGGGAGTTATGGTTATGAGATAGTGGCCGATGATTTGCAGAGTTGTGTTGACTGCAGGAGTTGTACAGTGTGTGGATTCTCCATACTTGGTACAGTTTCATTCAAGAGGGTTCACCATTGTTTCAGAGTTGGATTGTACATTCCATATAGGCCAGTGGGATGCGTTGATGGTATTTACTGTGTTGGTAGTTTGATTTGTCCACTTTACTTGGGTTCTGATGTTCTAAGAGTTTGTGCCTCATGGGTTTTTGTTTGTGGTAGTGGTGATTTCGGAGTTTGGTTGAGCTATAATTGTCAATTTGATTATGGATTCCTCTTGGTCATATTGCAAAGGATATTGCAGGAGCCTATGTTAATTGGTAGTAGTATAGTTCATGACTACATTTGGGATCCAGGTGGATTGATTGGTTTATTGTTCAGCCATTGCTTGAGGACAAGCAATGATTGGGAGGGGAGGACTTGTCATGTCCCCTTTTCAAATAATTTAAAAAAAAGAAAATCTTTGCTAAGGCAGGCAGGCCCAAGAAAGTGAAGTTTCGGAAAAAGGGAGTTAATCTTTGGAAACCGTTGGACTAATAAATGATAATTATTATTAAAATATGTTTCATTAACCTCTCTTGGACGTGAGTTACAGTTATGCCCTTTTTAAAGAGGTTTGGAGGCATTTTGGGGGGATTCCAGACTTGATTTTCGCTCATTCTTTGTTATTCTTCAGAGGCTGCCAAACCTGTGGAGAAGGAGACCCAAGAACGGGAGTTTGCAGGTTTCCAGGGAGACCCAAGAACGGGAGTTTGCAGGTTTCTAGGAAGGCTAAGGACGGGAGTTTGAAGCCATTCCATGTGCATGCTCATACAGAGTTTGCCTTTGTGCTGAACAGTGCAGATTTGTGAGTTTCCGGGTGTATTTTTGTAAGAGTTTGGTGTTTCCGGTTGAGTATTTCATATCAGTTTTGGTTGCTGCTGTATTTTAGACTTTAAGCTATTAAAATAGATCTGAATATATATATTGGGACGTGATTAAACTTCTGAGATAGATTATTAGTGTTCTTGTGGTGTTTCCGGGCATATTTTGTGCTATTTCGGGAGCCCGATGAGCATAGTTTTGGTCCTACATTTTTGAGCTGTTGTGTAAAGGCTATACGGATCTGGAAATGTCAATTTTTAGGCTGTTATGCTGCTGAAAGTTCTGTAAAAATTTCCATTTTCAGATTTATTAGTAATTGATGAAGCTGTGAAGCTTTTGGTACAATTTCTGGCATACCCGATTTGGGGTTTCTTGAGAAATTTGGAGGATCTTTGTGATATTAGTTGTTTGATCTTAAAGATCTGATTAAAGGTTGGAAATATCATGTAAAATCAGAAAAGGGACATTTCAATACACATGATATGGCAATGAGCCTCAACTGGTAGGTTGATATATCCAAGATGAATATCCATCTCTTAAATTAGGGCATTCCGAGCTTGTATGAATAACTTACTAAGTAGAAAGCCTCCATAGACAACAACTCTGCATTAAGGCAACCCTTATTCAAATAGCTAAAATGAAATATTTTTGGGTGATACAAGATTGCTCTTACACCTCGGATGCTCCTGCATCAATTTTGGACACCTTGTGTCATGCATTGACTCAACCTCATGCTACAAAAGTTGGGTACTAAAATAGCTTGGATTAAACAAGTTTGTGATGAAGCTCAAGATATCCAAATGTTCATAAAAAACCACCACTTCTCGCAAGCTATTTTTAAATCATTCTTATAGTTAGAGCTATTGAAGGTAATTCAAAATTCAAATACTATATTATTATGTTTTACTTTAGTTATTTATTTCAGCAAAATTACATATGTACATATTCTTTATTTTTAATTACTTATTTTTTAATTTTCAAATAGGTTACTGGGACTAGATTCACATCGAGTACAATTGTCTTGAGACAACTTGTGAATATTCAAGATGTACTTTCTAGTGTGGTGATCAACCAGCAATAGAACATATGGAGGCACTCCAATCGTGAGAGGGCCAAAAATATCAAAAAAATGATTTTGGATGAAATTTGGTGGAATTGTGTAGAATACGTTCTTAGCTTCACAGAGCCCATCCTAACTATGATAAGATTTACTGACATGGATAAGCCATGCTTGAGGGAGGTTCATAATGGAATAGACTATGATTGAGAATATGAGATCCATCATAAATGCAAAAGAGGAAGATCCCAAAGAAACCTTCTTCAAAGAAGTATGAGCATTTGTGTTGAGCGATGGAACAAAATGACCATTGCCTTCTCATTGAATCCCAAATATTATAGTGAAGAGATTCTTGCTTTGCCAACAAGGGTGTCACTATATTGTGGTGCAGAAGTAGGTGAAGGGTTCAGGAAAACTATTGCTAAACTCTTCCCTAATAATGAAATGGAGGATGCAGTTAGTATAGGAAGGATGTTCACTCTTGGTGGTACCTCAATGCACACAAATCGCCAAACTCCAAACTTTGGAAATCAAAGTTTTATCACAAGTAAGTTTATGAATTTGTATACACTCTAAATCTGGTTTTCATTTTGAAATTGACAAACTCTTTTGATTTACTTAAATTTTAGAGACTCCAGTGAGATCTTCCTTTGCTTCTTTAGAATGCTAGTTCATCTTTCGTTGAACGAAATTGGAGTACATACTCATTCATCCATTCAGTGAAGCGCAACTAGTTGGCATCAAGCAAAGTTGGAGATTTAGTCTATGTGCATTCAAACTTGCACCTTCTTACTCACAAAAATGATGAATACAAGGAAGGGGCAACAACGTTATAGGATGTAGACCCAAAGTCTGCTGACTTGGATATTCCTATTGGTGCACCAACTTTATCAATGGAGAATTTAAGTAGCAAGTATATTTTTAGTGCAAATAAGAGTGGGATTCAATGATATAATGTCAATGTTGATGACAATCTTAGATACTGATGATGACTCACATGGTTCTGATTAGTGACCTAGTCAGTGATTTCTACAATTATTTCTATTCCAAACAAATGACTATATTTCATGACACTAGTTCGATCATTTTGATATCGAAAACTGAATTTTAAATTAAATTACTTATATTTCAAAATACAAAATTTATAATGGTTTTGTTTAACTGCTAACCAACATTTCGTACCCATGTACCTATATCCAATGCGTTACTTAGACTAAAAGAAAATCAATTAAAATTCACAAAATATTGAATTAGGCACATACATAGTTTGCTATTCCATGATTCCATGACTGGTGGCTGTATTCTCAACTTTATTTTCCACCAAAATGAGTTGAAATCCCCTCTAATTTCGAAAACAACAGATTTTTTTCAACATTTTTTTTTCATTTATTCCTTTCTATATTTTTTTTCATTTTATCAAATCTGAATTTTTCCAAGTTTAAAATCCTCTTCGGTTTTTGGTTTGCCGCTTTTTCCCCAAAAGAGTCAATCGATACGGACAAGACAATTCATTTTGAGGCTCTTCAACTCCCGAAGAAAAGAGTGAACGTTCCAGTCTATGGAATTTGGGACAAGAGGAAAAGGCAAATCTGTCCGAGTATTGACAAATTTTTGATAATCATCTGGTTTCTCTCTAAAGCTTATAATTTTTCTCCCGATTTAACATGTTGGTCTTTCCAGGTTAAATCCTCTTATGCTTTTGGTTTGCCACTTTGTCCCCAAAAGATTTTGATTGATATGAACAAGGCAATTCATTTTGAGGCTCTTCAACTCCCACAGAAAAGAGTGAACATTCCAGTCTATGGAATTTGGACAAGATGAAAAAGCAAATCTGCCAGAGTATTGACACATTTTAAATGACATCTGGATTTTATCTAAAGCTTGTAATTTTTATCCTGATTTAACAGGTATGGTCTTATATGTTGATTAATGGAAGCAATCAAAGCAAAAGTTCATAAATCTTAAACCAAAACAATTCAGGGATTTTAAAATCTGATCAAAAACCCAAAAAAAATTCAGGGATTTTAAAATTTGATCAAAAACCCAAAGAGTGAATTGCCTTGCCTCGATTCGATTAATAAAAGAAAGAGCAGTGAGCTTTGTCTCTCCTTGATCTCTGCTCACAACCCTATACAACATTTAGTCTTCATGTATGTATCAATTGAACAAGGTAGAACACTGGTTTGCAAAATGGATCTTCATGACAGCATTTTCATTGCAGATTGAATGGGCCTGCAAGGAAACTAGTATCGATACTGTTGGGCTGATTCAGTTTTTCCACTATATTATCTGCTTGTCCTTCTGCCTGAACATTGTGTTTGCTTGGTTTGGTTTCCACTCTTTCCTCTTATGTATGGTTTCTTAACTCCATTGAATGGAGAAGCTGAATTCTGGCCATTTCTTGACATTTTCAGCACTTGGGCAGAATCACCAACTAAAATCAGGACAATGCTAGCAATGTAGCAAAAATAAGGCCAGCTTAGATTGACCTATTATGTCGAATGGGATCCAATAGCCCAAAGGAGAGTTTGATCCATGATGCCCTTAAGCTGCCATCATAAGACAAGAAAATTGCCTCTATTTCTTCAATTTATCTCTTGTTAGACATGCCTTTTTCATATAATGACATACAGCCTCATCTTGATCATCAGTTATTGGGATTTTTTGCACTGAAGATGAACAATAGGAAGGGAGAAAGGATCAAGAACAGGACTGGTTGGGCGCCATGAGAGTAGTCTAGGCAACAGTCAATTCTCCAAGCCTTGGTCTTCTATTTGAAGGTTGTTCTTGAATATTCTCAAGGTTTTCAGCTATGGCTTTTCTTTTTGATGATGAAGTAGGCAGTTGCTGTTGCTCCTGCACTTGTTCCTTTGTCAAGCCCTTAACAATGTGATCCTTCAATCTTTTTACATCAGCTAGCTTTACAGGCTTTAGTATGAACTCTTCTGCTCCTTCTTCCAAACATCTGTCCAAGGGTTACAATTTGGCAAGATCAAAATCCAATTTAAAACTAATCAAGATGAGATCAGGATCATAATCTCCAGAGATGTCGATATATAAAAATTATGTATCCAGGAGAAAATGTAAATTTTATTGTGATCTGAAACATTGATGCTAAAAAATACACAATCTTAAATCTGGAAACTTATGGATTGTGGAAATCTGATAATGTAAATTTTATTGTCTCCCTCAGATCTTGGTCCAGTATACATATATTGCTCCCAACTTTCTGTTAATTTCTATCCCTCAATCATTCTGTCCCTATTTTTCTCATAGCAAATTTCTTTTGTGGCTCTTACCTATCGATCCGAGCAAGAACATTTTCAGAAGACATGATCACAACAGGAATCTCCTTGAGTGTTGAGGACTCCTGAAAATTGGAATATAGCATTAGCTTTATTCAATCCCAAGCAGAGGAAAAAATTGCTTTATTTCCTTTGGCGGGACAGCAAAATAATACCTTAATTTTCTTGAGCAAGTCATAACCTGTCATACCAGGCATGCAGTAATCTGTGATAATCATATTTACTTTAACCTTAAGGCTCTGCATCAGAAAGAGACGAATAGAAATTCCGATCAAATCATTTGTCAGAATAACGAATCTTTCTCTATTCTACGATTTGCAATTAAATTCCATAATGGCTGAGAAATGCAAAATTAAATTGGGGTTTGGTAAAAACTGCGTACGTCAAGTTTTACTGATGAGTCCTGCTGTTCATCCAGGCCGAGAAATTCTAGAGCTCTTCTTCCACTTTCAACGGTGGTTACTGAAATAAATAAATTCCACAACAAATAATCAGACGTTAAAACCATCATCAAAATTCACTCCTCGTTTTAAAAAAAATTCCAAAATTAATTATGTATAGATGAGAAAGACTCGGCTATAATTTTTTTCGTCAATCCTACGAAAACAAGCAGGAGGTCTTTACCAGACAATTGAAAGACGTATTTTTCCCAAACAAATTTTAGCCACAGCTGGCAAAGGGACCTGATTGTTTCAGAGCACCAGCTTAAATATTTTAGGGCTATCGTTTTCCAAAAACCCCATTGGCCATGAAATCATTACTCAGTAAAAATCCTTCCAAATTTTGATCAGTAAACCCTAAGTCGGGCACTGTTGTATAATTGCATTCATTGTCAATTGTTGTGTAAACTAAATTCAGACCGAGATTGTAGATGGATTGACAAGATCTCATCTCCTCCAAAGAAATTTAAATTCAACAATATAAAGGAAAACCAAATTTCCCCAAAAATGTTGGCCCATTCGCCCGCCGCGAAGGGGTTTCATACTCGATTTGAGTTATGTCTCAGCAATCGGCAGTTTTTTTCCCAACAAATTACAGAGTATTTCATTAGACTGAGAATTTCATGTAAATTCGAACAAAATCACCAAGATTTCGAGATTATTTCCATAGCTGCTCGAAATCTGTTCATACATTTTAAAGAACAAAAAAATAGCGGTAAATTGCAAATCGATACAAAGACACCAATCTCTCAACAAAATCAATTTACACAAAGAAAAGCTTGGCCCATTGATGGGCAGAATCAAAATCCACAAGATTTTCCATGGGCACGTCAAATTTCATCATACATTTTAAAGAACAATTAGCGCAAAATTTCAAATCGATACAAAAGACCCCAATCTGTTAACAAAATTCACACAGAGAAAAACTGAGGCCATTGATGTGCAGAATCGAAATTACCTTTGTAGGCAGAGATCTTGAGGAGCCTCTCAATGACTTTCCTGTCCACAATGCTATCATCCACAGCCAGCACATGGAATTGTGAGGTACCGGGCTGCTCTTCGCCATTAACTATTTGTTCCAAGCCATCTTCTGTTCTTCCCATAGAAGCTTCTGATGAGAACCTGCCCTGCCCACAAAACTTAATCTTATTGCCAGTCTACTGATCAGCACAATCTGATTCTGCGAGCATGATCTCTAGTACTCCACACTATTCATCAACGGAAAGCCACCATTGTTCGTCAGGAGAGAGCTTGTGAAGCTGAACTATCCCCTCTAATGGTCACCATTCCCAAAATCATATATCCAATTCTTTCCACACCGTCAACAAAATTGGAGACGTAGAGACCCAAAACACACTTTTCTATAACACCTTCAGATTCTTCTTCAGACCTATTGATGAAAACATATTTCTACAATTATCCCCTCCAATGGACTCCATTCCCAAAAGGAGAAGTGTTGATAGGAATCAAATATCTAAAACTTTCCACACGGCAAAGGAAATTGGGGATGCAAAGACCGAAAAGAGCCCTTTTTATAACAGCTGGTGCTGAATCTTCATCGAGGGCGAAGAAATCAAGAAGGGGAGAAACGCCTGAAGATCTTGTGTGGGAAATGTTGCAGAAAGTGGGCGAGTAGCGCAACAGGACAATCTCCTAATAATAAGATTGCAAAGGCGTTTCGAATCTCCCAAAAGCAGTTGGGCAGTGATTTGGAGGAGAGTGGAAACGAAGAAAATGTGAAGGCCAAAAGTGTGAATTGGACAGGAAGATTTTTCGGTTGTGAATATGGTGGAAAAAATCTTGTCAGAAGATCAAAATCCTTCTTCTTCACAATCACATTCACGCGCTTGGCTGCTAACCAAAGATTTCTCTTCAACCAGACTCTCTCTAATTATTATCATTGGACTAATGAATTTGTTATTGGGCTGCCTGCCAGCCAGCCATTTTTTCTCATTTTTTTACTTAAACAGATGGGAAGCAACGTGCAGTACATGGTAAACTATTCTAGAGTTACAATTTTAATGATTTTTTCTGGGTTTCTTCTTTTGTTACAATTTTTATGATTTTTTCTGGGTTTCTTCTTTTGTTTCCAACGCCCAAGAATGAGGAAGAAGGATTTGCACAAGATTCTGCCTCTGCTTCTCCACGCATGTGAGCATCACAAGATACGCAAAATCACACCACATGACATCACACCTCTTTTTGTTTTTGTTTTTATGATCCCAAACAACCATTTCTCAAACCGCCACTTTTTCTCTGTCTGCTCCAATCTCCTCTGCCCAATCCCAATCTTTTTCATGTTTTTAATTTATTTGTTTTCTATTTTGCTTGTGAAGCATAAGATGATGGATGGCCTCTTGATAGGTATAGGAAAGCTACCCAACAATTTTTCTAACAAGTGATGGCCTACAACTTAACTGACTTATGATTGGAAAACTTGAAATATTTAAATAGGTGCACTAACATGTTAATGTTTGTGATTAGTATTTTATTAAATATTGTTTTTTATTTTGAGGAATAGAAGTGTGAACCTTATTTTTATATTATTATTATACTAATATTGTTCTTGTCTTTTAATTTGTAACTATTTTCAAAGGTATTATATTATTACTTTAGAACAACATAGGTATCTTCTTTTTTTATCTTCTATCAATTCAGATTAGATAATATATATAAGTTTATGATTAGATGAGGACAATCGTAATCCTATTGCTTCTAATTTAAATGGAATTTTTCTTTTGTTCCTCATATTTTCACTTTGAAAGAATCTAGTTATTGTGAACCAACTTCCACCCTAAAATACTTTATTTTATATTCATATTGTTCTTGTTGTTTAATTTTGTCTTTTTGGATTCTAAACTTATTTAGATATCATTCATATTTTTACCACAGAATGATATTTTTCTTTTGATTGTTTCCCTTACTTAGGTCAAGACACTAGATTTCGATTATTTCTAGATGGCATATCAAGGTTTGTCATGTTCTCCTAATTTAAATTATATTTCCCTTTCTTTTGAGTTTCCCTTTTGAAGAATCTAGTTGGTATATTCATCTTCAACTCCAAAATTCTTAATCACCTAGAATATTATATCTAACTAAGAGGCCAACTTAAGCATCAATCCCAATGTTTGATCATCGAATAGACTTGATTCATATCACGACAAAGCCTCATAAGGATTATATCAACATTATTTGCATGTTTGATTAGCTTTTTGTCCTTTTTGTCCTCATTGATAATAAGGGTTGTTGAGAATAGATTGAAAATAATAAAAGAGGGAGATTATTAAGATCGAATTGAAGAAGATTATCAAAGAGGGAGATTGTTGAGAACATACAAGTATGATCAATATGTTTCAATCATTGTTTTGTCACTGATGTCAAACCTGCTATTTGTTGGTAAGACAACTGCTTAGATGATTCAAGTACTATCACTTATTTGATTGATAAAAAGGATTTGATCAAAAGATGTAACAATAGCACCTAAAGGAAAGGTTGAGTTATGATTATGTAATGAAGCATAAGAATCAGTTAAGACAGTGATAACATGACGTATTGATAATCTACTTAAGGTTACAAAGGTTGGTTACACTAAGAAAGTTTAGAAGAACAAGATACACAAAGGTTGTCTACCAAGCTTGACCAAGTGGACAGTAGGTGCCGAGCAAAGTCAGTGCAAGCCAAGCAAAAAATTAGTTGGAGCTGAGTAAAAGTTTATTCTAGTATATGTCGAGCAAAATAGTGGATGCAGAGTAAAGTTTAGTTGATGTCGAGCACCAGTAAACTTTAGTTTGTGATGAGTAATTTCATAGTTGATGTCGAGCAACACAGTATGTGTCGAGCATCAGAAGCTAGATAATGTTGAGCTGCTGCATTATTTAAAAGATCATGAATTTGATGGATCTAAGCTTACAAGTTTGTTTTCTTGGAATTTTGTGAACTAGGTGGAAGATAAGATTGATGGGCTAGTGGCACATAATTCAAGGTAAACAATTTTTAGGCAAATTCAAAGAGGATTCAAGTAGAAGTTTATAGAAGAGATATGAAATGTGGGATAGATTCATTGTATCCTACATAATCCATCCTAACCCTAATTTGGATGATGGAGAATGAGTAGCAAAAGATCTTAATTTCCTATTTATAGGGGTGGCTGATCAGAAGCAAATATGGTTAAGTGCGAGAAAGGGTTTTGCTTCATCAAGTGACCTAAGAAAGGAGACTGCATTGGCATGTTAAGCAAGAAGGCTTAAGGGTATGAATGCTTGAAGGGTAAATAAGCTATTAGAACTACAATGTATAAAGGCCAAGCAGAATTGAGGACTGAACAAAGATCTATAATCTGCAAATGAAGTTGTAAGTTGTTATCATATCAAGTCTTACTATTACTTTCTAACAATTGAATTAGTCTAGGGTAAAATCCTTTGTATTAAGGTTGACCTAACAGTCATTTGTAAATCCTTTAACCAGGTGACATTCCAAGTGAATGGTCTAAAGTCCTTTAACAATGCTCAATCCTAACAGGGTGATTGAAATCCTTTAATAGGGTCACATTAACAGTGTGTATTGTAACCTTTAACAGGGTTGGCCTTTCACAGGGCATCACTTTAGAAGAGTGAAAAAGAGTAGCATGTTACTGGTGGTTTTTCCAAATTGGGTTTCCATGTAAATGATTGTGTCAAGTGTGTCGATGAATCTGTTATGTTTCATGTTTACATTTTTGCATGTAGATTTGACAGTAACCTATAAATTTCAAGTGATTACATAATCTTATGGATGCATGCATGATGAAGATAAATGTTTTATGGATTCACTAAGCTGTGAAAAGTTTTGATTATACATCTAGACCTTGAATAATTGATTCACCCCCTCCCCCCTCCCTCCCAACTCTTAGTTATTCTAAAGTATTCCAACAAGTGCTAACTAGTTATCAAAAAATCCATCACACAAGTCCCTATTCAAAGTATTAATATCTCAAAGATGTTTGTGCAATCTTACATGCTACCAATATGTAATTGCTTTCAAGTGAATGCATATGTGGGAATACCTTGAGATGTTAAACTTACAAACATGTGAATAATCTCCTAATATTACTTGGAAAAAAATCAAGGTCACCTTACTCATCAACAAAGACTTGTGAATGTTAAAATAGTCATGATCAATTTATGTATCATCCAACATTGTGAGTTTACCTAATAGATACCATATTTTTGTGTGCAGGTATGACTTCCTGAATACTATATCAAACACTTGTAACTATGCAACATCATGAATGACTATTTCCTACATGGTTTTAGTTACATTGTTAAAAGTTTATCAAGGTTTTATCCAAATGCCCCTACCTTATTTAAACCATCTAGAGAAGTATGATATCAAATGTGTTTCAATGGGAAAACTTATAATTAAGCTTAATCATTTCTTGTGTGATGATGATTATTTGTAGTTTTTGATAATGGTGTAGATTATCTTTTTAGTTGATTCTACTTTCTATGAAAGAGATCATTCACAGTTGTTTGATATGTTAGTTATTATGGCACTAGCTTTGAGACACTTTTATCAAAAATATTTAAGTAAACATATACATTAGACCATTGGAATCATGACACTCTATGTTTGTTGGAGTATCCCAAGGGGATCCATGAGTGAGAACATCATTCAAGAAAAGCACAATGGAAGCATGAGAGGGCATTTTGGCCTTAACAAGACCCTAGACCTAATGGAAAGGTTCTACTATTGGCCCAAGATGCAAAGAGATGTGAGAAGATATGTAGAACAATGTGCAATATGTCAAAAGGCAACAGGTACCTCGTCCAATGTAGAACTTTACCAGCCACTACCCATTCCCAATAGGCCTTGGGAGTGCATAAGCATGGATTTCATAGTGGGTTTACCTACGAAAAAGACAGGGTTAGATAGTGTGTTTTTGGTAGTTGACAAGTTCAGTTAGATGAGCCATTTCATACCTTGCAAAATAACACATGATGCTAGCAATATAGCTAACCTATTCTTCAAGGAGGTGGTTAGAATTCATGGGCTACCAATGACTATTGTGGCTAATAGATATGTCAAGCTTATGGGGCATTTTTGGAAGACCCTATGGAAGAGATTAGGTACAAACTTGGCTCATGGTTCTGCCTACATTCCCCAATTAGATGGGTAGATAGGGGTCATTAACAAGGTCCTAGGAAACCTATTAAGGTGTCTTACTAAGGAATGTGGGTAGAGTTGGGATCGAGTCATCCCTCGGGCAGAGTTTTCCTATAATGACAGCAAGAATAGAACAACTATATTAAGTCCTTTTCAAATAGTGTATGGCTCACATCCAAGGGGCATAATGGAGTTGAAAGATCTAACAGCACATTACACCATCAATGGACATGCATATGGTTTTGTTTAGTCCATGAAGGAGATACATGATCAAGTTAAGAAGACCTTGATGGAGGAAAATAAGAGGTTGGAGGAAAAGAAAGATGAAGAGAGGAGAGAACTACAATTCCAAGTACGCGATTTGGTCATGGTCTATTTGAACAAATCTAGACTACAAAAAGGCATCCCAAGCAAATTACAAATGAAGAGGATTGGGCCATGCAAGGTGCTAGAGAAGTATGGTTGCAATGCCTACAAAATTGACTTACCAAGAGATGTGGTACCCTTTGAGAAATCCCTCGTAGAATTGTAGGGCATGCATGGTTGGTAATTATATAGTGCCATCCCTCAACCCATCTTCAATGTTCAAGACTTCATACCTTACAAGGATCCAGATATTGATAAAATGCAGTATTAGATAGAGCTAAACAAAGACATATCAAACTAACAAGTACCTGAAAGAAAGAAACCAGAAGTGGAGAAGATACTGGACTCTAGGGTGAAGAAGAGTACAAGGAACAAATCTTACAAAGAAAATCCGGTACAATGGAAAGATATCCCTGAAGCTAAGGCAACTTGGATTGCTGAGAGTGACTTCAAGAAGCATGGAATCAGCAAGGAGTTCCTCTCACCACAAGTACTTTAATATTCTTCTTGTGGGGGGAGTATGGTGCAGGAGCACCTTGGGGAAGGGAAAATCCCTAAATCAATTTTGGCTTGTAAATGGTCTAGCCAACCATTTGATGAATAAGGGCTACTGATGAAGTCCCATGGTGTGTTTAGGAGGTGTGAATAGTTAGAAACTAGGTTTGAGTCATGATTTTGATAGTTGGGTCCTAATAAAGCCTAGAAATACAAAAGTTGCTAAAAAAGGGAAATATATGGAAAAATGCCTTGAAGGGAAAAAGGTGTGTTGAGAAACGGTGCTTAGGTGTTCTAGGACCATATTGGAGGGGTTGAAACCAAACTAGACAAGTTGGAGGGCTCAAATGCCAAATTGTAAAAAAATTGTCAAAGTTGCAACGACAACTTTTGGCACTTTGGTGGAGGCGTAAAGTTAGCCTAGCATTCAGCCTAGAGGTCTAAGTAGTTAGGGAACACTATTTAAGCACAAGAAAACTCCTTGGAAGGGGTTGCTTATGCTATTGTATGGACAATTGATGGAATGAAGAGTTGTCACTGATAGGAAAATGTTGTTTTGGAGTAGTGATTGACGTTCTTGATTGTTTTTCTTACTGTTTTTCATGGATTAGATTCTTGTGGACATGTATTTACACTATACAATCTTGATTTGGTCATTTTCATTCATTTTAGCAAGTTTTCAAAATTCTTTAGTTTCATTGTTCTTGTTGGTCGGTTTTGGCAAGGTTGCACAAAGATGGCTAAAGCTTGAGTTCCCATGGTTGAAATCCTATGTCCCTTGGGAATCAAGTAATAAACTATGTACATTATGTAAATATGAAGTTTGGAGGCTGGGAGAGATTTTTTTCTATTTTTGTAAGCAAGCCCTAGACAAGCTAGTGGAAGCTTGGCAAGGTACACATATGCTTGCAAGGGAGATATGAATGGAGAACTTGATTGGTGTGTGCCAATCAAGGTTGGGAAATGATGGAGGAGAGTATCTAGTGTGCTTAGAACATAGGAGTAATTTTGGAGTATAGTTTTAATTACCTTATAAGTGAAGTTGTTGGCATTTCCCTAGAAACCATAAAAAATAGGGTTTTCTGAAATGACATAGTATAGACACTTTGAAGACTTAAGACCTAGAAAATCCTTGATACTAGGTCAATATGGAACAATGTCTAATAGACATCCACATGCCTTGTTAAGAGGTTTTGCAAGTTATTGAAGAATCCTTGTTTCTAAGAGGGCTAATAGGGGCTCATAGGGCTACAAGGACAAATAGAGCAAGAATGGGTTTTGCGAGTGTAAAAACTAACAAGATGGTGCATAATGACTTGATATGTATCAAGGACCTCATGAGGAAGGCCTAGGCTTGGTTTTGCCTTACTGGAAGCATTTGGTGAGGTTTTGGAGTTAGAGGAGTGCAATTTGAATTGATAGGAGTGTTTTTTTGGTAGAAGGGGATTAGGAGAGAATCCTCTAGGTTATGCTTAGAGAAGAGACCCTAGGAAGGCTAGGAAATAGCCTTGGTAGAGAAAAAAGGCTCTAAGAGTTTAGCTCCCCATCAGTAACCCCTCACATGTAATTGGGTGGGGGACTATCACACAATCTAGTCTTTAGCGAACTATGGAGGAAAATCCCCCCACCTTAGAAGGATTAATGTTTAGGGGTTTTAGTAGACTTTTTATATATAATGAGGGGTTTTAGTAGACAATATATATTTAGGAAAGTTGAGAAATTGGATGAGAAAATGTTTAGGGGTTTTTGTAAACTTTTTATGGATGATATTTCAATATATACCTAGGAATTTTCTTCTTACCCCACTACACCTTTTAATGATAAAATTTAAAAGAATTGGAATCTCCCTAATTATTATGATAGATTTCACAATTAGAGGATACTGAAAAAACTCAATATAAAATGTCATCTCTCATAGCCTGATGGTGTAAAGCAACATAGATGAGACAAAATGAGAAAGAAGGAAAAGTATCAGTTGGTGGAGTTATAAGATCTAACATTGGAGAACTAAAACATAAACTTATACTAGTATCCTTCAAAGAACCACCCAAAAATAGGTGACAGAAATGACCTTGTTTTGGGGCATAAATATTACACTCTTAATTGAAATCAGAGAAATTATAATTGAAGGGGAATCAATCATAATTATAGATTCTATTAAGGGTATCTATGTGGTAGGTTGGCTTATTGATATTGATATCTAGAAACCTCTTTTCAGAATAAATATGTTTGAGATAGGACACATATGCAAGGAAGGGAATAGATCCATTAATGTCGTGGTTTTTGTAGGGTTAGAAATTAAGAAATTAGGATGTTGGTGTACTGAATTCCTTTTTATGCATGTATAAAGTCTTCTTTCATGGGAGATTAATGTAAACCATCGTAACACAATAATGGAAAATGAGTGGTGTGGCTTCTTTAGAATCTTCCCTACTTAATCTTTTGGAATAGAGTTTAGGTCATAACATACATTTTATTTTGAAAATTCCACGCATTGAAATTTAAAAAATTCCTTGATTAAACATTGAAGGGTGAAGTATTTTAAATTGGGAGGTGGACTATGGAGAAAATGAGGATAATTAGTCACATGCATACAAGGATGAGGTAGACTAGTCAGTAAGGTCCTTATAGAAGCATGATTGATCACATGACCAAGGTGTTAATGTGGCCCTTGTATGCATGGTATAGTTGCATTGACAATAATGAGGGTTATTTTATGATGTGATGATATCATTCATTGGAATTTGATATGACCCAAAACAACAACTTAAACTTTTATTTTATATTTTTTTTTGAGGAATGATATTCTATACAAGGGGAAACTTTCCTAATATTTCCCTACTTGTACTATAAGAGATGATTGAATGAGAACCATTTATTTGTGAATGTAAATGAATTATTACTCCTTTTTTGGCATCCATTCCTCAATTTTGCATAAAATATTACTACTTTTCATCATGTCTTCTCATAGCTATGTGACAAAAATAAAAGTTAAGTATTGGGTGGTCTCGTTTATAATTGTCTTAATTGTGGTTATTCAAAAGATGTGTTGGGATCATGTGGGTATCAAGACTAGAATTTATGTTGTGTTGTAGCAATATGTCATGGTATGATGCATATTCATTAAGGAAGGGGTTACCCAATCCATGCAATGTATTTCAATGAGAAATTTTCCATGTAGTTTTCCACTCCTAGGAGGATAGGAGGGTAAAAATTAGTTTATCTCCTTTGAAATTAATGAATATGTTATAAAAAAAAATTATGATTCTCTCCACTAAATAGAACAAGACTAGTATGGTAATGGACAATGACAACCTTAACTAATTATTTCATGAGAATGAATGGTTATTTTGAAAGGGAAGAGTTATCGACTACTCAAGATAAGGCGTATTTAATTATCATGAAATTATTTACCCTATAAGGAAAAATGAATGTTTATTATATTTACCATATGCCTCTACTAAATCACTTCTTTAACCATAAATAAATTTATTTTCTCTTTTTCCTTTTGAGTTTTCTAGAAAACTTGGCCAAGGATGTGGTTAAAATGGTTAAGGCCTAGGATAAGAAGCATAGACTAGGGTCTTGTTTTTAGTTACTATAACTCCCATCTGGCCATTTTTCCTTATATATAAATAGTGGTCACCAAAGCCTCGAGCTTGGTTTCTCCCTCTCAACCCACAATCCTAACAAGAAAAAATGTCTTTGTATATTAAAGGCTACCCAAATAACTCTCATCTTGGTACTATTGGAACCCTTTACCCACTAAATTTTGTAGAAGTTCTCCATGAACTTAACCCCACAACTACTAATTCCACTACCATGGCAAAAAAGGAAAATAAAAAAAACTTACCACTCTAATGAGAATTGTTGAAATCTATATAACTATATAAGAGGTTTCTAATGATGAAAATGAGGATTTGGGGGAGAATGACAACAAGAGTGAGATTGCAAATCCTCAACACTTTAACAAATTGGTAGGTTGTATGATTGTTAAAGAGGTGTAGAAGAAATTAGCTAATTATGACTTGAATGAGGATGAGGTTGTTGAGGACAAGGATATTTCTGCTAATGATGAAGGATAATTGATAAAAGAGGAAAGTTTTTCCAAATCAATCAATGAAAACTCTACCCACATCTTTGATAATACCAAGCCTAGACCTATGGATCTCATCTATGATGCTATGAAAAATGAAGAGGATAATAACTAAGGAAGTATTTCTAATACCTATGTAGATTGCAAGGATATGATGTTGGATCTCAAAACATTGAAGAACAAAGTGCATGAGACAAACAAGAAGATGATTAATATCTCCAAGTTCAATTTGAAAATGATGCACAAATCGATGGCCTCTCTATGACTCACACAAAATGTCTTAGGAAAGGATGAAGAAAAGGAAAGGAATTACAAGGAGTTTTTTAAGTTCCTCAATGAAGATTAGAGCGATGTTCACCTAGCCATTGGGTGGTTGTTTCTAGTTTTAGTTTTTTGTTTAATGTTGCTAAGACTTTAAATAGTTTATAGCTATCTCTTTATATATCTTACAATATGTTTTATAGTGATCAAACATTTTAAATTTATTTGATGCTAATAAATTATCAATATGTTGCTAATGTTGGTTGGTTCATAGTTTGATCTTCTTTTAGATTGTTAATTCGAAAGGGACAACACCTTTTTTTATGCTATTAAAAAAAATTAGTGATGGTTTTAAAAAGTTCTTTCAACTTTTTATCTTAAAAAAAAAGAAGAAAACTGACATATTTTATCTTAAACACCATATTTAAGTAAACATGCTATATAAATTGATTAATTAAAATAAGTAATAATAAATAAAACCAACTTTTATAATAGAGTTAAGGGTATAGATTTAAAGAAAAACTTAGATTTTAAATTGTAATATTAAGTGCAAAATATTGTTAGGTCATTTATCTTTAGAAAGGGAGATAGAAGATGGCTTTCTTTTTGACAAAATGATTCAAATTTGTTTGGAAATTATCTTAAAATTGTCATTGATTTTGTCTTTTTGCAAACTATATTTAAACATTTTTGGTTTCATGCAAACACATTTTTGATCTCTTGATTTTCTTTACTTGTGAGAATGTTGAAGGCTACCAATGATGTTAAATACGTTTGGACATTTTTTAGATTACAAGAATCTACTATCTTTAGTTTACTCTCAACAAAGCAACTTTATGATTATAGAAGACATTGAATACAACAAATTTTAAACATGCAAATTTATTCTAGAACTATCCATATAAAATTACGGGTGTTTTATTTGAAGTGATTCTAGTATGCTCCTTTCATGAATTTGAAGATTACTTAAATGATTCGTTGATGATAAAATGAATGCAATTGAACGCCTTTAATTACAACTTAATAATAATAATCTTATGAAGATGTGCTTATTTAAATCTAAGTGATGATAAATGGGAATAATTAGACAATAATACTCGAATTAATTTTTATGTGTGTGATAAATCTATGGGTACAAAATTGATCCATAATTCAATGTTTACAAGATCTATCGACCAAGTTCTAATAGAAATTTGGTTCAAATTTTGAAATTTTGGCTCATGCATCTGGGAGTTCCTAAAGCTTGGTGTCCCTTTTGTGGGCAACCTGAGTCCTTTTTTGCATATTTTTTGGTTATGTTGCAAAGCCTAGTAGAATTGGCTCTAGATACATGATTTTTTCAATCCATTTAGGTCAGAGCCTTTTTCTTGGCATGTGATCTTGCTAGGAGATTCGGCCAGAATTCCCTTCAAGTTTATCCATATTTGGCATGCTTTTAGGATGAAGATTTTATTAACACATCAAAAAGATAGGAATGTTATTTTTTTCAATCACAACTTTCTTTCAATATAAATGTTTCTATTGCATATGTAGCAATGCAATGCCACAGATTCAAGCATAGGCCAATAAGGTGGCACTTGAGGTGGCCCACCTATAGGAGATGGTCAATCACTGGGGTAATGCCTCTTGTATGGTGGCTAGAGTGTCGCTAGATTTTGATTCTATTGATCGCACTCCATCTTGTGGCCACTGCCAAGGCTGCAATTCTTCTGCCCGCCACTCCTAAACTCCTCAATTGTAGGTTCCTCACCACTCTCCTAGCAGTGGGAATGATGGATGGTGTCATCACTTAGCCCCTCCACTGTGACGTGGCTCCAACTAGTCCCCAAGTCCTACTCTCGCTCTTGGTTCTACTAGTTGGTCCACCCGTGGCGGTGGTTCTGCATAGCCATATGCCACTTCTTTTAATTGTTCTTTCCCTTACTTAGCCTTAGCAATTTTGACTCCCAAGAATGAGAAGGAAAAAAAAGAGAGAAAGATGTCACTGATGATGGGTGATTTTTGCTTGACTAACTTGTTAACCCCACTGGTGTATGAGGTTCTAATGATTTTCAGGATCCTCCTCGTTCAACTGACACTACTCTTGCAGCCTAATATTACTTTTATATTTTTTTATGAATAGTTTGTAACCTATCTAGCCTTGCTACCGTGTGTACTTTCGCAAGATGATCTTGTATCCCCCAACTCATGTTCTATGAACATTCAACTTTAATTTTAATTACTAAACAAAAAACTATTCATAAAAAATAAAATACTTTTTTTTTAATGAAAACAATTATAATTTCTAATTCTAATAATTTTTTTTCGATAGAAACATTTATCTTTAAGCCATGAAATCAACTAAATGCATTTATTTTCTATTTTTTTAAAATCTAAAATTAATGTACACAAAAATAAATATATATGTATTTGGAATAAGTTATAATACACACAATATATTTTAATAAAAATAGATAACAAATACAAACAATATCAACTTGACCCAAAATATATCATATACTCCACCGAACCATTCTAAATAATATAAATACACAAGATTTCATAGTAGAGTTCGTTTTCTTTCCCACTTTTAAAATAGCCTACGTCACTCCATAAAATCAAAACCACTCCACAAAGTTGTTAATGTGGATAAAATCGAAAGACCCATCCTTTCCTAACAATTTTAGCCTGCCCGTGCCCTAAAGATAGTATTATTATATTTATATTTATTATTATTTTAATCATTCTATAATGTCCCATCGTTGGTTATATCAAATCTTTGTGGGGTTATGTAATAGTTGGTGGGCACTCATGTCTCACCGTTGTTTAAGCAAGGGGATTGAAGATAAGATGAGTTGGATGAAAATTCCCCATATAAGTAAACTTGTCCCATAAAGAGGGGACCCTACTATTCATGATGGTTTCTATGGAATGTTATGGTTGTCTAGTGGGGACTCATGGGGCCACATTGCTTCTTTTGGTTGCCTAATAATTATTAAATATCTGACAACCCTTGCTAAGATGGAAGGACACTTGCCCATAGTAACACCCAAGGGTTAGGATCATAGGTTCTGGCCATTCAATTACATGAGCAACTATAGAATATAAACTTCCAAATTTAAATACATTAGAAAAGTTTGCTTATCCTCTATTGCTAAAGTTACATATATATTATATTATAAATATAGTTTCTCATATATTGTTTTTATATTGAAAGAAGTTGGGAATATATTATAAATGTTGTATCAAAACTAATGGGTATGGGCATTAATGTTGTTCAATATTTCAATATATTTTGTAAGATTATAATTGAGTTTAGAGAATGTTGGAAAGATTAAAAATAATATATCAATGAAAAGATGATTAATATTGGAAAGATAAAGATGATTTATTATTTATAAAATGTGAGGGCAATCTACATTCTAGGGGTCATGTACTATTTTACAATTATTAAGTATAGACAAATTTATGTTGTACAATCATTTTAAAATATTTTATAAGATTAAGTTGAATTTTAAAAATATTGAAAAGATAAAACTTAATATATGAATCAAATGATGGTGACTATTTTTAAAGAATAAAGATGGTTTAATATCTATAATATGATAGAGCAATCTATTTTCAATATAGGAACCATGTCCTATTTTACAACTAATAGGTATTAGTATTTATGTTATACAATCACCTCAAAATATTTTGTAAGATTATAGTTGAATTTTGAAAATGTTAGAAATATAAAACTTAACATATTATAAAAAAGATAAATGATATTTTGAAAGAATAAAAATGATTTAATATCTATAATATGAAGGAGTGATCTATATTCAATTCAAAAGCGATGTAGTATTTTACAATTAATAGGTACGTGCAAATTTGTGTTGTACAAACACTTTAAAATAGTTTTAACGAATATATATTAATTATAAAAATGTGGAAAGATAAAATTTTATATATTTTTGAAGGGATGAATAATAATATAAAAATAAAGATGATTTATCATCTATAATATGAGTTGTAATATGAGGTGACAATCCACATTAAATACATGAGTCATATACTATTTTACAACTACTAAGTATGAACATTTATGTTGTATAATCACTTCAAAATATTTTTTAATTATAATTAAATTTTAAAAAAGTTGGAGAAATAAAATTAAATATATTATGAAAAAGATGAATAATATTTTTAAAGAATTAAAGATGATTTATTATCTATTATATGAGAGGGAAATCTATAGTCAATTTAGAAGCTCTATACTATTTTATAACTAATAGTTGGAAAATATGTTATGTTGTACAATCACCTCAATATTTTGTACAATTATAATTGAACTTAAAAATGTTTAGAAGATGAAAATTAATATATAGAAATGTTTTTCAAAATTTAGGATTTAGAAATGATATTGAAGATCTGATGCATGCTTTAAGCTTTACTAGGGTTGTGGGTTACATACTGCTATGCTAAAAAAATATTGTTTATTTGAATGTCATACCACATTTATTGTGAGATTCATTAACTTTATTATGACTCCGAACAACTTTAGCCTAGATGTTGATACAATCTACACCATCTTTCTAGGTATGAATAGATTTTTAAAGGTTGCATCTATGTAGATCAAATATCCACTTACGCTAGAAGACCTTCCAACCTATTTAGCTTGATCCAATTGCAACATTAGTTATTGGACGAACATATATTTGGCAAGGATGCTTGGAGTATTGCTTTAATGGGATTTGCTTCCATCATTTCAAGTGTATAGGCTATCAATAGTAATGGTGGAGTTTCTATGTCAAAAGCTCATGGCAATACTCTAAAAAATACTATCAAAAATTCAATTTGTAAGTGTTTCACTAGGTATGCTCTCACTCGATGTTGTACTTCTTGTTCAAGATTTTGATAATGCCTATGAGTGATTAGAAAAAAAAACCTTGATATTTTGTGGGTAGGAACCCTCTTAGAAGAATGTTGCAAGAATGGGTAGCTCTGTTGAGTGGTCGTTTTACATGATGATAAGGGAAGAAATCCTTATGAATTTCTCTCTTGAAAAGATGATCAAATTAACCAACTCCAAGCTTCCATACGGTTGATTTTCAAACTACAAGGCTCCTCAATTGAAGATAAATGTTAATGTTTACAAGTAGGCCTTTGTTGGTATCTCTAAATCCTACATAACTCTGAAAGAACATGACCACAAATTGATATGACTTTTTTAATTTTTAGATTTATCAACAAATACAAATTTTAACCATGCAACTATATGAATTCCTATTTTAACCACATGTTTAAAAATTGAATAACAAAGTTAGGATAACAGGAATTGAAAGGAAAATTCTAAAAATAAAATTCATAATGGACATAAGTTATAGCCACAACACATCCACAAATTTGAATTTTTGAAGGGATCAAGTATAAAACCAATGAAATTAAGAGCAACACATCCTTAATTCCACCGATAGAATCATCAAAGGAAATAATGAAAACCATATGGTGCTTCACAATTCATCAGATTTTGTAAAAACAGAAAGTACATGCACACGAGACAAGCCAATATCCAAGGACTCAGAGGTGATCCTTTCTTTAATTTGTCACAATAGATGACTTTGTTAGAAAATATGAGAAACACTAGAACTAATTGATCACATGATAATTAACATATAATAAAACCATTGTCTTCATTAATATTCATGGACATAAAATTCATAAAAGGAACACACATTCTAGCAAGAAACACTACACACAAAATGAGAGCATTAATAGCATACTTTATTGCATCAAAATACTAGCCTTGAATACATATTATATATTTGTATTTGTATGAAACCCAATTCTTCATGCAATTTTTGGATCACAGGCTTTTTCCTTGCAAAAATCATTCTATAACCACTAATTTGAAGCAAATTATGTGCAAATAGACTCCTAACTAGGTGCTAAGTAGGTATGTACTCTTTATTTTATTAATTACATGGTGCATGGACCTTTAAATGACTCCAAAATTAATAAAGAAGAAGAAGATAAGAAGAGAGAAGACTTTAGATGATTTGGGAGTCTCTAACACCTCTTTAGATGCAAACTTGTGTTTCACTATGTGTCTCTATCAATTAAACTACCACCAAAACATATTTTTGGTGCATAAAATGATCAAAAATTGAAATTGGTAGTTAATTGTCAGTGCCACCACAAATGATCCAAATTTTTTGATACACCTATACACCTTGAGAAATTATACATATGCACACCTTTATGTATCATAGGGTCAAAATTGATAGGATTTTTCTAACTCCCAAAATTTCAATTTCCAGCATTTGGGTTCTCTTGACTTTCTACCAAAATGATGTTTGGATGTGTCACCTTAAAATTTTCGATGGCGGTGACTATTTGATGCATGATCATCCAATGGTGTAAGGGTAATCATGTATCACCCAAAAATATGTTTAGTTTTAGTTTCTATTTAATTTATTTGTATTTCTAGGTACCCATTTGGGCCAAATAGAGAGTCCAACTCTCATAGTTCCACTATTGGTTTTCTGGATTAGTGTTTTTGAACCTCAGGATATGTGCTAGTGTAACAAATATGTTATTTTGTATTTGATCCATAATTATGATGAGTTAGAGAGTGTGAGTTGGAGGGATTATTGTAATTTTAATTTGAAGCATTCTAAAAAAAAAATCAGGTCTAAAGGCTTTATGGTTTGAAAGTTATTGTAGTTTTAAGTTGCTTGGAGAACTCTTAAGAATGTTTCAAAGTCATATTTGAGGCACTAAATGGCCTCATACATGCTCAAAAAATGGGGGATGAGAAAATCCATTCCATAGGATTATATAGAACTTGGAGAGGTTTTCAAAAATATAAATGGTTTGTCAATCAAAGTCCTGGATCAAATGTTAAGCCTCTTGGAAGTTGGACTACCATTTCTAGATCCTTCTAATTTTGCACTAACTTCTAACATGTCTTCTAGAACCTTATTCTTTGGCGATGGATGCCAAATGGCATATTTAAAAATTTATTCCTAACCCTAAAACTAATTTGGTTACTTAAGGTCATTTCTTGCATTGTAAAGACAATTCTAATAGAGTTTGGGAGAAGCTACAGTTGTATATGAGCAATGTTAGTCTGCTAATAGAAACCAAATTTAAATAAAGCTTCTACAAACTAAACAAAATTCATAAACTTCAAGATAGACTAAGATGAACTCTCAATTGAGAATATGAGCCCTTAATGGACTTTCTCAATGAGAAGCTCTCTTGTTGAGTGACTTTGTCTAAATAGATAGGATGTATGCTCAAGATTATGCTTCAAAAAGGGCTTCAAATGGAGTTGGAATTTGGGTGTGAGTGTATGGTTTTGATGTAAAATGACTTCTTAAAATGGCATTATAACTTTACTTCATGGATTGTGTTGTTTTGCAAAGGGGAAGGATCCAATTTATAGTCAAGAGGCTTGAGGGATTGAGGGCTAAGATGCAAGGATGGGAAAAAGCTCATGGAGGGCTCAGATTGCATGAGAGGAGAGCACATGGATTGTGCTTCCTTACAGCCAATCAGGGAGTGACACATGTCACAGGGTGAGAGGATGGAGGAAAGGGGAAGGATGAGTCAACAAAGGAGGCTCAAGGGATAAAATCTTCATAAAGACCCTCATAATGGCTTGTAAGAGCAATAAAAGGGCTTGGAAGAGTCATTTATGGCCTAGTGGACTTCATAAAGTTTTATGGTTGGGATATTTTGAGAGAGATGAGAGGAATTTTGACTTGGGCTTGATTAGGAAGGTTTTAAGCTATCTTAGGCTCGTGCAAATGATTAGAGGATGGATTAGGATGGTTTAGGATTAGCTTAGGGATAGGCAAGTGGATGGTATTTAATGAGGGTGGGTGAAGGAGGAGATATTTGTTAACTTTGGCTTGGGTTAGTAAGTTTTAACCCATGTTTAGGGAATGTGACAAGGTTAGGAGGGGATTAGGATTAGGTTTAAAGACATCTTCTAGAAGAGTCTAGACTTTGGATGAGGATAAAGACTTTCTAGAATAGTCTAGAATTTCCTAGGATGAGGATGAAGGCTTTCTAGAAGAGTCTAGAACTTCTTAGGATGAGGATAAATTAGATTTTTAGGAAATAAATAAAGTTTTATTTATTTCAAGGGTTTGGGTTGAGGAGATATTTATTAAAACTTTTTAATAAACATGAGGATTAATATTTAATCTTAATTAAATATTTTGAGTTGGGATTAGGGGTAGGAAATGATGGGATTAGCCTTTAATCAAAATTAAAGAAGGATTAGAAGATTTTGGAAGAGGTTAGTGGTCTTAAGGAAATTGGCCAAGTTTTGGGCAAAAAATAATTTTTTTTATTTATTTTGAGTTTTTTGGTCAATTTACTAATTAAATAATTAATAAATAAGGAAATAATGTTTAAACAAGATTTAAACATTTTTGGTAGGGATTCCTTAATTAAATAGTTTTAATTAAGATAAAGAGATTTAATGGCATAAAAATAAATAAATAAATTAAATAATTAATTAATTAATGATGATGTCATCAGAAATTTTTTAGAAAATAAAAATACTTTATTTTCTAAAGGTTTTTTAGGTGTCTACATTTTGCCCCTCTTTGATGTGACGCCGCAAGTGGCATGACATCAAAGATAAGAAAATAAGATGCCCAAGGCTAGAGCAGAAGAGGAGAGAATGGACTGTGAGATGCCCCCTCAAGAAGGCGGCGGGGAGAGAAAGCGAGGCTCGATGGCTTCTTGAAAAGTACAAGAATCTCAGATGAGCAAGGAAACTCAGATTGGTAAAGAGAAGGGGCTGAATTAGCTCAAACTCTCACTATGGGAGAATGATAAAGGAGAATCAGATGCACAAGAGGAAGCAAGCTTAAGACTTTAGGGAAGGTGGAGGATGAAGGAGCAGAGCGCTATAAAAAGGAATCTAGGATAGGGAGATGGATGAGGGGATTATAAAGCTGATGCAATAGGATTTCAAAGAGTCAGATTGGCGGAAGATGGGTTTTAGAGATCCCTAGGACTAGGATTGTGGATCTCGAAAGATGAGGCTTGGTGGATTGATTTGGATTGGTGGATCCCTAAGACTAGGATTGTGGATCCCTAAAGCTAAAGGTGAGGAGTGATTCAAAGAGATACTAATGCATAAGCTAGGGTAGGAGAGACGGATGTTGGATATGGATGGGGGATAATGGAGATGAAGGAAAACCATTGAAGCTTTTTGAGCAGGGGAATACTTCAAAGAGAAGTACCACCATGTAGTTGAGCACTAGATTTGCTATAGGATTGTTGGTTAATTGCCAAGGTTACCAAGAACATCAAGGCCTTTTCACCAACTGTCCAGAGGACTGACGGACTGACTCAAAACAAACACGCAAGGATTGCCCCAGCATCACACATGAATCTCAAAAGAATTAGAGTGGAACTGATACTGGGTAACCTACAAGCAGAAAAGAAAAACAAACAAAAGACTTGATCAAGACCTTACGCCCATATTGCCCCATTCGCAGTATACCATGATATAGAAGATCGTGGCAACTTTGAGGAGGGAACAAAAAGATTGTTTGGAAAAGATACTTCAAGACCCAAAAGGGAAGATTCCAAATCAAAAGAAAGTGAAAATTCAAAAGAGAAACATTTTCCAACAAGATGGGTAGGACAAGGTACTAACTGACCAAGATCAGACACGAGGAAAGCTATATCCTACAAGGATCTATCGGAGAGCACCTAAGCTGGTGGATCTGGATGAGTGATGCGTCTGGCAAGCTGAACTAAGAAGGATAACACTTTGGTGATAGGAGATCTAGCTAAAGGATGCATTGGAATGGCTAACCAAGATTTGTGCAATGTGTGCAAGATGCTGATCAAGGATGAACTAACACGAAAGTTGGATAGATACAATGATACTAAGCTAAAGAGGATGTACAAGCTGATGGACCAAGATATTTAAAAGATGAAGCTGACCAAGATAGTTACAAGTAGGCAAAAGCTCAGGATGATAGGATAGCGGGATGGTTCGATGTTGTGCAAGATGAAAAAGCTAAGGGTGGGGTGATAGCAAAAGATATGGATTTGGCAGGATGCATCCAATGATGATGAGAGATTTTGTGACCAAGGATAGCTAGAGGAGTAGGATGAGATGGCTGGATAGGATGGTAGATAGCTAGGATTATGATGGATATAAAGAGATGACATTGGGTTTGCATGAGGATAGCCTAGAGCTAGATACCAATGACAAGGCAGCATGGACAAGACAAGATCTCCAAGGAATATAGTGCCCCCAATTAGTTGGGATGGTTGGCTGAAGCTGTAGGAGATAAGTGGATGGTGTGAGATGGAAGATGGAGGGTGGAGGATAGGTGGATAGATTGGAAGATGGAGTTGGATGTCAAGAGATGACCAAAAGCATGAGGGTGATAGGCTAAGCTGGGGATGGCGAGATTACGCATGACGCTTGTTTGCCAAGTTTTCATCATGGTACTTGTCCAAGGCGCTTGAATTGCCAAGTTTTCACCAGTGGACGCTTTCTTTTTCTTTTCTTTTTTTTTGACTTTTTGACTTTGGACTTAGCTGGAATGATTTTGGCTTTCTTCAGCTATTTTGGCTTTTTTGGGATTTTTCACTAGCTGTTGGGATGTTCAATTTTGTTGCTAGCTGTTGGTACACCGGATGTGTGATTTATGCGATAGATTGGATTAGATGGGATTGATGGTAGGAGATGGAGGGATGAAAAGGTTGGAAAGGAGCATGAGATGGGGATGCTTGCAGGATCAACATTGGCACATGTTGGGATGGGTGTGAAAAGAGCATATGGGGGATAGATGGTAGATGCGAGCGTGATGGAGGATTTGTGGAAGCATGCTTGGGGATATAGGCACCCAAGATGGAGTTAGGAGATGGGGGACATGAATAACTGGATGGGGGATTAGCAATGGTGGATGCCATTATGCATTGGGTTTCAACTTTTTTCTTTGGGACCCACATGGTTTTGGATTTTCTTTTCATAGGCTTTTGTATTATTTTGCATTCTTTGATTGGATTTTTCCTTTTTGGAGTATGTCTCGTAAAATAGACATATGATTGTCTAGGATGTGGATTTTTAGCTTTATGCATTTTGAAGTTGGCATTTACATTGTTGTGGTAAGCTTTGGGAAGATGGTTAGGAGAAGCTTTGTGAGATGGAGAGGATATGGGAGAGTGTGTAGGGGGATGATGATGGATGATGTGGCTCGATATGTGCCTTTGCCGATCTTGCATAGGAATGGAGGGAATAGGATTTGAATGATGGCTGATAGGAGGATGGAGGATGGTAGATTTTGGGACATAGGGACCCAAAATGGATTTAGCAAATGAAATGGGGATATGGTAGGTTGTTTTAGTTTGCAAAGATGGTGGAGGGGGGATGACATACGATTTCTTGAAGGAGTGACGGGAGGCTAGCATGGGGGGTTTGGAGATAGGCTTGGTTTGGGGGTGTGGTGTACCAAAACCTTTAGATGGTGAGCCTTTGGATACATATCCAAGACCATGAAATCCTAGATTTTTTTGTGCAATAATAGGCTTTCTGATTCCTTGCTCTTGTGGTCCTAAACCTTGACCTTGATAATGCCATCGATTGAGCATTTGAACTAGCTGAGGATACTTTTTGCTTGCAGAAAATGGTGGAAGTGCTTTATCAGATGTACTGCAATAGGGAGATACTATTCTTAATTCTTCTGCTGAGAGGAGGCCACTATGGATGAATGTAAGTGAACCAAGAGGGTATATAATAGATGGTGAAATAGCTTGGATACATGGTAAGATGGAAGCATGGAGTGGAGGAGATGGTAGGATAGGATCTTGATTTAGCTGATGGGATGAAAAGATATCCTGCAGTAGAGGAGGTATGGCTTGAGGTTTTGGAGATGGAGGGGATAGTGACTGCACTATGGATGGAAGACATGGTACGATGATATCTTCATTTATGCTTTGGGGGATGTCAACATGCTTTTGGGCAGGATCTTGATAGGATTGGTTTGGAGTGGATGGTGCGATAGGAGGTGAAGGGATGGACTCTTCAAAGGCAGCTAATGGATAGATGGGAGATTCGGTAGTGGAGATGGGTGAGTAGAAGATGGATGCATAAGGGTCATTATGGGAGATTTGGGAAATGCTTGGAGGTGATGTGGATAGGATTTGGAGGGTTTTGACAGATGGTGGGATTTTGATGCTTGTGGGAAGTGGAAGGATTTTAAGCAATGTGATGGATGGTATGGGGATGATAGCTATGGGAGATGGAGGTGATATTATAGATGGGGAAGCTTCATTACTGACTACTTCACATGATTGGATTAGATGACATGGCTTATCAACTGCTGGAGGTGACTTTTCTTGTATTTCCTCTAGGAGATTCCTTGGAGACTCATGTGTCAGAGGTGGAGGTGGATTGACAGGAATAGCTAGTGTGATGGGAGTGGAAGATTGGAAGCTTGGTTGATTGGGTGATGGAGGAGAAGCTGGGATATTGGATGGAAAGACTAGATAGTTTGGAAGAATGCATGGATTTTGTGGGATGCTTGGGGGAATGTTTCTAAGGCTTTCAATAAACCCATCATAGTCAACAAGATTTTCATCATCATTGGAATAGGAGGTGGCAGGAGCAAGGACAATACGACCGAACACATCATGATAGGTTTGAGATTTCATGTTTTGATGATGAGTCAGATGGGGATGGGGTCTTGCATATGGATGAACATGGAAGCTCATGGTTGGATTTGGATTAAGCGCAAATTTTGGATTGGCTGATGAAGGATTTCCTAGGGAGAGTCAAAGCTATATGAAAGACCTAAGGAGGATTGGCTGGAGATTTTTGGCTTTCCTGCGGATGGAAGACTTCAAGGGCATGTTGTCAAAAAGTGAGAGTTTTGCTTTCCTATGCACTGGATTGGTGGAGATTGTGTCAACTTAAGGATAGACTAATGATCCTATGGGCATGACACGAGATTGACCACTTGTGGATCCCAACCTTTAGCTCAAGGTGATGAGGGATAACAAGTGACAAAGCTAGATTACCCTAGACAAAGCTCTGTCAAAGGGATAACCTTGGTGAGGCTGGTGGATTGGTCAAATTGATTGGATAGAAAATTCTAGTAGAATGACAACAACTCTCTAAAGGCTTGGGTGTGATTTTGGATTGTGTTGCTAGCTGGCTGGGGGGGATGATTTGGAGAGACTTTGGATTTGGGATTGTTCTAAAGCAAGGAACTAGATAGATTCGGTTGTAGCGGGGGAGCTTGGATGATTTTCTGATGAGGCAGTGACTACGCTAAGTATGCCTTGAGCTGGGAGATTTTTGCTTTTTTGGGATTTTGATCAAAGTTGGCAAACATTCATTCAAAAGCTATGAACAAACAAGCAGACAAAATTTTGGAGCAAGCACGTCAAACACACCAACATCCTAGGAAGCTTTCTACAAGGATGAAATTTGTTATAGCTAGGGAGTCCTCGATATACGCAAGGTACGTGAGGCCCAAATCTGTAGATGAAACCAACAAGATGTCACAAAGTTGAGAGGAGCGGTAACCCACTTCTCCTCTTTCACTTCTCAAGGGTATAAAGTTCCTTGAGGCTTAGCCCGAGTGAAAAAAATCTTGATTCCAAGAGAGGTGTCTTTCGATTCACCTCCTGATTCTTATACTCCACCGGAACGCTGGAGTTGAGGTCATCCAAGGGGTGATGAAATCCCCAAGAAGGCCTCCTAAAAAGAAACAAGGTTTTGGATCCTAATCTTATGCACCCAAGATGGCCTCGAAAGACGACAAGGGGAGAGAAGACTTGGATGACCTTGGGCTAAAAAACACGCTTGTTCTTTTACCAACTGACTCTTATGTGTGCTTATCTAGACTTTGCAAGCACTCATGTTTAAGAGACAATGTTTGATTCCAACTTTGAAATGCGCCAACAAAGAAAAATCAAGCGAAGAATGAATACAAGAAGAAGAGTTAGGGTCAACAAAAAAGTAAACCCGTGCGCTCAGAGGCCCTCCACGTCAAGTATCGATTAATTTTATTTAAGGAATTCAAGAGTTGGTGTGATTAGTGAAGGAAGGAATGGCCAACCATGTAAGACCCACGAGGTGGCAGAATGGAATGAACTGATTGGCCCGCATGGCTCATCTTGGTGCCAAGATAGATTGACTAAGTTAACTTGCTGATTTACGAACCAGGAACAAAGGAAATCAGGGTTTTTTGTGAATCCGATCTTCATGATCAATCCCAACCACTAGGAAATGAATGCTAAATGCAGGAGAGCACTCCACTGCCTCCAGACTTCAATGCAGTGGTTGAGGAGTAACTACAATTAGAGGACATCTCAGTTATGCCTGCACTATAAAGGCAGATTTTGTAAATTTTGAAAGGGTCAAAACATTCTCTATTGTTCTTTGCTATTGCTCTGCAACTCCAGTGTAAAATTCCCCTTGCCTCTGAACTGTATGATTCTCTACCTTATCTCCTTCAGCCATTGGTATGAAAGTGCAAGAACTCTTTGCCTTCGCCATTGTTTTTTGGAAGTTTGTAATCTGCTTGACTGTATCTCTTTTAGCCTGTGAATGACATATAAGTGAATCTTCTCTTTCCTTGTGTCATTCATTCAACTTTTCTGGTTTGCATGTGGTTATTAGATTAAAAACAAATGTCTGAATGTGTATATCCTTAGTTTCATTTGGGTTCAATAGTGCATATATGGGCAGAGATTGGTCTGAACACTCTATTTTGGTGCATCACCTCTTTAGATTAGATTAGGTAGATTTGTTTTCATGCTCTCCTTCTCCCTTTTCCTCTCCAAGAGTGGTTAGGTGCATCCTGATAGTAAGAGGAAGCCAATTCAAGTCCCACAGCTTGGAGGTTGTTTCCATGTTTCACTAGTTTATCCTCACGCATAGGCTTTGGACAAGGGTGCAAACCTAAGTGACAACAGTTTTTGGCACACCTCGTGGGACAACAACAATCTTAAAATTTCAAGCCTACTAGTGTCAAAGGGAATGTTTCAAGACCAATACCAAGGAGATAGTACTAGCTTCGGTGTTCAAGCCTTCAAGAGGCTCATTCTTCAAAGTACTTGGCAACTCTGAGCTTCAATACATATCTGGTTCTAGACCAAAGGTGTAGTGATTCATGCCCAGAGCTGAAACAAGGGCATCTTCTAGAGGTAAGTTTCATTACCAAGAGCTTTCACTTTCAAATTCTAGAAGAAGGAGGACTAGAATATCTTTATCACCAATTAGGAGTGCAATAGTAACAAATACCCCTGCAAGATCTATCTCTACTCCTCCTGTTGTTAGATCTCAGCCTAGATTGCCATCAATACATATCAATAGATCACTTGTCTATATGGCGTTGCCTAGAGCTGATACTTTTTCCACCTTTAATGGTGGGAGCCCTCTCCTATTAGCCCAAAGACATGATATACCAACAACTGCTCTCAAAAGTAAACCAGAGTTTATAGGTGAAACTTCTATCTCTCCCTTAGAACACATTCAAGAGGTTGCAAATGTTTGTAATATCCATGGTATTACAGAGGATGATGTTGCTGTTAGGCTCCTAGCCTCATCCTTGAAAGGAAAAGCACTACAATGGTATAGAGCTTTAGCTCATGGTTCTATAATAGATTGGGATGGATTAGGAGCAGGATTGTGCAAACATTTTGAGGATAAAAGTGACTATTTGTCGCTTTTAGAGTAGTTGACTACTATAAAAAGAGCTCCCCATGAATGTATGACTGATTTTAATTATAGATTTCAAAAGACATGGGATAGAATACCTACTTTAGTGAAGCCTACCCTTGGTAATGCCTTCTTGCATTATCTTAGAGCTTTTAATAGTGATATTGCCACCACAATCCAAACTATGGGAGGAGATACCTTACCTAATGCTTATGAAATAGCAATAAAATTAGAGAACATCCTAATACAAGGAGGTAAGTTAGCTCCAAGGCCTCCTATGCCCCTCTTCCCTAATGTTCCAAATCATCAACCAACAATGGCTCCTCTTCCCACAACTTCTACATCACAATCCCTTGTCCCAGTCCCTCAAGCTTCTACATCTTCAAATGGGATAGATGAAGTTAAATAAATGATGCAATCTCTGATGCAGAACATGGACAAAAGAGAGAAGAACCTAGAGAAAAGATTGCAAGATCAAGGAAAGAGGCTGGAGGATAATTTCTCTATGATGCAAAAAGTGAGCAACAAGGTGGTGACTTTAGAAAGACAGCAAGCTCAATGTAGTAAACCTCATCAATTGCAATATCAAACCCCAAGCAGTGGTAGGCCTCCAAATCCTAATCATTGGAATAATTCTTTTGATCAGAGTAGGCAGGGTGGCCATGCTTCAACCTCGAATGTAAATCAAAGTAGGGTCATAGTCCCTCAAAATAATATGGCTCAAGATCAAGATTTTTGTCCATCCTACAACTACTCCTATGCCTATTGTATGTGTCAAAAGGCTGAATCTTTTATGGCTTTGACAATCCAAGAGCCTGCAACAAAACAATCATACAAAGAGGACCAACGTAAGGATGCCTCAGATATGCAAAGACAGGGTGATTGCTCTTTTATGAATCATTAAATGGAGGAGCATTGTAATGTAAACCAAGATTCCATTGCTCATAACACTAGAAACAAAAGAAGAGCTATGGAAGATGTTATCCCTCCTCCCCCTAATCAAGCCTCAACTTCAAGTGCAGTATCTTATGAGCAAGAAGCAAATAATCAATCGAGTACCTTTCAGCAACAAAGGAAAAATCATGGCAGAAAGGAAACAAGTGATCCTCAGGCTATTCCACCTCAACCTCATACAAATGAAGCTCTCAAATTTTCTACCAAGATACCTGCTATTCCATTCAGTGTGGTAGAGAAAATGAAGAAGAAAAATGTGAATATCTCCCTGTGGGATGCTGTTGCTACTATACCCATGCAAAAGAGGTTGTTGCAACAAGAATTGGAAAAGATTGAACCAAAAGATCAGACACCTAGTATGGAAAGTGCCACAAGTCTAGTACAACCATCAAGGGAAGTAGAAACAAGAAAAAAGGTTAGACCTCCTCCATTCTATGTTTCTCTAATTATAGGGGGCAAGCTAGTCCATAATTGCATGATTGATTGAGGAGCTAGCAATTTAGTGATACCTAGGTGTGTTGTTGATGCTTTGGGGATGAAATATGAGCCCATTGTTAGGGATGTATTACAGTTGGATGGTAGTATCTTCAAGACTGTAGGGATCCTTAAGAATGTGGAGATGGCCTAACATGCATGCCCTGGTTGTACTGTAACCCAAGATATCTCTGTTGCTGAGGTCAAGCCATATTTTCCATCTGTCTGTCAAGAGACTTTACTACCCAAATAGGTGGTTTCATATCTTCTAATTGGTCATATATGTCTTTCAAGATGAGATATGGAGCAAATGCTTCAATTAGAGCAGAACCTCAAGCCCTCCATCATACTGAACCCTATATCCCTAACTCCATCAACATGAATTTCCCTATCTTAGAGATGGATGAGAGTGACATAGTGAATGAGCCCACTACTTCCCTAGCAGAGATACCTGATTTTTTCTTGGATGAGTGGGCTAATGCATATCAATTTGACCCTATGTCAGAAACCCTTGAGACAGGCCTCAGTACATATTGTATAGTGGAAAAAGATGCTCTAGTTCCTAATCTTGTGAGTACTAAAGAAGATATGAGTGGAATATGGAGTATGTACTTTGATGGATCAAGAAATAAAAATAGATCAGGGGCCAGTGTGATGTTGATTTCTCCTGCACAAGTAAGGTATTACTTCTCATTTAGGCTCCAATTCAGTTGCACTAGTGATGTGATCGAGTGTGAATCCTTGATTCAAGGCCTCCTACTTGCTCAAAAAAGAGGAATCCAAGCCTTAAGGGTGTATGGAGATAGTGAGTTGGTGGTTAATCAAGTGAGAAATTAGAATACCACCAAGAATGGTTTTCTCAAGTCTTATAAACATAGAGTGTGGGATTTGCTTGAAGGTTTCAATGCATTTAACATTCAAAGCATCCCTAGAAAAGAAAATAGACATGCTGATAGACTTGCAGCAATAGGTGCATCTTATGATGTGCCAAGGAATCTTGAGGAGGAGAAGAAACAACAGATCAAAGTGGTAGTAATGCCTGATATCCCTGATAACAACACCCATTGGCAAGTGTTTGAGTCTGATGAGAAAATTGTGAGTTTCTTGCAGAACGAGGCAGAATTTTCAGAGAGAAATCAGTCAAGACTGCAGAATTAGTATGGTGATCAGATCATTCATCTCAGTTCTAATAAGTTTCCTAAGGGTCTCATTACCTTAGAAAGTGTTTTTAATCCTGATGACCAAACAAGAGGCAGAGGCATGAACCTAGCTGCTGATGAAAGTGACTACATTCTAGTCATGGTTGTTGATGGAAGGTCTTTAAACATGGGTAAGGTATGTTCTGAAACTGAACAAGAAAATTTTATTCATCTGTGTCAAGAATTTAATGATGTTTTTGCTTGGACATATGATGATTTAAAGGGTTTTGACCCAAGGTTATTTCAGCATACCATAGATCTAGTTGATGATGTAAAACTAGTAAGACAAAAATAGAGACCAGTGAATTCCAAGATTGAACCTTTAATGAGGAAGGAGCTATCCAAATTGATTGAGGCCCACATAATTTTCCCTATCAAGCACTCATCATGGGTAGCGAATCTTGTCCCTATTAGGAAAAAGAATGGAGAAATTAGATTGTGTGTGGACTTTAGGGACCTTAACTAGGCTTCCCTTAAAGATCACTACCCCCTCCCTTCTATGGAGCAGATTTTGTCCAAGGTTAGCGGTTCAAAGAAATTTTCATTTCTTGATGGATTTTCTGGCTACAATCAAGTGCTGGTTAAGGAGTCTAATAGATACAAGACTGCATTTACCACTACATGGGGTACCTATGCTTATTGTAAGATGCCATTTGGGCTAACCAATGCAGATGCTACATTTCAAAAGGCAATGGAGATGGCTTTCAAAAGATTGATTGACAAGTTTTTCTTAGTTTACCTTGATGATATTATTGTGTATTCAAAGGATGTAGAAGATCATTTTGATCATCTAAGATAGGTATCCTTAAGATGTAGAGAGCTTGGGGTTTCCCTTAACCCAAGCAAGTGTGTCTTTGCTACTAGCCAAGGAAAATTATTAGGACATGTTGTATCTGAGGATGGCTTAACCATTGATCCAGAGAGAACAAAAGCAAGACTTGCTCTCCTTCTTCCTAAACACAAGAAGGGGCTGCAAAGTTTCCTTGGTAGGATAAATTTTGTGAGAAGGTTTATCCCTAATCTTGCTACCATGGTAAAACCTCTTATAGCTATGCTCAAGAAAGGTATGGTCTTTGCATCAACCAAGGAAGGGAAGGAAAGTTTTGAAGAGATCAAGGCAGCCATAGTCTCAGCCCCTACTCTCATGAACCCAAAGTTTGAGAAGGATTTCATCCTTTATACTCTAGGTGGTGAGTCAAGCATTTCTGCTATCCTGACTCAAAGAAATGATAAACGTGACAAGCAGCCCATAGCTTTCTTTACTAAAGGGCTTAAAGAGTATGAAGATAAGTACAATTATGTTGAGAAGCAAGCCCTTGCATTCATCAGAGCTTTGAAGAAATTCAGACACCTCCCGTCTCATAATAAGATTCATTTGTTAGTACCCCATGCCAGTGTGAAGGATTTCCTTTTGAATAAAGATATTGGTGAGAAAAGAGCTAGCTAGATTACTAAGGTAATTGAATATGATGTTGACATTTAGATTACCAAGCTAGTAAGAGGGAAGGGGTTGTGTAAATAGATGTTATCATCTCAGGAACCTAATGAGGAGGTTGCCATGGTACTGATAGAGCAACAAGAGGTGAGAAATGGTGACCCAAAGAGTTGGATAGATGGTATGATGAATTTCTTATTAGGGAATGGATACCCTCAAGGATTAGATAGAACTAAAAGGAGACAGTATAGACTGTAGTCAATTCCTTATGTCATAGTTGATGGTATCATTTTTAGAAGAGATTTTAATTGAGCCCTATTAAGATGCCTTGATATAGACCAAGCTGAAAGAATGATCAAAGAACTTCATGATGGTTCTGATGGTGGCCATTTCTTATCAAGGACAACTGCAATGAAGATCATGAGGGCTGGTTACTTTTGGCCATCCTTGTTCCATGATTGTCATAAGTATGTGAGGAAATGTAAAAAATGTGCCTTCTTCTCTGGCAAACAAAGACTTGGATCTCTTCCCCTTCATCCTATCCAGGTGGATCAACCTTTTGCTCAGTGGGGATTGGATTTCATAGGCCTTATCAATCCTTCCTCTAGTTCTGGTCACAAATGGATTTTAGCTGCTATAGATTACTTCACCAGATAGATATAGGCAGTTGCATTGAAGGATGCCACTGAATCTTTAGTTGTTGAGTTCCTTGATGGAATTGTGACCAGGTTTGGTGCCCCTTCAACCATTATTTTAGATAATGCAAAGTCTTTTGTTGGAGTTCAGAGTTGTGCATGGGTAGTGGATCATAATATCTATTTGAGCACATCCTCAAATTACTATCCTCAAGGTAATGCCCTGGTTGAATCATCTAACAAGAACCTGATCAAAATTATTAAAAGGACAATAGAGGATAACTAGAGGTGTTGGCATAAAAAATTAAGGACAACTTTATGGGCTGACAGGATAACACCTAAAAGATCAATAGGGAATTCACCATTTGTGCTGGTATATGGTAGAGAAGCAAGGCTTCAAATTTCATTGGAGTTCCTAGCCTTAGATTTAGCTCATCAGTTGGAATTGATTGAAGACGAGGCCATGCAAGTGAGAATGGCAGAACTAATGGAGCTGGAAGAGAAAAGGAATCAAGCTATGCAGACCCTAGAAACACACCAGCAATAGGTCAAAAAGAGTTTTGACAAAAAGGCTAGGGTCAAAATCTTTAGGGAGAGAGATTTGGTTCTAAAATGGGATGCAGATACGAAAAAACTAGGAAGACACTCAAAGTCTGATGCATTGTGGAGTGGTCCCTATGTGATTGAAAGTTGTAAATAGGTCAATGCTTTCCAGTTAAGTAGGCCTGGTGGTGAAATTCTGCCCATCCCAGTCAATGGGATTTATCTCAAGCCATGTTTTTAAGGGTTTGAGATTCCATGTATATAGTTAATTTAGTTTTGTTTTCCTGTTTGTTCTCTACTTTTCCAAGAAGTGCATAGGCACAGTTGTCTCTGTAAGACAAGAAGTTTTGAAATTTTGAAGGTTGCAGATGAAGGTTTTGGTCTCTGGTTCTAGTTGCAGAGACAAGGGTTTTCCAGTGTTTTGCTATCTCAAAGGTAAGGTTAGGGTTTCACAGTGCTTAAAATTTACGTATTTTATGACTCTGTAACCCAATGGATGCTTCAAGCCACTAGTCTTATGCGTAGCAGGCTCACATCCCCTATGAGTCCCCAGAAATGTTGCTCATTTTTGTGCCCCGCCAATATTCAAATTTTAAATGCTTACCTGCCAATGGCTAGTTCCTAGAGTTAATGTTATTTTAATGCCTAAGAAACATTAAATTTTTTTTAAAAAAATCAAACTTATGATATGTTTCAGCCGGCCTGCATCCTATCCTGTCGTTGGATCTTCTCAAGATCTACGACCTTCGCTATGTTGCCAAGAAAAGATGCTCGATCTTTAGCTATAGCGACATAGCGAGGATTTTCCATGTATCCTCAGAGTTTTGTGGGTCCAGTTGAGGCAACAACAGTTAGATGTAGCTGACGGTTAATGTAATGTCGCAGTTAGGAGTCTTTGAGAAAAGTTGGTGCAATTAGTGAAGGAAGGAATGGTCAACCATGTAAGACCCACGAGGTGGCAGAATGGAATGAACTAATTGGCCCACGTGGCTCATCCTAGTGCCAAGATAGATTGACTAAGTTAACTTTCTGAGTCAATTATTTGAAGGTAAGCATTAATTAATCTTTAGCAATAATAAAACTTCAATAGATATTTATATTTTATAGTATCTTATGGATCATGATCTAAAATATTATGTGTTCTTCTTATAGGATTTTGTGATGCTTGTGAGACCTCGTGGTCAATATGGTGAGGGTTGTAGCACACAACCTTCATGTAAATAATCCTTAAACCTTTAACCATTCATTTAACCTTTTGGATGCTTCTATCTAGTATCCCATTTGATCTATGTCCATTGCAAATGTCTTTTCTAACAATGTATTCTTTAGTTCATGATGAAGTGTAGATGCCTCCTTTAGTCACCACTTTGATATTTCTGACTGTATTGTTAGCAACAAGGAGCTTGCGTATATCTTTGACTATAGCAAGTACAACTAGCAAAACCATATTTTGCTATATTTTGTTATGTGCCAATCATGCATTGTTTTTTTTGTTCGATGGATTTTATACTCATGGACCTATTTTGTGCACTAATAAATACACTTATAGTTGATAGAACAATAGAGACCACTACTAGTGAAGTTGAACCATTTCTTGGAGCATCCTATGTGACTAGTACTGGTTCATTTGTGGGGACATTGTTGCTGAAAAAGAAAACTATGTTTCTATTAAAATTACCAAATCTTTTGGGTGCTTTAAAATTGTTATTATTTATAGTGTAATTGTAGTTTACTTATACATAGCTCATTTTGGATGGATAATCCCATGATGTTTTTGTAGGAAATGATGTTTTCTATGATCACATTTTTGAAATTACATTGAAGCTATTTGGACCCACCATACGTAAAAATCTAAAAGCCATACCCAAGAATCTGAGAATTAAAATCTGGAAGCCATACCCAAGAATCTACGAATTAAAATCTAAAAGTCATACCCTTTTCATTCCACCTTTAAATGATAATTCATATTAAAGTTATTCATCTAACAATTTATTTTTAAAAATGTTCTATATTAAATTTATTGATCTAAGAATCTGAAAGCCATACCCAAGAATTTGGTGCACCAAATGAGTCATAGGTAAATTGGTCAAATGAAAACTAAATCAAATTGAATAGTTGAGAAATTTCTTTTTTGGTGGTAGTTTCCAACATAAATTGACTGCATAACAATGTGAATAACATTTCATTACAGCCTTCAAATCCTATCATAGAACCTGCACATGATGTGCACATAGTGGTAGAGGTATTAATTTTCTATTGGAAATTAATTATGCAATTATAAATAGAATGTAACATCTTCAATTGCAATTTGATGTGTAACCTTTTTAAAAATATTTTAGAGCATGTTGAACCTCATGGTGAATTAGTGAAGCATGTTCAAACTATTCAACAAGTTGAGGTGGCGATAGATCAAAATGTTATTGTACATGATGTGACATTCTTAGGTAAGAAAAATGCATGTTATGTTCTACTGGTTAATGAAATACTTGCAACAGTTAAAAAAAGAAAAAGAGTATGCCAATTTAACCCATTTACTTGTTATTGCACAAAGCCCCCTTTAGTGCAGTAGCCTCATGCTCCTCAAAATAAGAGGAAGCATCATAATTGACATTACATATGCTGCAAGAGGAGGAGAATGAGGAATATATTGGTGCTCCTATCAGCCTTTACCTTAAGAAAGCTAAGAAAAACAAAAAGAAGAAATGATTTATTTTTTAAATGCTCTTTGATAAACCTTGTTTGATAACCTTTGTTGGATAATGAAAGAACATTTCTTTAAGTAATTATCTATGAATGTTGCATATTAATATTAATTATTATGTCATTTTAATGAATATTGTTATGTGTTAATGAAGTCTTGATTAGTATTGTGTATTAATGAATTTTATATCATATTAATGAATTTTATGTGATTGTATTGATTGAATGTTATAGTCCATAAATCAATGAATGAATGAAGGAAGTATGTAATTAGATGTTAATGGTGAATTTATATTGATTTTAGGGGGGGATGAGGTCCTATGAGCTTCCACCTTCATGTGGTTGGCCTTGTTAAGTAGAGAATATTAAAGTATTCTCAAAACCAAGTGAAGCTCAAACTAACATACCTTCATTAATTGTAGGTCTAGAATGATGGAATGATACTCTATGGTATAGGTATGAATCTCTAGAGGAAGATTAGGCACTAGATCTTCTAGCTTCAACAACTTTACCATTTTCCTCATTTTGGGTCTTACAGCTAGATCTGGATGGGAGCACCACAACCCGATCCTTACTAATTGTTCCATTTCAGCCTTCTCAAACTCCACATTTAACTTTATATTTGCAGCATCCAAAAAAATTCCTTTGCCATAGGTCTATTGCTCTCTTTTCAAATGCTTAAGTGGATTAGAATTCTATCTATAACTTCCTAGATTTCCTTGTTTAAGATAGTCTAAGTAGTTTCCAAAAGAAAACTAGAACTCAAAATGAAACCTATTCTAGTGATATATTTAACTCGTGCAAATTTTTAAATGAAGCTTTGTTAAATCTGAAAAAAACTAATGAATTCTACAATATAATGTACCCAAATTTTTTGTTTTCTTGCCCTCCTTATCTCTGATTTTTGAAGAGATGTTCTTGTTGTTGTCTGAATTGGCCCATCCTAAAAAATCCCCCTCCCCCAACCCTTTAGATATTTCACTTCACCTTATGATAGATTATTTCTCTTTTAGGATGATTTCCCTGCAATTTTGGGAGGAGAACGTCACCTTAGATGAAGAGAAATCATTGCTAACAAGAGAAGTTTTTGCTAATTAACAGAGTTAAAACATCTTTTTTTGTTATGTTAAAGTCAATTCATGTACCCTTAATATAGAGAATGAATACCTCGCTGATGTGTATCCCTATGAAGGCTGAATTGACATATTTAAGCCATTAAAAACATTTTATTTAATCATTTTATTCCTTCTACAATAAGATCGACTTATTTTTACAGTGAACTAAAGGCATGTTTTTATCTTTTGATATCTGAAAGCATCTCCCTTTTCTTCCTTGATCCTCTTCTTCATGGGTTAGAATTTGAGCATGAGGGAGGATTGATTCATTCCACCATCCTTCAAGGAATTATCTTGATTTATCTCTAAGCTTCAATTTGATTCTTCAAATGTTTTTCATCCTCTTCATTGTTCTATGTGAATTATGAGATCATTTATTAACTACTTCCATTTCCTCACAACTTTGAGAGCCAAAACATTTTCTACATTTTTTAGAATTTTTGGATGATAGATTTTGCATGTGAGCTTTGGTTTTCTTTCATGTGGATGCTCTATCTCAACATGGCATGGAAGTTTTTTAGGTATAATACATAGCCAAAGAGGCTTGCACAGAGGTAGAAATAAATTTTGTTCATTTACACATTTGTTTTATTATCATAAAAAATGGAGGTCTTCTATGTTTATTTCTCTATCAGTGAAGGTCTTATATTTTTATTCCTCTTTGAAACACTACAAAAACTTGGGTTTTGTGTTATATTTTTATCTTGTAGATATAGTGGAGAATTTGTTTCCAAGCTTCTTATTGTCGATGTTCTCATAACTACAATAGATCATTTCAAGGAACCCGCATTGATAACTGCCAATACAGTTCTTTCTATTCTTGCACTTGATTATCTAATAGAAAAAAGTTCTTGTTATATCTCAAATTATGGTGCATCTCCCATCACTTTCTACTCTCTTGTAGAAACTTTGAGCTTTGCCAAAAAATGGGTACCATTCTGTAGAAAGTTCAAAATAAAGAACATGACATCCTTTATGTATTTCTCCAAAGAAAATGAGTCATCTTATCTTGATTTTGTCTGAGAATGGCAAGATATGAAGGTGATGATGTGATTAAAATATAGTAATCAATATTCCTTGTGCTATTAAATCATCATGCCTCCTTAAAATTGTTAAATGATATTTTGTGGGATGAGTATGAAGGTTTCAAGAAAAGGATAAGCAGGACATTGGAAGAAAAACAAGTTCCACCTGATTTTACTTCTCATCACAGTATTGATGGTTTTTTGTATAGATCCTTGGATGTTGGAAACCATACAAGTATAGTATAGGTAATAGGGAGAGTATGAAGTTAAAATGATTGTTTATTATGTTTTTGTAATTTAAAATTTAATCAAGATAGCTAGAGCTTCTCTAGAGGATGAATATCTCATACTATTAATTCTTTATATGTATAGGTTATTCATGAAAACAAAATGGTTCATGACAAGGAAGTTGATGCTTTGCCCCACCTAATATATATTGCTAGAGAGAAATGCTCCAAGGTCAACCATCATTATAAGGCTGGTGCCATGAATGTCATGGTGAGTAGAGTTTTGTTATTTTTCTTTCCAGAACTTATTTACAAAGTTTTTGGTATAAATTGTGATTGAAAAAGTTTTTTGAATAATTATTTGAAAACTTTAATAGTAATGTCAATTGTGAAGAATAACATGAAATATATAATATTGTACTATCAATTATGAAAAGTTCTTATGGTATTGAATATATATTGTTTCTTAACATGATTTTTATTGATCTGATGTGGTCTTGGATTTTCAGACAAGAGTCTTAGCATTGAATGTAAATTAGAGAAAGAATGTGGTTTTGTTCAATTCCCTCAAGTGTTTTATTGGTGTTTTAAAATCTCAGGTTTCAAAAACCTAATGATGAGAACATAATATATCTAGAGGTAGCTAATTCCCATCTACAACATACTCATTTAGACATTAGAGCTAGCTATAAGGTTATACTCCTTCAAGCTCTACAAGACCTAGGTAGATGAAACTTAGATTCTTGATATGGTACTAGTTTTAAAGCATACAACTATATCTTATAAAGAAAATAATACCCTTAATATTCTATGATTATGAAAACAACATAGACATGAAATAGCTAGTAACATGACCTATGAATTTGATAAGTTAAGTGAGGGCAACTCTTTTCAACTTCTTCAACAAAAAGGGAAAAGGATTTTGATTAACGAATGATTTCATCATCACCGATACATGAACAAAAAAACACATAGATCTTGTAGCTGATTAGTACCCTATCTATTGGAAAATTCCACAAATCACTAACACGCATCCTTGAAAGTCATTGATACATCTCATTTATTAGGACTTCCACATCTATCTATTCACCTTGTGAATTAGACATCTGCATCATTTCTGAATCTCATACTCAACCTATCCCTTCATGAAATATGCAACCCTACGATGATAAACTAAGTATTTACATGACTCCTTGAATCACAAGAAAAACATATCAACACATACAACCTAAAATAGATTGCAATTGATTTTTTTTTCTCTTTTTTTACAAACCACAAAATATTACAAAAAACATGAATAGGAGACAAGAACCAGACTAAAGATAAACTTGTTGTTACACTTTTTATTTATTTCCTTGAAATAAATACAAAGGATGTGTGAAATTAACTCAAAAATAATTGAATGACTAAGATTATCACTGTATTCTCATTAAATTTTGTTCATTACAAGAGAAATGTTGGGCATGAATGGTGGGATCATAGCTAGAGCTATGCTCAATAGTCTAGAAACAACCGACCATCAACAAACCTAGAGAGATAGAAGAGAAGAGAAGATAGGAACAATTCATGGATTAGATCAGATGTTGCCATTTGTCTACTTGGAAAACCTTCACCTATTGATGCAAAACTTCTCTCTACCCACTTTTTGTAACTGAAAATTAGATCTTTTCCTTGCTACTGAAGAATGCTCTAGAAATATCTTCAGAATGATGGAAACATGCAATTGAAAAAGATGCTAGATCTGATATTAAAACAAGAACCAAAATACCTGCCAAATGACTTTTAGAGGCAAAATAAAACTCTGAGAAATATTTTCCCCCAAATCTGGAGCCAAAAAATTCCCATGTCTACTCGCTAACCAAATTTGGTGCTTCATCATGAAAATTGCTCATTCTACTAAGAAGGCCCCCATTTTACAAATCTTCTTATATCTCTTATTAGTGAATACCTATGCATTTCTAATTGTATATTTAGAAAGCTCATCTTCTCCCAATTCCAATGGTATACTACACTCTACATTTTTGATAAAAATAGCCCCTTTGGCATGCATTTGAAGTTTCTAGGCCCAACACATGAACAAAGCATTTAAATGAAAATTTTAAAATTGTATATAGTCAAAACTATAGAATATCTTTTAATTCATTTAAATTTTTTAACTCAAATATTTTCACATGACAATTTTAAGGAAAATCAATAAAAAATATATTTTTTGAATTTCATATTTTCCTCTATTTTTGGATCTGGTTCAAACCTCCAATTGAGTAGTCCATGTCAGCATGTGATTCACCAGATTCGTCACCTCACCACTACCCTATCAGTAGATCCTTACCACATGTCACCTCCTTGCAAGTTTGTAGGTTTAACTCTTGACTTCACCTTAACCCAAGTGACCATGCACCATAGGCCTTTCATGCCATTGGAGCCCCTTCTTCATAACGATAGTTAATTGGCGCGAAGTTGCAAAATAAGGCTTTTCACACTATTGGGGTACTTTTTTGGACTTAGAATTTACTATTGCGATGCTAGGACCAACAATTAGTTGACCGTTTCACACCGTTAAGTAGTTATCTCCTAACTGTACAATTTGTACTACAAATGTGTTCCTGTACACCACATTGACTCTTGGTGATGTCATCACCCTCTATCCCGTCACCTACATATTCATTCAAATATTTTCCTTTAGTCACCACCAATTGGCTATCCATCCATAGGTGGGCCCCCATGCAAGAGCTAGCGGCTTCAAAAGCCTTTTATCTTTTAGACATTTAAGTATAGTGCATTGGGGTATTTAGGGATTACAAAAGAACTCAACTTAACAAATGTGGGATTATTGAATTAACACTTTCTTCAATGCTCATTTGAATGACTCACTACACATTTTCTCTCTTGATTGTGTGACAAGGACAATCAATCTTCACTTCAATCAAATTAAAGTTGAGGAGAGAAAATTAGGACAAGCTCATTTCACTTACTCTTTCCACAAATTCATCATTGTCATGGAACTATGGATGGCTTTAAAAATTCCTTCTAGAATGGAGGTTTGAGAACCATTTTTCTAGTCTTGGAGGTGCACCTTGGTCAAATTCGCTAAGACCACCCCTGCCTTGAAAATATGCCCTTTTTCATGATCACCGAAGCTCGATAAACATTGTGCCAACTACTTTTAGCACACGATGAAAATAGTACATTGCCTTAGTCAAGCTCCATGTTCAAACTTTCTTTAATTCCACACCATAGAAACTCCCTCCTTTAATCACCTCTCTACATAGAAATCTTTGTAACAGAGCAGACTGAGGCTAAGTGGGCACTTTGGAAAATCAATGCCATGCAATTGATGTAGGGTAGGCTTCTTTGACACTTTTTCTATTCAAGCACATCATTGCCTTTCAATGCATGTGATGAAGACATTTCCAAAGAGGTTTTTTGACTACTTTAATGGTAGAGTTATGATCATGTAACTACAACACTTGACAATTAAACTTTAAGTAAACCAGTGAATGTGCAAGTAGTTGTTTTTTGCACCATCACTACCTTGTATAGGTCATGTTATTTTGCCTTGTACAAGTCATGTTAACTAAAGTTCCAAAGGTGAGAACAATGTAACCCTCATTTGATAAAACATTGGGTTTAGCTTTATTGTTATATCTTTAGGGGTGGATGGTGTAACTCACCTGGGCATTGTGGTTAGAAATCATGTAAGTACTAGCCATATTAATTCCACCAAACATTCAATAGATGCTGTGAAACCCTACCTTGACTTCTCTATTTATTTCTTTGACACCTCACCTCACTTGAACCATTGAATAAGCATTGGAATCCATCATTCAACATTTCATTTAACTGTTAAGGAGATTTATTTTACATAATCACGTCAGAAACCTCAATCAATAGAAATGTTTTTTCTTCTTTCGATGTTTCATATACTACTATAGTTACAATGATGAGGCTTCATGAGTTGGGATACACTATAGCGAGCATGCTACAGTCATAAGAGATTTTGGGTACTACATCAGAATAGAATATAGCGAACTCCTCTATTGCTATACAGAGAAGGCCTAATCTTGACATTGTCATGATTGATGAGGAAAGTATATAACTATGGCATATAGCGATCTCTTTTATCACTATGCAATGAAAATTCAAAAATAATATAGTGATGAGTGATAAAGGAGGTTTATCACTATAACATATAATGATTATCCGTAAATGGAAAACAAATATAATCATTAAAGAAATGAGCAATAGAGATATTGTATCACTATAAGTCATGGTGATGAGTGTTTTTGGTGATAAAAAAGGAGGAGATATTGAAAATGCATAAAAGTTTCATCCATATTTTCATTATGTAATCCAATACATTTATATGATATGTCTTGAATGTTTTCAGCTAGCTTCAGTTTTATTGAAAATGCACTACTATTTCATCCATATTTAGATATTATTATTAGACAGTTAGGTTAGGGTTAGTATCTTGATGAGTGTTTTTGGTCATTATGAGTATTATCGAAATTGCATTATAGTTTAATCTATATTTTGATATTATTAACAAGTCATAATATCAAAAATGCATAACAATTTTATCCATATTCTCATTATGTAATCTACTACATTTATATCCATAAAAATTTCATCCAAACCCTACCTTGATGTCTCTGTATATTTCTTTGATGCTCCATCTCACTTGAACCATCAAATAAGCATTGGAGTTCATTATTTGATATTTCATTTAACTATTAATGAAATTTATTTCACACAGGCACATTGGAAGCCTCAATTGATAGAAATGTTTTTTCTTCATTTGATATTTCATGTACTACTATAGTTATAGTGATTAGGCTTCATGAGTGAGGATACACTATAGTGATTGTAGTATGGTCAAAAGATATTTTGGGTACTATATCGCTATAGAATATAGCAAACTCTTTATCACTATAGAATATAGTGAACTCTTCTATCACTATACAGAGAAGGCCTAATGTTGAAAAAGTGACGAGTGATGAGAAAAGTATATCACTATGAAATATAGATATCCCTTTTATTACTATGTGAAGAAACTACAAAAATAATATAGTGATGAGTGATAAAGGAGGCTTATCACTATAAGATATAGTGATCATCGGAAAATGAAAAACAAATATAATCATTATAGTAATGAGCAATAGAGATGTTGTATCACTATACGTCATCAACTAGGATGTCATCATGCATTTGGCATCCTAATTGATCAAGGGCCAACATTGGTTGAAATTTTGACCAAGTTTGCTCGATATTTTGATAAATGGTCTCATTAACAAGGGAGGCCATTTTCAACCAAATGCATTGTAAAAATTCTAAAACTAACAAGAATTGGCCAAAGTTTCTATAACAAAAAAAGTGACAAAATAGTTTGTTGAAAATTAGACCAATGTAAGTCAAGAGTTTGACCATTTTTTATTGAAAAATGAGTCAAAATGTACTAGTGTAGGTTTAAAAGGCTTTCCTATGCAATCTATTTTGATATGACCAACTTTATTTCATATGAAACATCTAGCTCTAAATTCATTTCTCACTTCCTTGGGTGGTTCATCTTGCTTAGGTTTATAAACTTTCTCTATTTCCTTTGGTTCACCATGCCTCGTAGAAAAATCAACTAGTTCAATCTCTTTTGATACTTTAGTAATTGTGCTTGATTCAATCTTACTCAGATTAGATTCTTTAGGTGAGTCAACAACTGGATCTAGTTCTTTTTTTGTTTCAACTTTCTTTGTAGATTTCTCTCCAATAAAGTAACCAAAGTTTATCTTATCATAAGAGGGTCTTTGGTGAAATAAATGTTCATCAATTTTCTCATTACTAGAATAAAGTTTCTCTAATTGATGTTTGGCTTGAATCAACTCCCCTTTTATAACGATAGTGTATATTTCTAATTATGCATGCTCAATCTTGATAGAATATAACTAAGATGTTACTTGACTTAATAGGGATCTAAGATCTGCACTCTTAGATTTTAGATTAGGTTCATTCTTGCTATCATACTTCTTAAGACTTAAGTTCAATTATTTTCAATTCATGCTTCAAGATCTCATTTTCTTTCTTCAAAGATTCTACTTCATTATTTCTACTAATTTTCTCACTGGATTCTTTCTTAGACTTTAGATCATCTATCTTATCTTTTAGTTTACCAATATAGACTTTTGTATCTTCATACTTATCTTTTAGGTTGTCTTTTTCTACAGTGAGGAGACAAATTTGTTCAAGACCTTCTTCAAGGTTTCTCTTCAACTGTTCCATATCCATAGTGATCTTACACAAGAAATTAAGCCTCTTTTGAGTAATTTTTCTCTAATACCAATTTTTAGAAATAGGTAATACTGAGAGGGGGGTGAATCAGTACTCTAAAAACTTTTTTCCACAATTGAATATTGTTAATTACTTTAAAACTTTCATATAAAACTAAACCAACAATGTTGAATGGTAAATATAACCATGCACAAAGAGAACTCATAACACCATCATGTATTAACTAGGAAAACCCTAGCCAATGGAAAACCCCAATGGGGATGATACCCACAAGATGATCTGCTAAACAAAAGGATCATGTTGAGGATATTGACCCTGTTATGAGTTTATGAAATATATATAGTGTCTCGAGTCCTTGTTAGAGGAATAGGCCTTGTTAAAAGCCTCGACCTTGTTAGGAGTTGGTAGACCAAATAAAATGTATGTAAGAAGAGCCCATTGCCCTAACATGAAATTATACAATCAACACTACAATATTTGGGGTCAAATTGAGATGGCAATTTGCGACGGTGGTGTAATTTGTGGTCATTTTCATTTTATTTTTTGTAGTTGTCCCTGGAGACATAGCAATATTGATGTTGGTGTCATAATTGCGATGCCCTCATGAGCATAAAACAAAAAAAAAGAAACACGAAAATCATTTTCCATTTGTTTTGATTTTGGAGAGAGTTGTGCATAAAAGAGTTGGAGAGCTATGAACATTGTCATACCACCCTTATGATTGGTGCATTTGGTTGTTGTGCCCTTGTGATCTCTGCATTTTATTTCCATGCCCTTTCTCTATAATTTCATTATCATTTTGTGCCCTTGCTTTGTGATTTCATTTTCATGTTGTATCATTGCTCTGTGATTCTATTATCATGTCATGCCTTTGTGATCTACATGCCCTAGCTCTGTGATTTTCTTCAAGATTGAGAAGGGGTACGTGTGCAATTTATTTATTTATTTCCTTGTAAACATGTATGTCTTTATATTTACTTCTAAACATGTATCTCTTTATATATTTAGAGAGATCTTTTTCAAGGTGCTTATTACATATATGATCTAGCTATATACATATTCTAGAATCCAAATAATAAAACAATAAAACTTACTCAACCCATTCTAAATGACTTACCTCAAGATTTTGCACAAAAATAATTTAGACCACAAAAAATGGGCCTAGTTTACAAGAAATTTTACAAAAACATATCATAGCAGATATTTTTAGAAAGAAACAAGCCATAATCAATTAACTGAGTCTAGTTGTTGATTAGCTAGGTTTATATATACATATATTTAACTGGGTTATGGCATCTGCAAGGGAATAAGACTCATGATTATGCATATGTGTTTGGTGCATTTCTTTCTTGTGATAGATCTCTACAATTTCATTGTTGTTCCATTTCTCTATGATTCAGTTATCATGCCCTTGAGATCTTTGCATTTCATTGTCGTGCCCTTGCTCTGCAATTTTAGTGTCATGCCCTTGCTCTACAATTTTTTTGCCATGTCGTGCCATTGATTTGCTATTTTTTTCCATGTCATACACTTGCTTTGCAATTTCATTATCATGTTGTGCCCTTGCTCTACAATTTTGTTGCTATGCTCTAGCTCTATGGTTTTCTTCAAGGGTATGTAAATGCTAGTTTCTTTTCCTTCTAATTAGGTTTCTCTTTATATATCCTTTTGAACATGTATATTTAGAGATCTTTTTTAAGGTGCTTATTATATATTAGCTACACAATAGAAAAATTGATCTAGTTGCATTCATATTCCAAAATCTGAATAATAATAAAATAAAACTCACTCAACTCGTGCTAAGTGACTTACCTCAAGAGCCTTCACAAAAAAAATGCAAATCAAGAAACATGGGTAGAGTTTGCAAGAAATTTTACAAAAACATATCATAGTAGATATTTGTAGAAAGAAACTAGCCATAACCAGTTAAATGGATCTATGTTCTGATTAGCTAGGTTGATTACAAATTACTTTAGAACTATCATTAGATTAGGTACAATAAAATGAACAATCAGCTGTTCCAAGCTAGCAAGATCAATTACAATTTTCCAAGGTGATAAAATTGCATATGCAAAGAATTGAAGAATAAATTTAGTGAAGAGTTGAGTGTCAAGAGTTGAAGAAGAAAGTTATGCTTATATATAAATGTCATAATCACGAGGCTCATTCCCTTGCAAAAGCCTCTATCACAATGAAATTACCTCTAAACCTTGGAAAGTATGTTGAAGTGGTTTCTAACCTTGAAACAATCTTATAAGAATTTGATACTTGGGATCATCACAAGGAGACTATGCTAGTACTTGAAACACTCCTATAAGAATTTGATATTTGGATTGTAAATTCTCAGAGACACTTGCAAGTGATTCCAATGTCATAGTACCTACAACAACACTTTCCTAGATTCTATCTAGTGGCTCCCATAATATCCTTTATGTTATCTAGCTATTGTTTCTATCGTGCATTCTCTTTCTAAAGTCACTCCTTTTCATTCTCTTTCTAAAGCCACTCCTCCTCCTTTCCTCGCATGCCTTAAATTTTGATTATCAAACTTTTGAATATCTGCCTCTACCTTATCTAAAATCAACTTCATAGTGTGTTGTAACTCTAGCGTAGATGTTTGATCATCAATAGCTTTCATTTCAGCATTCAAGTTTTCAAGATTGGTCAACACCCTCACTTGTAGACCTCTCATGTCAAGCACTTTTTGTAATGTTTCAACACCATGTTCTTGCTTCTAAGCTAACTCTTAGAAAGTGCATTGTTGTTTTCATGTATGTATGTATATATGTATGTATGTATATATATGTATGTACATGTATATATATATATATATGTATGTATGTATATATATGTATGTATGTATGTATGTATGTATGTATGTATATGTATGTATGTATGTATATATGTATACAAAGAGATCTTGTGGATTGTGGATTACAGATTATAAAAAGAAAAGAAAAGAAAACATGACATTAATCATTCCCCATTTATTTTGATTAATTGTGGAGAGTTGCATGTGAAAGAGGGTGGAAAGCTCCAAACGAGAGTGGAGAGCTTTGAATGTTGGTGGATATCAATGGAGATCTAGGCCCTTTCTCTATGATTTTCTTCAAGGGGAGAAGAGGTACCTATGTAAATGTTCTTTTCTTTTCTTTCTAAACATGTATCTCTTGTTCATACATAATAACTTTGGTCAGATTCAAGGATAACTAATTATGATGATTGTATGCATATGTACATGTATGTATGTAAATCAGTTCACTATGTGAACTTCTTTACATGCATACATGGACGCTTACATAGTCCTTGTGCTAAATTAAATTAATCATTCATATCTTGGATTCACACAAAAAATTACCCTTGCATTCAATCAAATTTATTCATACCAAACTAAGTATGTAGAAATCTGTACTTACAAATTATATTATCTCTTAGTGATTGAGTAAAGATCTTGTGCATAATATCATCCACGTAATGATTAGATGCATTCACATTAAGTCATAATAGGATCAATAAGATGATCCATTTATGTTACTTCATACTTGTTTTATTGAACATTTTGATTAACATAATCAGTACTACTAGAATTATATAGCTATAGCTAGTACTCTTGTTTTTTTTTTATAATCATATACATTTAAGACTATTATTTTTCTTAAAGTTAGACTATATATTTGTTATCACTAAAACACAAATATATATTTTTGACAGTTATATTTTTTCATTTCAAGATCTTCATATTTAACATAAAGAGTTTCCACTACTAGACAGTGGAATAGACACAATGTGGAGCCACATAGCTCGTGGCTTTTTCCACCATATTATACTTTTGTCCTTCAAAAATATTATAGGTGAATGTTCATCTAATTTTCCATATATTTAATAATTTTTTGCTTGTCGTTTGAGCTAATTTTCTATTATGAGATAGAGACATCTATCATAAGGACGGACATGCCAATTTTGATCATCCCGCTTTTAAAGTTGATTCCCTTATCTAATTAATGAAACTACTTGCAATTGACACCCTAATTTTCTACAACTTTCCTAATCGGCCATTCACACAAATGAATGATCCCATATCCATAAACAACATCTAATCTTCTATAAGTGTCTCTTCTCTAAAGACCCAATACATGGAGTCATTATCATCATGAGTAGACTCAATCTCCTCAGATGAATTCAATCTATTCATACCAAACTAAGTATGTAGAAACTATACTTACAAATTACATTATCTCTTGGTGATTGATTAAAGATCAAATATAGTTTTCCAAGGTGATAAGTTTGCATATGCAGATGTATGTATGTATGTATGTTTGTATATATATCTACATCTCATTGACATGCCTTTATGATCTCTTTTTATGTATGTTTGTATGTATGTATATACATTTGTATATGTATATACATATATACATTTGTATATGTATATACATATATACATTTGTATATGTATATATATGTTTCTATATACATACATACACACATATGTGTGTATGTATATATACACATACATATACATATGGGGAATATAGAGAGATACATGTTTAGAAGGAAAATAAAAGAACATTTACATAGGTACCTCTTCTTCCCTTGAAGCAAATCTTAGAGCAAGCATTACTACATGTGGGCCCAAACACCACAAATTACACCACTATCACAAATTGCCATTACAATTTGACCCCAAATGTTGTAGTGTTGTAAAGGGCACAAAGATCACAAGGGCATGCCATGACAATGAAATTGCAGAGCAAGGGAACAACGATCACAAGGGTATGACAATGAAATGTAGCAATCACAAGGGCATGACAATGAAATCCTAGATCTCCACTGGTCTCCGCCAAGGGAATGGAAACGAAATGAAAAGATCATAAGGGCACAACAATGAAATGCAACAATCACAAGGGCACAACAATGAAATCATCAGCAATGTTAGGAGCTCTCCACCCTTGTTCGGAGCTCTCCACCATCTTTTGCACACAACTCTCCACAATCAAAACAAATGGGGAATGATTTATGTCATTTTTTAAAAAATATCTAAAATCAACTTTACATTGTGTTGTAACTCTGTCATAGTTGTTTGATCCTCAATGGATTTCATTTCAGCATTTCAACATTAAGGTTTTCAAATTCCTCTTCATTATATAGTCCTTTCCACCCTAAAAACAACTTTTTTACTTCATTAAAATCAAGACTTGAACAAATCCAATGATAAAAAAAGCCCACATTCCAAAATCCAAATAATAAAAAAATATAACTCACTCAACTTGTGCTAACTAACTTAGCTCAAGATCCAACACAAAAATAATGTAAACTAGGAAAAATGGGCAAGAAATTTTAGAAAAACATATCATAGAAGATATTTTTAGAAAGAAACAAGCCATAACCTAGTTAAATTGGTCTAGTTTCTGATTAGTTGGGTTGATTAAAAATTCCTATAGAATTGTCATCAAATTAGATACAATAAAATGAACAATTAGTTGTTCTGGCTAGCAAGATCAAATACAATTTTCCAAGGTGATAAAATTGCATATGAGATGTATGTATGTATGTATGTATGTATGTATGTATGTATGTATATGTATGTATGTATGTATGCATATGTATATACGTATATATAGAGAGAGATCTTGTGGATTGTGGAGATCAGTGGAGATATAGGATTTCATTGTTGTGCCCTTGTGATCTCTATATATGTATGTATGTATGTATGTGTGTAAGTATATAAATAAAGAGATCTTGGAACAGTAGAAAAATAATAAAACTCACTCAATATGTAGCATGGTCATGGGTATTTTCAAAAGCTTTTAAACATAACTATATAAGGAGTGAGTTAGGACATATATAGTTTAACCTTACATTAACTATAAACTATACCACAAAGGTTACACCAAGGTATTATAGTATTTTAATTATAGAAAACCACATGATTTGCCTGAGTGGGTGTATGATGGTGAAGATTTGAATTAGGTGATTAAAGATCACCAGTGGTTATAGGAATACAACTACATCAAAACAATTAGAAACCAAAACTACATATTCTTTAGAGTGAGTAGTTCAAGGGTCTTGATCCTGAGGATATAGGTATGTAGGAAGCCTGGTAGGTAGAGTTTGCCTCCAGTGTGCAGACGTCTTGGACATAGTTAGGTAGCACTTAACCATGTACATATGTATGTATGTATGTAACTATACTCTACTTAATAGTGTCATCCACATGTGGGGAAGGCAATTGAGCTTGCACCTTAGGCAATACTTTATTTCCATTATTTATGCTCTCTAAATCAAAGGTATATATCTTTATCACTTGTAACTATAATTTTTCAAATAGTACAAACCACAATAGTTTCTTATAATTCTATGGTTCTCTTTGTAAGTTTATAAAATTGAAGCTTAAAAATTAATTGCATTTATGTACATCTTTTTCAAGTTTGATATTTCTCTTTTTCCTAACTTAGTTCAAGAATAATTTTTCAAAACACATACTGATTAGATGGAGATGTAGCCAAAAAATTGTAAGAATGATTGTGCTAAAAGAGCTAAAAAAAATTATTGTGCACTATAATCATCTTTTCACATTTTTTTTGGCACAGTTGTTCTTACATTTTATGATTTTTGGTGAGAAAAAAATTCCAAACTAATTAGGTAGATGATAAGACCTATGTCTTGTGATAAGACCTACTTCTTTATTTAATAGAAATCCTAGAATATATCTAATTGAGTTGATTTTATTTGGTTTTGGCTATTACAAAATTTTATTTCAAATCTATGTTTTTTTCCCAAATGCAATGATTTCTAGTGAGAAAATCTATCTAAAATATTGTATAGAAATCCTAGAATATATCTAATTTTGTTAAGGAAAAATTTGTTCAACTTTTTAAAGAGTATTTGTATTTAATGATTGATTTCTTTTGCAATGGGTTTTGAAATATGTTTACTTGTTTGCACCTCTTAATTATAACTATGTTTTCTATGTGCTCAAGAAATACAAGTTTTTAAAATTCCAATTTAACTTCAATTAGATTCATGAAAATTAGCTAAGACAGGGTATTAACAATATAGGAACATGTTGGGAAACTTAGTGGACTATGTTATTATTTGTCCTATATTTTCTAGTTAATTTAACTAGAATGTCTGGATCTAGAAGACTTGGTATTGTATGCCTATCTTATTAAAGGTTTAAAAGAATTGTAGATAAATAACTTGATTTAAATTCTGTGAGTTTTGAATTTTATTGGCATGCCCCCCTACAAGGATCCCAAGTATCTAATGTTGTTGTTAATTTGGTCTAGCTGTTGATTAGCTGGGTTGATTACAAATTCTTGTATAACTGCCATTAGATTAAGTACAATAAAATGAACAACCAACTATCCCAGCTAATAGGATCAAATATAGTTTTCCAAGGTGATAAAATTTCATATGCAGATGCATTAATTGAATGCTAGGAATGAAGCACATACCCCACTTTATAATGAATCATTGGATATAAAGGCTTCATACACTGGCCCAATAATGGTAGCCAAGGATGTAACCATGCATGTATTGGCACACTCTTCCTACAAGGATCTCAAGTATCCAATTTCAGTGTTAGTTTGGGCATCACTATATGATCTAGATTGTAATGAAGTAGTGAATCCAGTAGTAACTTCTCCCATGTCTCCAAAAAAAATAGCATTGGTTCAGGTTCCCTTGGCTCCCAGGAATTTGTAGTAGCAATTCTCATTGCTAGAAGAATAACTTCAGTTAAGAGTTGAGTATAAGGAGTTGAAGAAGCAAGTTATGGTTCTATGTAAATGCAATAATCACGAGGCTTATTCCCTTGTAGAAGCCATAATGCAGTTATATATATATATATATATATATAGTTGGATACAATTGTTAATTGTGTATTGTCTTTGATGCTGCACAAATGTCATATTAGTCATCAGACAAAGTCTACCGAGCTCCCAGAGTTAACAAAGGAAAGTTAATGTCTACCGAGCTTCCAAGGTTAACAAAGGAAAGTTAATGTCTACTGAGCTTCCAAGGTTAACAAAGGAAAGTTAATGTCTACCGAGCTCCCAAGGTTAACAAAGGAAAGTTAATGTTTACCGAGCTTCCAAGGTTAACAAAGGAAAGTTAATGTCTACCGAGCTCTCAAGGTTCACAAAGGAAAGTTAATGTCTACTGAGCTCACTCGGTCTCCAAAGAATTTTTGCAGGGTTTGTAGTGTTTACTGAACTTCACTTGGTTAACACTAGAAAACCATTCTGGAGCAATGGTTACCGAGATGGGTCAGCCAACAAAGGATTTCACTATTTTCATATTAAGTTTAATTGTTTCATGCGGCCGATTGATGTAATAATTTTTTTTTGTTCTTGTTATTGTAACCTATATTTAAGCCGACTTGATAATCTGAAAGGTATATATATAGATGTTCAAGTTGTGAATTGGAGTAAGAGTGAATATATGGATGAGGATGAAATAAGCAAATATTGAGTGAATTTTGATGAAGGATTAGATATCTTGGAGGAGCTGCAAAGTTGTATTCAATCAGTAAAGATTCAGTAAAGCATAAAAGAGATCTGTAATCAACAAAAGATAAGTTGCATATCATTCAGGTCACCTCATTGTTGCTTTCTAATCATTGTAATAGTGAATCTAGAATCTCTTAATAGAGTTGGCTTAATAGCCATTTTGTAAATTCTCTAACAAGGTAACAGTTCAGTTGAATTATTCTCAAGACCTCTAACCAGGCCACTCCTAACAGGGTGATTAAATCCTCTAACAAGGTCACACCTAAGAGTGTGTTTTTTAACCTTTAATAGAGTTGGCTCCTAACAGGGCTCACTTCAGAAAAGTGAAAATTGGTGACTAGTTACTTGGTGGTTTTTCCCATATTGGGTTTCCATGTTAAATCTGGTGTCTCCTATGTTCATTTATCTTAATCTTTGCAAGCATATTAATGACTATGAATGCTAGATAATCAATAATTAGTTAATCTACCAAGTTACAGTATTCCTGCACTGTTTACCAAGTATCAGTAGTAAGTAAAGACATCTAAGGGATTTATTTTTGGAATTGATTTTTGTGGTAACTGATTCACCCCTCCCCTCTCAGTTATTTCATCTATATTTCAACAATTGGTATCAGAGCTTTTGGTTCTTGCAGGACAAGATTTCAAGGATCTAAGCCAAAGATCAGGATGTCTTATAAGAGGAAAATTCCAAGACTAAACAGGGACAACTTCTCAGCATGGCAAGGGTTGATGAGACTTCATCTAGCTTCTATTGGAGATACAAGACTAAAATACCTTCATGAAAAATATGCAAAACCAGCTGGCACACTATCTGTCAATGATATTGTTGAAAAGAAGACCCAAAATATTATGATGATAGATATAGCATGTGATCTAAGTTATGAAGAATTTGATGACATCAAAGACTACAAATTTGCTTTTGAAATGTGGGAAAAGTTGAAATAAATATATGGAGGAGATGATAATGTAAGAAGAGCCAAAGCAGAAAGTTTGAGAGGACAATTTGATCAGATGAAGATGAGAGAGGATGAAAACATTGCAAAATATGTTGAAAGAGTCAAAGCATGTGTCAGTGTGATCAAAGCATCTGGAGGAGATATCAAGGAAGAGATAGTTATAAGTAAAGTTCTTAGAACTCTACTTCCCATCTATGCAATCAGAGTTTCTACAATTCAAGAAAGAAGATGTGAAGCAAATCATAAGATAAATCTAGAGGCCATAGTTGGAAGATTAACTACATTTGAACTAGACAACTTTGACAACTATGTTCTAGCGTCAAAAAACATTGAGTCAGCATTTGAAGCCAAACTTTCACTCAAGGAGAAAAGTAAAAAGAAAAAGGAATCTCAGTTAGAAAATGAAGATGAATCAAACCAAATTTCAAACAGTGATCTTGAGGTGATTGAAGCTCTACTAGCAAGCAAATATTCTAGAGGTAGAGGAAAATATAAAGGTAAAGTTCCTCTAATCTGTTTTTCATGTGAAGAAGTTGGTCATATTGCTGCTAGATGCCAAAACAAGCAGAACAAAGATGACAAGAAAGGTTACAAGTACAATGGCAAGAAAGACTTTAAATCATTCAAAGATAAAGGTAAGAAAACATGTTTTATGGCTAAAGATTCTAATGATTCTAATAATGAAGAAGAAGATGAAATCGTCTACATTGCTATGAAAGATGAGTCTGATAATGATGAAAGAATGGAACTCATTTCTCATATGAGCAGAAATGATACATGGATCATAGATAGTGGTTGTTCTCATCACATGACTGGTGATAAAACTAAGTTTGAATACTTTGAAGGTTATGATGGTGGCAGTGTAAGATTTGGTAACAATGAACCTTGTTGTATAAAAGGAAGAGGAAGAATTTCTCTAACCAAAGAACTTATATGTGATAATGCCTATTGGGTAGAAGGACTAAAGCATAATTTTTTGAGTGTAGCACAACTACTTAATAATGGATTCAAAGTAGAATTCATGCATGGAAAAGAAAGACTGCTAGATGGCAAAGGAAAACTGATTGGATTAGGCACTCAAACAAAAGGTAACTTATTTTATCTTGAACTTGGTGAATGTTCATGTTTTATTGCTCAAGTTGAAGAAAGTTGGTTATGGCATAAAAGGTTGTGTCATGTAAATTTTGATAACCTGGTAAAGATAAGAAAATTCAAGAAAGTGAGAGGCATTCCTAACATAAAGAAACCTCAAGTCAGTTTATGCAAGAATTGTCAGATTGGTAAAATGGGAAAGATTAGTTTTAAAAGTAAAAACTATCAGTCTAAAGATATATTAGAAATTGTGCATATTGATTTATGTGGACCCATTGGAATTGAAAGCTATACTGGAGAAAAGTTTTTCATTCTTTTTGTTGATGATTACTCAAGAATGATGACTATCATGTATCTAAGGAAGAAATCAGAAGCATTTGAGAAATTCAAATGGTATTTGCCCAGAGTAGAAAAGAAAACAAGAAAAAGATTGAAATGCTTGAGGTCAGATAGAGGAGGAGAATTCATTTCACATGAGTTCAATAACTTTTGCACTGAAAGAGGAATCAAAAGACAGGTATTAGCCCCTGGACAGGTATCAACCCCTAGAACTCCTGAACAAAATGGAAGAATAGATCTATCATGGATTGTGCAAGAACCTTAATGATTGAAAAGAACATTGCTATCAAATACTAGAAGGAAGCTATCAACACTACAGTTCATACCTTGGACTGAGTACAGCTTAAAAAGGACTCATTCAAAACTCCCTATGAGCTATGGTATGGCTATAAACCTAATGTAAGTTATCTAAAAGTATTTGGAAGTAAATGTTACATTTTGAAAGAATCTAGAAAAGGCAAATTTGATGTAAAAGGTGATGAAGGAATATTTTTGGGATACTCTTGCAAAAGTAAAGCATATAGATGTTTGAACTTGTCTACTTACAAAGTCATAGAAAGTGCACATGTGAAAGTTGATGAGTTTGTAGAAAGGACTGAAGAAGAAAGCAAAAAAGAACCAGAAGATTATAGAAGGTTTTTTTTTACTGAACCTGATATAGTACCAGTCAATCAGGAATCTTCTACTCCCGATTCATCAGTAACCGAATTACAGGTAGTTCAAACTGAGCTATAGCAACCCGAGTTACATTCAGATGCTACCGAGCAAGTGTCTACCGAGTCTAAAGGACTCGAGCCAATATCTACCAAGCTAGAATAACCAAAACCTAAAATTGAAGTACAAGAGGATAATAATGAAATTCTCTCAAAAGGCAAGGAACCTGTATTAGTAAAATATGTCAGGAGACATCATTCAGTAGATCAGATCATTGGAGACAAATCTGAAGGAACCATGACAAGAAGCAAGTTGAAAGGTACTTGTTTACTTACTGATTTTGAACCTAGAAATATTAATGATGCATTGGAAAATGATAGTTGGATTGAGGCTATGAATGAAGAGATAGAATAGATAGAGAAAAACAAGACATGGACTCTTGTACCTAGGCCTAAAGATAAAAATGTGATTGGAACTAAGTGGGTATTCAGAAACAAGTTGGATGAAGATGGTAAGGTATCAAGAAACAAAGCAAGACTAGTATGAAAAGGTTATGCTCAAGAAGAAGGAATAGACTATGGAGAACCTTACTAGCATATGCTGCACACAAAGGATTCAAAGTTTATCAGATGGATGTCAAGTCAGCATTCCTCAATGGTATACTAGATGAAGAGGTTTACATTGAACAACCTGAAGGTTTTGTTGATCCAGATAAGAAGAACATGGTCTGCAAATTACACCAGGCATTGTATGGTCTAAAACAAGCCCCTAGAGCATGGTATGAAAGATTGCATAACTATCTTATTCAGATTGGTTTTCAAAGAACTAATGATAATAGTAGCTTGTATATAAAGGAAGGACCAGATAATAAGATTGTTTTGGCAGAAATATTTGTAGATGATACCATTTTCATAGGGAATGATGATCTATGAAAAGAATTTTCAGAGCAAATGAACAAGGAATTTGTAATGTCTATGTTTGGTGAAATCAAATTCTTTGTTGGTCTTCAAATTCAGCAGAATAAGAATGGTATCTACATCACTCAATCAAAATACATCAAGGAGATATCGAAAAAGTTTGGAATGGAAGATTGTAAACCAGTTGGGACTCCTATGTGTACTAGATTAAAACATACCAAGGAAGATGAATCAAAAGAAGTAGATCAAACATTGTATAGATCTATGATTGGAAGTTGTAGTATGTAGTTCATACTAGGCTAGATATTGCCCTTGCAATTGGTATTGTAGCAAGATTTTCAGCAAAACCAAGAGAAAATCACATGATGGAAATCAAAAGAATAATGAGATATTTGAAAGGAACTAAAGATTATGGTTTATGGTACAATTTGGAGGTAATCTAGATTTGAAAGTGTTTACTGATGCTGATTGGGCAGAAAACTTTGATGACAGAAAAAGTACAAGTGGAGGAGCATTCTTTCTAGGAAAGAGGTTGGTTTCTTGGACAAACAAAAAGTAAAATTGTACATCCCAATCTACAACAGAAGCAGAGTATGTTGTTGCAACAATAAACTATTCTAATATTGTTTAGTTTAAACAGTTGTTGGGAGGCATGAGGGTAGAAATCAAAGAACCAGTTGTTATGTTCTGTGATAATACAAGTGCAATCAAAATATCTAAGAATCCAGTGATGCATTCCAAAACCAAGCACATTGCAATAAAATATCATTTTGTCAGAGAATTGGTGCAAGACAAGGAGATTAGATTGAAATATGTTCATACAAAGGAACAAATTGCTGACATATTCACAAAGCCATTACCTAAGGATGCATTCTTGTATCTAAGAAGTTAGGGGTCACTCCCCTATCTAAAGTTCACTAAAATGAAGTTTTAGTGATGCATCAACACATATTAAATAAAAGATCTATCAGTTGATGCAGCATAATCAGGACATATTGCATATGAATCAATACTCAAGGTACATTAAAATTCATTTGAGTTGTGTTGTCTTTGGCATGTGTTGTCAAAGAGGGAGAGTTTTACTGTCATATCTTTCTAAAATTTGTTTGAGAGAAAGAGTTTTCTATGGAATTCCTTCACAGAGGGAGATTATTGAAAGAGGGAGAGTTTGCTATCTACTAAAGAAAGTTGTCTTGACAGAAAAGACTTGTTAGACTTGTTTTCAAATTTCATTCTGCTATGACATGTTGTGTTGCCATCAATGCCAAATAGGGAGATTGTTGGATACAATTGTTAATTGCATATTGTCCTTGATGTTGCACAAATGTCATATCAGTCATCAAACATAGTCTATTGAGCTCCCAAGGTTAACAAAGGAAGGTTAATGTCTATCAAGCTTCCAAGGTTAACAAAGGAAAGTTAATGTCTACTGAGCTTCCAAGGTTAACAAAGGAAAGTTAATGTCTACTAAGCTCCCAAAGTTAACAAAGGAAAGTTAATGTCTACTGAGCTCCCAAAGTTAACAAAGGAAAGTTAATGTCTACCAAGCTCCCAAGGTTAACAAAGGAAAGTTAATGTCTACCAAGCTCCCAAGGTTCACAAAGGAAAGTTAATGTCTACTGAGCTCACTCGGTCTCCAAAGGATTTTTGCAGGGTTTGCAGTATTTACCGAGCTTCACTTGGTTAACACTAGAAAACCATTCTGGAGCAATGGTTATCAAGCTGGGTCGGCCAGCAAAGGATTTTACTGTTTTGATATTAAGTTTAATTATTTCATGTGGCAAACTGATGTAATAATTTTTTTTTTTTTGTTATTGTAACCTATATTTAAGTCGACTTGATAATCTGAAAGGTATATATATAGATGTTCAAGTTGTGAATTGGAGTAAGAGTGAATATATGGATGAGGATGAAATAAACAAATATTGAGTGAATTCTGATGAAGGATTAGATATCCTGGAGGAGCTACAAAGTTGTATTCGATTAGTAAGGATTCAATAAAGTAGAAAAGAGATCTGTAATCAACAAAAGATAAGTTGCATATCATTCAGGTCACCTCATTGTTGCTTTCTAATCATTGTAATAGTGAATCTAGAATCTCTTAACAGAGTTGGTTTAACAACCATTTTGTAAATCCTCTAACAAGGTGACAGTTCAGTTGAATTGTTCTCAAGACCTCTAACCAGGCCACTCCTAACAGGGTGATTAAATCCTCTAACAAGGTCACATCTAAGAGTATGTTTTGTAACCTTTAACAAGGTTGGCTCCTAACAGGGCTCACTTCAGAAGAGTGAAAATTGGTGACTAGTTACTTGGTGGTTTTTCCAATATTGGATTTTCATGTTAAATCTGGTGTCTCCTGTGTTCATTTATCTTAATCTTTGCAAGCATATTAATGACTATGAATGCTAGATAATTAGTAATTAGTTAATCTACCAAGTTACAATATTCTTGCACTGTTTACCAAGTATCAACAGTAAGTAAAAACATCTAAGGGATTTATTTTTGGAATTGAGTTTTGTGGTAACTGATTCACCCCTCCCCTCTCAGTTACTTCATCTATATTTCAACAATTGGTATCATAGCTTTTGGTTCTTGCAGGACAAGATTTCAAAGATCTAAGCCAAAGATCAGGATGTCTTATAAGAGGGAAATTCCAAGACTAAACAGGGACAACTTCTCAGCATGGAAAGGGTTGATGAGACTTCATCTAGCTTCTATTGGAGATACAAGACTAAAATACCTTGATGAAAATATGCAGAACCAGCTGGTACACTATCTGTCAATGATATTGCTGAAAAGAAGACCCACAATATTATGATGATAGATATAGCATCTGCTCTAAGTTATGAAGAATTTGATGACATCAAAGACTGCAAATCTTCTTTTGAAATGTGGGAAAAGTTGAAAGAAATCTATGGAGGAGATGATAATGTAAGAAGAGCCAAAGTAGAAAGTTTGAGAGGACAATTTGATCAAATGAGGATGAGAGAGGATGAAAACATTGCAAAATATGTTGAAAGAGTCAAAGCATGTGTCAGTGCAAACAAAGCATCTGGAGGAGATATCAAGGAAGAGACAGTTATAAGTAAAGTTCTTAGAACTCTACTTCCCATCTATGCAATCAGAGTTTCTGCAATTCTAAAATTGGACCCCTCCCCTCTCATAAATCATTCAACTTCCATGAAAACCTATAATGTCCCTTTGGAGAACAAACCACTGAACCAAAACCTTGCCATGCAGTAACCCTCACTTGCCCCATACACCATATTTCATCCATTAGAAGACTCTTACCCATTGAAGGATTGAAGCATGCTTGAGCACACATCCATCCATATTCAGACACATCAAAGTTATCAAGGTTACACTCGAGGGGCTTACCATTCTTGGTCTACTTTCCTCCATAGTGTTTCCTTTGTCTTATTGTACGTAGTGCTAATTTACTTAGTTTTTGAATGTTAGGTAATTCTTAATGTTCTTTGCACACCAATTTAAGAGCTCTAGATATGTATGCTTTCTTCACAATAGTTTGCATCACTTATTTTCTATGTCCATTATCTATGCAAGATAAGATCTTTACTTATATCTCACAAATTGATAAAACTCTTCTTAGTCCACCTTCATGTCTTCACATGCTTGACTTAATATAAAACTGACTTAGGGTAAACATCTAGGATGTTGGCCCATTACGAATTAGTAATTATTTTGTCACCAAAATAATTCCTTAAGTCATACAATCCAATTATTTGATATGCTTTGTTATGTTTTGTTAAATACTAGAACTTGTAAATCAACTGTAACTTGCATCATATAGTTTGTACAGGTCTATGCACTAACATACGTCATCACCATGTTGTCATCTATTGATTCTAAACTGTGCATGAGCTAACTCAAAGTGTGTCGTCCGTACACATCACATATGTCTTTGTACTGCCGCAAACTATCTAACACTTAGGCAATTTTCTAACTCTAAATACACAAATGAAATATTTAGTATATGTTGACATAAATGACAACACTCTAGGCATCTAACTAACCATATTGCCAACATAATCATCAAAAACATTATTTAGATTATTAGTTTGACTTTTGAAAAATTACACAAACAATTATGCTTCTGAATTGTTCAAATTGTTCAAATCTATATATAACAAAAGATGTATCATTTTTATCTCCTAGCTGGGGTATGTATAGGATAATGGTGGGAAAAAACATGGCAATGTGAAAAAACCAAGTCTAAAAATGCACAAAAGTGTTTTAGAAATTGTGTTGACTTTTTCTCCCCATTACTAATACCAAAGCAAAAAATATTACCTAGGCAAATTAGATACCTGATATATCACATACCTATTAAATCAATTATCTGATATATTAGGTACTCGATCCTTTTCCACCCATACTTAATGAAAAGAATCCCATATAAATTGGAGGGTTTGGATTCTAACTCAGTGAGATGTTGAGATTCTCTGCTCCTTGATCCATGTGATTTGAATTAAATTGGTCAAATTTATGCCTTTTTAGTTGTTAAAAAATGAGAGAAATCAACAAATTTTTCTTTTGATTCTCTTTTTAATTATAAATTGTTGCATCTATTTAATTTAATAAATTTATAGAATATATTATATACAATAGTATTATATTATGCTATATAGCATATTTGATATATTATATTATATATTATTGTATATAGTATATATAGGAATAATATAGTATAAATTATATATATATATATATATATATATATAAAACATTATATTATATATTTGATTATAATATATATCTAATTATAATATATATTTAATTATAGTGTATATTAAATTATATTATAGTAACTATAACTTAGTAACTATATTATATATTATAATTATTATATATTGATGCATTTGAAACAACATATGTTCTTAGGGGTCTTAGGACCCTTGGGGAGATATCTCATTTGTTTGAATGAGTTAAAAAGGGTCATAGAGTATCTTATGACCCATATCATGACAAATTATGTCCCTACGGGTCCAAGGAGCCCTAGGGACATATCTCATTGTTTGAATGGGTTGAAAGGGGTCATAAGGTATCCTAGGACCCCTTTTTAACCCATTCAGTACTAGAAAAATATCTTATTTGTTCAAATGGCTCAAAAGGGGTCATAAGACCCATTTTGTGACAACATATGTCCCTAGGGATCCCAGGACTCCTAATTAGGACATATCTTATTTTTTTGAATGGGATGAAAGGGGTCATAGAGTCCTATAGCTTATTTTGACCCATTCTATGACAACGTACATCCTTAGGGATCCGAGGACCCCTAGGTACATATCTCATTTGTTCGAATGGGATGAAAGGGGTCACAGGGTATCCTCTGACGCCTTTCGACCCATTTGATAACAACATAAGTTCCTAGGGATCTAAGGACCCCAAGGGACATATCTCAATTGGTCAAATGTGTCAAAAGGTGTTATAGGGTATCATATGAATCCTTTTGACCTATTCCATGAAAATATATATCCCTAGGGGTCATAGGACCACCATGGAAATATCTCATTTGCTTGAATAGATTGAAAGGGGTTATAAGGTGCCCTATGACCCATTCAAACATATGAGCTATCTAAGACCTCTAGGAACAGATATTATCATTGAATGGGTCAAAAGATGCATTTGTACATATGGTATATATCCCAAGGGGTCCTTGGACCTCTAGGAACATATATTATCATTGAATGGGTCAAAAGGGGTCATATATTATCCTATGACCCCTTTTGACCTATTTGTACATATGAGACATGTCCCTAGGAGTCCTTGGATTTCTAGGAATATATGTTATTTTTGAATGGATTGAAATTTGTCACAGGGTACTCCATGACATCATTTAATCCATTCAAACATATGAGATATGTCCCTATGGGTTGTAGGACCTGTAAGAACATATGTTATCATTGAATGAGTCAAAAGAGATCATAAGGCATCTTATGACCTATTTTGACTAATTTAATCATATTTTATATGTCCTTAGGGGTCCTAGGACCCTTTTAGAAGAAATGTTGTCATGGAATGAGCTGAAAGGGATCATATCCTACCTTATGAACCCTTTCGACCCATTGCACATATGAGATATGTTTCTAGGGTTCCCAATAACCCTTAGAACATATATTATCATCAAATGGGTTAAAAGGAGTCATGGGGTAGCCTATGACCCCTTTTGACCCATTTGAACATATGAGATATGTCCCTAGTGGTCCTAGGACCATTAGGAACATATGTTATCATTGAATGGGTTGAAATGGGTCTTGGAATACCCTATGACTCCTTTCCACCTATTCAAAAAAATGGCATATATCTCTATGGGTCCTAGGATGAAATGTCCCTTCTCTGATTTTATATGATATTTCAAGCCTCTAATTAGATTTTCAAAATCAAACAACCAATATTACAAAGATCCACCAATTTCTCAATAAACCCCAAATCGGGTATGTCCGAAATAGCGCCAAAAACTTCACAACTTCACAAATTATTAATAAATCTGAAAATGGAAATTTTTACAAAAATTTCAGTAGCATAACGGCCTACAAAATGACATTTCCAGATCTGTATAGCATTTACACAACAGCTCACAAACATAGGACAAAAACTATGCTCATCGGGCTCTCGAAAACAACACAAAATAGTCAGAAATACCACAGAAGCACTGATAATCTATCACAGAAGTATAATAATGATGAAATACATATATTCAGCTCTATTTTAACATCTAAAATTCTGAAATATAGCAGCAACCCAAACTGATATGAAATACTCAACTGGAAACACCAAACTCTTACAAAAAACACACTCGAAAATCCACAAATCTGCACTGTTCAGCACAAAGGAAAACTCTGTATGAGCATGCACAGGGAATGGCTTCAAAATCTCATCCTTAGCCTTCCTAAAAACCTAAAAACTCCCATTCTTGGGTCTCCTTCTTCACAGGTTTGGCAGCCTTTGAAGAACAACAAAGCAATGCGCAAAAATCAAGTTCTGGAATGAGCTCAAAATGCCTCCAAACCGCTTAAAAGAGGGCATAACCCTAACTCACATCCAAGAGGGGTTAATAAAACATATTTTAATAATAATTTTCATTTATTAGTCCATTAGCTTCCAAAGATTATCCCCTTTTTCTGAAACTTCACCTTTTTGGGCCTGCCTGCCTTAGAAAAGATTATTATTTTTAATTATTTGAAAAGGGGACATGACAAGTCCTCCCCTCCCAAATATTGTTTGTCCTCAAGAAATGGCTTAACAATAAACCAATCAATCCACCTGGATCCCAAATGTAGTCATGAACTATACTACTACCAATTAACACAGGCTCCTGCAATATCCTCTGCAATATGACCAAGAGGAATCCATAATCAAACTAACAATTACAGCTCAACCAAACTCCAAAATCACAACTTCCACAGTCATAAACCCATGAGACAAAAACTCTTAGAACATCAAAACCTAAGTAAAGTGGACAAATCAAACTACCAACATAGTAAATACCATCAACACATTCCACTGGCCTATATGAAATGTACAATCCAACTCTGCAAAAATGGTGAATGCTCCCGAATGAAACTGTACCAAGTATGGAGAATCCACACACTGTACAACTCCTGCAATCAACACAACTCTGTAGATCACCGATCACTGTCTCATAACCATAACTCCCATACACCCCTGATGGTGAAAAGCCATCACAAGATAAATAGCAAGAATTGGAACCCAAACCAAATTTGCCTGCCATCAACTCCTCAACACAAGGATCAAATGCTAATTGATGTACATACCTTGCAATATAATGTTGATAAAAAAAACCAACCTCAGTCAACAGCTCACCATGAACAAGTGATACAACCCACTGTGACTAATCACCAGCTAAGTTAGGAGATGTCATAGCCAAAGGAGTAGAATCAATAACAACACCCACTGAAGCATCACTTTGAAACTCCTGCTCTAAGTCATGTATTATCAAGCTATCAATTGCAAAACCTATCGCCATGTTGTGCCCATCGCAACTCTCATCCCGAAGCATCAAACTATCCCATAATAGATGATAAGCACTAGGAACCAAAGTACATCTCTGTATCATCATCTCATCAACATGGTCATCAAAGGTAAATTGATGAGCATACCTCACAATGTAATGCTGATAGAATGCGCCAATCTCAGTCAGTGGCTCAGACTGCAATCCAGATGTAACTAACTGCAATCGATCACTAACCAAGTTGGAACTGACTACTACCTCTAAAGTCATCGCCAAGGGAGTAGTATTACTAGCAAGAACCATGCCAACTATTGGCTCACCAACATCACACATGGTCTTTGATACAACATCTCTAGTCTTTGTGCCATTAGTGCTAGAGGTCACCACCATGTTAGGAATACCACAACAATCTGCTACAACACCCAACTCAACTAAACCTGACTCTAGTGGGGATGAATTCGATATGCCAATGTTAGTATCAAGGATGGATGCATCCCCATCTCTGCTATCTTTGACAATCTCAACCATGGACATCCTCAGATCATCAGACACCATAGCTTGTGACTGTACAGAATCTAGTAAAGACTGTAGTTGCTCTAACTCCATGGTCACCTTAGCTAAATGAAATTGTGACTCCTTGAAAGCCAACTGTGTACTCTCAAGAATCTCAGAAGTCACCTCAAGCTGCTTAGTAAGCTCACCCACCTCATCTTCCTTGGCCAACAATGCATCATATGCTGTACTGCCCCACTCCATAAGATAATCTCTGTCGGCTACCAACTGCATATAATCCTGTTTCAGAATCTGGATAGCCTCCCATAAAGAGTGGAACTCTATCAAGGAAAGATAATTGCCTCCCTGCTCATCACTAGTAGGAGAACCCCATCCATAAACTGCTAACAATTGACGAGCAACATCGAAATGTTGGCAAGCGATAGCAATGTCTTGCCCACTAACTCTCAACTGATTAGACACATGATGGCACTGGCTTGACTGTCTCCTACAAACCTCCTCTGATGCACTGTCTAAAGGAGTATCCTCAAAGTTACTAGTCTTTAGAGTATTACCATCCATATCCTGTGAATCAACTCTAAAGCTCATATCAACATATAGAGTATCAAAAACTTTAGCACTATTGTCCAACTCCTTTGTACCCAAGGAAACTAAGTCTTCAAAACTGCCCACTGCATCCTCCTGGATGTCATCAATGCCAATATGATCCTGGGACTCATTTGTACACACTGCCAAATATGAAAGATCATCAACACATTCCAACAAGTATGGTCGACTGGATATATGAACAAAGCCCAACACTGGTGTATAAAAACTAATACCAACATTAGAAAAGCTGCTAGCACAAGAAAAGACAACACCGTGCAATCTACTAATCAAATCCATGATAGCACCCAAACAAACACTGCTACCAAAAAGTGTTAAAGATCTCCAGTCAACTGAATCCCAAATGCTAATATAACAATCTTGAGTCCATATCCGTAAACTAGAATCAATTGGTAACTCAAACAAACTCCTCACCTGAGTAATATGACCAATACCAACTAACTCCACATACCTGTCATGATGAGATACTGAAGTCACAATACTATCTTTGTTCACTTTCGGCTGGTTGGACAAATCATGTGAAGTACTACCAACCTCAACCTCATGTGACGAAGCATCTAACTGTGCCTGGTACTCTTTCTCAGCAAAGTCATGAATGCTCAATGTCTGCTTATCTCTATCAGGTATCTCACCATCATGCACAACAACATCCTCATAATCATCATCTAAACCCACTACCTCCTGTGGCAGAGTAGAATCTGAGACCTGAGCCTGGCTATAAGCTAGTTTCTCAAACTCCTCATGCAAGTTCTTAGTAATTGTGTCATCTGCCCTGTGAGAAAATCTGCCAAATAGAAATCTAGTCAACTTATCCACCTTAGCTAGGTCAGAAAACATGTCATTCATTATACGGTGGTGCTCAACCAACTGTTCAGACATGTCATGGCTTATTTTTCTAAGTTTATCTTGAATGTCTAAATAACCATCCTTTCTACTGTTTTGACTCTAGATATCAATTATCCAAGATCGTGTCCTCTGAGACTCTGTACTATACCTATCCATTCTAGATAAAGTAGAGTGTAACCCCAATAGGTTATAACTTCTTCAAACACCAAGAACTAACATGCAATTGATTAGAAGTAGCATGCAACCATAGATTTTGACATGCAGCTGATTAGAAGCAACATGCAACCACCAAATTCACCAAGAACTAACATGAAAATGATTAGAAGTAGCATGCAACCATAGATTTTGACATGCAACTGATTAGAAGCAACATGCAACCATAAATTATGACATGCAAGATTTGGGTAGTTGTCAAAACTGACATGCAAACTTCTACAAACCCTCAGGCTGGCAAGATCATAGCTCTGATACCACTAAAATGTCCCTTCTTTGATTTTATATGATATTTCAAGCCTCTAATCAGATTTTCAAAATCAAACAACCAATATTACAAAGATCCACCAATTTCTCAATAAACCCCAAATCGGGTATGCCCGAAATAGCGCCAAAAACTTCACAACTTCAAAAATTATTAATAAATCTAAAAATTGACATTTTTACAGAAATTTCAGCAGCATAACAGCCTACAAAATTAAATTTCCAAATCTATATAGCATTTACACAACAGCTCACAAACGTAGGACAAAAACTATGCTCATCGAGCTCCCGAAAACAACACAAAATAGTCGAAAATACCACAAAAGCACTGATAATCTATCACAGAAGTATAATGACAAAAAAATACATATATTCAGCTCTATTTTAACATCTAAAATTCTTAAATACAGCAGCAAACCAAACTGATATGAAATACTCAACTGGAAACACCAAACTCTTACAAAAAACACACTCGAAAATCCACAAATCTGCACTGTTAAGCACAAAGGCAAACTCTGTATGAGCATGCATAGGGAATGGCTTCAAACTCCCATCCTTAGCCTTCCTGGAAACCTACAAACTCCCATTCTTGGGTCTCCTTCTTCACAGGTTTGGCAACCTCTGAAGAACAACAAAGCAATGCGCAAAAATTAAGTTTTGGAATGAGCTCAAAATGCCTCCAAACCGCTTAAAAGAGGGCATAACCCTAACTCACGTCCAAGAGGGGTTAATGAAACATATTTTAATAATAATTTTCATTTATTAGTCCATTAGCTTCCAAAGATTATCCCCTTTTTCCGAAACTTCACCTTTTTGGGCCTGCCTGCCTTAGAAAAGATTATTATTTTTAATTATTTGAAAAGGGGACATGACATAGGACCCCTAAGAACATATGTTGTCAAAAAATATATATAGTATATTAAAAAACATAGTATATCAAATATATAATATATAATCAAAGCTATGCAATAATATATAATATACTATAGATTATAATATAAACTATAATAAAATTTATATTATAATCAAATATATTTACTATATATGACAATATATAATATGCACTATATATATATGATATAAATAGGTACTTATAATATGCAACTAGAACCCAATAATTTTTTTATTGATAATAGGTTTTTGTATTAATATAAAGGTAAAAAAATTACATCAAGTTCAAATCCAACTTTCATCTAACAGTACATCTCTGCATCCCTACATTGCTTTCATCTCCTTACTTCTAATCCCTTATAAGCTAATCCTCTATTCTGTAAATTAACTATTAAAAGTTTGATATTATTTACATTAACTAGTGATGCATAAAAGAAAATACCCTATGATCTCCTATTGTTTCTCAAAAATTGGTCTATGTCACTTTGTTGTCCATATAATCCACCCTTTCTCCACTCATCTGCATGACAACATCAAAAATCCAAAATCCTCCCATCACACATCTCCTTCATGTCGAAGCCCACCAAAACTACTTTTCATCTATCACCAAGCAACCAATCTCAGTCACCAATAGAGCTAGACTAGGAGCCAACATTGCTTCTTCGAAATCAAGGGACATTTCTTCAAGGTCCAACACTAGTTGCATTCTATTCCCATTCCACTTGCCCCAATTCTCTTACAACCCTCAACCATGCCTCCTCAACTTTCCTATACATTAATGTTTTATCAGCTTGTGCCTTCCATCACAAGAAGGTCACGTATCCAAAACAGTGAGCATCATCTTCATTAGACAAACACTCACTGATATTTTGCCCTATTCTAGGGATCAACCACTCCATGATTAACCCCAACCCTTCTAGCATATCATCAAAAAATAGAGCACACGCCACAGATTCCACCTCATAAGTGCTTTTATTTAAGTTTAGACCCCACACAATGAAGATTGAGATCACATCCAAGTTTGTGCACCTTTTTATTCCTCTTTCTTGGAATTGGTCTCCACTCACCCCTAACATTGCCAAAATCATCTCCTTTGTCTTTATTTTTATTTGGGCAAAGGTAAAAATAACAAATTATAGAGTAAAAACAAATTATTTGGGCAAAAATATATCGGGTATCTAATTAGGCTTGGTAATTACCAAACCTAGTTGGTAAACTCAAAAAATGTGACTACACCCCATTTAGGTAACTACCAGACTTTGAGGAGGTATTTGACAACTTTTAATACGATAAATTTGTTGAAATGAAACGGGTTTCTTGAGGATGTCCTTAGCTTTCCAAAGATATAATTGATGTCAAAATATGAGTTCGATAAGTAATTATTACTTATTTTTAAATGATGATATCTATAAAGTGCTAAATTACATATTGATTGAGAAATGACAATAACTTTCAAACCACAAAACATTTTTGAAATCTGAAATATGTGTCATATTCTATGCTTTGGCTACTGCAATTTAAAAAAAGAAATATTAAATTTGGTAATTTTTTGAATTAGTTAAGGTAGTCAGACATGATCTTTTTTTTTGAAAATATTGTACTAGAAAAATATAATCAATTATTTTCTTGGAATAAAAATACCCAAAAATATGTGTCATATCTAGGCATGAGTCTCCTTCTTATATCTAAAATTTATATAAAAATATTATTACTTAATTGTGATTAAGGTGGTCAAACATACACCTACTTCTTATTTTTGTCTTGAAATTTTTGTACTATTGCATTAAAATACAAAATTTTAATTGATCAAATTCAATTATTATATTTGAGAACTAGTAGTATAGAAACTACATTTAATTTCCTATAGATTCTATTCTTGCAGCTTTTAAATATAAACTTTATAACTAGTTCAAAATTGCACGTCAAGTTGACATAAACCAGATTTTTTGATTTTACACTCCCACTTAATGGTATAGTTTGGCACACCATGATCCTGCACATTTCCAATTATTGCACCTTCTTTTGATGCAAATACTAGTATTATATTTAAAACACTATAATAATTTTCACCATTACAATAAAGCATATATCTAAAACTATTCTCCAAAAATAGCAGGACATGGAATTTTTTTTTTAAGCCCATCCTTATTTAATGCACATCTAGTTTAAACATGATTATTTCTTATTTTTTAAGGAGGAAACATAATAAATTGAACTATCTTGTGTTGATTATGCTAGCATGGAGAAGAAGTGGTCATGCCAAATCTATGATCTTTACTTTTAAAACCAAATTATATTCTATTGTTTTGGTTTATAATTTAATCAAATGATGGAAACAAAGATTACCTTAGAAATTGTACTAATCTCAAAGTTAATTATTTCACATCATTGGGATAAAAACGCCATTCCTAATTACTTAATGAGTGGATAGTCCTCATTTAAGAAAATAAATAGTAAATTAATTTAATTTAATTTATTAATTATTATTTCTATAAAATCAAACTTTGGAGTCAATTTGTCTATGTGTGAATCATTTATAGGCATGTTGTGTTCATACCATGTAGGGAAAGGGGATTATTAATCTAGCTTAGATTATGTTTCTTAACTTAAATTGTGGAGTCAATATTTTATTAAAATATTTTTATTATAATATACTTTTATATGATTTATACGAAATTTTTAAAAATTAGTAAATAATTCATGTTTAGTCATTTAATTATTTTTTGTTATATTATTAATAATTAGATTTTTCTTAATTTAATATTATGAAGGATTAATGATCCATCATAAAATGAAAGAACATTGTCAAATGACAAAACACACACAATTGAATCTAGATGTACTCCTTCAATGTACCATAGACTATAAAAAATCTAATGTATACAATTAACAAAATGTTACACCACCAAATTAAAGTGCATGATCCATGCCCTATTCCTTTATAATATTAGACCTCTATATTCAAGGACTCAAATTTTTAATAAACTCTTTCTAAATCATCCAACTTTATGAATAAATAAAAATCAATTTCAACTTCTACAATCTTTTTATTATTTATAAACACTTTAATTATTATACAAAATCTTTTAATTAATATAAATGATTCTAATTAGTAATCAAATTTTGAATCTATTAAACATATAATTTCACACAAATCAATCTGAAATTTATTATCTCAATTTCACTTTTTTCATCTACAACATCTATACATTAGATGATAAACATTTAAATACACATCAAAATTACCAAATAGATATCAATTATACCCAATCAACTTTCTAAGAAATATACCTAATATATTCTATAAGGATGAGACCCTTTGTTTTGCTTGTGATTAAGATATTTAAAAACAAAATAGACATCAAATCCAACATACATTGTCAATCCATCTCAAAGGAGGAGACATTGTAACTTTTATAACTAACCTAAATCAATTAGAGGAGAAAGTTGGGTATAATTGATTGAAAATGAAAGCTTGCAAAGGGGTGAATATGCTTTTTGCCCATAAAAAGGAAGCTAGTTAGGGCACTTTTCACAAGCTTCCCATATTCTTTTGGGACACTTTTATCCTTAGTCAACTAATTTAATATTTAAAAAGAACCAATTTAATATGAAATGGATACATTGCACTTTGTTGCATGAAGATTGAGCATATCTTGGGCAGGTGGAAGAGGGCAACATATTCCGAGATTTGCAAAGATTTGGTCAAATAAATTATTGAAGGGGAGTATATATTCATGTTAAGTTTATGCTTAGTCAATCCCATGAAATCTATAAAAGATATGAATCTTGAATATCATACTTAATAATCTTCTTTTTCCACTGGAAGAAATCCTCCAATCCGTGCAAAGCCCATCTTACTTATGTAGGTAAGCCCTACCAACAACTTCAATAATGACCCGCACAACAACAAGCGCCTTATTATTATTATTTTTACTATTAATAATTAATAATAACAATAATAAATTATTATTTTTGTTGCTTAGGTACAACTCAACATTACCCACATTACAGGTTGGAGTTTTCTCAATAGAATAAATATTTGGGTGATTTTTTTTTGGCTCATGTTTTGAAATTTATGCAAAGCATTGAATGAGGGGACTGACTTTTGCATCAGCCCATCCTAGGTACTTTTTGTTGCTTTGTCTCTCAATGGGTTGTTGGTCACACTTGAGGGAGGCCTGACCTTTGAATTCCACTCAACGCTATGGAGTTTATGATGGTTTAATAGATTGTTTAAAAGATTGGTGTTCTTGTTTGTAATTGTAATTAAGTTAATTTCACTATAGTTGGATGTGTCAAGTAATAATTATGTTATAATCATTGTTCGTCAATTTTTTCTATTAAAGGTCTAGATTTGATTGTGTGTGTGTTTTTTTAACATCAACATTTTGGATCACACTTGTGATCTATTGTTAGGATGAATAGTAAGAGATGCATAACAAAAGTTTGCAAAGCCATCATCCTACATTGTTTGTCATAACTACCCACAAGCCAAAACAATAGCTATAAGCATTGTAACATCATATGAAAACAACTACATCAAACCATCAAAATCTTATATCTCACTAATTTCAACTTTGGTGGTTGACATATTGGATATGCCATTGCAACTTGCATATTAACCGTACAAACTGTGTAGTGAAAATCAAGAAGTCAATAAACAAAACAAAATATAGATAGTGAATAATGATACACAAATAAGATTTGTTTTCAAAGTGTTAGATAATTATGTTTTACTAAGACTGTGTTGTAATTTTTGAGTCAATTATATTGATTCATCTTTCTATATGAACCCCTTTCTTTTGAGCATGGATGACCCACATTTGACATCATCAAAGTGGATCACAAACTAATTGGGTTAGATGTTTTTCAAACATCCATAGTTAAGCATATTTGAGTTGACGCACTATTGGGATGAGTGACCTCTTCAAACTTGTGATGCCTCACCTAGATACAATTTTTTTTTACATTGAAAAAATGCAATTTACATAGGGAAAAAGAGGAGCAGTTCACATAGAAATGCAGGAGAGAATGAAGAAACTATACAAAACTTAGAGATACAAATAATAGAAAAGAGGAAACAACAATTAGAGAAACCATATGCAATAGATACAACAAATATACATAGACATGACTGCGTCTAATCACACAATTTTTTTCAAAGTTTGGATAAGAGGTTGAAGACTATGAAGCCCACCAATTTGTTGATGTCTGATTAGTTGATCTACTTGATGTTGGATGGATTGGAACTGATATGATTTCTTAAGACTCTTCCTGAAATCCACTCACAATTGAGTGAAAATAGATTTAAGACAATAAAATATATCAAAATAAAGTGTAGTGTTAAGTAGACCATTCATGGTCATAAAAAATAGATTCATTGACGAACCCCTACCCATAAAATATAGATTAAAGAATATAACACAAAAGCTATCCCTTCAAATTTCATTTATAAAATATCAAAATTGAAATATACCCAATATGTAAATTAATCCTGATTTATATTTATCAAATTACACTTAAATGTATTACAATAGAAAAATATAAATTATAAAGCACCAAATTATAAAATCAAATAAAAAGAGCCAAGTCCATATAAGTAAAAGCGAGCCAATAAGTCCAAACTAAAGTCACCCACTTATTTAAAAGTTTGAAAATACGTAGGTAACTTAAATGCGTTATAATTTGGGTAACCAAATTTGGCGGGTTGGAGGTCAAGGAGTTAGATTTCTAACCAAATATACTTATCGGAAGATTTAAAAATAGAAATAAATCTTGTACGGGAGTCACGGTATTCAAAGGACATGATTTTAATATTAGGATTTTCTAGTAGCTTTCAATTTGTTGTTTGTTTAATTGAAGTGTGGTCGTTTTTAAGCAAATGTGTCTTTATAGATGGGATTATCACTAAATATATTCCTTAATCCTTATCAATATCTTAGTTTAAGTTTAGTGGTTTGTATAAATTTGACCGTTCATTATTTTATAAGTATTAATCTAATATTTGACTCTACAATTTTATAGATAAGATGGAACATAATTAAATTTTTTGTGTGATAAATAATTATCTACATTTTTTTTTAATGAATAGTCTTATTTTATTAATAAACTAATATACTTGTTACATATTCACAAAAAAGGGTCGGGGGATACAAGATCATCCCGCTAGAGTTCACACGGAAGAAGTCGAAAACAACAACTATTCACCAAAAAAACATAAAAGTGAATCGCTCAGGCCGCAAGAGCAGTGTTAGCCAAAGGGGGATCATCACGATCATTACAACCCCATGAGTCCCTGGGATTGGTAGGCGGACTAGGAACAATCCAACGATCATCATCATCTTCATCAACATCTTTCTCTTTGCCTTTCTCCTCCACCCGTGGCTCAGAAATTGCCAAATTTGGGTGGGGCTTGGAATCACTAGAGCTAGGAGGAGAAACCAGAGGCAAATTACAGGAGCTGAGGATTAGCCAGAACCATGGCGAGGTAGAGAAGCTAAGCGACACCACCAACCAGTATTGCCACCACTAGGAGAGCAGTGATGGGGAGCCTACGAGTGCGACATATGTGAACGACAAGTAGAAGATCTACGACCTTGACAGCGGCCCCAAGGTGGAGTGTGGTCAGTCAAAGAGTCAGGAGGAACTCTGGTGACCATGCAAGGCACATTGCCCTAGTGATTGAGCAATTCTTGGAGGTGGGCCACCTCCAACGCCACCTTGTTGGCCTAGACCTGGATCTGCAACATGACATTATTACAAATGCATGCTTTAGTGTACATAGCAACATTGATATCAAGAAAGTTGTGAGTGAAAATAACAACATTCCTATCTTTCCACAAAGTAAACAAAATCTTCATCCTAAAAGTATGCCAAATTGGGGTAAATTAACAAGGAATCCTCAAGGAATCACCTAGAACAATCTTGTGCCAAGAAAAGGGTTCTAGCCTAAAAGGTTTAAAAAAATCATGTATCCAGTGCCAATAATTTTGAGCACGCCTACAAAACCAAAAAAATATGCAAAAAGAACTCAGGATGTCCACAAAAAGGACACTAAGGATTAGGAACACCAAGATGTTTGAGTTGTGGCCCAAGGGGAAGTCCTTGAAACAATAGGTACCAAACAAAATGGGCAATCTTAGGCTCAGTGATGGCGTCCGAAATAGTATCAAATTGAACCCTCCAATGATGAGGAGAAGACAAAAGATGCCATCGTTGGTTGAGAGTATCAACCATAGGGAGATGGGGAGAAAGCCACCAATACCCTAAGATGGGCTTATAACTGGTGAAGGGTGTGGCAGGATACCACTTCCATTTTTTCCACCAAGGTCGCATAGATTGGATTCCCAACTTGTGAAGCAAATGATCAGGAATGGTAGAGAACAAAAAATCAAAAGTCTGTTGATATGGACGAGCAAGATGGAACTAGACTTGCATATCCTCCCAAGATTTGAGACTCATAGTAACCCTGGAGATCAGGTCCTTAGGAGTCTTGATGCCACATTTGAAAAAATGCAGAGCATTGGTGCCTTGAGTCTTAGCTAGAGGAATACCTTGAATGGAAAATAACAGAGATCGCCAAAGGTTTTGCTAATTCAAAGAAAGCCCATCATGAAACCCATCACCATCCTAGTGAAGCCAAGGCTTCACAACTTCCCAATCTTTCCAAATGCTCTTGATAACAAAAGAGCCTTGGATGTGAATAGGTTCCTGCATAATGAGAAGGGTATGAAGATCAGTCCCCTTCCATGCAGGCTTGTTGATAGGAAATCTAGAAGAGATACAATGTTGAACCAACACTTTCCAAGCTTCATCCCCAATGAGAGCACGAATAATCCACTTAGCACAAAGAGAAAGCCCTTGTTTCTATGTGGAAAGAAGGCCAAGACCTCAAGACTCTTTAGGGAGATAAAAAAATTCCTAGGCAACCCTGTGAAAGCCATGATGATCAAAACCAAAAGCCCAAAGAAAGTCACAAAGCAAGAATTCCAGCTTGAGGTAGGAGGCTTTGGAGGGAACCCAACAAGAGGAGTAATACACATGAGTAGTAGTCAGCACCTTCAAGCAAATCTGGAATTTCCCCGCAAGATAGAGGGGTTTGGTAAGCTAGTAGTCAAGCTTTTTCTCAATTGTCATGAGCACAACATTTCACAATTCCACCAAAGAAGATTGAAAGGAAAATGGAATGCCCAAAAAGTGGAAGATCTCCCTATGAGTGACCTATTTCCACTCAAATTGAGCAATCCAAGGTGGATTCAAAAGAAAGGATTGTCTGTAACAGAGGGTCTTATGCCATTGAATAGCCGAACCAGAACCTTGACAACAGGTAACCAAGCATTGTAAGGCATTAGTAATATTCTCCTCATCTTCCAGAAGAGTGAGAAATGAGACATCAACAAAGTGACCATTGACAAGCTAGGAAAAAGACTCAAGCAAGGAAATGCCATGCACCAAACTAGCAAAAACAAAGTGGGCAAGTAGGTAACCAAAACCTTTGGCAACAAGAACATACAAAGCCAAAGCCAGAGAGAAACCCTAATAGATAGATCAAAAAATCTCAAAAGCTTCAGATTGAGAGTTGTTGATGGTAATACAAGAATTAGCATCACCAAAAAGAATCTCCACTGACTACTGACTGGAGAAAATTAGGGTCAAAACCCAAAGCCTAGAGCATAGCCAATATGAAGGGTCATTCAATTTGATCATAAGCTTTGGCAAAACCAATTTTCAAAAATAAAGTTTAGTTAGACTTACGAGCCCACTCCATACCTTCCCAAACAACAATGATGTTGTCAAGAACATATCTACACTTGATAAAACCAATTTGCTCAGGTTGAACAATTTAGGGAAGAAGATGTCAAATCTTAAGAGCTAATGCCTTAGCAACGATCTTGTATGCCACATTAAGCAAGGTGATGGGTTGCCAGTTGCAAATATCCTTAGGATCACTGGCTTTAGATATGAATTTAATACTTCCTTTGTTAATAATGGCTCCAAGACTCTTAGTATGATATGCTTCAAGATAAACTTTGTGCAAGTTTGGGCCAATAGACTCCCAAAGGTGCTTGTAAAATTCACAAGCAAACCCATCACACCCTAGGTGACTTGTCATCTGCCATAGAAAAGACAACCTCCTTGAGGTCCTTGATGGTGATAAACTACTCACAGAAAGCCCGTTGCTTGATTGCTAGGTGGTTTGGAGTAATAGAAATGCACTTTCTAAGAGCTTTCTCTTAGGCAACCGAATTTCCCTGTGAAGCAAAAAAAAAATCATAATAGTGCACAAAATCTTGTAGAATGTCAGGGAGATTGGAAAGAATAGTATTGTTGCCAGTCTGCAACTAGTGGAGGCAAGCCTTGATTTGGGCATCCCTAGCAGTATAGTTATCAACAATCTGCTTCTCATGGTGAAGCTTGCCAAGCTAGACTTGAACATCTGAATCAAATGGATTAAGGTAAAGAGCTTCAAAAGCCTTCCTGAGAGCCATTGTATTAGCTTTATAAGATCTCTTTCTAAATATAGCCAATTTTCACCCATAGATGTGAAGAAACCTAATGGTTCTGGTAATACCATCATTTCACCATTGATTTCAACCTGATTGAGAGTGGGGTCTTGGCTCTAGGTTCCAGACATGGAGAATGTGAGCAATAGTAGAAGCATGTGTTATCACTAACTTGTCAAGGAAATTTTGTGTTCTAACAAATCATTGGGCAACACTTTGCCAAGAAATGTTAAAATAAATGGGATACTGCTCTGAGAATGTCACATTCGGCAAGGGAATGATAGGTAACTCTCTATCTTCAGAAAAGGAAGAAAAAGATTGTGTAGTAATCATGGCATGATCGAGATGTTTTAGTATATGATATGAGCTAGCTCTAAAGTTATACCATGCATGCTAGACCCCACTTAGCTAGTGACGATTAGCATTTGGATAAAAAGGCCCAATTTATTGTGCATAAAGTACATTGCTTCCCTTTCCCTAGTTATCCAACGAAAAGGAAAAATATCTTCTTTGTCAAAAGCCAACTCAAGCATATTAAAATCACAACACATAACCCAAGTAGCTAGAGGCAAGTTCTCAACCATCCAACACCAAAGTTGAGATCATTCCACATCATTAGTGGGAGCATAAACATTAACTATTCCAAAGGAATGATTATTTATAGAAAGCAAAATCCAAATAATTCTATGCATGGGGTTAGAACCATGCGAAATTTAAAAAAATTAAGACAAGGTGAAAGGAGAGTAACTACAACACCTCTACCAACTTCATGTTGAGAAGAAAACATAATGTTGTCTGACTAGATGACACGATAGGTAGAAGAAAGCATGAAACTAGAGATTTTGACCATTTCCATACAAAGGAAATGTAGATTACCAAGTCTATGATGGGTGTCCCGAACATAGTACTTTTTGGAGAGGTCTATAAGACCTTGCACATTCCATGATAAAAAATTCATGAAAACTCTTCCATATCTATCTTGTCCTCCACTGAGGAGTAGCTATTTTGCAAGAAGGTTGTAACTAGGTTAAAACCAAAGGGAAACCCTCTAGGAGTAATGACTTGCCACTTCTCTTCTAGTTTCTTAACACGCCCTAGTGGACTGCAAGAATGCCACAAAGTCTGTGTCTCAATGGAGGACACAACAAGTAGAGTGCAAACCACTATAGGAGTGGTAGCCCTCACAACCCTCTTGATCTCCTGAGGAGGGTTTGAAACCTGTGAAATGAGAGGAATTGATTCCTATGAAACTATCATCGACCTTGCAATGATTGGGGTTTGTGCTCCATTTTGCATAGGAGGGGTGGAATCTAATGCTACATTTGACTGTTTGGGGGTTGAGGAAGCCTTGCCTTTACGCCCAAAAATGGTCCATTCCTCTTTTTGTTTTCCTTTCACTTGCTTAATAGGAGCATCCTTGGGCGGGGGTTTAACCCTAGGCACTGCAAAAGGGCGATCCTCAATCTTGTGTTCCGCCGACTGACACCTATAACAGGTGTTTGGAAAGTTCAAATAAAGCACCTTCTGAGAGAAGTTGTGAGAACCAACCCAAGTCTCCACAAAATCCTTGAGATCCTTGGAGAGATCAACCTCAACACAAACACATTTCTGAGGGCGAGCATTGAAAAAATTATTATGTTCCTTAGTAACAACTTTTCCAAGAGTATAGGCAATGGACTCAATGAATGACTATCAAGGGAGGGGGAGACCAGGAAACTCAACCCAAATAGGAACCCTAAGCTTTTTTCATTAGAGATAGTAAATTCTCAAGACCAACTTTGAAACACAAGAAAGGAGGAATGAAGCAGCCAAGGGCCATTGCCAAAGACTGCATCATCCTGGGATGAGTTAGCAAAGAGGAATAAAAAAAACCTTTGGTAAGGTTTTGCACAGCTTCAAGGTGGACTCCATGAGGATTCCAACTCTTGGTAACCCATTCTCTGAGCATGGCTTCAGAAGGAGTCCTACCCACAAAATACCCTATCAAAGTATGATGTTCTAACCATTCACATTCAACATCAAATTCTTGTAGAGGAAGAATAATATCATGATTACCTCATGGAAGATCTTTGAGATGAACTTGGGAGGACATTTTTTCAATGGAGATGACATGACTATCCAAAGTAGCAATGTGGTTTGATAGTCAAGGCCTTGACTAGGTTGTAGCTAGTCAAGGCCAATATAAACTAGCCCTAAAAAATTCCACACTAAATGCAGTTTGATAGATGGTAGAGTCAAGAGGAGAGGTTGGATAGAGAGTCGTACACAAGAGACGCATGAAACCCTAGCAGAGTGAAAAAAATCACACCCACCTTCAACAAATTTTTTAATTATCTACACTTTGATTTTGAAGATCTTAAAATTTTCATATTATAATAATTAATAAATCTTACTTTTATCTTTAAAAATATATATATTATTTTTAATATTTTGGTTGTGTTACATACACATACACATAAAAATATCTATATCTATATAAACATGCATATACACATACATGTAAATATGTACATATACATATATGTGTGTTTGTATTTCTATTTATATCTACATGTTAGAGTTTTATTTGACCCTATATTACAATTAGAATAAAATGAATATCGAGATAAATTTCAAAAATTAATGACAAAATAATTACAACATGATGAAATAATAATAATATTGTTAATAGACACAATTGAAATGCATGATTTATGCCTATTTATATAGGAAAGGAAATTTAAAAACTATGATAATGAGTAGACATTTTATCACACTCACAAGGTAGAATCACATGCCCATCAAAGGTGATTCATTCTCCAATATGGAATAAAGTATGTATAACATGTTGAGGATGATAAGTGATAAGTGCACTAAAGGTGGAGACAACACATAAAATAGAAAATTGATAGCAAATATCACTGCCTAAAATTAAATTTCTCATACAACATGTGCAAATGAGGGGTGCAAACTCTAGATTGTCTCAAATATAAACTACTATGCAATGCATGGTCATAAGAAAGCTTATGTAAAGTGTAAATTGTAAATATTTAACTACACCAACACAACCCCTTATGTGCAACTTAGGGGAAATCACTTAAACCACAATGCATGATGGGTCTCAACTTGATGTTGGAGCATTCTAGGGTAGTTAAAAATCATGTATGTAGTAGCTTCAAGATTTTACATGTGGACTTATGGTCCATGCATTTGGGAATTTGTTTGAGGCACATTGGGGAACCTTTTCCTAAGTGTGCATCAAGTTTGGAGTAATCATGTTGGAGATAGAGCCCTTTTTGGTTGTTATTGGTAACATGTTTTTGATTTACTAGCAGATCTTAGAGATTGTATTCACAATATTCAATCCAAGGGAGTTGGAATGTGTGCTTTTGGATTTGGATCATTGGATGGTGCGTGGATCTATGTCTAACAGTACACATTCATGTTTGGTCTTATGAGTTAGTTATATGCCTTGTTAACTTGGAGCTTGTCCTAAGTATTTAATTATTTAATGTATGTTGCCAAGCCAAATTATAGCTCAAGGGTTTATTTAATGTGAGTTTTTATTTAATGTAAACTTTCTAGGTTGACCTCTAACTTGGTTTAGTATAATTAGAGGGTCTTGTGAAGTCTTCAATCATTATTCATTCAGATGGAGTTCAACGTGAAGTAGTTGAGAGGAGAGAAGTTTAGCAAAGCTAGTAGCTAAGTGTGAGGGCTTGTGAGAACAAGTTTTGTGAGCACAAGTTTATATTCCTCTTGGGGTCTTTTTATAAAGTTGTGGATATTGGCTAGCTAGGATTTTGGATCTTGTGAGGTCTCGTAGAACCGTTATTATAATTTCATTGTATTTGGCCATAACCTGGAATGACTTATAGATGGGCATGTTGGATGTAAATCTTATGATTTTCTTATGAGAATTGGCATTTTTTGGGATCTAAATCTCTATGTTATTGTTTATATTTAGTTATGTGGTTATTTTCTAGGGGATAGGACATCTCCTTTAGGGATTCTCCTACCTTGTACTGCATCAATTGGTATCAGAGCCTAGTTTAATTTGGTTGATCTTATGGAGCTAGTTGATCTTGTGGTGGTAGTTGATCTTGTGGATTTGTTTCTTTGGGTTTGCAAAGATCTTGGAAGATTTTTATTATAAGATTAGACTCTATGTGATTAAATATCTCTATGATGTTATAAAGTCAAGGATTATAAAGAAGATCAAATTAGATTTTAGATTTGAGATGGAGCTGATGAAGAATGATATGATTACTAAGATCATGAGAGTTGTAGTTTGTGTACAAAGGAATGTTGGAAATAAATATGGTTATGGGGAAGTTGTTGAAGACTTTGAGGCTACTAGATCTAGTGGTGAAGATAGAGTTGATCAGATGGAGAGACCTGTAGAGGAAAAAACTAGTCAGTTGGATAGATCTAGATCTCAGTTGAAATTAAAGCACATGATGGATGTTTCTGATTTCTTAGGTACTTTGAATCATGAAGACTCGATCGATTGGGTTGGTGATTTATAAGACTACTTCGTGTTAGAGGATGTTGGAGATTTGATTATAATGAGTTTGGCACATACTAGCTTAAACGGACATGGTGCGTTATGGTGGAAAGAATTGCAAAGGGATAGAGAAGAGGAAGGTGAAATGAAGATCACTAGGTAGAGAGTGATGATTATAAAATTGAAGGCTAAGGTCATTCCTGCTAATTATGAAGTTGAATTGATTAAGAAATTATAGAACCTAAAAAAAAAGGACATGACTATGAAGGATTACATTGAGTAGTTCTACAACTTGACTATTTGGTCTGGAGATAGAAAAATTTCTAAAGAAAATGTGTCTAGATACATATCAATGGACCAGTATGCTAAATGGATCACTTGGTGAAGAACAAACAGATTGTTGAAGATGAACCAAAGCCCATTGAATAGAATAGAAGAATAGGTAGAGAAGCATTTAAAGGTACTTATTTCAAGTGTCATGAAGAAGGTAACAAATCTTTTGAAAGTTCCCAAAAGGATAGTAACAAAAGAGCTTTTGTGCTACATGAGAATCTGGATTGAGTAAATGAGCTTGGGATAGAGGGGGCTAATTTTATTTCTTGGAGAGTGTTTCTTGGTAAGAAGATGTTGGAACCTTGTCAAAGGTGTAATTTATTCAAGGCTTATTGCAAATCTAGAGGTAAACATTGGAATGTGATTATGGATGGTGGTAGTAATAATAACCTAGTTACTGATGGGATGGTTTAGAAACTTGGTTTGAAGAGAGTGGCACATCCTTGTCCTTATAGGATTAGTTGGTTACAAGATGACCATGCTTTGGGATTGAGGAAGTAATATCTTGTTAATTTTCAAATTGGGAAATATGTTGACCAAGTTTTGTGTGATATTGCGTAAATGAGTATTTGTCACATATTACTTGGTATAACATGACAATACGATTACAGGGAAGTGCATGATTGTGTCAAGAATGTGTTTACTATTGAGAAGGGTGGTATGAAGTTTTCTCTATTTCCTTTGCAGAATTTAGAGCTTGGTAGGAGGAACCTAGGTTTTGGTAGCCAAGTTGAGTTGAAGAATTGTCAAGGGTTTGGAGATAAGCATGGAAAATAGACCTATAGCACACCAAAGACAGTTGTGATGATGACAATTGTAGGAAAGAAGTTGCAAAGGTAGAAAAAAGGAAAGAGTAGGAAAGTTGACGTGGTTGAGGACATTTCTTCACAACTAAAACTTTTCACAACTTAGTGAACCCATATCCATAAAAAATTTCATCATGCATGCATCCATTAGATCATACAATCACTTAAACTTGTAGGTTACTGTCAAATCAACTTTACATAAATGTAAGCATGAAACATAAAAGATTCAATAACACATTTAACACCATGATTTAACATGGAAACCCAATTTGGGAAAAACCACTAGCAACATGCTACTCATTCTCACTCTTCCAAAGTGATGCCCTGTGAAAGGCCAACCCTGTTAAAGTTACAACATACACTATTAAAGGTGACCTGGTTAAAGGATTTCAATCACCTTGTTAGGAGTGAGCCTTATTAGAGGACTTTAGATCATTCACTTGGAATGTCACCTAGTTAAAGGATTTACAAATTATTGTTAGGTCAACCTTAATCCAAAGGATTTACCCTAAATTGGTACAATGATTAAAAATTAACAATAAAGCTTGATCTAATAACAACTTACAACACACTTATAGAATATAGATCTTTGTTTTAGTCCTCCATTCTTCTTGGTATTTACACGCTTAAGCTTTGACAGCTTGTTCACCCTTCAAGCATCCATACCCTTAAGCCTTATTTCTTTTCTTGGCAATGCAGACTCTTCTCTTAGGTCACTAAATGAAGAAATACCTTAGACTCCTTATCTTCCTTAGTTCCTCACATTTGACAACCTTTTCTTCTAACTAGTCATCTCTATAAGTAGAAAATTTAGATATTTTTTCATTCATTCTCCTTCATCCATTCTAGGGTTAGGTTGGATTAGGTAGGATTCAATGAATCTTCCCATCATTTCATATCATTCCCTTCTAGTAACTTCTCCTTCAATCCTCTTTGAATTCTCCTCAAAATGGCTCATCTTGAATTTTGTGCCACCAGCTCATCAAGCTTATCTTCCACATGATTCACACAATCCAAGAAATCAAATTTGTTGGCTTAGATTCATCAAATTCACAATCTTTCTCATAATGCAAACACCCAGCATTAACTTTCTTCTCATGCTTGACACATACTACATTGCTCACCATCTACTATCAAAACACTTGGTATGAACTAAAGTATATTGATTCTTGACATCAACTAAACTTTACTCAGATTACATTGTATCACTCAGCTTACACTGAAATCTACTTTTATCAGCTCCTTGACTAATTTTTTGGTTAGCTTACAGTAACTTTTCTTGGCACCTACTGTGCAAATTGTTAAGCTTGGAATACAAAATTCTTTTAACTTATTCTTCTAGAACTTAATCAGTGTCTTCATCCTTTGCAACCTTAAGTAAATTATCAATGCACTATAATATCACTTTCTTAATTGATCCTGGTACTTCTTTTCCATATCATACCTCAACCTTTCCTTTAGGTACTATTGTTACCTCATTTGATCAAAACCTCTTCATCAATCAAACAAATGATAGTACTCAAATCATTTAAGAAATTGTCCTACCAGCAAGTAGGAGGTTTGACATCAATGACAAAATAGTGATTGAAATCCATATTCATACTTGTATCAATCTATTTTCAATGTTAATAACATCTTCTCTTCACACTTGGGGTGTTTGATGTCAGAGCATTCTAGGGTAGTAAAAAATCCCATATGTAGGAGCATCGAGCTCATATTTGTGGACTTATGATCTGTGAAGTTGGGGAATTTTTTGAGGCATACTAGGAACCTTGTCCTAAGTGTGCATCAATTTTGGAGTTATTGTGTTGCAGATAGAGCCCTTTTTGGTTGTTGTTGGTAACATGTTCTTAATTTACTAGTAGATCTTGGAGATTGTATTTGCAAGCTTTGATCTAAGGGAGTTGGCATGTGTGCTCTTGGATTTGGATCATTGGATGGCATGTGGACCTATGTCTAAGAGTGTGCATTCATATTTAGTCTTACGAGATAGTTATGCCTTGTCAACTTGGGGCTTTTCCCAAGAATTTAGTTATTTCATGTATTTAATGTGTGTTACCAAGCTGACTTATGGCTTGAGGATTTATTTAATGTGAGTGTTTATTTAATGTAAAATTTCTAGGATGACTTGTGTCTTGGTTTAGTATAGGTAGAAGTTCTTGTGATGTCTTGAGTCATTATTCATTCAGATGGAGTTCAACATGGAGTAGCCGAGAGGAGAAAAGTTTAGCATAGCTAGTAGCTAAGTGTAGGGGATTGCGAGCACAAGTTTGGATTCTTCTTGGGATTTTCTACCAAGTTGTGGATATGGAGTAGCTATAAGTTTAGATCTTGCAAGGTATTGCAGAACCATTACTATAATTTCTTTGTATTTGGCCATAACTTGGAAGGCCTTATAGATGGGCATGTTGGAAGCAAACCTTATGATTGTTTTATGAGAATTATTATCATTTTGAATCTAAATCTTGGTGTATTTTTTTTTACATTCCAATGTGTGGTTATTTACTAGGGGCTAGGAAATCTCCTTTGGGGATTCTCCTTCCTTGTACTACATCACAACTACTTGGCCATGTTAGGTACCCATGTATAGTATTAAAATGCAATCTCTCACAAAAAAGAGAAAGGGAGAAAATTGTGAAGGAGAAAAATCCCTTTGAAAAGAGAGAGATGAAAACATACAATTCTCTTGAAATGATAAAACTAGGTACCAATGTTGAATATCTTGCAAAAATATCAAATATCAAATGGTATAAAAGAGTTTAAAAAATGACCAATATCTTGCAAATATCTTGCAAAAATGGTCCTAGAAAATTACCAATACTCTTCCATGGGAGGAAATTAGAGCCAATGGCACACCAAAAATGTCAAATATCAAATATCAAATATCTTGCAAAAATATCAAATTTCAAATATCCAAATGTCAAATATCTTGCAAAAATGGTCCTAGAAAATGACCAATACTCTTCCATGGGAAGAAATTAGAGCCAATGACATACCAAAAATGTCCAAGTGTGATAAAACTAGGTACCAATGTTGAAGTGTGATAAAACTAGGTACCAATGTTGATAAAGAATGAATAATGAATCACTCACTACAACATGATTATGATTAGGCATAGAGACACTTGTGTAATTATCAATGGGATTCTAAAAAGTACTAGATTGGTATAATTGAATGTCTCAAATGGAGCCATGCACTACTAATGGAAAATGTGTATAATCAATGTCTCCTCCAAAGAAATATGTCAAGTCTCACAAGCTATATTTTAATCTAAGTACAAGATCATCAATGATAAACTACAAAGAGGTGTGGCACTTTATGACTGTGTGCATACACAATTACTCATACAAGAGCATATGAAAAATGGCATGCAAGTTCAAAGGTGAAGACATGAAGATGATGCCACCAAGAATGATGTTAACAAATGCTATATAAAATGTGACCTCTAGTTAGTTGATGTTTCCAAGAAAAAACAAGAAGAAGAATGTCCCAATTTAATTCTCGATTGTAAGACACTATAAGATAGGCATGTGGTGACAAGGATGAAATGTGTTCCTAGACATTCTTATTAATTTAAAATTTAGTTAGGTTAAGGAAAACCTTAAAATATATATAATTTTTTTCATCTAATTAAAAATACTATATTAAAATATTAATAAAGATAAAAAAAAATTAAATCTTTTATTTTAAAAATTTAACAATTTTTTAAATTTAAAAAAAAAAAGCATCTTAGAAACTAATTTAAGAAAAAAAAAATAAAAATAAATCCCATTATAGATCTAGCATTGAGAGCCCACTTGCAAAACCTACAACTTATACTTTTAGGTGTTAGGAATAACAATGCACACCACACAACTACAATAAAAATAGCCTAGAGTAGAAAACTACAAAATTGAGTAAAATCACATAGTCTCATATTGGTGTGTGCACTTAGGTACGTCATCATGACACTCTAGTCTATCTGTCCTTAACTATGCACATGCTAATTCTTATTGTAGAGTCCACATTATTAAAGTCATCTATGTACTGCTATTAAACTGTTTGATACTTAGACAATTTTCTATCTTTGATCATAGAATCTTAGTTGTACAGTTTGCCTTCTATTCAATAATAATATGTTGCCATAAATGACAACTCTTACTCATCTTACTTAGCCATATTTACAACATTCTCCCCCTTTGGCATTGATGGAAACATAAGGGAAAATTGGCTAAGTCCCAAAATATTATATTAAAAACTTTTCAAAATTGGCCTTTCAAAATTTTGAAATATTACACAATTTGTGAATCATTACATACAACCATATTTTCCTTATCTTTCCTAAAGGTTCTACTCCCCCTTAGTATATAATTATTACTTTCTTTTTATACATATTTCATACAATTTTTCTCTATACATTACTCCCCCTTTGACATGAATGACAAAGGTGTCAAAACTTATTTACATGTCAAAATTGAATTACCTCTTGTGGTTTAAGTTGATAATCTGGAGATATAATCTGCAAAGTCTATCTTTAACCTCTCTAGTTTCTTCTTCCATGTGCCTCTTAATGCCTTTGTAGTGATCAAGAGTGCACACAAGGAATAGGATGCCACTTCCACTAAATTTGAGTTAGTAAAGAAAATTTCTCATATGATGTCTTAGCAGTAAGACATTCTTCTAGTTTCCTCTAAAGTATACTGATATTTGGGGATAAGTGCTCTCTAAAAATAGAGAATCTTTTTATCACCATTTCCTTCTCTAGTTCATTGATCCTAATGGCATCATGAACTTTATGTAACTCATTTTCAATATCTCCAATGCTTACATCTAGTTTCTACAATCTATTAGTGAGTATCTACAGCTCACTTACCTGAGCCAAAATATTACTATCAATTTCTTTGAGATAGTTATAGGACATAGTGCATTGTCCATACAAGTTCTTTCCTTCAACAGGACAATTTCTCAACTCTTTTATACAAAAATCCAATGTTTTCAAATCATTGTGCACATTTGTGAAAATTGTGTCAAACAATTGTGCATCTTGTTCTCTCCAAAGATTTTATAGTCTTATTTTTCTCTAAAATCTTGCTCAAAGAAGATATGAGACCGTTTTGATCATCATCATCCTCTAATCCTGTTGGAAGTGCGGGGCTCACTGGTAACTTTTTTATTACTGGTGTGTCAAGTAACTCATCTTCTTCATTTTTCTTTTTGTTTTTTGTTTTATTCTCTTCTTATTATTTCAATTTCCTTTCTACATTCTCTTCTTCTCTTTTCTTTTCTTCCTATGCTTTCTTTTTCTTGTCTTCTACTTCCTTCATTTTCTTCTCCTTTTCTTTTCTTTTCCTCCTTTCTACATCTTCTTGCTTCTTTAGTCTCTTTGGTCTTTCCTTCTACCTTCTCTCTTCTTCTTTTCTTTTATCTCCTTCTACCTCATTTTTCTTTTCATCTTCTTCCTCCTCAAAGTTGGTGTAACCAACCATATTACCAACAACAGAAGGGTTGAGATCCCTAAAAGAATCCTTTGAGATGTTTATGTTGGAAACAATTGATTAATTGTGTATTGTCTTTAATGTTACACAAAATGTTATATCATTTCCAGTTAGTGTATGTCTAGCTCACATAGGCAATGAAGATAATTTCCCATGTCTACCAAGCATTTATGAGTTTTCCTAGTTAAGAAGACAGTCTCTACCAAATTCACTCGGGCATCAAAAGAAAGTTTGTAGAAGTTGAGTATTAACCGAGCTAACTCAGTTAATGAAAGAAATATTGGATGGAACCAGTGTTAACCAAGATCACTTGGTTACCAAAGGAACTTTTTAAATATGTAGTGTTAACCAAGTTCACTTGCTTAACATAGGAAAATCCTTTCTAAGTCAGTGCCTACCAAGCAGGGCTAGCTAACAAAGGATTTTCTTATTTTGGCATATTGAGTTAAACTATTTTGTTTGATGGTTCTAGCTGACTGAGAAGATAAATATTAATAATTCTAAGTTGTACTCAAGCCAACTTGAAAATGTGTAAGATATAAATATAAGGTCAAATTGTGGATTGAATGTGTGGAACATAATAAAATATTTGAAAATGTGATTAGAGGAAGCAAATTAGAAGGATAAGTAGAATATCCTTGTTAAGCGACAAAGATACATTCGATCAGGAAGGATCAAGTATACAAGTCAAAATTGAGATATGTAATCAATAATTTAGTTGCATCAGAAATCAGGTCATCTCATTGTTACTTTCTAATCATTGTAGCAGTGATCTAAATCTCTTAATAGAGTTGGTTTAACAACTATTTGTAAATTCTCTAACAAGGTGGCATTTCTATTTGAAGTATCCTAAAGACCTCTAACAAGGCCAGTCCTAATAGGGTGATCAAATCCTCTAACAAGGTCACACCTAATAGTGTGTTTTGTAACCTTTAACAGGGTTGGATCCTAATAATGCTCACTTCAAAAAAGTGAAAATCAGTAACTAGTTGTAATTGGTAGTTTTTCCCAAATTGGGTTTCCATGTTGAATCTTGGTGTTTCTTGTGTTCATGCTATTTATTTTATGTATTTACAACTAAGTTAAATAAGGATAATCATAGATAATATCTTAATATTTTCATGTTAAGTAGTTTCCAAGTTATTTCATTGTTTATCGAGTTACAACATTTTCTAGTTTAAACCGAGTGAATGTGTGTTTGTTGAGTTATTGCAAAATAAAGTTTAATCAAAGTTTTGATTTTTATTGGCATCTAAGGGATCTGATATTTATTCTTGTGGTAACTAATTTTCTCGTCCCCTCCCAGTTACTCCTCTTATATTTACAACAATTGATATCAGAGCTTTTGGTGCTTACAAAAAGGCTTCAAAGACCTAAGCTAAAGATCAAGATATCTTATAGAAGAGAGATTCCCAAGTTGAATGGAGACAACTTTGTAGCATGGAATGAACTTATGAAGTTTCATCTAGCAACCATCAATGATTTAGGTTTGAAATACTTAAACACTGCTTATAAAGATCCTACTGGTAACATGTCTATAAAATAAATTGTTGAAAAGAATAATCATAATATCATGATGATTGACATAACATCAACTCTTAACTATGCTAAATTTGATGAAGTAAAATAATGTGCTATTGCTCATGAAATGTGGCCCAAACTGAAGGATATCTATGGAGGTGATGGTAATGTAAAAAGAGCTAAGGTAAAAAGCTTGAGAGGCTAGTTTCATCAGGTGAAAATGATAGAGGATGAAAACATTGCAAAATATTTTGAAAGAACCAAAGCTAGTCTTAGTGGTATCAAAGCCTCTAGATTAACAATTGAAGATGTACTAGTGGTAAGAAAGGTACTCAAAACCCTTATTTCTATCTATGTAATTAGAGTGTCTACTATTCAAGAGATGAGATGTGATCCAAATAACAATATAACTTTGGATGCTCTAGTTGGAAGACTGACAACATTTGAACTAGATCTCTATGAGAATTATACTCCTATTTCTAGCATTCCTGAGTTTGCATTTGAAGCCAAGGTATCACTCAATAAGAAAACTAAAAGATCTAAAATTAAACAATCTAAAAGTGAAGATGAAGATTGTTTTGACAATGATCTTGAAGCCATTGAAGCATTACTTACAATAAGATATCCCAAAGGCAAAGGAAAGTATAAAGGTAAAATTCCTTTAATTTGTTTCTCTTGTGGAGAAGTTGGACACATAGCTACCAGATTTTGAAATAGAGAAGACACATATGAAAAGAAGCACAGAAAGTACAAAGGCAAGAAGGATTTCAAGAATTTCAAGGACTACAAGGACAAAGGTAATAAATCTTGTTTTATAGCTAAAGATTTAGATAGTAGTGAAGATGATGAAATGGTATATATTGCTATAAAAGATGAATCCAATGATGAAGGATATAAAATAGCACTTATCTCTCATGTTAGCAAGAATGATACATGGATTATTGATAGTGGCTACTCACATTATATGATTGATGATAAAATAAAATTTGAACACATGGAACATTATTATGGTCCTAGTGTGAGATTCGGAAACAATGAACCTTGTTGCATAAAGGGAAAAGGTTGTATCTCACTAAAAAATGAACTTAGATGCGATAATGCTTATTGGATTGAAGGACTAAAGTATAATCTATTGAGTGTGGCACAGTTGAACAATATTGGATTCAAGGTAGAATCCATGAATGGGAAGGCCAAATTGCTAGATGGAAAAGGAAATCTGGTTGAGTCTGGCAAACAAACAAAAGGTAATATATTCTACCTAGATCTCAGTGAAAGTTCACATTTTATTGCTCAAGAAAAATAAAGATGGCTATGGCATAAAAGGTTATGTCATGTGAACTTTGATAATTTGGTCATGATAAGAAAAAATAAAGAGTAAGAGGTATTCCTTGTCTAAGGAAACCTGATATGGGTCTATTCAAAAATTGTCAAATTGGTAAGATGGGAAAGACAAGTTTCAAAACCAAAGACTATCATTTAGAAGAAGTCTTGGAGCTAGTACATATAGATTTGTGTGGATATATTGGAATCGAGAGCTATAATGGAGATAAGTATTTTATTCTATTTGGTGATGATTATTCTAGAATGATGACTATAATGTATCTAAAAGGAAAATATGAAGCTTTTCAGAAATTTAAGTGGTATTTGGAATGAGTAGAGAAAGAAACTAGAAAGAAGCTAAAAATTTTGAGATTAGAAAGAGGTGGTGAATTCATTTCCAATGAGTTCAACGAATTTTACATTGAAAATGAAATTAAAAGACAAGTATCAGCCCCTGGTACACCATAATAGAATAGTATAGCTGAAAGAAGGAATAGATCCATCATGGATAGTGCAAGAACCTTGATGATAGAAAAGAATGTTGCAATCAAATACTAGAAGGAAGTAATCAATACTATAGTGCACAACTTGAACAGAATACAATTGAAGAAAAGCTCAAATAAAACTCCTTATGAACTATGGTATGGCTACAAACCTAATGTAAGTTACTTGAAAGTATTTGGTAACAAATGTTATATCTTGAAGGAATCTAGGAAAGTTAAATTTGATATAAAAGGTGATGAAGACATATTCCTATGATAATCCTGTAGAAGTAAAGCATACAAACATTTGAATTTATCCACTCATAAAATCATAGAAAGTGCACATGTGAGAATTGATGAATTTGCAAAAAAGAGTGAAGAAGAAAGAAATAAAATACCTGAGGATTACAGAAGATTAGTTTACTATGAACCTAATACATTGCCAAATAAAATTAGAAGTTAGGAGGCCTCACCTCCCAAGTCCCCAAAATTTACAAAAGCTATCAAGTTGTAACTTCAGTCATAGTCTGAAGGACCCAAGTTGTAGTTAGAAGCTATTGAGCTATTGCTAGAGAAATCAAGTTTGATGGACCCGAGTCACATAAATTTGGACCCAAGCTTGATATAGAAGATCATGAAGATGTTAGTAGAATGAATTTCAAATCCAAAGTAGCTATGTTAACAAGATATGTGAAAAGGCACCATGCATCTGATCAGATCATTTGAGACAAGTTAGATGGAACAATGACAAGAAACAAATTGAAAGGTACATCTTGACTTGCTAAGTTTGAACCTAGAAATGTTAAAGATGCTTTGGATAATGAAAGTTTTATTGAAGCTATGAATGAAGAAATAGAACAAATAGAGAAGAATAAGATTTGAACTCTTGTTCCTAGACCCAAGGATAAAAATGTAATTGGCACAAAGTGAGTATTCAAAAATAATTTAAATGAAGATGGAAAAGTTTCAACAAACAAAGCAAGGTTAGTTTGTAAAGGTTATTCTCAAGAAGAAGGTATTGATTATGGGGAAACTTTTTCTCTTGTCACAAGATTAGAAGGTGTTAGAACCTTAATAACATATGCAACACACATAAGATTTAAAGTTTATCAAATGGATGTAAAATCTACATTCTTGATGAGGAAGTCTACACAGAACAACCTGAAGGATTTGTAGATCCTAGAAAAAGAGATATGGTTTGCAAATTACACAAAGCATTGTATGTTATCAAGTAAGCTCCCTGAGCTTGGTATGAAAGACTTCATAACTACTTGATAAAGATTGGTTTTCAAAGAACAAATGATAACAATAGTCTGTACATCAAAGAAGGACCAAACAAGAAGATTGTGTTGGTAGAAATATTTGTGGATGACACTTTATTTATAAGAAATTATGACTTATACAAGGAATTTATAGAAGAGATGAGTAAATAATTTGAAATGTCCATGTTTGGAGAGATAAAATTCTTTGTTGGATTACAAATCCAACAAAAGAAAGAGGGTATCTACATTACTCAATCCAAATATATCAAGGAGATACTAAAGAAGTTTGGAATGGAAGAGAACACTTATGTCTACTAGACACAAGCTTTCCAAAAATGATGATTCCAAAGAGATAGATCAGACCACATACAGATGAATGATTCAAAATTTGCAATATGTAGTGCACACAAGGCCTCATATTATAGTATCAGTTGGTATGGTGGCAAGATTATTAGCAAATCCTAAAGAAAATCACATGATGGAAATCAAGAGAATCATGACGTATTTAAAAGGTACTAAAGACTATGAATTATGGTATAAAAAGGAGGCGATTTGAATTTGAAAGCATTCACAGATTCTGATTGGGTAGGAAGTGTTGATGATAGAAAGAGCACAAGAGGTGGAGCATTCTTTCTTGCTAAAAGACTAGTATCTTGGATAAGCACGAAGAAATATTGTATTTCTCAATTCAAAGCAGAAGCAGAATATGAGGCAACATTAGTTAATTGTTCCAATGTTATTTGGTTCAAGCAATAATTGGCATGTATGAAGATAATAATTAAGGATCCAATGGTTATCTTTTGTGATAACACTTGTGCAATTAATATATTAAAGAATCTTGTGATGCATACCAAAACCAAGCACATTGCTATAAAATATCATTTTTTGAGAGGATTGGTACAAGATAAAGAGGTAAGATTAGAATATGTGAATATAAAAGAATAAATTATAGACATATTCACTAAGTCATTACTTAGGGATGCATTTTTGTATCTAAGAGGTAAGTTTGCGGTCATTCCCCTATCTAAAGCTCACTAAATGTAGTTTAGTGATGCATCAACTAGAGCATGTTGAAGATCAGTTAGTTGATGCAATATTGGAAAGGGAACATAGCATATGAATTAGTATATAAGGTACATTAATATTGACTAAATATTGTCTTTGGCATGAGATGTCAAAGAGGGAGAAGTTTTTTTTCATATCTCATAGAAATTTTATTACCTCCAGAGATGTCAAAGAAGGAGAACTTGGTCTGATATCAAAGGACATTTTTCTATCAGAAAAAGATGTTGAAGTCAAAGTTTTGCTGACAGAGGGAGAAACTAAAGGAAAAGGGAGTTCACACTGATAGAGGGAGTTCTCATGGATGAGAATCAAAATTAAACTAAGGATATTTTCCTTACTTTATTCTTGCTCTAAAATTTTTATTGTATTATGACATGTTGTGTTGCCATCAATGCCAAAGAGGGAGACTGTTGGAAATAATTGATTAATTGTGAATTGTCTTTGATGTTACACAAAATGTTATATCATTGTTGGTCAGACTATTTCAAGCTCACTTGGGAAATGAAGATAGTTTATTGTGTCTGTCAAGCATTCTTGAGTTTGCATAGTTTAGAAGATAGTGTCTACCGAGTACACTTGGGTGTCAAAAAAAAGTTTGCAAAAGTTGAGTGTTAACCGAGCTCACTTAGTTAATGAAGGAAATGTTGGATGAAACTAATGTTTGTTGAAAATTAGCTATATGTGGTGATGTAATTATTGTCATTAATGGAACCACATGATGTACATGTTGTAGAAAACCTCAAAAATAATGATACTAAGCTTTTGGTACTCAGAAAATTGTCTAAGTATGAAACTAGTTTACAGAAGTGTATTGTTTTGATGTATAACTTGTTTATATGATGTTATCTATGAGAGAAAGGTTAGATGGAAAAAATATACATATTGATGTGTATAACATCAAACATCAGTATGGATAGTATAGAAAAGAGATATTCATGATTTACCAGTGAATAGAACATCTGAATTAAAAGTAAAGGAATTATTTTGTTTACAAAATAATTATTTGACCAATCGGGGCCAACATCCTAGATGTTTACTCTAATTTGGAAAAGTATATTGTGGTCTTAGCTAACCTAGCATCAATTTGTGAAAAGGCATGGCATTTATGCAAAGACATCTTGTGAAGTCATTTGGAAATAATGTGATATGAAAAGTGATATGTGAACTTTTTGTGAAGTGATATATGCAAAGTTTTTGAGAACCTGATTTTTTGATTCAAGATCGAGCTAAAGTTAGAGATTAGCCAAGAATAAGTTACAACATCTATACATTTGTATTTGAGGAACTTAAAGTTCAGTTACTTGTGTGGACAGTGAGATCTTCCTATAATTGTAGGTGCATGTTTGGACAATGAGCTATTCTTGCATACATTGTACTACAACTCCTAATAGGGTTGGAATCTCCTAATAGGGATTCAAAGTCTCCTAATAGGGACTCCTATGTATTGAATGATTTTATAAACTCCTAATAAGGTCCATCCTCTAACAAGGAACATTTATATTAGTACATCATCTAGTGGGTATCATCTCCACCAGGGTTTTGCCTTGGCCAGGGCCTCCCCAGTTAACAAAATATGGTGTTATGAGTTCTTTTTATGCATGGTTATTATTATTGTTCAACATTACTTGTTTACTTTCTAATACATGGTTCAAAGTAATAAATAATATCTAGTTGGCAACAAAAGTTTGTAGAATACTGATTCATTCCCCCCTCTCAGTATTCCTTATTTCTAACAATGTTAACCAAGCTCACATGGCTACCAAAGGAGCTTTGTGAATATGTAGTGTTAATAGAGTTCACTTGGTTAACATAGGAAAATCCTTTTTGAGTCAGTTTCTATTGAGCAGGGTTAGCTAATGAAGGATTTTCTTGTTTTAGCATATTGAGCCCAATTGTTTTGTTTTTTGGTTCTAGCTAACTGAGGAGATGAATATTAAGTATTCTAAGTTGTACTCAAGCTGACTTGAAAATGTGTAAGATATAACTGTAAGGTCAGGTTGTGGATTGAATTTTCAGAACATAACAAAAGATTTGAAGATGCTTAGAGGAAGTCAATTAGAAGGATAAGTAGAATATCCTTGTTGAGATGAAAAGGTACATTTGATCATGAAGGATCAAGTTTACAAGCCAAAATTGAGATCTGTAATCAACAATTTACTTATATTAGAAATTAAGTCATCTCATTGCTACTTTCTAATCATTGTAGTAGTGATCAAAATCTCTTAACAAAGTTGGCCTACCTACTACTTGTAAATCCTCTAACAAGGTGACATTTCTATTTGAAGTGTCCTAAAGACCTTTAACAAGGCCACTCCTAAAAAGGTGATCAAATCCTCTAACAAGGTCACACCTAAAAGTGTGGTTTTTAACCTTTAACAGGGTTGGTTCCTAATAGGGCTCACTTCAGAAAAGTGAAAATAAGTAACTAGTTGCAATTGGTGGTTTTTTCCAAATTGGGTTTCCAAGTTAAATCTTGGTGTCACTTGTATTCATAATATTTCTTTTATGTGTTTGAAACTAAGTTAGATAAAGATAATCATAGATAATATCTTAATATTTTCATGTTAAGTAGTTGCCAAGTTATTTTAGTGTTTATTAAGTTACAATATTTGCTAGTGTAAACCGAGTGCATGTGTGTTTGTTGAGTTACTACAAAATATAGTTTAATCAGAGTTTTGATTTGTATTTACATCTAAGGGATCTGAGATTTATTTTTGTGGTAACTAATTCAACCCTCCCCTCTCAATTACTCCTCTTATATTTTCCACTAGTTTACAGTTTCCCTTATGGCACCAATTTGCATGGTGTTTGTCTCAATTGAGTTCTGTGAAGATAGATCTATCATTTTGGTGTCCTTAACTTCTATTTTTGTTACTGTTGAGGTGTTCTTCTCAATAGTCATAGGGATTTCTCCTCATGTCTTTGCACTTTGTTTTGTGACCTTTGGCATAGAGGTCATGTATTTAATGATGGCTTCCTCTATTTCCTTGTTTACCTTTTCATAATTTCCTTCCATTAAAAGAATGTCTCTTCTCTTATTTCTTAAAAAGGTCTCAATACCCTTCATCATATTATTTCTATCATCATTAGTGTTAATTTCACAAATATTTCTTATCATATTATGCCTTATTTTCTTATCTTCTTCTATAACTCCTCTTCTTCTATTGATCAACCTATTATACAAGTTCTCTGGTATTTTCCTTTTTACATCTTCAAACCTTTTATTATTCAAAATCATGTTTCTCACAATTGGATTCTCCTACTATAATACTTGTTCAATTGAATGAATTTATTACTTTAGATATAATTTGTACATTTTATTTTTCTACATTTGGTTTCTAGATCTTCTTTCTATTTGAAGTTCTTGCATCTCTTACTACTTTCTTTGTAGGTTTTTCCTCAATATCCTCATCATATTCTAATTCTTTTGATTCATATTCAAAAAATATAAGTGATTTTCCTTTCTTAGTAGGTCCACTTGATTTTTGTTTGACTCTCTTCTTGCTAGGAGACTTAGTGGGTTCAGTCTTCACTTTGGTGAGTCTCTCAAAATTCCTTGTGCTTGGAGGAGTAATAGATTTATCCTCAACTATCTATACTACCTCATCATTTCTTTGCTTTTGGACTTGAGTGGGTTGCACTTGTGCAACTATGGAATAGGGAACAATAGATATCTACGAAGATGACTTTGCTATGGTGACTGCTTCAGAAGGTCATTCCATTACTAGGGGTGTGACCACAAAGAAACCAATCTCTCCACTAGCCTTCATCTCCATGTCTATACCCTTTGCTTCCTCATAGTCTTGTTTAGTCATGCTAGATTCCTCGAGAATTTTTTCAATCTTCTTCTTGACATTCTTCTTTATCTCCTTTCTGTAGAGATTTCTCTTTACTTCTCTGATCTTTTTAGCATAGGTTCCCCATTTGAGACTATTAATTTTTAGATTTGAGTATGATCTTTGCATATGCTTCTATCAAATCATCACTCATTTCATAGCCCATAGGGTCTATGAGCTTAACTCTTGGCTCCACTACCTCCATGCAAGTGACATCTATTTCAACCATGAAATATATATCATCTTTGTATTTCTCCACCAGTGAGGGTGGAATTATGTTTCTTTACTTCATTATTTCTTGGAAGCTCTTCATTATCTTGTTTATGTCTACTACTATCTTCTCCTAAGATTTCTTTCTATAGTAATATGTCACCAAGTTCATGGTGCATTGATTTTTGATCCATTTCCTATTAGGTACATTAAGGAACTGCCTTACTACTTGGAAGGATAGGTGTGTCAGTAGTGCTTCAAACCTAAACATTGCATTTATTTTTTTCTTTACTTTATCTATATTGTTTAATAGTTGATTTCATATAATCTCACACACATTAACTTTCTCCCTCTTCATAGTCATCAAGTATCTTGCATGGATAAATCCAGTAGGTATAGATTTTAACCTTGAATTGTGGTTTATTTTGTAACCAATGATCTTGTTGGTCATGTTGACAATTGGCTAATTGTGATGTGTAATTTTTTTCATTAATGGCAACACATGATGTACATATTGACAGGAAACCTCAAAAATAAAGATACTTAGTATTTGGTTATCAAAAAATTGTCTAAGTATAGAATTTGGCTTACAACATTGTATTGTTTTGTTTATAACATGTTGCAAATGTCATATTATGAAAAGAAAAGTTACATGGAGATAGTATGCATGTTGGTTATGATGTGTATAACCTTGGAAGTTTTTATAGACTATACAAAATAGAGCTAATCATGTTTTGATGATGTAGGACAACACAATTGAAGGAAAGAATTGTTTTGGTTGCAAAATAATTACTTGTCCAATTAGGGCCGACACCCTAGATGTTTAATCTAACTTGGAAAAGTGAATTATGGTATTAGCTGACCCAACAATATTTTATGTAAAGGCATGGTATTTATGCAAAGGACTTCTTGTGACAAGAAGTGTGCAATATTGGTGTATTAGTACTATCTTGTAAGATTACAAAGTGAGCAAACTTTTGTGAAAGAAATATATGCAAAGTTTTATCTGGTGATCCAAGATCAAGTTGAAGATCAAAGATCAGACAAGGAAGAAAAATAATAGTAAATTACCTGTTGAGCAGTGAGCTCTTCTTATAGTTGAAAATGCATGTTTGGGCAGTGGGCTTTTCTAGCATACATTATACTACAACTCCTAACAGGGTTGGAATCTCCTAATAGGGACTTCTTATACTAAATTCGCTCATAGACTCCTAACAAGGTCCATCATCTAGCAAGGAACTTATATATCAGTATTATCTAGTGGGTATCATTCCCACCAGGGTTTTCTCTTGGCTAGGATTTCCCTAGTTAAGAAAATATGGTGTTATGAGTTATCTTTGTTTATTGCTACTATTACTGTTCAGCTTTACTTTATTGCTTTGTTATGCATGGTTTAAAGTAAGTAATAATATATAGTTGGTGACTAAAGTTTGTATATTCCTAATTCACTCCTCCCCCACCCTCTTATTAATCCTTATTTCTAACAATTGGTATTATAGAACAATTACTTTGAAGATGCTTAATAGCTTAACTAAGATCCATATGGATATGGAATAGTTGATGAAGTACCTCGAAGAAGCTCTTGAACAAATTGATAACCATACTCAAGAAAGAGATAAGCTAAAGGATAGATATGAAGACTCCAAAGTATACATTGGTCAGTTGAAGAAAAAGATTGATCATTTGAAATCAAAGCCTGAATCTACTGAATCTTGAACTACTGATGATGACTATTCAAAGTTAAATATTGAGTACAAGATCTTGAAGCATGAGTTGAAGATTACAAATCTAAAGTTAACTTTGAGAAATGATCCTAGCAAAGTTGAATCTAATTTAAAGACTGAAAATGCAAATTTGAGAGCAAGTCTAACAAAGAAAACATCTAAGTTTGAAACATCAAAAGAAGATCATGAAGAACACTATAAGTTCAATACTATTGTGGAAGGTGAATTCACACAATGCAAAAATAGCTTGAGAAACTTTATTTTAGCAGAGAAAAGCTTGATGATTTAATGTCTATATAGAGACCTTATGACAAGACTGGTCTTGGTTATCTAATTAACATGCCTGAAAAGAAACCTAAGATTAAATTCAATTCGAAAGAAAAAGAAAAATTTGATGATAAGATTTAATCCAACCAATCTACTAAGAAACCTAAAGAAATTGAGCAAATCAATGAAGTTAAAATCTTGGATGAACCAAAGTTAGTGGAGACTCCCAAAACAACCAAGTATGAATTTAGAGGTAAGTTCTTTTTATGTAATGAAATAGGTCATATAAAAAGAGATTGTACTAATAAGTCTTTTAATCATGTTAAGGACTTTTATTGTCATAATTGTCATGGTATGGGTCATAATGCAATTGATTGTAGAAACCTAAGTATGATAATGATAGAAGAAATAGTAGAATGTCTAGAAATACTAACCCTGCAAATAGAAGAAGATCTAATGAAAGGAAATCTAGAGATAGATGATGTTAAGATGATAGAAGATAGATCATGTGTTATAAATGTAACAACTTAGGACACATCGCTTAAAATTGTCATGCACCTAATGATCAACAAAATCCTAGAAGTAGAGCACCTGTATATCAGTTATGCAATAACTTCAAACACACAACAAAGTACTATAGAATGGACAAAAACTTTGGAGATAGAAGAAGTAATGGAAGAAACTTTGGGAATAGAAGGAATGATGGAAAGAACACCAGAAATGATAAAATGAACTGGGAAAGAAACTCTAGAACTAGCAAAAATAATGAAGAACAAAGAAAAATGGTAAGTGAACTTTGAGAAGAACTTAATGAAGCATTCATGAAAGGAACAAATATCTCAAAAGAAAAGTTAGACGATGATGAGATAGGAAGATCGAAGTCAATTGTTGAGTTTGTTTTAATTAAGTTGAATTAAGCTTGTTCATAGCATCAGTATTTGAGAACTTCATGCAAAGATTGAATAAGAAGTAGCGAAGTTGGGAAAAGGTGTATCTAGTTATGTTTAGATGGTATCTAAGCTCTCTTGTGATCTAGAGCTCATCTAAACAAGTTATGATGAAATTTAGAGTTACTAGTATTATGGTAAAGATTGATTCTGTAATAGAAGATGAAAAGTATATTTTTGTAGAGAATTTCATGATGCAAAGTTTTGAGGACGTTTATCATGATGGAGGGAGGTTATAGTAAACCTTAGGTGACATCTAAAGGTTGAATGGATAAGTTTGAGTAGTTATCTAACTATAGAATATAATCCATAGCTTTTTCATAGTTGTGAAGTGTGTAATAAATGCAATTTCAAGTTGATGAATGGAGTAAAAAATTAAATTTTATTTCATTACAAACTTATTCAAAGTGAAGAGAGTTCTAAAGTGAGTTGTTAGAGAGATTTTGAAGCAAGCCCTATTTTCAAAAAGAGGTATCTTATCATTTTTCTGCAAATTTGTTTGCTAAAAGTTCATATTGATAAGAATTATGGATATGTCAGTTGTTGATAGTGTTGAAAATGAGGATAGACTTAAGTTTAAGGTAATTTTCATAAAACCTTGTGATGGAAACCCTAACTTTGCATTGTCTATCACTCTGAATAGTGTAGTTTACCTTGAAGATGTAGAAAATAATTTAAATTGCAAGTTTCTATCAATTGGCAGTGAATATATGAATAAGGATATGGAATTGGTCTTTAACCACGACATGATTATGAAGCCCAAATTTGATCACTTAAAGGAATTTGATTTGTTTAAGTATCATTTCTATCACGAGCTAAACATAGATGAATGGACTCAAATCATATTGAGTAGGATACACGATGGCAAATTATGGATGCAAGATAATATAGTAGACATTTTTGCTGATCTGGTTCATGAGGTAATTGGTCTTAGGAAACAAGGTAGTGTACCCATAGGAGAGAAGATGGTTAAGAAGAAAGTAGAAAGTTACACTAAGGTAGTATACAATGGGAAAGCCATGGTAATCAACTTCATCAAGTAGGATGATGTGAGACTTCTTAGTAGAATTATTGCTTATTTAGTTTGTGCAAGTTCTAAGATGGATGAACTTTTAGCTGGATTTATTTATGTAGCTTACAAGATGTGTGTAGAGAAAGAGAAAGTTAATTTGAGTGAAATACTAAGAATAAAACTCTTGGAAAACCTTGAAAAGATTAAGAGGACAAAGAATGGTAGGATGATGTGAGACTTCTTAGTAGAATTATTGCTTATTTAGTTTGTGCAAGTTCTAAGATGGATGAACTTTTAGCTGGATTTATTTATGTAGCTTACAAGGTGTGTGTAGAGAAAGAGAAAGTTAATTTGAGTGAAATACTAAGAATAAAACTCTTGGAAAACCTTGAAAAGATTAAGAGGACAAAGAATGGTGTGTTTAGATTCTAATCATTGATAAATCACATATTCTTTCATGTGCGAAAGAGATTTCTTTACTTATAAATAATAGATATAATGAGTAGTGATAGATGCACTATGGAAAAGAATATACAGGTATGAGGAAGGTACCCTATAGACAAAGTATTGGATAGTGGAAACCTAATAGTGAAAACTTTTCAAAATGAGATGAAACAAAGATTTAGGATTTCACCAACAATTGTGGATAGGTTCAAGGAAGATGTTTGTATATTAGTCGATACAAATCCTACTTACATTCAAGCAGTAGAACCCTGGGAGACATTTTTGGATCCTTTGAGATATGAGTTAAGTGGTGATGTTGTAGTTGGCTACATTGATTTTTTGTTGAATTTAGAGAAAGATAAAGCTGAGTATAGATTTGGCACGTATGATGAGATCACACAACATGCTCATCGAGCAACCTTGGAGAAGGCATCTCATAAGAAGGTTGAGTCAATCATGAAGAAGGCATTATCTAAGGTTGGAATGATAGAAAGTGAATCTGAGGCTAAGAGATAGACAATGAAAGAAGGTGTATTAAACATACAACCATTGTCAATTTTAGATGCTGAGACAACTTTGAGATAGAGCATACCATATGTAGTAGTATTTGATGTTTAGCCAAGTGAACAAAAAATAAATCAAAAAGATTAGTTGAAGCAATGACTACTAAGACTAAGAGAGTCAAACAGATGGCTACAAGACCTAGCAAGAGGTAGAAAGCATTGCTGACAATTGAATCTAGTGATGATGAAGAGGTTTAGGAATAGGAAACCAAACAAGTTGAAAATGTGACTCCACCTAAAAAAGTAGTAAGAAAAGCCCGAAAACCATGGAAGCCAAAGATGGAGAAGATTAACATGGAAATTGCCAATGAGGGAAACTTTTTTTAGATGAAATTTTTTTATGATTAATATAATAATTTCAAGAAGGATCAAATTTTTTGGTGTTTTAAAACTACTCAGCAACAAAATGCTCAGTACAAAGATGACACTAATCACACAATCTAAAGACTAGCCAATTCTTATTAACAATTGTATGTGCAAACCATTTGGGCCCAACTTCAACAAAACCAAGGGTGGTTTTCTACTCTTCAGGCTCTGCAAAACCAGTGTGGGTATACCTAGGGATGGTTCAAGACTAGGAAACATTGTATGAGGATTTTTCTAGTTTCATTTTGATTCTCATCTCAAATTCTCAAATACATGCATAATTAATGACAATTTGTTAAACACATCCCATATAACAGATCTGGCCAAAATTCTTCTATAGATCTGCAAGTATTCTCAGCAATAGTGGCTAACTGAAGCTAAAACATTCCATGCAAACAAGTATAGGCCAACTTTGAAAATTTTCAAGAAATACAAGTAAAATTGATTATAATTCTGCATTTGAAAACCATTTATGATAAATCTCTCTTTCAGCTAAATCAATTTGAATAGTGCCTAATCCATTGGGGTTCAGAGTCTACAGAAAATCCTTAGATCTAATTTGTTGCCTTATAAAAATTTTTATCAGCAATTCTTATCATAATTCATCATTCAAAAAATCCTTTCCACTACTACAGCAACCTTATCAAATTCCTCAAAGCTTTTCCCTAATCCATTGAATTAATAGTAGTGATGAATAGACATACAACTTAACTGGATTGCATTCAATTGCACAAGCCTTTACTTATACAATATCAAGATAACCAAGTAATCAAAAGGAGACAAGATTCAGAAAGAACTGATATGGGGACAACTCATAATTTGTATTCCTTTTCTTTGAAAATTGTATGCATTTACAATAAACTTAGAATGAACTTAGGAAGAAACACAGGGATCATTCTATTATTCATGTATTCTCAGGAACTAATAGAGAAAATACATCACAAACTTTCTCCAAACAATGGACCAAAAATAGACTAAGTATATCACTTAGAAAAAATAGAATTCAGACCCTTTCTCTAGCCCTAGAATCTCACTTATATAGTGTGAGATGCAACAAGCTTCAGGCTAAGAGAAAATGATAGGTGTCTTTTACAAAGTTTTACATACACCCATCACAACAAGACAACACTGCGAATAATAGAAAGACTAGTACATTGAACATTCCCTTGTGGGCCCATTTCTATTATTCCCTTTGGAAAGACAAAATATTATAATTAGATTCCTTTAGTGCTCTGGTTCCTCAGGATAGGTAGCCATCAAATGTGATAATGATGAGTCATCTCCTGCTACCTAAGGATCCTCTTTGTCCTTATCATCAGTGGTAGGGGTGGCTTCTACTTTTGTACCCTCTTCCTTGTCGTCATCCTCCACCTCATCACCTCCTTTTGTCTGTTCTAAAGACAAAAAATCTTCTTTCCACATATTATAGGTGATATCTTCTAGCCAATCAAAATTCAAGGCTTCTCTTTGTACAATTATCAGGGAATTTGCAATTGCCTCCATATCAACTAATTCTGTTCTGATGAAGTTATAGAATATCTATACTTTAACCAACTCCTCATTTGTCATAGCCCAAAACAAGTGTCTAGTTTCATTTATAACTTTATTTATTCTCTCACAAAAAATCTCATCTAACTTCCTTTTCCATTCCTCCTTTTCCTTTATTTTATCAACTGAATTTAGAGCACAAGGGAATAAATCAAAATTTTCAGCAAAATACTTGGAAAAACAATTAGTTAATCTTCTATAGAAAGAATTTTTCTTATCATCAAAACCTTGCAACTTAGTTAGTAAATCAAAAATTCCTTCTATCTGATGATAGGGCAGCTGGATGACAGATATACACATAGTAGTAATGTCTTCATTTCTTTCTGTCCACTTCTATACAAGAGGTCTGAATACACCTTCATCTCTCTTTAATTCATCCCTGATGGATGTAATCCCTACCAATAAATCAAAAAAAGATGGCCACTCAATTCTATCTACTAAATACATTATACCTTGCTTTATTTTCTCCTCAAACTGATTATTTAGTTCTACATGCATTGCATACAACTTATTCTTTTCTTCTTCAAAATCCTCTACAGTGTAGAACTGTGGCCTTTTAGGGGTATCTGGTACCTCAATAATTGGAGTGGACTTGAAAGGCTCAATAGGTGGCCTAGGAGGGAATGAAATCCTGCATTTGCTAGTCTCTCCTATTTTTCTTTTCCCTAGTACCTTCTCCATTTGGGATACTTTATTTTCCAATGATTGTATCTGCATAGCCCTTTCCTCATATCCTTTCAAAACTTCTTCAAACCTCGCATTGAGTTGGGAAAATCTATCTTCTTCCTAGCCAAATATGATACTACCAAATTTTAGCATTTCTAAGGCCATTCCCATTATCTACTTACTGCCTACCTCACCAGCCCTGAAAACTGTCAATGTAGTAGTATGTTCTGTAGTGGAAAGTTCTTGAATTCTAGTCTTATCTCTTTTTTCAATTGACCAAATAACAAGGGCATGGTGGTCATTACTAAATTTGACTCCTCTATGAGCCTGTAATATCTCTTCTTTAGTTTTAAACTAGACGTCCTTTTGCTTCCTGATTGAATAAAAAACCATTCCATTCACTATATCCCATTGTGGCAAAATAAGGACTCCTAACTATTTAATCATTTTTCTTATGGCCTCAAGGGTAAATTGAGCAAAATCATTCAAAAATTTAGACTTTACCTCCTCCTTAATAGCAGAATCTAATTTATCAGGTTGTTCTACCTTTATTTTTTCACAAGTCTTCTCAAAATTTCCTATATTTAGCCTCCACAAAAATCGTGCAAAAGCTCTAGACTTCACAAAATGTTCATCATTAATAAACCTCTCAGATGCTTGGGAAACTATAGGGTCAATCTCCTTACCTTGGTAATCAGCAATAGTTAAATCCAAGGAATGTGTAGGTGGTTCCTGAGGCTCTCCAATCTCCAAATCCATAGAGGTAACAATCACATCTCCCTCTCCACCAATTTGTCTAAGTTGTTCTCTGAGAGATGTTTCATCATCAATTTTGGTTGGAGACTGGCTTGTGGAATATTGTTCCATTTGGGAAGAAGACCCCTAATCTAATTTTCACCTTTTTGGAGAGCTAGCTACAGATGGACTTCTTGACCTTGGCCTCTGATGCAGGGGTGTTTGTTGCACACTTTGAACCATGACATAACCTACCCTTCTCTACAATGTATACTGGCCAAGAGCCACTATATTTTTTCTGCTTATCTTTTTTTGTACTTTTGCAACCTTGTCTTAATATGCCTTAACATATGCATCCTTCTTCTCATTCATGGCTTGTATTATCACAGAAAAATTATTCATTAATGCCTGCATCTTGGCTCCCCAATATTTTTTTTCTTTCAATGGATCATAATGGAGGTCAAAGGCATAAATAAATTCTAGCATTTTTCTATATACTATCCATTTCTCTATTCTCAATTCTTGCTCTTGTAGAGTAAAAATATTTCTAATCACATCCTCTGGATAGTATACTTGATGCACCATGTGGGAAGCTTTTATTCTCTCTCTTAAGAGATCATAGAATCCTACAGGGTCAGTAAACCTAGCATGAGAGTCTGCCATGTTATATCTATCTAGGAATAAATTTAAATGCTTCCACCCTTTCCTTACAAAAATAAAATCATGTGCTATAGTAAGAATTGGAAAAAATGTTCCTTCCTTAGGCAACTCCCTCTGATCTATAGTGCCTATTTGCCATAACAACTCAGTTATTCCTACCTTCAAAGGCACATGAAATGGTAGCACATGAGGCTTTCCTAGGAAGCCATATACTCTTATCACTATTGAAACATTATAGGGAATAATGTCCCCCCAATTATGACTTACCAGCAATCCTTTTGCATGGTCCTTGGGTCTGACCAATTCTAACAGTGTTTGAGGAATTCTAGAGCTGTCTCCTCTCAAAAGCAATCTAAGCCTAGATGCAAAATATCTGTCAAATCTCACATAACTGGCATCTCTAGCTTCTGAGGTCATATCCGCACTCCACAACTACACTAGATTCCTCTCTCCATCCCTAGTTGTTTCCAGCTCCATACCCTTGGAGAAGAAGGTATATCCCTTGTATAAGCATACATGCATAACAATGAATACCAACGGAATGGTTTGTTGACTTTTCCCCTTGCTATTCCCACCAAACCATTGTGAATCTCTTTTTCTAGAAAAGTGGCAAAATCTAGAATAGTACTCATTCCAAATTGAAGAGTTTGAGCCATTACGAGAATAATCGAGCCTGGGATCTACTCGGCTTCATTCATTCCAAGAATTTTACAAAGAGAAGTATATAATGCGTGAGCCTTGGGGTGAAAATTTCTTTTCAATAATGGCTCGGGTGTGCTAGTAGTAATCACAGGCAAAGTTCCAACTCTAGCAACATGCTCCTACAATGGCCCTGTCCTCAAGTGCATTCTTTGTGCATCATATCTCACTTGTAAATCATCCATATCAATGATTTCATGTACAAGGTGGTTAGGGTTAAGGTTGAAAACTTCACTGAATAGCTCAAGGAAAACCCTACAAAGATTAACTCCAGAATGATTCTTCACCCATCCCATAATAGGATCATATTTCTTAGCCAGGTTAGTCAATAGATCACTATCAAAGAAAACTGAAGGGACTGTTAGCTTTCCAATGTTGAATTCCTAGACATTGCTCATGGGGTATCTAAATTCCATTCTGAGAATTATTTTTTGAACAATTGCAAACCTTCCATAGATACTTGGGCATCTCTTACCCAATTTTCCCTATCATAGAAACCCTCAGCCACAACTACCCTAGGGTTCTTAGGAATGAGCTCCCTCCCTTTAGTTATTTCATGTACTGACAAGGGAAATTGCTCTAGGAAATCATCATGCACAACCCTCTTGAAATAGTCATTTTGCCCAAAAAATTCCTTTCGTGGAGGCATTTTAAAGTTTCACACTCTTACAATAGCAAATTCTGGATTTCTACAGGTTACAGATTACTTACCTGCCAAATTTTCCCTTCTTTCTCTGCAAATTCTCTGAAACCATTGAGAAATTTTGTGCCCTTGCTCTGGAAATCTTTTTTCACTCTGAGAGAATTTGCAACTGTGCACTTCAATAATGGAGATTTTTCATATCATACCAGAGCAATGAGGTCGTACGAAGGAAAGTTTGAGTCATATTAATTCCTGTAACTGTTAGTTTTGTGTTACATTTCAAATTTGAATCTAACCCATTGATCTCTCCAAGATCGGATGACTTTATTTCAAAATAAAATTCCTTTTAAAAATATCAAGCCCTAAGCCACGTGTCAAAAGGGTGCATGCCTGTATTACTTAAAATTTTTGCAACTTATTATTGCGGGTATGCATTATCCATTGATCTTTCCCGAATCAATGGTGGGCAAAAATCCTTTTCTTTGATGGCCCACTCAACTGACTTAACCAATCAAAAATCATCCTTTTACAATGTTTTTTGATAGATTTGAATGTGGCATTAAAACCTTTAGCACCCATGACATCATAGCTTTCAACTTGGCATACCTGTCACACTCGACTAATGAGCACACTTGCTTCATCTAACCTTTCCAACCTAGCATGACTCAGCATTCCATTTAAGTCTTGGTCCCACTGTGCCCACTTGCCTGCATTATTTAAATGTCATGCAAGTCCATATTATAGGGAAGCACTAACCCTAGATCTTATTCAGATCGACAACGATCACAAATTCTCTATGACTTCTGAGCAAGCCCATGATGTCATACTATGCCATGCATCACAATACCACTTTTTGACATTTCTTAAATTTCTTGCACCTTGGAGTTGTCGGGAAGTGTCGCTCATTGATCAAGGTGAGATCAACGATCAGATCTATTCACATTTGAACAGAATCTAATCAGCTATACTAACCAATAGGAAACCTCCATATGAGTTCATGCCTTCTAACAACATTCCACACTAGCAGATCCCATATCTTCTTCTGAGAAAGAAAGTACTTGACATCATTCAGTCCACATGTTATGCTGGTGCATTCTCACTTTTCTTATCTAACAAGCATTTTCAAATTATGAGCTTGCGCCAGTCGTTGATCTTCAAAAGATCAACGGTGACACTGATTAGATTTTTTGAGTTAAAATTTTAGACATCACCATGGACATGTGTCTGCATGGTGCATTCCCACTTTTTTAAAACTTCACTCAAGTTTCAAATTGCGGGCAAGCACCCTTCATCGATTAGGATAAGATCAACAATCAGAAACAACTCTGCATTCTACGCTTGCATTATCCACTTAGGCCAATGGAATTTCTACTTTCAACCCACGTGTTCTGACTCATCTGACTATTGCATTAATCTCTGACACATTTTGCACCCACATCATAAGTAGTTCCAACTAAGCACAAGTGGCAGACCACATGGTGTGATTCAACATTCTTCCATAATCTAGCCCCACTATGACACGTGTCACAAAGGTGCATACCCACTTTTCTTATCTGACTTGTAGCTTCATAATGCGAGATTGCATTAATCATAGATCTTTGAAAGATCTATGGTTGATAAGACTTCACTTCCATTCGGTAGTCAAAATTCTTCAATAGCACATCTGGCGGTATATGTCAGCAATCATTTTACAGTGTGGCACACTACATCATACAATTAAAACTATTCGACCCCACCTTGCCACATCTCAAAAAATTGCTTGGCCGCATTATTTATCTCTCGTGCATCTTCAAAATGCGGGCATGAACTAGCCTTTAATCTCTGATAGATAAATGTTCATAAAATCAGGCAATTTGAGTGCTATGTTGGCTGTAGTGATGAATGAAGTACCTCCACCCATTCCAACTCATCTGACACAAACCATGGAGGACATCTCATCATCATTTTTGAGAACAACTGGCCCATCTTGTCAAACTATGCCACTTGTCCAATTTTTGCTTCCCTACATTATTTATTTGACGAGCATCTCCTTCTTGTGGGAAAGTGCTAGCCCTTGATTCAAATGAAATCAATGGTTGACACTTCTTGGTGATAAAGGCATATTCTCTATTGGTAATTCAGCCAATGACATCACAGGAAATCCAGAACATGCACAAAAAGAATTGACAAACCTGCAAAAGTTTCTGACAACTTATGACTCCTTTTACGGTTCACTAGAAATTTAGTAAGGTGAAGGCTATGTGTCACCAATTTTCATGTCCACATTATTTAAATACCTTGCATCTTGAAATTGCAGCATGCGATACTCGTTGATCTAAACAAGAACAACAATCATAAAGACTTTGTGTTATCAGAGGTATTTGCTAATAGAATGATTAAGAAATTTGTAGGCTAAGCACAACCATGTAAGATTAAACAAAATATAATGAATTCATGCTTGTGCAAGCCCTTCCTTAGGTAAAAGATATACCAAAAAACATTTTTCTGAGAATATTTCTTGAGGGTTTTAAAAACTAGGGCAATCTAAAGATTTGAAAAATACAAGGAACAAAACCCTAACTTTCAAAATTTCAAGACTCAAATAATTTTTCACTAAATATTACTATAATTTCTGCATTGTGAAAAATTAGACCAACAGTGGCTCTATCTGGGGATGATAGACTACCTGAGTCTATACAAGAATTTAGAATCTATGGAGGAGCAGACCACATATTTGGTGCAAAAAATGACAACTTCTTCAGAGAACACTGAACAACACATAGAAACAAGAAACAAGACTACATAGGGATATTTACAAGGATTTAAAGAATATATAGAATGTTTAAACCCTAAAATTACTATTCATGGAGAAAATAAGTATTTTTCAAGAAAAATACCTCTTCAAGAACTGTCCATGAACTGGCAGTTCAAGAATATTGTCCGATAAATCTTTGAGAATATAAGAATCCTCACCCCAAGTATTTTCAATCTAATAAGGGCCTAACCAGATAGGATCAAATTTGCCATGTTTTCTTTTATCTTCTATCCTGACATTCCACATAAGGACCAAATCTCCACTTTCAAATTTCTTTCTTACTGTCCTCTTATCATATAGTGGTTTAACCTATAATTGCAACTTTTGGTTTCTTATTGATGCTTCTTTCCTGGTCTCAGATAGCCTCACTAGTTCATCCAACTTTTCTTACATATCATCAATGATATCCTCATCATACATTTGAATGTAGTTATACAAGCCTATTAGGTTTTTCTGAGGCATTCTTGCTTGGATTCCATACACCATATCAAATGGAGCTACACCAATGGCTTTCTTCATAGTTACCCTGTCAGCCCATATTGCTAATTGTAACTTGGAATCCCATGCTTTCTTGTTATCATCCAAGGTTCTTTCAATGACTTTTAATAGGCTCTTATTCATGGATTCAGCTTGTCCATTTCCTTGTGGATGATAAGGAGAAAATGATGATCTTGTTATTCCATACTTATCACAAAATTTAATGAATTCCTCAGACCTGAAGCACATTGCATTGTCTATTAAAATTCTTTGACGACAACCAAATCTAGAAATAATATTATTTAGTAGGAAATTGTTGACAACTTTACTTGTTGCATTTCTTGTGGGGATAGCCTCTACCCACTTTGTAAAGTAGTCAGTAGCCACTAGAATCCAAGAATAGCTAGTGCTAGACTTGGGGGATATCTCTCCTATGAAATCCATACCCCACTATTAAAAGGGTTCTTGAACCTCCATTGGCTTCAATGGAGTGTTACCTGAGAACTTCAGTTTTCTAGCAAACCTCTAATAAGGGTCACATTTTCTAATCATAATTTGAGCATCCTTGAAAAGAGAGGGCCACCAAAATCCAGCCCTCATGACTTTATGTGCAATAGTCTTGGCCATATAGTGTCCTCCACACACTCCAACATGCATTTCATTTAAGACCTCTTTTGCCCTTTCTTGATCAATACATTTCAACAACACTACCTTAAAATTTCTCCACCATAAACTGCCTTGGAAAATTATGTATCTGATGGCTTGTAATTTAGTACTCCTCTTTTCATTTTCAGGCAAGTGGGGAGGGGCTTCCATGTGTTGCAGGTAATAGATAACATTAGTGTACCAATCACAATGATCCATGTCACATAAGTCGGGTCTGAGGTCATCAACTACCACATTTATCTGATTGGCATCTAAATTAGATTCAGCCATGAGTTTTGCCAAACCTTGACCTCTTACCAACTTAGTTATCTTTATTTCAATATTAAATTCTTGGATCCTATTGATCCATCTACACCTTCTACCTATTACTTCCTGTTGAGAAAATATGTCCTTCATAGCTACACTGGGTACAAAGGCAATAACAATAGCACCTACTAGGTAGCACCTAAAAGCCTTTATAGCCTTTACCAAAGTATATGCCTATTTTTCATTTATCTCATATTTTAGTTTAGTAGGCTGTAGTGACTTACTGAAAAAGGCAATAGGTTGTTCATATCCTTCTTCATTTTTCTACAACAAGACTGTAGCTACAGTGTGAAAGGATGCAAAAGAAAAAATGTACATAGGCTTTGAATAATCTGGGGTTCTAAGGACTGGAGCATTTTTTATTAAAATTTTAATATCCTAGAATGCTTGTGAGGGTTCACCATTCCAATCTATAGTAGCTTCCTTCTTGAGCATCTTTGAGATAGGTCTGCTCATTTCGGAAAAATTGGTAACAAACCTTATAAGAAAATTAACTTGGCCAAAAAAGGATTGAATTCCTTTTACATGCTTTGGCTTGGGGACTTTATCAATAGCTATTACTGTCTGAAGATCTATTTTCACCCCATCTTTAGACACTATATGTCCTAGTAATCTGCCTTCTGTCACCCCAAAAGTACATTTCTTTGGGTTCAAGGATACTCCATTTTTCAGAGCTTTGGGAAAAAATTTCTCCAAATGCCTGCAGTGATCCTCATCCTTCTTAGAATATGCTGTAAGATCATCCTGGTATACAACCATAAATTTGTCAATATAATCATGAAATTCCACATCTATAGCTCTTTGGAAAGTAGCTCCTACGTTAATCAAGCCAAATGGCATCCTTACATATACATATGTTCCCCATGGGGTTGTGAAGGCTGTCTTAAATTGTTCATTCTCCTTTACCAAAACTTGATTGTACCCAGAGAAACCATCCATCATGGACATTAATTAAGAACTAGTTACTTGTTGTAACATGGCTTCCATATTTGGTAATCCATAATTATCCTTCAAGGATGCAATGTTCAAGTTCCTAAAATTGACACATAATCTTATGTCTCCATTTTTCTTTCTGATAGGTACCAAATTTGAAAGCCATGTGGAATGTCTAATTGGTTTGATTACCCCCCCATCCCTTAGTTTCATCAACTTTTCTTGCATCTTGGGAGCCAGGGTAGGGTTTACTGGTCTTTGTTTCTGTCTAAAAGGTTTTACATTGTCCTTTAGTGGTATGACATGTTGGAAAAAATCTTCCCTATAAGCCTTAAGGTCATCATATGACCATGCAAAAACATGTCTATACTTCCTAAGCAAGTCAATTAATGGTTTTCTAATTTTAGTAGGTAGATTTTTGCCAATACAAGCCTTTTTTGGAGCTTCATCAATACCAAGGTTTATCTCTTCTAATTCCTGAGGCTTGGGGTCCTTAACTCTTGGTTTGACTCTATCCTGATTATCAAAAATAATTTCCAAGACCACTAACCCCTTTGGTACCTTGTTGGTTTTCAATAGCATGATCTCCTAGCCAAAAATGGTTTCCTTACCATCTATGGTTTCAATTAATTCACTGCAATCCATTTCCTGGCCATGCTACTTGTCTTCATTTAACAAAAAAATTATAATGTCTTTTTCATCTTCAAAGACTTGCCAAGTTTCAATGTTATCAGGTATTGAAGGTCTGCTCTATACTTCATTTTGAGAAATTCTAGCAAATGATATCTCCTTAGGTCAGATTGCTACATTTGCTAATAAATCTGCCATTTTATTTTGAGTCCTATCTCTCCATGAGATACCAAATGCATCAAAATATTCTATCTGATCCCAAACTGCATTTTTATATTGTTTCAATCTCCTGTTCTTTGATGCATAGGTTTCTTTTATCTGGGAGATAACTAGTTTAGAATCACCTATGACATGCAATTTCTTAATTCCATGATGTGTAGTAACTTTCAATCCTAGCAACAAGGCCTCATACTCGGCTATGTTATTTGTGCAAGAAAACTTCAAAGTGAATGAGTATCTGAAAGTATTTTTCTCAAGGGAAACAAAAACTACCCCTACCCCTACACCCTCTTTTGAACTTGCCCCATCAAAAAACATTGTCCATAATACTGGTGAGTTCATACAACACTCAACTTCATGTTCAATTATGGTAGGAAAATTCTCAACTTCTTAAATAATCAATTCATCTCTAAAAGCATTGACACCAGTGTCCAAGAAACAAGTGGAGTCTCTATCAATTTCTTCCCCTAAAATGTGACTGACCCTAGGCTCTCTATTTACCTTGACAATTTTATCTCCAATATGAAAAGTTGCATAAGTCAAATCACATTGCAGGCTTCCCCCCATAACAACACTCCATTTTTTGGAGAGAAACATTCCATAGTGTGGAGTTATATCCACTACAAGGATAGACATGGTTAACTCTACTTCAAGACATGCAACTAATTTGAATGGTAAAGCATTTATGGTGCCTATGATAGGGACTTCCCTAGCATCCATTCCTTTGCGTCTGCCCTGCTTGGTGTCCACTTTCAACCCTAAGGCTTCCACTACTTTGAAAGGCATTATGGTGTTAGAAGCTCTTGAGTCTATCATAATTTTTTTTAGGGTCTTCCCTTTTATGATCAAACTGAGGAAAAATGGGTCAAGATCTTCTATAAAGGCCATTGAGGAATCAACTAAAAAAATTTGGGGAATTTGGGATATGATACCACTATCCTCTACTACTAATGGGGTTTGTTGGACAATAGTTTTTTCTATGATAGTATTTCTATTTCCTATCCCTCCTAACCATGATAAAGCCTTGCTATTATGCTCTTCAATTCTAAGAAGTTCAAACAAAGGTACTTTCACAGTTATTTGAGACAACATGGATATCATATCAACAGGTTCAACAATAGTGGGTTTTACAAGAATACTTGGAGCTAAAGTCTTTTGAACAATAGGCACCACTGTTTGCTTGATAGTGTTAGGTCCTAACTTCTTTCCTTACACAACTATTTTTGTTGTTTCATTTGTTTGAAATTGAACCTTCTTTTTTGGTTCCCACTTTTTAACCTTGCTATCTTTGATCTTAGGCACATCTATATTGACCTTCTTACTTTCATCATTCATTTTATGGGTAATGTCTTTGATGAATAAACTCGATGGCTTTCCAGCATCATTATTTACTGTTCTATTTCTCAAATTGTAGTTACTATGGACTTGGGAAATCATTTCTGCTGTAATTCTGTCAATCTCCTCTTTGGAGGGCATTCTTAAGCTTGTGTTACCTACATCAAAGGATGTAACACATACCTTATCTTCTTCATAACCTTCATCATCTGAAAGCACTTGCTAATGATGTAAATGATAAGAAATTCTCTGATTGGTAATACCATTTTCAAGTTCCTCAGAATTAGAATCTATAAAGTCATCACACATGCTTACCATATTGCAACTTATGTCATCATGGCTTTTCTTTTCACTTTCTTCTTCAAGTTGCATGCCCTGATCTTGGGCAAATGACTGAGCAACAACACAATAATAAGAAAAATGAGGTGATTGGCATACAATGCACCATGGTACATCATCATTCATGTTTACAGTGTTCCTTTGCAGGGGATCTAGGGTACCCTTATCCTTCACATTTTGTGTTGGGTTGGGGACTAGCTTACCATCTTTCCACTGGGTGGTGTAAGGGTAATTTTGCATTCTAGGTTGCCTATTGAAACTATTTTTATTTATAGGGGTTTTCTCAACAACATTTGGCTTATTGAAATTGGTGGGATTCATCTTCTTCAACAATTCCAACACCTAGCCTATTGTAGGTTCTTCTGGCTTTTTTCCTATAGGAGTTTTATCACCCTCCCTTTTGTTATTGTTCTTGGGATTAAAAAGCTTTGGATCATCCCTCCTACCCAGTTTGCTAGATGCATTCCTATTATTCTCTATATTTACTGCAACTTTATAGGCATCCCTTAAAGTTTTGGGATCCTTATCCCTCAATTGATAAGCCATTTTTCTATCAAAAGCATTGAAATATGATGTGAGACAAACATCCTCATTTAGCCTCATAACTTGAAATAATCTATACATATCTTTTTGGAATCTTACATTAAAGTCGAATGTGGACTCATTGGGATTCTTCTTGATGTTGTTGAATTCATTAAGCATGAATCCTACATTAGTGTTGTCTCCATATTGATCCTTGAATAATTTCTCCAAGTCACTCGATGAGGTGATACTATCATTAGGTAGCCTCCTAAACCAATCCATTGCATCCTCAGTTAGTGAATGCACAAACAATTTCATTACCATATCTTCATGTTCAACTTCATAATCATTTAACATATCAATGAAAATTATCAAATGTTCTTCACCAGTAACAACATTATTCCCATAAAACTTAACCACTTTATCTCTTAAATCAAATGATATGGGATGTGGAGCACCAAGAATACTAGCAAACAATATTTGTCTATACTTTTCTAGGTATACAAGCTTCTTTTGGAAACCAAGAACATTTGAGGTACTTGCTATGTTAGCTTGGCTTAGAGGAGCAGCTTGTGATTGTTGAGGTTGGACAAAGGGGACTTGGGTGCTAATAGTGGATGATGAGGTAGGGGCAAATTGGGATATTCCCTGAGTTGAGATTATTGGACCACTAGCTGGTGCAGGAGTTGCAGATGGGATAGACAAATTTGGCCATGAAGCCAATGCATAATTAGATTTTTCTCCTAGTTTCTATAGCTTGAGTTTCATTCTCAACCTTCTCAAGTTCTTTTGCAAGATCTTCCTTCTCCTTTCTAGCCTTCTCCAAATCTAGATCTAATTTTTCCATTGAGGGTTGTATGGTTTTGCTTGGTAGAGCTTGAGGTTCATTTATTTAGATTCCTATAGCTTTGCCTTTGCCTTTATCTATAACTTTTCCAGTGGGCTCTACAGGGTCCAATTGAATAGGTTTATAGGCTTGGACTTGAGCAATAACTAGTTCTTGCCTTTGATTCAAGCATTTTTCCAATTCTTGAACTTTAGCTCTCAGATTGTCTACATCTCTGAATACATCAGTATGGAGAGTTGTGGTATTTTCTTCTAACTTCTTATTTTGCTCCTTCAAAGAAACCATCCTTCTTAGTAGAACATCCCTTTCTATTATGGCATCCAAGGTGGCTTGCTCCTTCTCCTTTTCAAGATGAATACATTTAGCTTCTTCTTTACAAATTCATTTCTTCAGAACTCCTATCTCAGAATGCACTTCTTTAGGATCTGCAGAAGTAGCCTCTGAATCAGTAGGATCATCCACATCTATAAGATTTGACTCTATATATGGGGCCACTCTGGGATTAAAAGGATCATAAAATGAACTCCTAAATCCTAGCCTATGGTTCATATCTGCTATGAGATTTGGCCTTGATGAAGCAATTCCTACCATGGACACATCTTTGCCCTAAAAAACTCTCTCATCTAGTAAAGGGGTACTAAAAATGCCTCCTAAGAGTCTAGTAGTTTCGGATTCAAAACTAAGTGAAGAAGACTCTCTCCCTAAATATACTGGTTGATAATGGGAATTGATGGACATATTACCTCTAGGTTTCCAGGTGGGATTTGGATCTATCCTTTTCTTATTTTGGTTCTTCTTACCACCTTGAGGTAACTTAGTATATATTTTTACATCAGGACTGGTTCTCATTTAAGCTCTTGTGTTCTTTCTCTTGTCAGCCATATTCACCTCTTGTTAAAATAAGCACTAGCTTCAAAAACTTGACTGACTCGCCATCCTATTCTTGGGAAAACACACAATGACAATTATTTTTGACTCAAAGGAAACAACACACAAATAGAAATAAAAATATCAGACATAGATAGACCAATCATTGAGATCGTAAGACTGCAACTCTTGCTTGTTAGATAAGATACTTGGATAGGCTGGATACGTCAGTGTGTAGCTGTGGTACTTGGGCTATTCTCTCTTTAAATTCTCAAGGTTTGTCACTCAAAAATTCCCTTATAACCATGCACAAAACTTAAATAACCTAACACACATGTACATAGTAGAACCAAAGAAACTGCAGTACTTTTCACAAATGTGTTGGACAACTCCCTAGCAGAGTCGCCATTTTGTTGGTGTTTTAAAACTACTAATCAAGAAAATGCTCAGTACCAAGATGACACTACTCACACAATCTAAAGACTAGCCAATTCTTATTAACAATTGTATGTGCAAACCATTTGGGCCCAACTTCAACAAAACAAAGGGTGGTTTTCTACTCTTTAGGCTCTGCAAAACCAAGGTGGGTATACCCAAGGATGGTTCAAGATTGGGAAACACTGTATGAGGATTTTTTTAATTTCATTCTTATTCTCATCTCAAATCCTCAAATACATGCATAATTCATGACAATTTGTTAAACACATCCCATATAACAGATATGGCCAAAATTCTTCTATAGATATGCAGGTGTTCTCAACAATAGTGGCTAACTAAAGCTAAAACATTCCATGCAAACAAGTACAGGCCAAATTTGAAAATCTCTAGGAAATACAAGTAAAATTGATTATAATTCTGCATTTGAAAACCATTTATGATAAATCTCTCTTTCAGCTGAATCAATTTGACCAGTGCCTAATCCATTGGAGTTTAGAGTCTACAACAAATCCTTAGATCTAATTTGTTTCCTTACAACAAATTTTATCATCAATTCTTATTAGAATTCATCATTCAAAAAATTCTTTCCACTGCTACAGCAACCTTATCAAATTCATTCAAGCTTTTGCCTAATCCATTGAATTAATAGTAGTGATGAATAGATATACAACCTAACTGGATTGCATTCAATTGCACAAGCCTTTACTTATACAATATCAAGATAACCAAGTAATCAAAAGGAGACAAGATTCAGAAAGAACTGATATGGAGACATCTCATAATTTTTATTCCTTTTCTTTGAAAATTGTATGCATTTATAGTAAACTTAGAATGACATTAGGAAGAAACATACGGATCATTCTATTACTCATGTATTCTTAGGAACTCACAAAGAAAATACATCACAAGCTTTCTCTAGACAATGGACCAAAAATAGACTAAGTATATCACTTAGAAAAAATAGAATTCAGACCCTTTCTCTAGCCCTAGAATCTCACTTATATAGTGTGAGATGCAACAAGCTTCAGGCTAAGAGAAAATGATAGGTGTCTTTCACAAAGTTTTACATACACCCATCACAACAAGACAACACTGCGAATAACAGAGAGACTGGTACATTGAACATTCCTTTGTGAGCCCATTTTTGTTATTCCCTTTGGAAAGAAAAAATATTATGATTAGATTCCTTTAGTGCTCTAGTTCCTCGGGATAGGTAGCCATCAAATGTGATAGTGATGAGTCATCTCCTGCTACTTGAGGATCCTCTTTGTCCTTATCATCGGTGGCAGGGGTGGCTTCTACTTTTGTACCCTCTTCTTTGTCGTCATCCTCCACCTCATCACCTCCTTCTATCTATTCTAAAGACAAAAACTCTTCTTTCCACTTATTATAGGTGATATCTTCCAGCCAGTCAAAATTTAAGGCTTCTCTTTGTATAGTTATTAGGGAATTTGCAATTGCCTCCATATCAACTAATTCCTTTCTAATGGAGTTATAGAATATCTACACTTTAACCAACTCCTCATTTGTGATAGCCCATGACAAGTGTCCAGTTTAATTTATAACCTTATTTATTCTCACAAAAAATCTCATCTAACTCCCTTTTCCATTCCTCCTTTTCCTTTATTTTATCAACTGACTTTAGAGCACAAGGGAATAAATCAATTTTTTCTACAAAATACTTGGAAAAAAAATTAGTTAATCTTCTATAGAAAGAATTTTTCTTATCATCAAAACCTTGCAACTTAGTTAGTAAATCAAAAATTCCTTCTATCTGATGACAGGGTAGTTAGATGACAGATATACACATAGTAGTAATGTCTTCATTTCTTTCTGTCCACTTCTATACAAGAGGTCTGAATACAACTTCATCTCTCTTTAATCATCCCTGATGGATGTAATCCCTGCCAATAAATCAAAAAAATATTGCCACTCAATTCTATCTACTAAATACATTATACCCTGCCTTATTTTCTCCTCAAACTGATAATTTAGTTCTACATGCATTGCATACAACTTATTATTTTCTTCTTCAAAATCCTCTACAGTGTAGAACTATGGCCTTTTAGGGGTATTTGGTACCTTAATAATTGAAGTGGACTTGAAAGGCTCAATAGGTGGCCTAGGAGGGTATGCAATCTTGGGTTTACTAGTCTCTCCTATTTTTCTTTTCCCCAATACCTTCTCCATTTGGGATACTTTATTTTCCAATGACTGTATCTGCATACCCCTTTCCTCATATGCTTTCAAAACTTCTTCAAACCTAGCATTGTGTTGGGAAAATCTATCTTTTTTTTGGCCAGATACAATACTACCAAATTTTAGCATTTTTGAGGCCATTCCCATTATCTTCTTACTGCCTACCTCACTAGCCCTGAAAACTGTCAATGCACTAGTATGCTCTACAATGGAAACTTCTTGCATTCTAGTCTTATCTCTTTTTTCAATTGACCAAATGACAAGGGCTTGGTGGTTATTACTAAATTTGACTCCTCTATGAGCCTGTAATATCACTTCTTCAATTTTAAACTAGACGTCCTTTTGCTTCCTGACTAAATAAAAAACCATGGTGTTTACTATATCCCATTCTAGCAAAATAAGGACTCTTGACTATTTAATTATTTGCCTTCCAGCCTCAAGGGTAAATTGACCAAAATCATTTAAAAATTTAGACTTTACCTCCTCCTTAATAGCAAAATTTGATTTATCAGGTTGTTCTGCCTTTATTTTTTCACAAGTCTTCTCAAAATTTCTGATATTTAGCCTCCAAAAAATTGTGCAAATGCTCTAGACTTCACAAAATGTTCATCATTAATAAACCTCTTAGAGGTTTGGGAAACTATAGGGTCAATCTCCTTACCTTGGTAATCAGCAATAGTTAAATCCAAGGAAGGTGTAGGTGGTTCCTGAGGCTTTCCAATTTCCAAATCTGTGGAGGTAACAATCACATCTCCCTCTCGACCAATTTGTCTAAGTTGTTCTCTGAGAGATGTTTCATCATCAATTTTGATTGGAGACTAGCTTGGGGAATATTGTTCCATTTGGGAAGAAGACCCCCACTCTAATTTTTGCCTTTTTGGAGAGCTGACTGCAAATGGACTTCCTTACCTTGGCCTCTGATGCAGGGGTGCCTGTTTCACACTTTGAACCATGACATAACCTGCCTTTCTCTGCAATGTATACTGGCCAGGAGCCACTATATTTTTGCTACTTATCTTCTTTTGTACTTCTGCATCCTTGTTTGGATATGCCTTAACATATGCATCCTTCTTCTCATTCATGGCTTGTATTATCACAACAAAATTATTCATTAATGCCTACATCTTGGCTCCCCAATATGTTTTTTCTTTCAATGGATCATAATGGAGGTCAAAGGCATTAATAAATTCTAGGGTTTTTCTATATACTATCCATTTCTCCTTTCCAAGTTCCTACTCTTGCAGAGTAAAAATATTTCTAATCACATCCTCTGGATAGTATACTTGATGCACCATGCGAGAATCTTTTATTCTCTCTCTTAAGAGATCATAGAATCCTTCAGGGTTAGTAAACCCGACATGAGACTCTGCCATGTTATATCTATCTAGGAATAAATTTAAATGCTTCCACCCTTTCCTTACAAAAACAAAATCATGTGCTATAGTAACAATTGGAAAAAATGTGCCTTTCTTAGGCAACTCCCTCTAATCTATAGTGCCTATTTTCCATAACAACTCAACTATTCCTACCTTCAAAGGCACATGAAATGGCAGCACATGAGGCTTTCCCAAGAAGCCATATACTCTTATCACTATTGAAACATTATAGGGAATAATGTCCCCCCAATTATGACTTACCAATAATCCTTTTGCATGGTCCTTGGGTGTAACCAATTCTAACAGTGTTTGAGGAATTCTAGAGTTGTCTCCTCTCAAAAGCAATCTAAGCCTAGATGCAAAATATTTGTCAAATCTCACATAACTGGCATCTCTGGCTTTTGAGCTCATATCCACACTCCACAACTACACTGGATTCCTCTCTCCATCCCTGGTTGTTTCCAGCTCCATACCCTTGGAGAAGAAGGTATATCCCTTGTATAAGCATACATGCACCAAAAATGAATACCAATAGAATGGTTTGTTGACTTTTCCCCTTGCTTTTCCTACCAAACCATTGTAAATCTCTTTTGCTAGAAAAGTGGTAAAATCCAGAATAGTACTCATTCTAAATTAAATATTTTGAGCCATTAAGAGAATAATCGAGCTTGGGATCTGCTCGGATTCATCCATTCCAAGAATTTTACAAAGAGAAGTATATAATGCATGAGCCCTGGGGTTAAAATGTCTTTTCAATAATGGCTCAGGTGTGATAGCAGTAATCACAGGCAAAGTTCCAACTCTAGTAGCATGCTCCTACAATGGCCCTATCCTCAAGTACATTCTTTGTGCATCATATCTCGCTTGTAAATCATCTATATCAATGATTTCATGTACATCGTGGTTGGGGTTAAGGTTGAAAACTTCATTGAACAACTCAGGGAAAACTCTATAAAGATTAACTCCAGAATGATTCTTCACCCATCCCATAATAGGATCATATTTCTTAGCTAGGTCAGTCAATAGATCACTATCAAAAAAATTTGAAGGGATTGTTAGCTTTCCAATGTCGAATTCCTAGACATTGCTCATGGGGGTATCTAAATTCCATTCTGAGAACCATTTTTTGAACAATTACAAACCTCCCATAGATACTTGGGCATCTCTTACCCAATTTTCCCTATCATAGAAACCCTCAACCACAACTACCCTAGGGTTCTTAGGAATGAGTTCCCTCTAGTTATTTCATGTACTGACAAGGAAAATTGCTCTAGGAAATCATCATACACAACCCTCTTTAAATAGTCAGTTTGCCCAAAAAATTCCTTCCGTGGAGGCATTTTAAAGTTTCACACTCTTACAACAGCAAATTTTAGATTTCTATAGGTTACATATTACTTACCTACCAAAGTTGCCCTTCTTTCTTTGCAATTTTCTCTGCAAATTTGCTGAAACCCTTGAGAAATGTTGTGCCCTTGCTCTAGAAATATTTTTTTGCTCTAAGAGAATTTGCAACTATGTGCTTCAATAATGGGGATTTTTCATATCATACTAGAGCATTGAGGTCGCACGAAGGAAACTTTGAGTCATATTAATTCTTGTAACCGTTAGTTTCATGTTATATTTCAAATTTGAATCTCACCCGTCAATCTCTCCAAGATCGAACAAGTTTATTTCAAAATAAAATGCCTTTTAAAAATCTCAAGCCCCAAGCCACGTGTCAAAAGGGCGCATGCCCGCATTACTTAAATTTTTTGCAACTTGTTATTGTGGGTATGTGTTATCCATTGATCTTTCCCGGATCGACGACGGGCAAAAATCCTTTTCTTTGAGGGCCCACTCAACTGACTTAACCAATCAAAAGTCATCCTTTTACAACATGTTTTGATAGATTTGACTATGGCATTTAAACCTTCAGTGCCCATGACATCACAAATTTCAACTTGGCATACCTATCACACTTGACCAATGAGAACACTTACTTCATCTAACCTTTCTAGCATGGCATGACTTAACATTCCCTTTAAGTCTTGGTCCCACTGTACCTGCTTGCCTGCATTATTTAAATGTCATGCAAGTTCATATTGTAGGGAAGCACTAACCCTAGATCTTATTTAGATTGATGGTGATCACAAATTCTCTGTGACTTCTGAGCAAGGTGGGCCCATGATGTCATACTATGCCATGTGTCACAATATCACTTGCCTACATTTCTTAAATTTCTTGCACCTTAGAATTACGGGGAAGTGCCGCTTGTTGATTAAGACAAAATCAATGATCAGATCTATTCACATTTGAACAAAATCCAGTCAATTGTACTGACCAATAGGAAACCTCCATATGAGTTCGTGCCTTCTAAAAACATTCCAAGTGAGCAAATCCCATATCTTCTTCTAAGCGAGTAAGTACTTGACAACATTCAGTCCACATGTCATGCTAGCCCATTCTCGCTTTTCTTATCTAATGAGCATTTTCAAATTGCGGGCTTGAACCAGGCGTTGATCTTCAAAAGATCAATGGTGACACTGATAAGATCTTTTGAGTTAAAATTTTTGATGTCACCATGGACACGTGTCTGCATGGCACATTCTCGCTTTGTTTAAACTTCACTCAAGTTCAAATTGCGGGCAAGAGCCCTTCGTTGATCAGGATAAGATCAACAACCAGAAACAACTCTGTATTCTATGCTTACATCATCCACTTGGGCCAATGAAATGACTACTTTCAATCCACGTGTTCTGACTCATCTGACTATTGCATTAATCTCTAACACTTTCCACGTCCACATCATAAGTAGTTCCATCTAAGCACAAGTGGTAGACCATATGGCATGATTCAACATTCTTCCATAATCTGGCCCCACTGTGACATGCATCACAAAGGCACATACCCAATTTTCTTATCTGACTTGTAGCTTCATAATGTGGGATTGCATTAATCATAGATCTTTAAAAGATCTATGGCTGATAAGACGTCACTTCCATTCAGCAGTCAAACTTCTTCAATGGCACATCTGGCAGTATATGTCAACAATCATTTTATAGTGTGGCACACTGCAACATACAATTAAAACTATTCAACCCCACCTTGCCACATGTCAAAAAATTGCTTGCCTACATTATTTATCTCTCGTACATTTTCAAAATGTGGGCATGCGCTGGCCTTTAATCTCTGATAGATCAATGGTTATAAAATTAGGCAATTTGAGTGCCATGTTGGCTGTAGTGACAAATGAAGTACCTCCATCCATTCCAACTCATATGACACACACCACGGAGGACATCTCATCATCATTTTTGAGAATGGTGGGCCCATCTTGTCAAACTATGCCACTTGTCTGATTTTTGCTTCCCCATATTATTTATCTAACGAGCATCTCCTTCTTGTGGGAAAGTGCTAGCCCTTGATTCAAATGAAATCAATGGTTGACACTTCTTGGTGATAAAGGCATATTCTCTATTGGTAATTCAGCCAATGACATCACAGGAAATCCAGAACATGCACAAAAAGAATTGACAAACCTGCAAAAGTTTCTGACAACTTATGACTCCTTTTACGGTTCACTAGAAATTTAGTAAGGCGAAGGCTATGTGTCACCAATTTTCATGTCCACATTATTTAAATACCTTGCATCTTGAAATTGCAGCATGCGATACTCGTTGATCTAAACAAGAACAACAATTATAAAGACTTTGTGTTATCAGAGGTATTTGCTAATAGAATGATTAAGAAATTTGTAGGCTAAGCACAACCATGTAAGATTAAACAAAATATAATGAATTCATGCTTGTGCAAGCCCTTCCTTAGGTGAAAGATATACCAAAAAACATTTTTCTGAGAATATTTCTTGAGGGTTTTAAAAACTAGGGCAATCTAAAGATTTGAAAAATACAAGGAACAAAACCCTAACTTTCAAAATTTCAAGACTCAAATGATTTTTCACTAAATATTACTATAATTTTTGCATTGTGAAAAATTAGACCAACAAAATTGATATATCTATTGTGAGACATATCATTGCAAATGATCTAATTATGAAGGATATCAAAAGAATATTGACTAGAAAGCCTATGAGAGACTCATAGAGAAGAAAACTCTAGTAAGAGAAGAAGACCTTGAACTTTGGAAGTCTATGATAAGGACCATTCACAAGACTAATGATGAAGATGAAATTAAGAGATTGCTAAATAACCTCACACCATACTTAACGAATAAGTTGAGGCCATTCTTATTTATGGTTGGTGAGAAGGATAAATTGACAAAGGAGACAACAACAACTATCATCAAGATGTTGTTAGAATTATAGGCAACATCTCCTCCAGCTCCTAGAACTTTAGAAGTGTTAGTTAATGGTGACACTATGAAGATTGATCAAACCAATATTACTCTCAACATTGATGATACCAATCCATTTGGTAGTTCCAAACCAAATGTACCAAATACTAAAGATGTTGAAGAAAATTTGAAATAGATTGAGGAAGAGAAAGGTTAATAGAAGTTGAAAAGAAAAAGATAGAGGAAGCCAATCAACAATTGCTTGAGGAAGATAGAAAAATAAAGGAAGATGAAGATAAGAGAAGGATTGCAAAAGAAGAAAAGAAAAAGAAAAAAAAAGAAGATGAGAGGAAAAATTAGAGGAGAAGAAATAAAGAGAGGAAAAGGAAAGGAAAGAAGAGGAAGAGAGGAAACTAAGGAAGCAACAAAGAAACAAAGGGAGGATGAGACTAAACCATCTAGTTCATTTACTCAACTCTCTCTTGCAAGTTTAGCTATTGATGATGATCATCAGACTGATCTAATTTCATCTTGATCTAAACTTTTATAGAAGATTAACACTATTAAGAGTTTGTAGAGATCACTAATTGAAGTGACTGACAGATTACATAGTACTTTGACAGTATAGCATACTGAGTCAGATCTTGAACTAAGAGCACAAGTAGTGCTAAATTTTTTTGATGAAGAGTTTACTAATCTACTGAATGTTGCAGAGGTGAAGGCTCAAATTTCCCATGATTCTAACTTGTTTAGCACCATCTACCAAAAAATTAAGAATGACTTAGTCAATCTTGATACATGCATAAAAGAACTTTGGAAATGTCAGTAGGAAGGAAAAGCTTTGTCTATTAAGTGTACCTATCTTACAAATTGACTAAAGATTTGGATAGTTAGATAGAGGCAAAGTTTAATGAGTTAGAGGCTTTATCCAACCTAATACAACACCCATCGAGAAAATTTGATGATATTGAGAGTCAATTTGACAATGTTCATAGGGAGATCAAAAAATTGAAACTTCAGAAAGAGCTGATAATGAATAGAACATCTAATTTTAGAGAATCCATTGCTCTAAAGTTATCTTTTTTTGAGAAGTAGCTAGAGGAATGTGTCAAGGCCAAAGACACATATACAAACTTTTTGTATTTAGATATCAATGTAGTTGAGATTACATCATATGCATTATGTGAAATTGTCACATCAGTAGAATCTACTAAAAAGACATGGAACAAAGGTATGGGAAATCTAAAGACCATTTTTGATGATTGTATGAAGATAACAACAGCATAAGGGATGATAATAGTTTAAACAGTTTTGATAGTTTTGGACTGAATCTTGATATTTTGACCTTTTTCATTGATGTCAAAGGGGGAGAGATTCATGTGAAAATTGTATACATGAGATTTTTGGGAGAGATACATGTGTAGTATGAAGTATATTGTATGGGGAAGCATATATTTAAATTTGTAATAGATGTAATGTTTATTTTGATAGTTAAGTTTTTGTCACTTAGCCAGATTTCCCTATTTGTTGCCATCAATGCCAAAGGGTGATATTGTTGACAATTGGCTAATTGTGATATGTAATTGTTGTCTTTAATGGAAAAACATGATGTACATATTGATAGGAAACCTCATAAATAAAGATACTTAGTATTTGGTTATCAAAAAATTGTCTAAGTATAGAATTTGGTTTACAACAGTGTATTATTTTGTTTATAACATGTTGTAGACATCATATTATGACAAGTGAACATGGAGATAGTATACTATTGGAAATGATTGAAAAGCAGAGGGAGATTGTTGGAAATGATTAAAAAGCTCATGAGGGAGATTGTTGGAAATGATTGAAGAGATCATACATAAAAAGTAATGGAACTGGTAAAGAATGTTCTCAATCATTGCTTTGTCGTTGATGTCAAACTTGCTGCTTGCAAGAATGACAATTGCTTTAGTGATCCAAATACTATCAATTGATTGATTGACAAGGAGGGGGCAATCAATAAGATGTAACCAAAACACCTAGAGAAAGGTTAAAGTTATGATGTTGTAATGAAGTACAAGGATCAGCTAAGCCATTGATGAAAAAGTGTATTGATGACATACTCTAAGACACAAGAAAATGGGCACACTGAAACATATCAAAGATGCAAGGTTTTAGCTAAGTCATTTGCAAAGCTGAACTAAGTTCATTAGAAAGAGAGAGCCGAGCAAGCTAGTAAGTGCCAAATAGATTCCTAGTTGAAGTCAAGCAAGTTCAACTTTAGCAAGTGCCGAATGAACTTCAGATGCCGAGTAGAAACAAGTGCTGAGTAGAAACAAGTGTCGAGCAGAAATAAGTGCCAAGCAGAAATAAATGCCGAGCAGAAACAAGTGCCGAGCAGAAATAAGTGCCGAGCAAATACAAGTGCCGAGCAGAAATAAGTGCCGAGTAAAACAAGTGCCAAGCAAATACAAGTGCTGAGTAACACAGAGATGCCGAGCATCAATAAACCAATAGTGCCGAGTTACTACATTATTTCAAAAATCAAAGATTCATCAGATCTGAGCTGACAAGGTTGTTATCTTGAATTCTGTGAATTAAATAGAAGATAAGAGTGATGAGCTGGTGGCATAGAACACCATGTAGAACATTTTTGGAGAATACATCTTGACTCTAGATGAAGTTTCTAGAAAAGAGCAAGATATGGGGTAGATACATTATATCCTACCTAATCCATTTGAAACCCTAAAGTTGGAGAGGTAGAATTGAGCGGCAAAAGGCAATTCTATTTCTATTTAAGGAATAACAAGGTCATGAAGCAAAGAGAGAGGAGAGGTCAAGCATGAAAGTATAAAGTGTTGAAGGAAGTGCTAAAGAAAAAAAAAAAAAAAATAGTTACTCTGCTTCAACAAATGACCATAGATATGATTGCATTGGTATGATGACTAAGAAAACTCAAGGAGATGAAGCTTGAGATGACAAGCTATCAGAGCTGAAGTGACTAAATCCAAGCAAAGGATTGAGCTGAAGTGTGATCTGAAATCTGCAAGATATGTTGTAAGTTGTATCAGATCAAAAAGCCATTATTATTACTTTCTAGAAATTTTAATAGTTAGTTTAAATCCTATGGACTTAGGTTGGTTTAACAACCATGTTGTAAATCCTTTAATAGGGTGACATTCCAAGTGAATGTTCTAAACTCCTTTGATCAGGCCCATTCCTAACAGTATGGTGAAATCCTCTAACAAGGTCACATTTAACAGTGTGTTGTAAGCCTTTAACAGGGCATCACTTTAGAAGAGTGAAAATCAAGTAGCATGTTACTGGTGGTTTTTCCCAAATTGGGTTTCCATGTAAATCATTGTGTCATGTGTTGATCTTGCATGTTTTATCTCTGCATGTTGATTTACTATAATTTGCTAAGGATGATTGATTTAAGCTTGAATGGATGAAAATTTTATGGATTCACTATAATTTGTGAAAAAGTATTATTAGGGCATTTGGACCTTGAATAACTGATTCACCCCCCCCTCCCCTCTCAGTTATTCTAAAGAATTCTAATAGTATACATGTTGGCTACAATGTGTATAACCTCAAAAGTTTGTACGGATTATACAGAATAGAGTTAATCATGTTTTGATGATGCAAGACAACGAAATTGAAGGAAAGAATTGTTTTGGTTGCAAAACAATTACTTGTCCAATTAGGGCTGACATCCTAGATGTTTTCTCTAAATTGGAAAAGTGAATTGTGATCTTAGCCAATCTAGCAGTATTTTATGTAAAGGCATGGTATTTATGTAAAGGACTTCTTTCAAAAAGAAGTGTGCAATCTTGTTGTATTAGTGTTATCTTGTGAGATTGTGAAGTGAGCAAACTTTTGCAAAAGCGATATATGTGAAGTTGGATCTGGTGATCCGAGATCAAGCTAAAGATCAAAGATGAAAAAAGGAAGGAAAATAATAGTAAATTACTTTTTGAGTAGTGAGCTCTTCTTGTAGTTGAAATTTCATGTTTTGGCAATGGGCTCTTCTTGCATACATTACACTATAACTCCTAATAGGGTTGGAATCTCCTAACGGGAATTCAAAGTCTCCTAATAGGGACTCCTTATACTAAATTTTATCATAGACTCCTAATAGGTTCCATCCTCTAACAAGGAACTTATATATAAGTATTATCTAGTGAGTATCATTCCCATCGAGGTTTTCCCTTGGCCAGGGTTTCCCTAGTTAACAACATATGGTGTTATGAGTTATCTTTGTGTATTGTTACTGTTACTATTCAAATTTATTTTATTGCTTTGTTATGAATGGTTTAAAGTAAGTAATAAAATCTAGTTGGTGACTAAATTTTGTAGATTATTGATTCACCCCCCCTAGTAATCCCTATTTCTAACAGAGCACTTTTACATCAGTTTTCTTAATGAGGTCAATCCTCATGTTCCTTCCATCTGATTTCATCTTTGGAATTGTTTCCACCATCTTCTTTACATTATTCTCATTGAATGAATTTCTTCACTCATTTCTCAATCCTATTAGCTTATGGATCATTTTATTCCCAATCATGATAGGCATATCTCTAACCCAAAACATTCCTGCATGAATTTAGCTTAGAATTATTATGCTTTACTCATGATTATAAAAATCTATATAAAGCATATGATTCATTATGTTTAGTTCCTTCAAATGTAAAAACTCCTATTTCAATGATAAATATCCATGGAACAATAGGTCTAAATCCTTATGAATGTCATTGCTTACAATGCTCTCAAACTTGCAATGTATGTATGATCTAATGTCTTCTACGTGCAAGATGTTTTCTAATACTCATGAAAATACTCCTAAGGGACCATCTATTCAAGATATGAATGGATGATTATTAAATATATACCTTTGCCTCTCAATTACATCAAAAATAGTAGGATTATCTATTTCAATCGATTCAAATACTTAAAAACCTTTGTAAAATACCTAGAGTAACTAGTGCTTTTCTTTCTTTGCACTATGAGCACTTCAAATTCTCATTTTCTCGCTATCAAATCACTTTGAATTGTTCCTTAATTATTTACACAATTTAATGGTACTCATGATCTTTTTTTTATCCCTTAAATCTTTCAAATTGAAGTTCACATTGATTGCACATCTATCAAATTTCATAAAAAGTTGTTCTTTTTAACCAATGAACTTGTTTATTTTTATTCTCCTTCATTCGATGACCAAATGATTTGTTCTCTTAGCCCAAGCTTCCATATGATTTTTTCTACCTTCAAATAACTTTGCAACTTCTAATCTAATTTTTAACATCTAATCCTTCTTTCTGATACTCTATCTTTGATAAAAGGTGCTCAATTTAAATGAGATGAATTACACACTATGGATGATTTCAATCTTCCATTAGGTGCATCAAAAAACCATTCTTCTGAAACCACATATGAACATTCTAGATCCTTTTCCTTTACAAATTCTTCCTTGAATTCTTCAAAATTCTCTTTAAGTGCTTCCTTCTTATTATTATTGCTACTTTTATCACTTTTTTTGTCATTCTTGTTACTATCCCTTCTATAGTTTGGGTTTCTGTTGAATTTCCTTCTATCCATTCTACAAAATCTTTCTATGTGCCCAAAATTATTGCATAACTGACATATAGGTGTATTCCTTCTTTGATTAGGTCCATTCATATTTGGTACTCTACAATTCCTTGCAATGTCTCCAAAGTTGTTACACTTATAACACACAAGATTCCTTCTTGTTTCATTAGCTCTTTCTTCATCATTGGATCTTCTTGGGGATCTTCTTCTTTCATTACCTATAGGGTTACTATCCCTAAGCATCTTACTATTTCTATTATTACTATTAAACTTGGATTTCTTACAATCAAATTCTTTATGCCCAAAACCATGACAATTATAACAATGGAAATTAGTAATAGGCTTGAAAGACTTAACTATGCAATTTCTCTTCATATGACCATGACCAACTTCATTGCATATAAAATATCCACCTTTGAATTAATGTCTAACCTCTTTAGGTGGTTCAAATTTCTCTATTTTTTAGGTTAATCACATTTCTTAGATTATTTTAATTTTTCAACTTATTTAGGTACTTCTATAGATTTTCATGATTCAATCCTATTCTAATCATTCTCCTTAAGTTTAGGGGTTTCAACAACTAGATCTAATTCCTTCTTGACTTCATTTTTTCTTTTCTGATTTTTCTTAAATAAGATATCCGAGACTTCTCTTATCATAAGATCTTTGATAGAATAAATGTTTATCAATTTTCTCACTACGAGAATATAACTTTTTTAACTATTGCATATCCTAGATCAACTCTCATTTTACAATGATATTGTACTTTTCTAATTCTGTATGCTCTATTTTGATAGAATTTAATTCAAATGTTACTTGAGTTGGATGGGATCTTAGATCTAGATTCTTAGATTTCAAATATGAATTAAATTTGCCATCATCTTTCTTCAGACTCAACTTCTATTCTACAATCTTCAATTCATATTTCAAAATCTCATTTTCTTTCTTAAGGGTTGCTACTCCATCTATATCACTAGTTTTCTCTTTAGGATGTTCTCTAGATGTGAGATAATCAATCTTTTCCTTCAGTTTACCAATGTAATATTTTTCATTTTCATACCTTTCTTTAAGGTTGTCTCTTTCTTATAAGAAAATAAATTTTCTCAAGGGCTTCTTCAAGATTCCTCTTTAACTATTCCATATCCATAGAGATCTTACTTAAGCTATTAAGCCTCTTCTGAGTAACTATTCTATGATACTACTTGTTAGAAATAGATAATATTCAGATGCAGGGGGGAGGTGAGTTAGTATTCTACAAACTTTTGCCCACAACTACATATTATTAATTAATTTGCAACATGCATATGACAGTAAACCAATAATGCTGAACAATAAATAAATCTAAACAAAAAGAGAACTCACAACACCATATTTTGTTAACTAGGGAAACCCTAGCCAAGGGAAAAGCCTAGTGCAGATGGTACACACAAAATGTTCCACTAAGAAAAAGAGTCTTGTTAAGGATATTGACCCTATTAGGATTGGTACTACAATTACATATGTATGCAAGAAGAACCCACTTTCCAAGCATGCAATTATACAATTTAGTGATTTAAATTAAACAAGATAGATAAAATAACCTCTCATTTGTTGATTGTTGTACTTCAAATATCTCTAATCTTACTTTAGATTTCACATCGAAGATATTTCACATAATTTTTCATGTCACATACTTAGTTCACATATACACCATAAACTTCACATTCACATTCACATACTTTGCAACTAGTGATATCTGGCCTCTTCTTTTACAAAACTTCATCCAGTCGGCTTGATGCTTTCACATGTTTGGCTATATACAAAATTATCCAATTCTAACTTAGGGTAAACATCTAGGATGTTACCTAATAATTAAGTAATTATTTCATGGCCAAAATAATTCCTTAACCTATTATTAACCCTTTTTTGATATATATTGTTTTGTCTTGTTCTCTACCTTTACTAGTGTTTTACCTTGTAACATCAATTGTAATGATCTGTGTACTTAGGTATATCAGCATGGCACTTTGGTTTACTTATCCTTAACTTCACATATGCTAATTCTCACTGTAGACTTCACAATATTAAAATTATCTCTGTACTGATACTATATTGTCTAATAATTAGACAATTTTCTATCTCTGATCATAGAATCTTAGCTATACGATTTGCCTATTGGCTCCTAATTTTTTTTTAAAAAACCCAGTAATAAGAAGAAGTACACTTAGCGGAAAATAATTCCCATGATCAATGCACATATTCAAATACCAAAACCAACTATAAGGCTTTTTAATCTCTTTCTCCTCTTCAGGCTTTGCAAAACCTAGGTGGGTGGACCTCAGATTCTTTATATGGTACTAGTTTTTCAAAAGCATACACTTGAATCTAAAAAAAGCATATAAAACCCTTATTTCTGCAATACTTATGAAATAAAAAAGATGTGAAATAGAAAATTGAAATTCTATGAAATCCACAAGCTGAGTGAGGGCATCCTTTTAGCTCTTAAATGGAAAGGGAAATGGATGATTATGAATTTGATTTCAGCTAATCCCCAAATATGCAATAGTGAGAACAAATTGATCTTGTAGCTAATCAGTGCCTTATCTATTAGAAAATTCCACAACTTACATACACACATCCTTGGGAATCATTAACACATGTCATGTATCAGGACCTTGGATCTATCCTACCACCTTGTGAATCAAACATCAATGTTCATGAAAACTCTCATACTTATGTAGTATCTTTCAGATGAAACTTGTAACCCTATGAAGGTAAGTAAGAATTTACTTGGATCATTGTTCCAATAGAAAAACCTAATAAGACATACAACTTTAAGTTGTTGCAAATAGGTTTTGCAAATAGGTTTACTGTCTTTGTTCCTAAACTACAAAATATTGCAGATAACAAAGGAAGTAGACAAAAATTAGAATGAAACTAAGAAATTAGTTGTTCATTGTATTCATCTCTTTGAAACAATACACTTAAGATGCATGTAAATAACTAAGAAACAACTCAATATATGAGAACTATACATAAATCTTTGTTACTATTGTTTAAATACAAAGAAAACTGAAAAATATGGTATCACAGTCATAAAATTGGAACCATCTATGGTAACACAGTCATGAGAAAAATTCTCCAAAACTGGAACCCCTACAATGACAGAGAAAGAAAAAGATATAGGAAAGGAAAAAGAAGCCAAATCTGATCTAGAAGTGACATGTGTCCACTTGAATCTTCATTCCCTACTGTTGTAAAGCATCTCTCTTCTCTCTACAACTAAAATCAGAAAAGACTATCATCATTGTGTATAACAAACTTGAAATATCTCCTCAAATTGATGAGAAACCCTTGTCCTGACAAAAACATTAGATATGAATCTGAAATGCTGATAAAACCTTCACTAAACTAACTTAGAGGTTAGAAAATTTATCCATAACTGCCTCCCTACTACCTCTAGCATTCACCCAATTCACCATTTTGCCAAAAATTAGATCTAAACTTCCTCAATTGAATGAGGTTAAAAAATAGACACCTGGTACAAAATCCTGAATAACTTGAATACATGGCTTCCTGTGCAAAAAAAAAAACTTTAAATACAAAAAGTTCATTCTCTCCCAGTTTCAATGGTATATGATAGTGCTATGTTGGCATACGAAAGATGCCTAGGATATTAGTTTGAAAATCAAGCTCCTAGTCTGGTGATGCAAGAGCATCCAATGGTGTAAGGGAAATCCTATATCACCTAAAAAATAAGCTTAGAGATAGTTTCTATTTAATGCATTTTATTTCTAGTTACCATTTGGGTCAAATAAAGGTTCCAACTCTCATAGTTCTGCTATTAGTTTTCTGGGTTAGAGTTTTTAAGCACATTGGGATATGTGTAAATGCAAAAAATGGGTTATTTTGTAATTGAGCCAAAATTATTATGAGTTAGAGGGTGTAAATTGGAGGTACTATTATAATTATAATTTAAAGTGCTTCAAAAAAAGAATCAGGTCAAAAGGCTTTACGATTAGAAAGTTATTGCAATTTTAAGTTTCCTGTAGACCTCCTAAGAGTGCTTCAAAGTCAAGTTTGAGGCACTAAACAGCCTTGCATGGGACTAAAAGATGGGGGATGAGAAAAGACATCAATAGGGATATAGAGTGCTTTGAGAGATTTCTAGAAATGTAAATGGTTCTTCAATTAGAGTCCTGGTTCAAAAGTTATGCCTCTCGGAAGTTGGGCTACCATTTTTGGATTCTTCTAATTTCACACTGACTTCTATCAAGATTTCTAGAATCTTCTATTTTGGTGGTGGATGCCAACTAGCATATTCTAGAATTTATTCCTAACCCTAAACCAATTGGGGTCTATTTGAGAACATTTATTGCATTGTAAAGGCAGTTCTTAATGGAGTTGGAGAGAAGGTACCGTGAGGAGGATTTTTCTCCAGAATCATACTATTGTAAGCCCATAAGGCATGCCATTGGGTATGTTTTCCTTGTACTGAATGTAGTAGCGAATTTTTGTTGATAATAATATTTCTCTTTCTTGTTGTGTTCATTTTGGTCTTGGGTTGTTGTCTCCATCATATGGCCCTTAGGATTGCATTTATTTTTGCAAAAATTTAAATCTTTCTAATGCTAAAACTTTAGGTTAAATTTTTTTTATTTAAAATGCCTATGTACGTTGAAACTAGAAAGAAAAAATAAAATTTATTATTTTCTAAACTTATAAATTTCCCTCTATTTATGCATTTTGGGTCAAACTACTTTGACCAACCCTAACATGTGTCACCTCACCATTGGTCGAATTTTGCATTGTCACTTCCACCTAAGTTCCATGTGGCACCCTTTGATTGGACCTCTGTATACAATCACTACCACATCACCATCTACTAGGCACCCTACCACACCATCACTATGTAGCACTTCCTCATTGGTTGATTGGACTACTCATTGGGTTTTGAAAGTCTGCCACGTGTCATCATTTCATTGGTCATCACATTCTCACATTGGTTATCTAGTAAGAAAATTTATTTTAAGAGAATGTGAGAAGTGTTAGATCTACCACATGGCATGATCTAGTGCATAGACTAGTTTGCTGACATGCCATCACCTAGCACCATGTTTTATGCTATTGCATTTTTTCTTTCCTTAACATTTGAGCATCTTTGTTTTGTGAGATAGCAATGTTCGTCTAATGTGCCATGTGTATTATTCAAAATTTACTCTATTTTTGAATCAAACTGGGTCCCACACTTGAGAAATTGCCTTTGTCTTTAAGATTTAACACTTAAGACATTTAATTATCATATCTCTTTGCTTAAAAATAATAGAAAGACCAACTAATCGATGAATGTGGGACTAAAACCCTCCAAATAAAACAAAACAACCTGCTCTGCCATGGGAAAAAAATCCTTATGGGATATGGGTCTGCTACTTCAAATGAGGATGACTCCAGGTTGATTAATCACTCTCATCAAGGTATACAACCATTTCCATCATTGCAATTGAAATGCACACATTCTTTCTCATGCTTTTCTCCCATTGTAATGACTTATGCTGAATACTCTGCATGTAAACTTTACAAATTAATTAAAGGAACCAATCTTCATGCAAAGCTGATCATGAAAGATAGTTTAATGGGCTTAAAATGAAGGGCATTAGACATGCAAAATGCATAAACCTTCATCCAAACCACATTGCTTCCATTCCAACCTACAAGTCAAAAATGACTACAATGGGGAATAGTTTCAACATCTACATCTTTACCTTGGCAATATGAGATTTTCCACATGGCAGCTCTTTCTCAATTTATTTGTAGTTTCAAAATTCATCAAATAATTTTAATAACACAAAATAAAGGAGTTCTATCATTTCCAACTTCCACCTCTATTCTCAATGGGTTTCTTTGCTACTTTGTTGGATGATTGCATCAACATTGGGGATTCTAGAGATCCAAGGCATATAAAGAAGAAATGTTCACAATAGAATTAGGAATGCTTCCTCCCACCACTATGCCTAAAAGAAGAAAGGTGTGAAGGGAGCACAAATTAATAGTAATCTCATGTGAAGCTAAGGGAAAAGAGGTGCTTCATTCTCCCATTTGTAATAATTTATAAAATCTAACATTATTGTTTCACTTGAGTTGCAAACTGGCCCATTTAAGATGTCTCTCAATCCTATTAATGACATCATTAGTTAGATCTCCATAAAGATAAACAAGAAATGCTTCTTCCACCTGCTATGATTGACTTCAAATCTACATTGAAAAGATAACTAGGAGTGGCATAAAAAACTAACATCGACTACCACTACATCTTCCTCCAATGGTCTAGCAAGACTCCCTCCTTTTTATCTTTGGAAACCCTAACATTATTAAAAGAAATCAATGTATTCTCTCTTGTGTATATTGTCTAGTCTTATCACCCTTCAAAGTCCACAACTACATAGGACTTTATGTCAATTATATCCTTCGACCTTGTTAATTTAGCAACCATATTATTTCCTTCAATGCTAGTATTGATTCCTACCTCACATACATTTTTTCTTCTTGTTATTCCTTAATAGATAGCATACCAATTTGCCCATTTAATCCCATCTTTCATTTACACATTCCAAACCTTGTCTACTTGACGGAATTAGTCAGGCCTAAAGGTAGGTCTGGCTAAAAAAAAAATGAACTGAAACAATTGACCCCTTCAAATTTCTCAACAAATCATTCAACGCTGACTAAAAAAAATTTGTATCACTGATTTAACTTTTACAAATCATTTCAACTCTTTCTGCAACATGTCAATTTTGTGCCAAGGGGTCCTCTGACTGCCCTTGAAAACTGACTAGAATAGATAATTGGGCCCTAAGCTTTGAAATATTGATTCTTTATTCTAAATTCTCTTATCCTACAAAATCTTGTGTCATGATGACACCTATGTCAAAAGATATTGGCCATCAAAGTTTCCTTCTCAAAACTACCTACAAGAAAACATGTCAAAAAACAATAAAATGTGTTTGGTTTTGGCTTCAAAAATAGGAAAAACATATACTTGGGGGAATGAAAATTGGAGCACTAGTTCACTATCATGAGGAGAGAAATTATGTGATTTAGGCTCATGACAAATAACTAGATGCATTTAGGAATTGGTCAAAGTGGGGTACTTAGATTTCCAGAACTAGGAATACTAGTAGAAAATTGATCTTCTCAAACTGAATGAACCTAGGAAAGTGTGTAGACGGATTCATCAAGACTTGTAAAATGGAAAACTTAAAGATTTTTTAGAGTAGAACACAATAGTACAATCCATTTGGTCTCACCTATCACAAATTCAAAGTTATGATATCCTGAATAGGGGTACTGATCAATCTGCACTTTTTTACACCGATAAAACTTTAGAAATTGCATTTGGAATTGCATTTGAAAAATGATCAAAGAGATTTATCATAAGATCAAATCTGAAAAATAACTAGTTTTTCACCTTTAGAATGTAATGAAAAAGGATTTTTAACAAATATTTAGTCAACTGGGTCAAAGTTACAACTAGTCAAATAGGGCCTCCTAGAATTTTGAACAATTTGCATCAGCCTGACAACAATAAACAACTAATTTTGAGGGATTCAAAACCTAGTCAAAATATATTAAAATGACTTGAATTCTAAAACATAGGTTCTTTGACATGTGTACTAAACACTCCCAAAGTGGTGAGTCATGAAACATTATGGGTGCAAGATATTCAAATGTCAAGTAGGCTACCTGTCACTGTAATACCCCAAAATTGGCTCATTGCCATGATCACCAATTCTGGTCTATTTCAATCAATCTTAAGTCCTATGTCATTAGGCAGTTCTTATTCTACTACTCGCAACTTGACTTAATTTTTAAATGCAAAAAACTCTAAATCTACATTAATCATCATATCTATTTAATTCCTAAGTATTGACTCGTATTAGCCACATTAAATCTATTTGATTGAGATTTAATTTAATTTGAAGTGTCTATACTTTAATTAAATTAAATTATATCCTAGGACTAATGTACTAAGAAATTAAAATATTTAATTTAATAATTATGCCTACTTTAATTAATTGAATGTGATTATTCAATTAAATGAAAAAGGTACTTGTGAGTTCACATCTCACTTATTAAATTAAATAATATCTACAAAATATTCTCTTCAATTCTAAATGGAAACTCTGAGTGAACTATCTCTCAAATTAGAATCAATCTAGTTAACTTGATCTCACACCCATGACAAGTTCAATTAACTACTTATCACACTCAGATCTGAAAGGGTTCACTTCACCTGCACAAGGAAGTTTCCATCCTAATTGAATATTTTGTCTAATCCTGACTGTCAATTTGAGTTGATCTCAACCATTGATGGATTCCAAGGATTCTATTTAAGGGACCCATAATTCCTCATAAGAGAGGTTGAACTGAATTTTTGTCAAATCGTTGTTGAATTGCATACTCATTTAAGTTTAATACTTTCATAAAAGCTCTCATTTTCTTAGATTAATATCATTTAGAATTAATATGCATTCATTTAGTTAATTCTATTTATATGTTCTTAGATTAATTTCATAATCATTTAGGTTACCTACACATTCATATAGATTAATAATCTTTAAAACCTTCGTTCTAGAATGGTCTGATTACCTATACCTCTGATTACCTATACCTCAAATCTGAGAGCATAAGCAGGTAAAATCCTTCTGGATATAAGGCAATAGGTCATCTTGCAAGACCCTTCTTGGGTGAACAATTTCATGTTCATTCTAGGATGAATTTGCATAAAAGGACCATGTTGAAGTGTGTCTGTTAAACAGAGGCCACATTTACACATATACATTTTTGCCACCCATCGTGGGGCCAAGAAAATCAATTTCTCTGGCCTCATATACATTTTTTTCTATTATTTTAGCATTCTATTTGTATTGTTCCATACAGATTCTCCAATTTTCACGCGAAGATTTGAAAGGTTTCGCACAAGTCTGAAAATGTTCTTGCGTGAAGAAGTGCCTGATTGCACAAGTCTTCGCATGACTCCTCATTTTCTTGCATAGGATAGTGAAAGATTTCACGTGATCTTGCACAAGATTTTTCATGAAATTCTACAACAAGTTTAATTTTATCACTTTTTAGCATCATGTTTGTTTAAATTTTCTAATGTGTTTTTCTCTGAATCTTTATTGTTCTATTTCTCTGGTTTTCTGTAGCTTAACTATTGTCTATAGGATGTTTATCGAAGATTCCTTACAAAACCCACTTAAAAATGCACTAATTTTTTGCTTTCATTTATACATTTGATGAAGACTACTTTTAAAACCCACAAAACAATGTGTTTTCTCTCTTGCTTTCAAAACATAGACTAATTAGGGCTTGTGAACGTCCTAGGGTGCAAGATAGAAGAATAGGGGATTATGCTCTTCACCACTTGGAAGTCATGACCAAGGGTGAATCAAAAACCTAGATGCTTTTGAAAGACAACATTCTAAAGAAGGCAAGAAGCTTGGTGGTTCTCTAGTATGAGTCCTTTTCTATGAAGGGAAAATAGTTTCCTTTTAGGGAATCAAAATCTTGAGAAAGGACATGTCTAGATTGATTAAGCTAAGTTGGTAAATTAATTTGTTATGTGTGTTTGGGCAAGGAAATAAGGTAGAGGATTATGCTCTTTGCCTTGGGGTAAATCAAAAACTCAAACCCTTAAATCCAGACCACTAGTCCAAGTTAATCCTTTAGAGGGCCTACTGGAGTGATCCAACCTCTAGGAATGACCCAAGTGAGCACACTCCTTTCACTGGAGATTCCAACTCACTCTAATAAAGAAGCTTTCTAGAGTGAAAGACTCCAAAGCTAGATTAATTTCCTCTCCTTCACTCTTGATATCGCATGTCAAGGAGAGGCTCTATCTGTTGCACTGGCCAACACTAGCCCCAGTCTTGCTAAGAAAATGTGTGCACTTTCAGATGTTGGTGTATGCTGCTAGTCTCAACTCCACTTGTAGAGCCACTGAGGATTAATTCAAATAGAATCCAAGTAAAAACCTCTTATTTAGAAGCTACCCAGTCCACCTTTGAAAGGAGGCATAATCTTTGTGCAAGGAGGGGGAAGAATCACTCCTGTAGAACTCACCATAGGCATGCTACTAGATGTTTGAAGGTGGTATACATGCTTGTCACCTACCACAAGGGCACTCACTTAGCATATACTATTGAGTCCTTTGAATATACTAAAAACACAAGCACCCTCTAGGGGATGACATAGCTATGTGAGGTACACGCATGCGCATAAGATGTGGGAAAAAGGTTTTTCCTTCTCTACCATTTTCTATTTCTAGGGATAAAGCATGTTTGTTATCGAGTCCAAAACATGTCCAAACTTGCTCAAATAGACTAAAAGTCAAGACTCCCTCATCCCTTTAAGTTGCTTTGCCCTCTATTGGATTGTATTTGACTACTGATTGCTTCCCAATGTCTTGTTTAAAAACACTTTGCCTTGGTTGAAACTTATACACTGTCCAAACAATTTTTAGAGTTAACCTTGTTGTTTATCCAACAAATTAGTCTAACTAGTCTGTCCAATATGTCCAAACAGTCAAGAAATCTCTTTGAAATCCAACGTTCTTGTCAATCTGGTCCTAATTTTCATGCATAGTCTTGCATTTCTTTGTGGGAGAACTCACCTTTGCATGTGAGCTAGTTTAGGTCTTCGTGTGAGAACTTGTGTATGCCCATGTGAGGTCTTGCCAACTGTCTTTGTTGGTCCTGTCACTTCTTTGTACAAGCTATAGTAACTCTTCATGTAAATTTAAATTGTTGTTCTAAGTCTTCGTACGACTCGATAAACTTTCTTGAGTAGTCCCTAAAGGATCTTCATGCAAGACCTTGTTCTAAAACTATCAAATCAACTTATTCAACCAATCTGCAATCTATGTTTAGTCTATTTCCTACATTGAGTTGTCCTTTCTCTATCTGTACATAGTCCTGAATGATGGCATTTAGCTTAATTGAATCTTTGTGATCCACACTTTGACTAGTCTTGTCTTTTAGTTCCTTGAATTATCATTCTTTAGTGCTTTTCATAGTCCACGTTATGATAGTCATAACCTTTGGTTGTTCTAGCCTTCAAATTATACTACTCATGCCTTAGTATACAACATTCTTGTCTTGTGCTATTGAGACTAAGCTTTAGTATGGTCCTTGTCTACATTTTGGCTTCTTGTCCTTGTCTATGACTATCGCAACAAGAAGCGATAATGTGTTTTATCCTCTTAGACTTAGGCAAGGTTGCACTAGGGGTTATAATCATGGTAGAAGTCACTTACATTTTGTTACACAATCTACATCCAGTTCATCTAGTGAGGCATCTTCATGATCTCACTCATCTGTCAGGTCACCTTGAGTCTAGCGAACATTTTCCATAAACATGCAACAAACTAGGAATCCTTTGTGTCAAGAGGATTTTGAGACTGGTAGAGGTCTGGTATCTTCAAACACAATGTTTGACTTCCTTTTCAAAGGACCTTTTGAATCACAATGTATTGAAACTAAACATGTTCCTACAATGACTGATCGCGAGCCTGAACGTAGTAGTCACAATAGACATCAAGAACCACCTAGGAATGACAAAGAGAAAGAGAAAGACCATGACACTGATGAGGAACATGAAGAGGTGGAAATAGTTCCTAAACACATAGAAAAATGTTGTAGAGATAAAAAAATTCAAAAGGTCATGGAAATCCTACTTAATGAAGAGAAAGAAAGGTATTTTCTCCAACTTTCCCAAGAGGGAGCTAAGCTACCCTCTCATTTCAATGTGGAAACCATCATCATGCCTAAAGAGGAAACTAAGACTTCCAAACTCCAAAAACAACTAAAAATTATGCAAGACCAACTGGTTTAGATGATGCATGATAAGGAGAAACTTGCAAAAACATACACCTTAGACGCTCTTTGTCCATTTCTATTTGACAAGAGCATAAACATGCCTCCTTTCCCATGAGGTGTAGAGCTACCTAAGTACGACAAGTACTTTGACATCACTGATCCCCAAGATCACTTGTAGGAATTTAGTGCCTTGTCTATGGAGTTTATACACAACTAGACATATCTCATGTGTTTGTTCCCCAGAAGCCTAGGTGGTCAGGCTTTGGAGTGGTTCTCACACTTAGCTCTCGATATCAAGATGTTTGATGAAATCACCAACTTATTTGTCCAGAAGTATTCTCATAACATTCAACACCCTATCAACATTCAAGATCTATGCAACCTTAACCAAAAAGTTGGAGAACCTTTCCTTGCATTCCTCTAGAGGTGGAGACAACTATACACTAAGTATTCATGAAAAATTCTAGAAATGGAAAAGCTTGACATTTTCACTAATAATCTCCTACCTAATTTTGGATATAGAGTCCAACTTCAAGGTCCACATACCTTTAAAGACATGATCACATAGGCTATCGACATCCAAGAATTTATGATCAAAAAAGGTGAACTCTTTCTTTAGAAGGACACAAAACAAGGTTCCACCTCCAACAAGGATAAAACCAAATATGTCAACAAGAACCAAGAAATTGTACATGATGGAATTGTTGACAATGTCACTCCCAAACCTACTAAGGCAACATTTAATCCCATAGATAGTCTCAATGTGGCCAAAAATGTTGAAAAGCCTCCTCTTGACAACAAGACATCCAAAAACAAACTAAGAGACTCATAGGCCACACACCCTAAGTGAGAGTATACACCCTTGGGTGAACCTTTGGATGTGATTTACAAAACATTGCTACAACACAAGCTTATTTCACCACTGGACAACCCTCATCCCTATGATCCACAACCACATCCACCATGGAGGAATGAAACCTCATTCTATATCACCAAAATAAGGGGCACAAAATTAGCAACTACATAAACTTATGCCACGAAGTCCAGGACATGATTGATGCTGGTGAACTTGTGGTAGATGGACATAACAAGAACTTGGATCACAAGGCATTCAAAGAGCCTTTCCCAGCCTATGAAAAAGGAGAGACTTCAAAACCAAAGCCCAACAACAAGCTCAACTATGCATACTCCAATGATGACAATGTGATCAACATGGTTGAACCTATGGATTCTGAATACTATGATGTCATTACCATTAAGGGAAAACAAGATAATGATAAACCTAAGACACCATTTGTCTTGAGGGGCCCTACTTCCAACACAATGGATAACACATCTTTGCAACATTGTGTTAATGTTATTACCCGCTCTTGCACCAAGTTGGTGCTCAAAGGCCTTGTGCCTTCTACTCCTGATCCTAAACAACATAAAGACAAAGCCCTTTTTGGTCCATCTGGAAAAGGTGAAAAACTCACAACAAGCTCAATAGCGACTAGTTATAGTGTTCTGGATCAATTAAAATGAACTAATGCTCAAATTTCTATCTTCGAGCTACTGAAAATCTTGCCTACTCATAGGCAGATTCTAGACAAAGCCCTCACTAAGGCAAATGTTCCTCAAGATCTTGATATTGAGTGATTTCAATCAATGGTAGGTCACCTAACCTCACCTTATCTTATGTCCTTCTCTAAGGAGGATGATAACTCATTGAGTCACCCATACAATCAACCCCTACACATCGAGGTTATGATACATTAGACATGTGTTCGTCAGGTACTGATCAATAACAGTGCTGGCCTAAACATTTTCTTCGCTACTTTGCTTATACAATTGAACTATTCTCATGACTCTATTGATCCTCGATACAAGATCAGTATCAAAGCATATGAAAAAGTTGAACAAAAGTCTCTAGGTCTTGTGGTCTTACCCATTCACGTCGGTCTTATAGAAAGGGATGTCACCTATTAGGTGCTCGACATTCCCTTGGCTTATAACATTCTATTAGGATGGCCATGGATACATGAGATGCACACTGTGCCATCTACATATCAGCAATGCATCAAATTCCTATTTCATGGCTCTGAAGTTACTATTCCTACCACCACTAGCTATACCTACAATATGCTCAAAGCTGCTAAAACTTTCATTCTTGCTAACTGGAAATCCACTGATTATCATAACAATAAGTTGAAACAAATCAAGAAGTCATTCAAAATGAAAGAAACTAGCATGGGAGAGTACCATATTGAACTAGTGCTATCGTTAACATCTCTTCCAAATTCTCCTCATCATTATAGGAGACCCTTAGAGGCAAAGAAGTCATTTGTGCTGACACCTCAAACCAAGTATAATGGCACTTTTGTCAAAGCTATAGTTCCCCTAGAGGATGAAAGTGAAAACAAAGTCATTGTTGCATGGCTTTATAGAGAAGAGACTCCAGTAGACTTAATAGAGCAAGATTTAGAAATTGCTCTCGAGAAATATGGGCCTGGTCTTAGGCTCATGAAGCATTTTGGCTACAAGGGAATTAGCCCAATTGGGTGCAATAATAATGGCCTAATTGATCCTATCAAGGCAACATCTTAAAGCAACAGTGATACAACTGGTCTAGGATTTAAGAAAGTTCCTTTCCATTTGGAACCTAATCAATACATACTAGAACCTGAGAGTTCATCAGGAAATGAGTCACAAGCTAAGTCAGATACTCAAGAGGAATAATTTGACAATGAGGATTCCTATCCTTATCCTATTTGTCATGATCTTGCTAAGTTCTTTGTTGAGCTAGATCACTTTGTGCCACATGTTAGCACTATGGATGATACTAGTGATTCTTCCAAGGACAATATTGATCAACCCAAACCTCATTCAAAAAAGGGAGAGTCTAGTCAATCATTACATATTGATTATTTGTGTAAGAATCTAGATGATGACAATGAGTATGTCCCTATTATTGTTGGGGAGTTCTATAGTCTCTCACCATGTAGCACTAATTCTAAAGAATATGAGTTTGACTCTCTTCTAGAAGTGACTACTAATAAAGACATTGACCAAGTTCATGTCTATGAAAACAAATCAAAGTGGGTGAAACATCTAGGGTTAGGTTGGATGGGTCTAATCCAACTAGTATCTTAGAGTCATCAATTGCTGACGTTAGTACTCAGAGGCATTCAAACACACCCATAGACAAAGTCACCGTAGGCCTTGAATTGTTGGTCTAAGAACTTAATGACTATACTGTGAATGAAATTAAACCAGTCACAACTCTTTCACTCACACATCCTAAGCTTATAAACTGGAACCCTAATGCATCTAGTGAAGTCCCCACATTCCATAATGACTATGCTCTTTCTTGCTACCTAAATGCTGATGAACATGTAACATCTTCCACCAATGAATAGAGCATCAACATGATTGAAGCCAACATCAAATATCTCAGTCATACAATTAAAAAGAAAAAAAATGCAAAAGGTTTGAAGGTGAAAACCACATTGTGGCAGTGTTAGAGCCCAAAAAAAGTAAAAATAAAAGACATATCCAAGGGTGAAAACCTCTCTAAGGTTCCCATTGATGAGATATTTGATGCACTTCCAAGTCATTTTCAAGAGAGATCATTAGTATTGATAGAGCTGACACAACCAATCAACCTATGTACAGAAGAATATCCTCATATGATACATCTAGCATAGTTGCTATCTCCTAAAGAAAAGGAAGAGTTCATTGCTTTTTTCTGAGAGAAGAAGATAATTTTTTCTTGGGCATATTCTGACATACCAGGACTAGATCTTGATCTTATCATGCATCACTTGTCCATCGCACCAGGCATCAAACCAGTTAAACAAAAACTTTGAAAAATGCATCCTCATGTTGCATTGCTCATCAAAGTAGAGCTAGAGAAACTTCTAAAAGCGAGATTCATCCATGCAATTGATTATGCCAAATGGATATCCAATTTTATTCTAGTCTCTAAGCACGATAAATCTATCAGAGTTTACACTGACTTCTGTGATGTAATGCCCCGCCCAGAGATCCTTGGAAACAAGGATTCAAATAAAGCCAAGATATTTTTTTTTACAAGTATGAATGCACAAGACAACATCATACAGGGATCACAAAGATCACAACGGAAGACTTCAACACAATCCCGACAACCAATGAATCTTCGAACACCACTACAAAACTGACACACACAACCAAAGCCAAAAACGACAACACACATGATGAGGGCACAAGAAACAACTACTCATCAACAAAACACCAAGCTGGGGTAAAATGCAGAATCCCAAAATTTGGCTAAGCCTGAAATCCTGAAGCCTTGAAAATTGGCTAAGTCTAGATTTCTGAAGCCCTGAAATTTCCTAGAATCCATAACTTATCTCCGAGAGGTCTGAAACCTATCTCAAATGATTTTTTGCATATATTAAAATATATCATAAGTATAAGGAATTAAATATACGTTCCTTATACTTAAACGATATATTTTAAACCCCTAGGAAATCTGTTTTCAACCAGGAAGGTGTAAAAACCAAAAGGGTGTCCAAAACCAACTTTCAAACTTTCATCCGACAAGCCTAGATAGCCCCTATTTCTCGTGCGAGAAAGAAAACTGGTCTCGAGTTTCATGTGAGATCTTTCACCGCTTCGCATGAGAAAGTGTGTACTTTGCACGAGGACTACTGAGCTTCGCGCTAGGATTCACATTCTCGCGTGAGGATTCCCTACTCATCGCGCGAAGATTTACATTCTCGCGTGGGAAGTGTATTCTTTCGCGCGAGGAAGAAACAATCTTGTGCGAGGAAAATACAATTTCGTGCGAGGAAACAAATCAGCATGACACAAAATGCAAACAAAAAGCCAAACAAACAAGGAAACCTCCACACCGGGGAGTATCGAATCCACGTAAATCGAGGAATGAACACTCGAGAGCACTAACAGCAAGTAAAGAGGAACATCTAACCATCTAAACCATAAAAGCAAAGCACATACTGAAATAAACATCGCAATGAACAAAATACATTTCAGAACTAAACAACCAAATAAATGTGCGGTTCCTCCCAACTGTCAATAGCATCATAAGACCATCATGGGTCCTAGCCATCCCTCTCGTGTAACATCCCAAGCCACCGACTAGATCGTCAGTACTATCGTAATAGGGATGTCACTACTAAAACATGCAACAATATAAGCATAAGGAAATCTAACATGCTAGTAGTAAAGCATAAGATAATCCTATAGTAGATAACATCTCCTATTACATGCTAAACAACAATAAGAAACATATATACTACTAAAGAAAATCACATCATCTAATCATATGCTAAACATCATAATAAGGGAATGCGCCAAATAAAATAACATCATCTAAATATGATATACAAGCATCCCAATGAAAGCATAAATCACAAGAAAGCATACTACAAAACTCAAAGTACCAAGTGAAGACATCCAACAATGGTCACACTAGGACAAAAGATCATCTCTATACATCGATCCCTAGTAGTGGTGAAGGTAGGTATGCCTCCCAACCACGTGGCACCCATAGGTCCACACCTGCCATGCTAATGGAGATAATGATCCAACCACAAACACACATAAAACACAACATCCATGACTAACACTCATGCTAGACAGTATGATGGTTGCAACCAAGAACCTAAGATAATGCAAGGAGTATAGGTCCTGTTCAGACACTCAAAAGGCTACTAAGTAGGGGCTAACATCATGGAGAGTCACTTGGCATCAAAAATCCAAAGCTAAGACTTGCGTAGATTCAACATCCCTCAACAGAAAGGCTCTTGCACACTGAATATTTTATTATCTTAAGTTTTATTACCAGTCACACATTTTATTTAATTATCACTTAATTAAAGCTTCCTTTGCTAACCCTCTGGGCACAATGATCACCAGGCTGTGAGGTAGAAGCCCCCTCGATATGCTACCCTACCCTACCCATGCTCATCCTACGACAAGTGCCCGTGGGCATGCATACTCCCATCCCAACCCCAATGATCATAACTTTCGGCAAATCCATGAAAGATCGAGCCTCGCAAGTCACCCAACAAATGTACGCGTATGTACTCATGTGTGGCGCACCACCATCATGAAGATCATAACACAAGGATAGGAATGAGAACACAATGCAAAGAAAACACCCAATTGAAAGCAACATGGGAAGGACGGATTCTACAGGAATCCCAAAGCCAATAAAATTATACATCATGAAATCACTCAACCAACCTCAATCCGAGAGTATGGATTTTACATGAATCCTAATGATGTAACAAGACCAAACATCATGAACTCACTCAACCGGCCTCAATCTGAGAGTATGGATTCTACACGAATCCTAGCGTTCACGAAACAAAAGCAAAGGTCCAACAAAAACCATAACAAGTGTAAAATCAGTCAACCGAACGCAACGTCGAGAGTACGGATGCAACATAAAAGTGCAAAAGTGGTCTGACTAATATCCAAACAGATCATCAAGGTCCACGACCAACATTGTGCCAAGAAAACTCGAGAAAATAGGGCGGCATGCAAAACGAGGTAAAAACCCCAAAAAAATTGGAAAACTACAAAATTAAAACCCATTTGGCCTTTTGGTTCAAAAACCCCAAGAATCCAAAAATAAATGAAATCGGACACCATATGCAAAAATGGCCAGCATAACAGCATAAAATTCCAAACCCTCATCTCAAAAAAAAGGGAAATGTTCATACCTGCCCAACCGGGTAGAACTAGCGTACAGAAACGGAGGGGAACACTAGTTCTCAGCCTCCAAACAAACGGCTACCAAAAGAAAAAGTAGAAACAGAGCAGAAATAATAAAATAGGAAAGCCCTACCTCACAGCCAAAAGGGCAAAATGGGAATCTGAACCATAAAATAAAACACCCACAGAAGTGGCTAAAAATCGTGGCAATCCAAGGTTTCCTCGAGCTGGATCCAACGAGCTCAACCTCGCGATGATCCCACGCCCGTAGCTCCCACAATGAACAAAATAGTAAATCCTCATGAAGAGGATTTTGGGTTTTACTCTCCAACTTTCCAATTCAAAAGTGAGAAGTGAGGAATTAAATTCCTCTTTGGATACTTATTCACTTTTCGGGTGAATAATCGATTAGGGCATTTAACCAGCCAATCTAGTTAAACCTCGAATCGACCCAAACAAAAATAGGCTATTCCTATAAATAGGAATTCATCTATGGAAAAGCTACCAGAAATAAAAATAAATCAATTAAAAAGCCCAAAAACCCAAAAACACAGAAATTACCTAAACGACTTTCGCGACAATGCGAACCTCTAAATGCACAGACACGCTTACTGGTCTAATCACATAATGCAAAGATTTTGGATTTAATAATCACCAAAAGTTTTAAATTAAACATTTTAATAAAGGATACGTCGACCATACAAGGATGACATTGGTAAAATATGAAAGGCTGAATCACTAACTCCATGTGCCACTGCCAGGGATATAAATCCTGCACACTAAACAACATGATCAAGTGCAATTGCATATAATGACATAGCCAAAGCAATAAATGTATTAAATCACCTAATTTAACCATTTATTTAATTATATTAAAATAATCTATTTACATTACTCACGTTCGCAAAAGGCATAGCAACGTAGGAATGAAGTAAATAACCATAGCATTAAATCCATCACATAGCAAAATCAGAGGTATGTCCAAATACCACATAACTAGATAACTAGATATCATCATAAAACACACTATCATCTCAAAATGACATCATCATGCAATATGATTAACTAAACAGCATAGTAGTCTAATATCTATGATACTGGAATCAAAGAGTAACAATTGACCCTTAGGTCATCTCAAATGTCAACATAACATGAGTAACAAATATCTCTCTAATCAGAAATATAACAAAGTAACTGTCCGCAACACATAACCAAAGAATCCAACAAGAATAATCCATTTCTAATCATTAATGCATTTAATAAGGCACTTAAAACACATAAGCGAACATAGTCATAAACATGACTAACCACTGCTATAGGAACCTAGTCCAGTGTAGCATGGTAAAAGGACATAGTGCAATCTCTGCACACATCTCAGGGTAATCACGGAACAACCTCATGATACCACATTGATCTTGGTAACCACTGGCACAAACCTCAGTGAACCAAAAATCACATCATAATATCAAAGATCAGTCAAAAGCATAATCAAAGAAACTGATACAGAAACATAAACCCAAACACCTCAACGGTGTAGACCACTCAGGGTCACAATCATGATCCACCACAACAAAAGATCAGCAAGGTTGCATCCATCAGGATGACTTACAAAAGTCAAATGGGAGAGGCACTACATGTGATCTCAACTTGGCATGTCCTAAGGACAATTTTCCACTTCCCAACATTGATATGATAGTAGACATGACAAAAGGCTACACGATGTAATCTCTAGTGGATGGGTTTTCTAGTTACAATCAGATAAAAATTGTGCCAAAAGACCTGGAGAAAATTGCTTTCACATGTGCATGGGGAGCTTTCTGCTAGAACGTAATGTCATTTGGCTTGAAAAATGCTAGTGCAACTAATCAGAGAGCAGTAACTACAATTTTACATGACATGATACATAAGACCATGGAGGACTATGTGGATGCTACTTTGGTCAAAAGTGTTAAACACAATACTCATCTGCAAGATTTGGGATCCATCCTAGATCACATGGAAAAGTTTAGTCTTCGGCTCAATCCTAGGAAATGTTCATTTGGTGTCACATCAAGAAAGTTTCTAGGATACATCATGTCTACAAAAGGAATTAAGGTGGATCTAGAGAATGTACAAGAAATAATGGATATGCCACCACCTTGAAACATTAACCAAATGAGAGGTCTACAAGGAAGACTCCAATCTATTCATAGGTTTATCTCACAGTTGGTGGATAGATCACAACCCTTCACAAAGACCTTACATAAGGGTGTGAAATTCAATTAGAGCTAGGATTGTGAGCAGAGCGTAACGTAGATAAGATAATATCTTGTCAATCCACCAATCCTAATGCATCCTATCCATGGGAAGCCTTTGCTTATGTACATTTCAGCAACTAACACATCTCTGGGAATCCTATTGGCTCAAGAAGACAATGACAATAAAGAGAGAGCTATTTACTACTTGAGTCGCACACTAATCTCTTATGAGAGGAACTACAACATCATTGAGAAAGCTTTCTTGGCATTTGTCTTTGCTTCCCAGAAGTTGAGACACTACATCCTTGCTCACACTCTGTGGCTTGTGGCTAAAATAGATCCACTAAAGTACTTTCTTAGTAAGGTATCTCTCACAAGAATATTGGCTAAGTGGGTTATGATACTTAGCGTGTTTGACATTTAATATGTTGAATGCAAAGCTATCAAGGGACAGGAAATTGCAAATCAATTGACTGATGCACCTATGTAGAGTCTCCTACCAATGAACATTGATTTACCTAATGAGTCAATCTTGACACTGATAAACCAAACATGGGTCATGTTCTTTGATGGGTCCTTCACACAATAGTGATCTGGTGCTGGATTACTCTTCATAACACCACAGAGATATTCATTGCTGAAATCATACAAGATTATCTTCCCTTGTACAAATAACATTGCTAAATATGAGGCTTTGATCAATGGCATGAAAATTATAGCTAAATGGAGAGTGAATCAGTTAGACATCTTTGGTGACTCTCAGCTTGTAATCAACCAGGTTAATGACGTGTATCAAAAAAAGGATGAGAAATTAATTCCTTACAAATGCATGGTTGATGACTTAAAGAAGTATTTTGCACACATCACCTTCCAACAGATTCCTCGAGTAGATAATAAAGTGGTTAATGCTATGGCTACCTTGGCCTCCTTGCTAAGGATGCCTAAAAATGATCTCCAACATGAGTTCCTACCTAGCCTATGACACCCCTGATTCTAGGATGATCTATTCTATTGTAGGGCAGGATTCATCTCGCTACCATCACATCTATTCCTATCTCTATAATCAAACCATTCTAGAAGGTCTAACTCGGAATGAGAAATGTTATCTAATCTTTAATGCTTCGTCGTATGTCATTATTGCTGATGATCTATATAGGAGAGGTCTCAACGAAACACTCCTTAGGTGTTTAGAACTCGAAGATCCAAACATGCATCAATTGATGTTCACAAGGGCATTTGCGAATCCCACTCAAATGGCTTAATGCTAGCTTGAAAACTCCTTAGAGTTGGTTACTATTGGCCTAAAATGGAGCAAGAAGCTATCAAGTATGCTAGGTCCTACAAGTAATGTCAACTTCATGGAAATCTGATCCACACTCCAGCCAAAGAGCTAATTTCCTCTACTACAACATGGACATTTCAAAAATGGGCCTTTGACTTGGTGGGTCAAATTCACCCAACCTCTTCTAATGGACATAAGTTCATTATCATAGCTATAGACTACTTCATGAAGTGGTTAGAGGTAGTACCTCTCGTAGTCGCCAATGGAAAAACTATAGCTCTTTTTATCACAAACTACATCATCTGCAGGTATGGTGTACCATCCTCAATCATTACTGACAATGGAGGATAATTCAAAAATAAAGACCTCAAGGAATTATGCAAGAAATTCAAAACCACACAACATTGGTCTTCCATCTATTACCCCTAGGGTAATGGTCAGGCTAAGGCTTCTAATAAGGTGATCCTCAAAATTTTTCATTGCATAGTTAGTAAATCTGGGCGAGCCTGGCACCTCCAGATTAATCCAACCTTGTGGGCATATAGGACAAGCATTCAAAATCCAATAGGTATGACACCTTTTGGTTTGGTGTATGGAGCGGATGTATTGCTTCCAATAGAGGTCAAAATTCCTACCTTGAGAATCTCTATGAAAAGCCTTATTACTGATGAAGATTATAGTATAGCTCAACTTCAAGAGCTAGTGTTACTAGATGAACGTTGACAAGTGGCATGTGATCATCTATGAGCCTATCAGCAACAAATGTCAAAAAGCTACAATAAAAAAGTTAGGCCATGTGACTTCTAGTTGGGTGATCTCATCTTGAGAGAGAACCCTAAGAATCAACAACAACAAGTCCAAAAAGGGAAGTTTGAACCAAACTAGCTTGGTCCTTACATCATCACTAAAATGTATGGATCAAGTGCTTACCAGCTTTCCATAACTAAGGGAGAAGTGCTCAAGGAACCTGTCAACACTCTCCACTTGAAGTAGTTTTATAGTTGATCTGATCTTAGTAGCTCTTTGTACATATCTAAATATCTTGAAAAAATCATAAAAATCCAAAAAAGTCCTGAAAAAAAAATCGTTACCCTGGTGAAAACCTAGCAATAGGTGCCTTGGTAACACCAAAAAAATTGAAAAAATTAAAAATACAAAAAAAATCAAAAAATTAAAAAAACAAAAAAAAGTGCCATTGGTGAAAACTTGGAAATAGCCATCATGGTAGAAAAAAAATGAAAGCTCTACCAAGAAGGTGAAAACCTAGTAAACAGGCACCTCTTGTTCCCAATGCTCCATCTTGCAGTGCATCTTCTAGCTTCTTGTATAGTTGCTTTCCTACTTTTCTGACTTTCTGCTCATGTATCCATGGATTGAGTCTTGTCATAACTCAACACATTCCCCTTCAGTGTCACTCTTTTTGAGATTCTCCTCATAGAATCTCTTTCATGATAGTCACTAGTCGTTCTAGCTATGTCTACCTACTATTGCAAGTGTCACTTTTGTGGAGATTCTCCTCATAGAATCTCTTTTGCAATAGTCACTAGTGGTCCTCACTACGCCTACCTACTATCGCTAGTATCACTTTTGTCAAGATTCCTCTCATTGAATCTCTTTTGCAATAGTCACCAGTTGTTTCATCTATGTTTGCTTATTATTGCTTGGGTCATTTTTACAGATTCCTTTATGGAAGATCTCTCTTGTGTCAATCACTAGTCATTTTGGTTGTGTCTGTCTACTATCGCTCAGTGCTCTTTAGGTTCTTCACCTTGAAGATCCCTCTTTTGACCTTAGTCACCAGTCATTCTGACTACATCTACCTTCTGTTTTCACCTACTGAAGAGATTTATTTCAAACATGTTCTAGACACTAACACTTGACATCAATCCTATGACACAAAATGAACTCAAAATGACATACTTGTTTGGATATACTAAAAATTTTCTTTGTGTGTTTTGTTTTCACTTTATCATGCCTTCTTGAGCAACTTGATGATGTCATTTTTTACTAGAGAAGTAATGACTAGGGGCATGATCTTTTTTGTACTTTATGTTTGTGGTTTAGTTCCAATTAGTTGACAAATTTCTATAAGAGGGATGTCCACTATAAGAGCCTCCATCTCATATTGGATGGCCGGGTGTACCTCGACTCCTTTTATCAAGATATGTCAATAAAATTGGTATTTCTCCTTGTCTGTTGGAGTGAATTCTTCATGCTATAGTATATACTGATACTCATCCTATTAAGTGAACGTATGGGTCACTGTGAGTATACCTAACACACTTCTTTCTTAGGTTACAAATGCAAGGGTCGTTGTGGACAAAATACCTACTGAATACTTAGCGTAAGATGGATGTCTCATGTTTTTGGTGTGTCTACCATGCAAGCAACATTATAGTCATCATGTTTATGTTTTGATGCTTATGTTAACTTGCTACATTAAAAGGGACAAATGTTTTGGTCATTCTGGCTTCTTGTGCCTCGAATGCCTACATTTAATCCTGACAAACTTATAACATATGTCCTATTCATATTCCTATGATTGCAATGTTAGTGGGAATTGTAAGACATATAGGATTTCATCCTATGCTCAGTGATGATAAATGATCGAGGCTTGGTAATCAGACCTAGGGCTGCATTTAACATAGTCTTGCATTGCATACTTCACTTACATAAGCACACAATTCAATTGCAACTCTATTTCCATCCTTCATGATGAGGAATTGTGGATCTCTTCAAGCATATCAGAATTCTCCATGACTGCACAAGTGGTTGATTACTTGGTTTTTATTCTCACACTCCTCGATAGGATACCTCTCACTGTCAAGCAAAAACATGCAACACTACATGAGATGGCAGTTCATTTCCATATGCATTGCATCCATATACTCATATTATCTACACTACATAATCACATCACATCAAATCAAACATGCATCCATACCATCAAATTTTCATCTCATAATCATAAGCATAAAAACATCTCATGTACATCAAAGGAAAAGACAAACACTGACAATGACATGAACACAATGAAACTCAGCTTAGAATCTCATATATATATCTCAATGACTGTGTCAGTACAAAAAAAATGAGTGCTACTTGAGTGCTATTGATAAAAAATGATACAAAATGGTGTTGGCACACCAATCATTACATAGCTAGAATCAAAATTAGGGGTAAGAGCATCATATAGCTAGCTGTGTCCTGCACATTCACCTCTAGCTGGAGGAGGGGGAGGAGGCAGCATATCTGGTTTGACTAGAGGACGTGCACCCCCAGAATCTGGGCATATTATGAAAATTGAGAAACCTACTGAGCCTCATCGAGCACAATTTTAGAGTATGATTCAAAGTGATAAGCTGCTCGGGCCATCTGCAATAAGACCTTGTCCTGCAACACCTTCACCCTCTACTCGACAAACTACACTCGATCCCATAATCATTGAATCTCCAAATCCTGCTCTGTGATCCATGCATCTCTCACAATTACCTATATCTATAGCTCTCTGATCTGTCGAGATGCTTGTTGGATCCACTCCCTTTGTCATCAAAATGCATCTTTGGATCCTATGGTAGGCTGCTCCTACATCTCCTCATTGAGCATCTTGAGTCCCTACTCTGTGGGTACCTGCTCCTCCACCCTTGCCCTCTGGCACCGACCCTACTCTTTGCTACTACCCCTAGACACTAGATTCAACCCCATCTATCATGTAGGGATTTGAACCTACCTAACCCTCTCTCTCACCTACAGTGGACCCTATGGCTATGGCTACTGTGGTGGTTGATGTTGCTGAATAGGCCCCTGCACTACTACCTACTATGGGGCTAGTGTTGCTCCCCCCAGGGGATCTATGAACTGTGGGATAGGGTGACTGATGAAATATGCTTGATATTGTGTTGTCACCCTTACATCTACTACCTCTAGAAGGTAGTCCCACTGTGCCACAACTAGGTTGCGCACATTGATCATCGATCTCCCTGCATCCAGCCTCACTAACCATGCTTGTGTCAAGTCCTTCATCACTCGCATGTAGGCACAAAACTCCTGGGAGATATCCTATTGTCTCCCATATTGCCTCCACACCCTCATAATGGTGAATTGCTCAATAATTTGTGTGTTCCTCCCCACCACCAGTCATGAACAAAACATCCACCCTAGCTCCGTAGGAGTGTCATCCCAATCCTCTATCTCTTGCCAGGGCTGTCATATGACGGAAACTAGATCATCAAGATGGGCTCTCCAGTGCTTTGTCTTACTCAAGCCTGCCTAGGTAATTTGCCCCTTGTATATGCTAATATAAGGCTCTACAAGCTCGTGGGCATTATCAAAAGTGGGCCATATAATTAGTAGGTGCTCCCATGCCTAGATCTAGAGACCATAAACCCCAATGGCCATGATATTTTTCTCATGATATAAGATCTTATGCATCTCATAAAACATATGAGCTAGCCTACACTGGCCCCACCCTAATCTCTCTGGAGCATCAAGCATGTGTTGTAGCATGAACCCCCATCCACACTCCAATCCATGTTTTCCTCTATCTAGTACCAAGAAATAGATGATGAATATGACCAAAACTGAAGCTAATCTATGTGTCTACCCATATGTATGGATGAGCTCATCCCAAGTGATGGCCTGTCCTATTGCTAGTTGCCTCTAAAAATGGCACACAAGGCCTCTATACCTGCTCGGGGCACTGTGTCATAGGATACCCTCAGTCCATGGAACAGTCTTCACAAAATCTTGTATATATCCTCAAGAGTCACAATCATCTCTCCCTATGGAAAATGGAAACACTCCACTAAGATAGTCAACAGGACATGATTCACTAGCAATGCTGGGATATGGCAAAGAGAAGTGAGCCCCAATCTGTCAATATGAGCCATGTCGGTCGCATCTAGGCTCCATAATAGAGCTCCATAGGGCAGATAATATGATTTGAATGAGACATCACAAAATACCTCTTGCACACACAAACAACAATGATGTGCAAATAGTTATTATTCACTCAAAAGTCAAAACAATGACAAAATGAATAAAAAATAGAAGCTGAAACATCAAAAATACAATTTTTCCTTAAACTTTTGTCATGGATTTTTGCATGAAGATGTATTTTCTCGCATGAGAATTCACTTCTTCATGTGAGATTGTGCATGTTTGATGGGAAATCAAGTCTTTGTGCAAAGAGATACTAAGCCATGTGAGCAATCACTTCCACATGCGAAAAGAGATTATCTCCTATGAAGAATCAAGTTCTCGCGTGAAGAGAGATTACCTCGTGAGAAAGGTGACACCACATAAAGAAAAATTCCCACCCTCTCATGCGAGAACACAATAATTCCCACCAATGCACATCAAGAACCACTGGGGTCGTGTATCTTCGCACAAGAAAAGATTGCCTTTGTGTGAGAAAGGACAGTCTCGTGCGAAGACTAATTGCGACTTCCTAAAACATGCTAAAAAATGCAATAAATGACATGAAAAAGAATGAAAGTGAAATTTTGAAGGATGGTTATTGATCACTCACCAGTGGTCCATAGTCCACTGGCCAGCTGTGTCATCAGGAGTGCTCAAAATGGTGATATCTCATGTTCACTGCTATCTTCCTCTCAGAGCTCCTATTCACTAAGACAAAAGGTGCAAATGAATTGAAAATGACCCCTTAGGCCCTTATATAGGGTTTGAACTAATTTTTCAAACTGCTATGATTTTTGCAAAAATCATCCCCTGGCTAATTTGACCGTTTTGAATCCATTTTTGAGATTGAATTCAAAATCTGACACACCTAAACAACAAAAAAATGTGTTTTAAAATTTTGGGACCAACATGATCAACTGCTTGTGCAGTCCAATTTTTTTTTATACTTTATGATTCTTGGAATCTTTTCAACTCAAAATTCTTCACATTTTCAAAATTCAATTTGTAAAAAGTCAACTATGGTCAAATCTAGTCAACTTTTGGTCAAACTTTGTCTTCTAGACCTCAAAATCACTTCAAATTGAGTATGAATTTTCTTCTTATTGTTCTAACCTCTTCTACATTCTGCTACATCTTGGATTTCTCTTGTATGTCTTTACATACTTCCTTACATCATATTCCTTGTGTGTCATCTTTCGATTTCACTCCTAAGTGGGCAGGATGATTACATCATTGAACTTGAAATTCAAATCACTCTAAATCCTTATTGCTTGGGGCATCTCATTCCCAGCTCATGCCCTCATCACCCAGGGCATCTTGTTTCCCTCTTTCTAGCATCTTTGTCATACATTTCATCTTGTCATCAGTTGATTACAAGTATTGGGACAATCTAAACCTTGACTCCTGAGGATTAAGCCTCGTTCTGGGGATGGTCCTATGACTCATCAATCAATCTCAAGTATCTAGATGTTCTATCTAGATCCTTAAAGATTAAGATCCATTCTGGATATAGTCTTTTAAATGCTATCAATCTTAGGTATCTAGATGTTCTATTTGGATCCTAAAAGGTTAAGCTCTGTTCTGGAGATAATCTTTTAAATGCTATCAATCTCAGGTATCTAGATGTTCTATTTGGATCCTTAAAAGATTAAGCTCCATTCTGGAGATAATATTTTAAATGCTATCAATTTCAAGTATCTAGGTGTTCTATTTGGATCCTTAAAGGTTAAGCTTCATTTTGGAGATAATCTTTTAAATGCTATCAATTTCAGGTATCTAGGTGTTCTATCTAGATCCTTAAAGGTTAAGCTCTATTTTGGAGATAATCTTTTAAATGTTATCAATTTTAGGTATCTAGGTGTTCTATCTTGATCCTTAAGGTTAAACTTCATTCTGAAGAAAACCTTTAAAATGCTTTCAATTTCAGGTATCTAGGTGTTCTATCTAGATCCTTAAAGGTTAAACTTTTTTATGAAGAAAACCTATAAAATTCTATCAATCTTCGGTATCTAGATGTTCTATCTAGATCCTTAAAGGTTAAACTTCATTTTGAAGGAAACCTTTAAAATGCTTATCAATTTAGGTATCTAGGTGCTCTGCTTGGATTCCTTAGGATTAAGCTCCGTTTTGGAGATGGTCCTTAAAAGCTTATCATTTGGTCTTCATGATATCAACTTTGAAACCAATCTTACTTATTGATCTTCACATCATGCTTTCTAATTTTCTTTGAATCGAACATGCTACTCGCACATCCATTCAAAGAGGGGCAAAATGTAATACCCCAAAATTGGCTCATTGCCATGATCATCAATTCTGGTCTATTTCAATCAATCCTAAGTCATATGTCATTAGGCAATTCTTATTTTTCTACTCACTACTTGACTTAATTGTCAAATGTAGAAAACCCTAAATCTGCATTAATCAGGACATCTATTTAATTCCTAAGTATTGATTGTATTAGTCACATTAAACCTATTTGATTGAGATTTAATTTAATTTGAATTTTCTATACTTAAATTAAATTAAATTATATCCTAAGACTAATGTACTAAGAAATTAAAATATTTAATTTAATAATTATGCCTAATTTAATTAATTGAATGTGATTATTCAATTAAATGAAAAAGGTATTTGTGAGGTCATATCTCACTTATTAAATTAAATAATATCTACAAAATCTTCTCTTCAATTCTAAATGGAAACTCTAAGTTAACTATCTCTTGAATTAGAATCAATCTAGTTAACTTGATCTCACACCCATGGCATGTTCAGTTAACTACTCATCACACTCAGATCTGAAATAGTTCACTTCACCTGCACAAGGAAGTTTTCATCTTAACTAAATCTTTTTTCTAATTCCAACTGTCGATCTGAGTTGATCTCAACCGTTGATGGATTCTAGGGATTCTATTTAAGGGACCCATAATTCCTCATTAAAGAGGTTGAATTGAATTGCTATCAAATTGCTACTGAATTGCATACTCATTTAAGTTTAATACTTTCATAAAAGCTCTCATTTTCTTAGATTAATATCATTTAGAATTAATATGCATTCATTTAGTTAATTATATTTATATGTTCTTAGATTAATTGCATAATCATTTAGATTACCTATACATTCATATAGATTAATCATCTTTAAAAACTTTTTTCTAGAATGGTCTAATTACCTGTACCTCAAATTTGAGAGCATAAGCAGGTAAAATCCTTCTAGATAGAAGACAACAGGTCATCTTGTAGTACCCTTCTTGGGTGAAAAATTTCATGTTCATTCCAAGATGAATTCACATACAAGGACCATGTTGAAGTGTGTGTGTTAAATAGAGGTGACATTTACACATATACAGTCACTACTTGACACTTGGGCAAAAATGTAGATATAAACATTGCTCAAAATGAAACTTCATGGAATGACTTAGAATGGTAATTTATCTTCATGGGATGTATGGATATACTTAATTCAAGGTGTTAGAAACATAGAACACCTCGTAGGCCTCAAGAAGATAGCTAGGTACACATGCATTAAATGCACTCATAAGGCTCAATTTTGTAGATGGTCCTCAAAATCAGGGCTTCAATTTTGTGTCCCAACACTGCCTTCTATTCCATAATAATATGTTTCCATAAATGAAAACTCTTACTCATCTTAATTAGCCATATTGCAAATAACCTCTTCATAGAACATGTCAAAATAAGGTTGGCCTATTCCCAAGAAATGGCATAGAGGCATTGGAGAAAATGCAAAAAGAATTGGGATATACCTGATACAAGTTATGACCAAAAAGGTGATAATGCAATACCTAAAGGACTACCCTAGAAGGTAAGAGATGATCTAGAAGTGTGATATAGATTATGGGAGAGAGAAAGAGACCAAAAACCACACTAAGGAGGGATAAAGGGTCTCAAAATGAGGTTCTTATATTTTAATATAGTACATTGAGTATCTAAAAAATAAGTATCAAAATGAATAACTAGGATATATTTTATTTACAATGGGATCAAGAGGAAGGTTGGATCCAAGTGCATGGGAGGAACAAGAATAATCTAAATAAAGAGGCTTTCCTTAATAGCGCCAAAAGGAAAGAGGTTTTCATAAAGAAGAAGTGAAGTAAATCTCCCTTAACTATCAAGAATCGTATCCAAAAGGTTTTTGATCAAAACCCTACCAACAATTATGAAGAATATGCCCTAATTCAAGTGTTAATCAGTGATTATTATACAAAGGTTAATTGGCATAAATTATACAACTTAGGGCTTTATTCATTTTGGTGTGGCCCCTCTATTTCTTTTTGCATATTGGTAGATCACTTGAAAGAGGCCCTATGATGCCAGGTAAGTATTACCTCCCTTTCTTCATATTTATTTTACTTAGAATGAAAAAACAAAAAAAATAGAAATGTCATCCTTAAAGAACCTTTTCTTTCCCTACATGCTTATTTTGTTAAATTTTTCAAATGATCTTTGGATTGTAGTAGAAAATTGTTTGATAAAGATATGGGTCCAACATGGGTTTCAATTAAAAATATCCTAGTAGAATTAATGCAAGGCATCATTCTTAAGAAAATTGGAGATCTATTAGGAAAAACAATAGGGATTGAAGGAGGATTTACTACTACAAATAATGTTAGACTTTTAATAAATATTAGGCCTAGAATGCAAAACTTAAACACTTAAAAATTGTCACTAATCATTCACTATACAACTTAAGCCCAAAAATACACAAAGGTTATAATCATAATATTGCAATTTTTAACCCAAATCTGAAGTGGGAATTTGAAAAATGGTCTGTACTCATCAATACAAAGATCTGTTACTCTTAGTATGGTTTTTCCTCTCTCTAAAGAAGACCAAGGAGAAGATATTTTCTAATAGAACCCAAATCTAGGTGTTACAACTAATCAACAAGAGGATATGCAACATAAAATCAATAATGATATTAGAGAAGGTGAAATCATAGAAGTAGAATTGGCATCGAGACAAATATAATATCATTCCCATTACCCATTTGATACCCCTAGCAAGGATAAATTATAGAAAAATTCTAATAAGGAAGCTAGAATAATAGAGGAGCCTTCATCTAGGCCTAAATTTAAGAAAGAAACTTTAAAGTTAGTCATTTGAAAACCTTCTCTAAAATCCTCAGTAGAGGATAATCTAGTGTGGAAGATATTCAATATTTTTCTAATTTCATGAAGAAATTATAGGCTAACATGTCAATACTAAATAATATGATTAAAGAGATTTGATATGTCCATAGTGAAGTGTGTGATCAGCTCCAAATTTTGCATGAGTATTATAAGAATCATTATGACTCTAGAATAGATAAAATAAATCTTCTTTACCCTCCAAAAGTGGATAATTTACATAAAGAATCTTCTCGCCCTATAATTGGCAATAGGGAAGAATGGATTGAGGGTTTTGGTAGAGAAGTATTAGAAAGAAAAAATAACTTTTTTAAAGGAAATAATGACTCTATAATTAATTAGAAAGAATTTTGTATTCATGAACACATAGAAAATTGCTCACCAATGTCTCAAAACCCATACATGGAAGCCAAACATTTTTATAATGAATTTAATCCCTTAGAACTAGGACCTAAGGAGGATGATTTTTTAGAACTATTAAGGGATACACTGAGTAAATAAATAGTGCTATAAACTATGGATTTCCAAATCAACAAGAGTATTGATTTAGCAACAGGTAAACTAGGTATTGCAAAAAATATCACGGGTTTAGAAATTCCAAAAATAGTTAAGAGACAAAAGAAAAGGAAAGGTAGAAAATAATTAATAGAATTAAGAATAATATATTATTTTGAAAATTAGACCAAATTAAAAAAATTTCTTCATGCAGGGAAGGAGAAGTTCCTTCCCATGATCCAATGAAAGAATTAATATGGAATGTTAGGAGCATTAATGCCCTTAATAATAAAAGAATTTTGAAAATAAGTCTTAAGCTATTTGTTTTTTGAATTAGTTCTCATTCAAGAAACTAAGCTTAGAAATGTATAAAAAGATAATTTTTTGAAGAAATTTGGCACGTGACAATTAGTATAAGTAGAATCCTTAGGAGCTTTAGGAGGATTGGTTATTTAATAGGACCTTAGAAAATCATCTCTAATGTTAGTTGGATCATGGAAAGGTTAAAAGTATAAATAGTAACATTACCTTTGTCATTCTTAACATTTATGGTCTACTACAAACTTCAAATTAATTGGAGGTTTGGAAATAGATTAGCAATTTTATATCCTCCAACACCTCATTAACTTACATACTACAAGGATATTTGAATGCAATATTAGACAATAGAAAACAATATGGAGATAGTAAATATATATCACAATCCAAGAAGGAGTTTTTCCAATCAGTAGCTTCTAATAATTTAGCATATATCAAACAACTAATGATACTTTCACTTTGACTAGTAAAAGAAAATATTATAACAAAATAATAGAGAGATTAGATAGATTCATGTTTAGTAGTAATTCTCTAGCTTTGACTTCATATTAGGTGTTGAAATCCTCAATGCTTCAGGGTTAGATTATTTCCCCATAAATTTGGAAATTTATGAACCAAAAAATCCTCTCAAACAATTATTCAAATTTTAAAATATATGGTTCTAGCACAAGAAATTTATGGATCTAGTAGAGTTATGGTGGAATGAATCAGTGGCTAAAGGTTCTAAGATGTTTTGCTTTATCTCCAAACTCAAGTCATTAAAAAAATAACTATTGAATGGAACAAAAAACATTTCCATGAAATGATGCAGAAGCATCCTAGGTGTAAGGGAAATCTTGCATCACCCAAAAATATTTGTATTTATGTCCTTTTAATAAGGGTTGTTTGAGTGCAGAGTTTAGTATAGAGTTGTTATTTGTGTAAGCTTACTATTTTTAGAAGGTTCATAATGTGAGCTAAGAATGTTCTAATTTCATAGGTGGGGGTCCATCTTAGATATATCTATTGGAAATATAAGAGGAGTAACTAAGAGGAGAGGGCTGAATTAGTTACTACTAAAATAAATCCCAGATCCCTTAGATGTCAGTACAATCGATAAACACACATAAAGTGTTGTAACTCGGTAAGTGATGATTATGAAAATCTTTAAATGTTATATGTGATTACCCTTAATTTAACTTAGTTGTAAAAACATAAAAGAAAATACCATGAACACATTTGACCCCATGATTTAACATGGAAACCCAATTGAGAAAAATCACCAATTGCAACTAGTTACTATTTTCACTCTTCTAAAGTGAGCCCTGTTAGGAGCCAACCCTGTTAAAGGTTACAAAACACACTGTTAGGTGTGACCCTATTAAAGGATTTAATCACCCTGTTAGGAGTGGCCTTGTTAGAGGTCTTAAGATAATTCAATAGAATTGCCACCTTGTTAGAGGATTTACAAATAGTTGTTAAGCCAACTCTGTTAAGAGATTTAGATCACTATTACAATGGTTAGAGAGTAAAAATGAGATGACCTAATTTGAAAACAACTAAACTGCTAATTATAGATCTCTATTTTGGCTTGTACTTGATCCTTCATAATTGAATATTGGTTCTCTGCTCCACAAGGATATTCTGATATCCTTCAAATTTTCTTCCTCTCTTTGTCATTAAATCTTCAATACATTAATCACATCTTCACACACTTTTTGAATTCACAACTTGACCTTATACTTATATCTTTCATATTCTCAAGTCGGCCCATATGCAACCTAGAATAATTAATATGCATTATCATAGTTGATGCTACGCCCTTAATATTATTGTCTATAGGGTTATGAATAGTCAACATGTGGCTATCTTAATCCTTAATTAAGTCATGTTATCATTATTATATTATAATTTAGGTAGGTAGGTTATCCTAGGTGTTATGAATGATTGTGTCTATTTAGCCTAAGCATAAATAGGTATATATAGGAGGTTTTGAGTCTTATTTCATCATTGTATTGTGAAGTGTGTTCTCATTGGAGATATTTGGAGGTTGCCCCCTTAAAGTAGCCTATTGCTTCCAACTATTATCAAGCATTTAAATAATATTTCATATTATTTCTTCTATTGTGCAAGTTATTTCATTACAAGTGGTATCAGAGCATGATCTTTGCACCATAGAGGCAAGATTTTTTCTCAACATTGGGGTGATTTTGTGAAGAACATAACTTTCAAATTTTAACAATTTTTTCAAAGACTCTTAAAGGGTTTTTGAAGAACATATTAAAGAAGCTATACTCCAAAATTTAGAGGAATTGGATAAAATTTGAGGAAATTAATGTAGAACTATTATTTCTACACAATTTTTTGAGATCTTCATACCTCTCAAATCATGCTGAATTGGAGTATAACTTTCATTGGGTTTTTCGATACATAGTAGAGGAGCCTAAATTCAAAGCTTGGAGAAATTGAAAAACAAAAATAATCATGATATTCTCTCTCAAGGCAGAAAATTTGCTAATTTTTTTGGTGATTTTTTTTGAGTAAGGATTTCTTGTCATCTTTAACATTTCTAGGTTCAAATTCAGCAAGCAAACATGTACCTTTCAATTTGTTTCTTCTCATTGCTCCATCTAACTTGTCTCCAATGATCTAATTAGGTGAATGGTGCCTTCTAAAATATCTTGCAAACATAGGTACTTTGGATTCAAAATTCATTCCACTAACCTCCTCATGATCTTCTATATTAAGCTCAAATCCCACTGTATATGACTCAGGTCCATCAAACTCAGTTTTCTCTGGCAACAACTCAATAGCTTCTGACTGTGACTTGGGTCCTTCAAACTATGACGCAAGTTGCATTGGTTGCAACTTGGGAGCTTTTGGGGATTTTTGGGACTCGATAGGTGAGGCCTCTTGACTTCTAATTTAATTCGGCAATGTTTCAAGCTTGCTTCTTTCCTCTTTACTCTTTTATGAAAATTCATCAATTCTCACATGTGCACTTTCTATTATTTTATGAATAGACAAATTCAAACATTTGTATGCTTTAGTTTTGTAGAAGAATCTTAGAAATATGCCTTCATAACCTTTTACATCAAATTTTCATTTTCTAGATTCTTTCATGATATAACATTTGCTGCCAAATACTTTCAAGTAACTTAGATTAGGTTTGTAGCCATACCATAGTTGGTAAGGAGTTTTGTTTGAATCTTTCTTCAACTATACCCTGTTCAAGGTATGAACTACAGTGCTGATAAATTCCTTCTAGTATTTGGTAGCAACATCATTTTCAATCATCAAGGTTCTTACATAATCCATGATAGATCTATTTCTTCTTTCAGTTATTCCATTTTGCTGTAGTGTACCAGGGGTTGATACTTGTCTTTTAATTCCTCTTTCAATGCAAAAATTATTGAATTCATTAGAGATGAATTCACCACCTATCTGATCTTAAACATTTCAATCTTTTTTCAATTTCTTTTTTCTACTTTTGGTAGATACCATTTGAACTTTTGAAAGGCTTCTGATTTTTCTTTAAGATACATTACAGTCATGCTTGTAGAATAGTCATCAACAAAAAGAATGAACAACTTTTCTCCATTGTAACTCTCTATTCCAATAGGTCCACATAAGTCTACATAAACAATTTCTAAGACTTCTTCTAACTGATAGTTTTTTCTTTTGAAACTAGTCTTTCCCATCTTACCAATTTAGCAATTCTTGCATAAACCCATATAGGGTTTCTTCAAACTAGGAATACCTCTTACTCTTGTATATTTTCTTATCTTAACTAGATTATCAAAGTTTACATGACATAGTATTTTGTGCCATAACCATCTTTCTTCTATTTGAGCAATAAAACATGAATAGTCATTGAGATCAAGATAAAATAGATTACCTTTTGTTTGTTTGACAGATCTAACCAGATTTCCTTTTCCATCTAGTAGTTTGGCCTATCCATTCATGAATTCTACCTTGAATCCAATTTTATTCAACTGTGCCACACTTAGTAGATTATTCTTTAGTCCTTTAACCCAATAAGCATTGTCACATATAAGTTCTTTAGTCAATGAAATACATCCTTTTCCTTTTATGTTACAAGGTTCACTGTTTCCAAATCTCACACTACCTCCATTATAATATTCCATGTGCTCAAATTTTGTTTTTATCTCCAATAATATGATGTGAACAAACACTGTCAATAATCCATATATCATTTTTTCTAACATGAGAGATAAGTGCCATCTTATCTCCTTCATTATCAGATTCATCTTTTACAACAATATATACCATTTCATCTTCACTATTATTAGAATCTTTAGCTATAAAACAAGATTTCTTACCTTTGTCCTTGTAGTTCTTGTAGTTCTTGGAATCCTTCTTTCCTTTGTGCTTATTTCTTTTCTTTTCATCCCTTGATTTCTTTTTTTGGATACCTTGTAGCAATGTGACCAACTTCTTCATAGGAAAAGCACATCAGAGGAACTTTACCTTTGTACTTTCCTTTTCCTTTGAAATAATTTCTTGCAAGTAGGACTTCAAAAAATTCAATATCACTATTTGAACTTTCTTCTATTTCTTCTTCTTTACTTCCTAATTAACTAGACATTGATTTTTTTCCCTTTTCTTTGAGTGAGAGTTTAGCTTTAAAAGTAGACTCAATAACCTTTGAACTGGGAACATAGTTATCAAAGTTATCTAGCTCAAAAGCTATCAATCTTCCAACTAAAGAATCCAAAGATATTTTATTATTTGGATCACATTTCATCTCTTGAATAGGAGACACTCTAATTGCATAAATGGGAAGAAGAGTTCTAAGTACCTTGCTTACAACTATTTTCTCTTCAACTCCTCCAGATGCTTTGATTGCACTTATGCTTGCTTTGATTCTTTCCACATATTTTGAAATGTTCTCATCTTCTCTCATTTTCATCTAATCAAAATGACCTCTATGAATTTTAGCCTTAGCTCTTCTTACATTTTCATCTCCTCTATATATGTCTTTTAGTTTGGTCCACATCTCTTGAGTTATTTTGCAGTCTTTGATTTCATCAAATTTAGTATAACTAAGAGAAGATGCAATATCAATCAACATGATGTTATGATTCTTGTTTTCAACAATATCTTCAATAGATAATATTCTAGTGGGAGTCTTGTATTTAGTATCAAGATATTTGCACCCTAAATCACTAATAGTAGCCAAATGTAACCTCATAAGTCCTTGTCATGCTGCAAATTATCTCTGTTCAGTTTGGGAATCTCTCTTCTGTAAGACATCCTGATCTTTAGCTTAGGTCCTTGAAACTTTCTCTACAAGTACCAAAAGCTCTAATACCAATTATTGGAAATATAAGAGGAGTAACTATGAAGGGAGGGGTGAATTAGTTGCTACTGAAATATATCCTAGATCCCTTAGATGTGTTGGATACAATTTTTCAATTGTGTGTTGTCTTTGATGTTACACAAATGTCATATCAATTATCAGTTAGAGTCTACTGAGCTCAATTGGTTAGCAAGGCAAAAGATAGAGTCTACTGAGCTCAGAAGGTTACCAAAGAAGATTTACAATGTCTACTGAGCATTCTTAGACTTTACCTTGTGTAGACAATTGTTACCAAGATTTCAAAGTTAGAAAAGGAAATTCAGTGTCTACCGAACTTACTCAATCATCAAAGGAAAATATAGTAGAGAATAGTTCTTACTAAGCTCTCATGGTTAGCAAAGGAGATTCAGTTCTTACCGAGTTCACTCGGCAGCCAAAGAATTTCACAAATTTTTTAGTATTAACCAAGTTGAGCTAGTTAGCTCAAGTAATTGTTTCTAGAGTAGTTTTTATTGAGTAGGGTCGGCCAATGAAGGATTTCATTGTTTTAGGAAATAAAGTTTATTTGTTTAATGTAATATTTGTAGTTGACTGATGTATGGTTTATTGATAAATGTAACTTGTAATTGAGATGACTTGACAATTTGTAATGTATAAATAAAAGGTCAAGTTGTGGATTCTAATTGAAAGTAACGAGTATGCAATGAGATGATTGTGTGAAGAGGCAGTGTAAGTGAATTTTGAAGAAGGATCAGATATCCTGAGGAGAAGTAGAGTTGTATTTGATCAATGAGGATCTATTGAAGTAAAGTATAGATCTATATCAACAAAGTTTAGTTGCATCTCATTCAAGTCACTTATTCTTACTTTCTCACCATTGTAACAATATTTCCTAAATCTCTTAACATAGTTGGTTTAACAACCATATTGTAAATCCTCTAACAAGGTTGACAGTTCAGTTAAATTTTTCTAAAGACCTCTAGCAAGGCCACTTCTAGCAGGGTGATTAAATCCTCTAATAGGCTCACACCTAACAGTGTGTTTTGTAACCCTTAACAAGGTTGGCTCCTAATAAGGCTCACTTCAGAAGAGTGAAAATTGGTAGCTAGTTACTTCGTGGTTTTTACCATATTAGGTTTCCATGTTAAATCTAGTGTCTCTTGTGTTCATGTTATTTACTTTTACATGCATGTTAATAATTGTGAATGCTTAAATATCAAGAACAAGTTAATCTACCGAGTTACAAAATTTTTGTGAATGTTTATCTAGTGATAGCAGTAAGTAACTTGTTTGACATCTAAGGAATCTATGAATTTTTTTTTGTGGTAACTAATTCACCCCCGCCCCCCCCACCCCTCTCAGTTACTCCATCTATAATTCCAACAATTGGTATTAGAGCTTTTGGTGCTTGCAGGAAAAGATTTCAAGGATCTAAGCTAAAGATTAGGATGTCTTCCAAGAGAGAAATTCCAAGACTTAATAGGGACAACTTCTTAGCATGGCAGAGATTGATGAGACTTCATCTAGCTTCCACTGGAGATATAGGACTGAAATATCTTAATAAAGCATATGTAGAACCTACTGGCATTACATGTCAATGATATTGCTGAAAAAAAGACTCCCAACAACATGATGATAGATATTGCATCTGCCCTAATTTATGAAGAATTTGATGATATCAAGGATTGCAAAACTACTTTTACAATGTGGAACAAGGTAAAGGAAATCTATGGAGGAGATGATATTGTGAGAAGAGCCAAAGTAGAAATTTTAAGAGGTCAATTTGATCATATGAGGACTAGAGAGAATGAAAACATAACAAAATATGTTGAAAGAGTTAAATCAAGTGTCAGTGCAATCAAAACATCTGGAGGAGATATCAATGAGGAAACTATTATAAGTAAAATTCTTATAACACTACTTCCCATTTATGCAATTAGAGTTTTTATAATTCAAGAAAGAAGATGTGAAGCAAATCATAAGATAAATTTAGAGGCCATAGTTGGAAGATTGACTACATTTGAACTAGATAACTATGATAATTATGTTCCAACTACCAAGAACATTGAATTAGCATTTGAAGCCAAGCTTTCACTCAAGGAGAAAGGCAAGAAGATAAAGGGTCCTCAGTCAGATAGTGAAGAAGAATCAGAATAGAGTTCTGACAGTGATCTTGAGGTGGTTGAAGCTTTGCTAGTAAGGAAATATTCAAGAGGCAAAGGGAAATACAAAGGTAAGGTTCCTCTAATCTATTTTTCTTGTGAAGTAATTGGACATATTGCTGCTAGGTGCCTAAATAAGTAGAACAAGGATGAGAAGAAAGGTCACAAGTGCAATGGCAAGAAGGACTTCAAATCATTCAAGGACAAAGGTAAGAAAACATGTTTCATGGCTAAGGATTTTGATGATTCTAATGATGAAGAAGAAGATGAAATTGTTTACATTGCTATAAAGGATGAATCTGATAATGATGAGGAAATGACACTCATTTCTCATATGAGAAAAAATGATACATGGATAATAGATAGTGGTTGTTCTCATCACATGACTGGTGATAAAATTAAGTTTGAACATTTTGAAGACTATGATGGTGGCAGTGTGAGGTTTGGTAATAATGAACCTTGTTGCATAAAAGGAAAAGGAAGAATCTCACTAATCAAAGAACTTGTATGTCATAATGCATATTGAGTAGAAGGACCAAAACACAATATGTTGAGTGTGGCACATCTACTCAATAATGGATTCAAAGTGGAATTCATGCATGGAAAAGAAAGACTACTGGATGGCAAAGGAAAGCTCATTGGATCAGGTACTCAAACAAAAGGTAACTTATTTTATCTTGAACTTGGTGAATGTTCATGTTTTATTGCTCAAGTTGAAGAAAGTTGGCTATGGCATAGGATGTTGTGTCATGTGAACTTTGATAACTTGGTGAGAATAAGTAAATTTAGGAAAGTAAGAGGCATTCCTAACATAAAGAAATCTAAGGTTGGTCTATGCAAGAATTGTCAAATTGGCAAGATGGGAAAGACTAGCTTTAAAAGTAAGAACTATCAGTCTGAAGAAGTTTTAGAAATTGTGCATACTAATTTGTGTGGACCTATTGGAATTGAAAGGTATACTGGTGAAAAGTACTTCATTCTTTTTGTTGATGATTACTCAAGAATGATGACTATCATGTACCTAAGAGAGAAATCAGAAGCATTTGAGAAGTTCAAATGGTATTTGGCTAGAGTAGAGAATAAAACAAGCAAAAAACTAAAATGCTTGAGGTCAAACAGAGGTGGTGAATTCGTTTCACATGAATTCAATAACTTTTGCATTGAAAGGGGAATCAAAAGGCAAGTTTCAGCACCTGGAACTCCTAAGCAAAATGGAATAGCTATAAGAAGGAACAGATCTATCATGGAGTGTGCAAGAACCTTAATGATTGAAAAGATCATTGCTATCAAATACTGGAATTAAGCTATCAGCACTCAAATTCATACTTTGAACTGAGTATAGCTGAAGAAGGACTCATTCAAAACCCCCTATGAATTATGGTATGGCTACAAACCTAATGTAAGTTACCTAAAAGTATTTGGAATAAAATGTTACATTTTGAAAGAATCTAGAAAAGGTAAATTTGATGTGAAGGGTGATGAAGGAATATTTTTGGGATATTCTTGCAAGAGTAAAGCATATAGATGTTTGAATTTGTCTACTCACAAAGTCATAGAAAGTGCACATGTGAAAGATGATGAGTTTGCAAAAAGAACTAAAGAAGAAAGCAAAAGGGAACCAGAAGACTATAAGAGATTTGTTTTCATTGAACCTGATACAATGGTAGGTACACCTCTCAATCAGAAATCTTCTACTCCAGAGTCTTCTATAACTGATTTATAGGAAGTTCAAATCGATCTAATGTCTACCGAGTTGCAAGGACCCAAGTTGCAAATAGAAGCTACCGAATCAACAACTACCAAGCCCGAGCAACTAGAACTAGAAGTTGAAACACAAAAAAATAACAATGAAAGTCATTCAAAAAGCAAGAAGCCTATGCTAGAAAAGTATGTCAGGAGGCATCATGCACCAGATCAGATCATTAGAGATAAATATGAAGGAACTATGACAAGAAGTAAGTTGAAAGGTACTTGTTTACTTACTGAATTTGAACCTAGAAGTGTCAAAGATGCATTAGAAAATGAAAGCTAGATTGAGGCTGTGAATGAAGAGATATAATAGATAGAGAAAAAAAAAAACATGGACTTTTGTACCCAGGCCTAAAGGAAAAAATGTGATTGGAAATAATTGGGTATTTAGAAATAAGCTAAATGAAGATGGTAAAGTGTCAAGAAACAAAGCTAGATTAGTATGCAAAGGATACTCTCAAGAAGAAGGTATAGACTATGGAGAAACTTTTTCTCCTGTTTCAAGATTGGAAGGTGTCAAAACCTTACTTGCATATGCTACATACACAGGATTCAAATTTTATCAGATGGATCTCAAGTCAACATTTCTCAATGGTATACTAGATGAAGAGGTTTACATTGAACGGCCTGAAGGTTTTTTTGATCTAGACAAGAAAGACATGGTTTGCAAATTACATAAAGTATTGTATGGTCTGAAACAAGCCCCTAGAGCATGGTATGAGAGATTATATAACTATCTTATTTAGATTGGTTTTCAAAGAACTAATGATAATAGTAGCTTGTATATCAAGGAAGGACTAGATAATAAGATTGTTTTCGCAAAAACATTTGTGGATGATACTTTTTTTACAGGAAATGATGATCTTTGAAAAGAATTTTTAGAACAAATGAACAAGGAATTTGAAATGTCAATGTTTGGTGAGATCAAATTCTTTGTTGGTCTTCAAATACAACAGAATAAGAATGGTATTTACATCACTCAATCAAAATACATCAAGGAGATACTGAAAAAGTTTGGTATGGAAGATTGCAAACCAGTTGGGACTCCAATGTGTATTGGATTGAAACTTACCAAGGATGATGAATCAACGGAAGTGGATCAGACATTGTATAGATCTATGATTGGAAAGTTGTAGTATGTAGTGGATACAAGACCAGACATTGCCCTTACAGTAGGAATTGTAGCAAGATTTTCAACAAAACCAAGAGAAAATCACATGATGGCAATCAAAAGGATCATGAGATATTTGAAAGGCACTGAAGATTTAATGGATTATGGTATAAACTTGGAGGAAATCTGAATTTAAAAGTGTTTACTAATGCAGATTGGGCACAAAATATTGATGACATAACGAGTACAAGTGGAGGACCTTTCTTTCTTGGAAAGAGGTTGGTTTCTTGGACAAGTAAAAAGAAAAATTATACATCCCAGTCCATAGTAGAGGTAGAATATGTTGTAGTAGCAGTAAACTATTCAAACAATGTTTGGTTTAAACAATTATTGGAAGGCATTAAGGTAGAGATTAAAGAGCCATATTTCATGTTTTGTGAAAATACAAGTGCAATTAATATATCCAAAAATCCAGTGATGCATTCAAAACCCAAGCATATTGCTATAAAGTATCACTTTGTCAGAGAATTGGTGTAGGATAAGGAGATCAGATTGGAATATGTCCATACAAAGGAAAAAATTACTGACATATTCACAAAGCCTTTACCCAAGGATGAATTCTTGTATCTAAGAGGTAAGTTAGGGGTCATTCCCCTATCTAAAGCTCACTAAAATATAGTTTTAGTGATGTATCAACAAGAACAGAATTGAAGATCTATCAGTTGATGTAGCAAAGTAATGAAGGCATTGCATATGAATCAGTATTAAGGTATATTAGAATTAATTTGAATTATGTTGTCTTTGACATGTGTTGTCAAAGAGGGAGAGTTTACTATCATATCTTTTTGAAATTTACAAAAAAAAGAAAGTTTATGCAAGAGGGAGAGATTACTATGAAAGAGGGAGATTTTAGTATTTGAGGAGTTTTGTGGAATAAAATATAAAAGGGAGAAGCATTTTGTTAGAAAAGACTTGTTTTCAAATTTAATTCTTCTATGACATGTTGTGTTGCCATTAATGCCAAAGAGGGAGATTGTTGGTTACAATTGTTTAATTTTCTATTGTCTTTGATGTTACACAAATGTCACATCAGTTATCAGTCAGAGTCTATCGAGCTTAGTTGGTTAGCAAGGAAAAAGTCAAAGTCTACTGAGCTCAAAAGGTTACCAAAGAAGATTTACAGTGTCTATCGAGTGTTCTCAAACTTTACCTTGTGCAGACAATTGTTACCAAGCTTTGAAGGTTAGCAAAGGAAATTCAGTGTCTACTGAGCTTACTTGATCATCAAAGGAAAATATGTTAGAGAATAGTTCTTACCAAGCTCTCATGGCCAGCGAAGGAGATTCAATTCTTACCGAGTTCACTTGGCAACCAAAGGATTTTGCAAAATTTGCAATATTAACCAAGTTGAGATGGTTAGCTAAAGAAATTATTTCTGGAGTAGTGTTTATTGAACAAGGTCGGCCAATGAAGGATTTCATTGTTTTGGGAAATAAAGTTTTTTTTTTTAATGTAATATTTGTAGCTGACTAATGTATGGTTTATTGGTAAATGTAACTTGTAATTGAGCTGACTGGAAAATTTGTAATGCATAAATAAAAGGTCAAGTTGTGGATTTTAATTGAAAGTAATGAGTGTGCAATGAGCTAATTGTGTGAAGAGGTAGTGTAAGCAAATTTTGAAGAAGGATCAGATATCCTGAGGAGAAGAAGAGTTGTATTTGATCAATGAGGATCTATTGAAGCAAAACAGAGATCTGTATCAACAAAGTTTAGTTGCATCTCATTCAAGTCACTTATTCTTACTTTCTCACCATTGTAACAATATTTCCTAAATCTCTTAACAGAGTTGGTTTAACAAAAAAAATTTAAATCCTCCAACAAGGTGGATAGTTTATTTGAATTGTTCTAAAGACCTCTAGGCCACTCCTAGTAGGGTGATTAAATCCTCTAATAGGGTCACACCTAATAGTGTGTTTTGTAACCTATAATAGGGTTGGCTCCTAACAGGTCTCACTTTAGAAGAGTGAAAATTGGTAGCTAGTTACTTGGTGGTTTTTCCCATATTGGGTTTCAACGTTAAATTTTTTGTCTCTTTTGTTCATGTTATTTACTTTTGCATGCATGTTAATAATTGTGAATGCTTAAAGACAGTAACACATTAATCTACCAAGTTACAACATTTTTGTGAATTTTTACTGAGTGACAATAGTAAGTAACTTGTTTGACATCTAAGGGATCTGTGGATTCATTTTTGTGGCAACTAATTCACCCCCCCCTCCCCCCCTCTTAGTTACTCCATCTATAATTCCAACAAGATGTTAGTACAAAATAAACTCTAAAAATTAAATATTGTTGATGCTTGGTAAACACACATAAAATGTTGTAGCTCGATAAGTGTTGATTATGCGAATCTTTAAATGTTATCTTTGATTACTCTTACTTTAACTTAGTTTAAAACACATAAAAGAAAATAGCATGAACACATCTGTTACCAGAATTTAACGTGGAAACCCAATTTGGGGAAAAAAACCAATTGCAGCTAGTTACTATTTTCACTCTTCTGAAGTGAGTCCTATTAGGAGCCAACCCTATTTAAGGTTACAAAACACACTATTAGGTGTGACCCTATTAAAGGATTTAATCGCCCTATTAGGAGTGGCCTTCTTAGAGGTATTAAGACAATTCAATAGAACTTCCACCTTGTTAGAGGATTTAAAAATAGTTGTTAAGACAACTCTGTTAAGAGATTTAGATCACTATTACAATGGTTAGAGAGTAACAATGAGATGACCTAATTTGAATGCAACTGAATTGCTAATTAAAGATCTTTATTCTAGCTTGTACTTGATCATTCCTGATCAAATATAGCTTTTCTACTCCACAAGGATATTTTACTTATCCTTCAAATTTACTTCCTCTCTTCATCATTAAATCTTCAATACATTCATCACATCTTTACACACTTTTTGAATTCACAACTTGACCTTATACTTATATCTTTCATATTGTGAAGTCAGCTCATATGTAACTTAGAATAATTAATATTCATCATCATAGTCAGCTAGAACCAATGGATAAATCAATAAATCTTAATATACCAAAACAAGAAAATCCTTTGTTAGCTGACTTAGCTCAATAGAAACTAACTTAGAAGTGATTACCTGTATTAACCAAAAGAAGCTTGGTTAACACTGCAAACTTGCAATGATCCTTTGGCAACTGAGTGAGATTGGTTAATATTGGTTCCATCCAAATTTTCTTCATTAACTAATTGAGCTCAGTTAACACTCATCTTCTACATACTTTCCTTCGATGACTGAGTGAGCTCGGTAGATACTATATTTTAAACTAGGCAAACACAAGAATGCTTGGTAGACACAAAAAACTATCTTCATTGCCTGAGTGAGCTCGACATACACTGACTAATAATGATATGATATTTGTGTAACATCAAATACAATACACAATTAATCAATTCTATCCAACAATTTCAACCTAGTAGACAAGTTTTATTTCCATATCATATGTATTGGTGAAATTATTGTAGAGTTTTACTATGAATGTTTGGTATACAAAATTCAAGCTCAGTTTTGAAGGCCTAAATGGCTCCAAAACAAGGTCAAACCTCAACTAGTCAATGCTTGCATACTTAACCAATGTAGAATAGGATCTACCATTATGAAAAGGGGTTATAATAGCAAATCATGTCAATTGTTTAGAAGTTATGGTCTTTAGAAGTTGGGCTACTCAAAAATATAATTTGTAAATTGTCTTGAGTCAATTCTATGTAATAAAGTGTAATAAAATAATAAAATTTTAGGTTGGTTAACCTTAAGAGTTATTGATAAGTGTTAGAACCTACTTGAGTGGTGAAAAATTCATATATAAGGAAGACACCCATGTGGCTTCACATATTGAATTTTTGAATGTTGTTATTTTATACTTTTGGAGATAATAAGAAGACAATTCTAGTTCTTGGAATAATTTTTTTGTTACTTTATTTTTTTTGTGTTTTTGGTATTAAGGAAAGCACCCTTCTTCAAATGGTATCAAATAAGGAGTTCCTAACGATATAGAAAGATTTCCAATTGTGAGGAATTTTGCATGAAGACTATGTTTTAGGGTTTTAATGTTAAGTGTAAAAATGTCTCCATGATGGGAACATGGTGGAAGAGCCAAAGGTGTGACACTTAAGGGTTTTAGAACCCTCTAGAGACAAGTAAAATAATTGCAAGAAGGTATTTGCTGAGGGATGAAGCTTGTTGTAAGAGATGAGAGTGAGGATGAAAGAGAAGGAGAAGGAAATATTGAGTAGGAAGAGGAAGACAAAGTTATGTACCAAGAGGAAGAAATGATTTTCAAGGTCATGTCCAACATTAGGAAAAGACCTAAATTTTAGGTTTACACATTTTTGTGAAATCCCAATCTAGAGAAATTAATTGACTGGATCAATGAATTAGAAGAATATTTTGAGTATGAAGATATTGAGGATCCTGATAGGGTCAAGTTTGCAAAGGCCAAACTAAAGGGTCATGTGAAGATTTGGTGGTCGGAGATCCAATTGGAGCAAAATATAAGAGAAAGGGAGAAAATTACAAGATGTGATTGAATAGTGGATAAATTAAAGAAATAATTCATTAATGTTGATTATGAGCTTGATCTACTAAATAAAATGTAAGGTTTAAAGAAAGTAGAAAGATCTATTCAAGGGTATACAAAAGAGTTCTACAAAGTCCTCATCACAATAGGCCATACAGAAGATCACAATGAGAAAGTCATTCTTTATCTTAATAGATTGAGCGAAAGTATTTAGGATGAGTTAAGTTTGATCAAAATGAATAGTATTGAAAAGGAATGTTGGATTTTAACCTAAGTGTAGAGGAAAATCTTAATAACAAGTTTGAGAGAAGACAAAGTAGAAGATGACATGGTGGAAGATATAGTGGATGGTCCTATGGAGATTGAAATGAAGATGAGAACAAGGATGAGGCTAGTAGTATCACTCATAGTCAAAGGGAAAATGATTTTAATTATTTCCATGATGAGAATAATAGTGATCAAAGAGGAAGGGGAAGAAGACAAGGACCTAGAAGACAAGATTTTTGTGGAAGAAGTTTTTATTGTAGAGAAGAAGGTCATAGAGAATTTCAATTTCCTTAATGCTAAGGAAGGAAATATAGGAGAACTAAAGTCCAAGCTAGAGTTGCAAATGTGGATGAAGATGAAAAATTATTACATTTTTAATATGTTGAAAGAGAAGAACTCCTAGTTAATAGAAAACAGATTTTGAGTGGGGAGAATGAACCTAATCAAAGGAAGAGCTTTCTTTGCACCAAGTGCAAATCTAAGTATAAGTTTTGTGATGTAATTATTGATGGTGGAAGCACTAACAATTTGGTGTTAGAGGAGATGGACACTAATTTAAATATGAAGTGGTAGAAACATCACCACCCATACCATAGTACCTGGGTGTAGTATAACCACAACGTCATGGTCAATGAATAATTCCTAGTGAAGTTAAAGATTAGAAGCTAGCATAATGAGTTACTATTTGATATCATACCCATGGATGCATATCAATTTTTTTTGGAAAGGTCATGCCACTTTGATAGGTGTATTTTTAATGATAGTCATGTGAATACCTATTCCCTAACAAAAAAATTGAGAGTGAAATAAGCTAAAGCCATTGAAGGACATAGAAGAAAATGTATAGAGTATTGCTAGAATAAGTTTTCATGATGGAAGTAAGTTCCTAGAAGGTACATGAGGCATAAGCATATGTGTTTTTATATAATCCCTAAAGATAGTAAAGAAGAAGTAGAAGATATACCTACAAAACTTACAATTTTTTTGGATGAGTTTCAAGAAAATGTATTTGATAATGTACCTAATAGATTACAACTAGTGAGTAGGATCGGTCATTAGGTGGACTTGATTCTAGGAGAAGTTTTTCCAAACAAGGAAATACATAGAATGAAACCAACTAAAAGTGAAGAGTTGAACAAATAAGTACAAGAGATTTTGCATAAGGGTTTAATTCAAGAGAGCCTTGATCCATTTTTTGTACCACCAATTTTAGTACCAAAGAAGGATGGAGGAGTGTATAGATTCTTGGGGTACCAAAAATATCACAATCAAGTACAAATTTCCATTTTTGTAGATGGTTGATATCGTGGATGATATTATTTCAAGAAAAAGGAAGGATTGTATGAGTGATTTCATGCCTTTTGGGCAAACTAATGCACCAAATCCTTTCATGCATCTCATGAATGAGGTATTGAAGAAATTTCTAGGTAAGCCTTTCATTGTTTACCTAGATGATATTTTGATCTTTAGTAAGAAATTGGATGATAATATCATGCATATTCATTGTTGGAAACTAAAATTGGAACAATTATTGTATTGTCATTGATGCCAAATCTACTGTTGAGACATGTTTCTATCTGATCTAAATGTAATATCTATTTGATTGATGAAGAGGATTTAAGAAATTTCTCATAACAATAGCACTTAGAGGAAAGGTTGAGTTTTCAAAAGGAACCTACAATGGATATTTGATTAAGTTAGACTTTGATAAGACAAAGTGATTGTTTATATCATGTTGGTGCTTAAGTCTTTGTAGTATAAGTCAAGATATATCATTAATGTAAAGCTTGACTAAGCAATAGAGTAAAATATTAAGGAATGTTGAGTGATGTTGCTATCAACAAAGATACACTACAATTCGAGCACATCTAGTGTTGACCAAGCATCAGTATCAACTAAGCAAGATAGTTAATGCCAAGCCAAGAGTTCTACATCGATCAATAAATTCAATAATGACTAAGTGTCATAACTTAGTAATGGCCAAGTAAGAGTATGTTGAATGCGTATGAGGAATTGTGATTTCCATTTGACTCAGTTAATTTCTTGGGATATGGGAACCATGGTGAAGATAATATTGATAATTTCCACCATTTAATTCAAGGAGAGAATTAGGTATCATACCGAAGATTGAATTCAAAGTTTTTAGAAAAGAAGGAAGATGGACAGATACAATAAACTTGATGAAGCAAATTATAAACCCTAAGATCTATGGTGATCATAAAAAATGGCAAAGATAGGGTTATCTATTTAAGGAGGCATAGAATCAAAGAGAAAAAGTGTGTGTGAGAGTAAAGAAAGAGAAAAGGAAATGTTTGCATAGATGTTGTTAAAGTTGATAAGCGAATATAAGCAGAAGGCTTAATATTTTTGGAAGGAGAAGATTGATTTATTGAAGGGTTTCGAAGTGAATCAGAGACAAATTTGACAAGGAAATCTTATCAAAGAATCAAAACATGAACCAAATAGTAATCTAAAACTACAAAAGTGAGTTCTAATCAAATAGGTCAAACCCTATTGTTTCATTTCTAATCATTGTAATCAAAGGTTGATCTAACGTCTGTTGAACAACTTAACAGTCTATGTAAACCTTTTAGCAAGGTGACATCCTAAATGGACTATTCAAAGTCCTCTAACAAGTTCACTCTGAACAGGGTGATTAAATCCTCTACCTAGGTCAAATTTAATAGTGTGTGTTGTAACTTCTAATATGGTTGGCTTCTAATAGAGCTCACTTCAAAAGAGTGAAAAGGTAGTGACATGTTGCTAATGGTTTTTCCCAAATTGGGTTTCCACATCGAATCCTAGTGTCAAACTTGTGTTTAATGTTTTGTGGTGTTTTACATTTATATGTTTACATTTAGGAAAATTTGTTATCTTAGGATAATGAATTACTACTAATTTCGTATATCAATATATAGTAGAGACTGGGCTATAGTAGGATAAGTAGGATAGTGAATTTTTAATGTTTTATTATCCAAGTGGTACTTTTGGACCTTGAGTAACTAATTCAACCCCCCTCCCCCCCTCCCCCCTCTTTAATTATTCTAAACATTCTAACAATTGGTATTAGAGCATCAGTGCTTATAAGAGAAGTTTGAAGGAAATTAAAGATAAAGATCATGACTCACAAAAGGAAGGTACCAAATTTGAACAAGGAGAACTTTCCTACATGAAAAATATTAATGAGGCTACATATATCTAGTATCAGTGATGCTACTATAAACTTTGTGAAAAATGAATATGTGAAGATTACAAGTGTTCCTCTTACATCTCAAAAATTGAAAGAAAAGAAAGAGCACAAGATAATGTTGGAAATTTTTTCATCCCTAAGATATGATGAATTTGATTATATAAAAGAATGTGACAGTGTAAAATAGATGTGGGATAAAATGAGATGATAATGTCTTGAGAGCCAAATCATAAAGCTTGAGAGGAAAGTTTGATGACTTGAGAATGATGGAAGGTGAGAACATAATATAGTATTACATAAGAAACAAGGAAGTTATCAATACTATTTGAGGAGAAAATGGAACAATTGAAGATGAAATAATGATAAGAAAGGTATTGAGCACTCTACTTCCTATATATGCCATTAGAGTTTCTGAAATACAAGAATTGAGATATACTCTAGGTAACACTCTAACTTTGGAAGGTGTAATTGGTAGACTTACTACTTTTGAGTTGTCTAACTTTGATAACTACAAACCTACTACTATTGAATATGCTTCTAAGTCACAACTAGTTCTTAGCAAAAGAAAATGCAAACATGTGAAGAGTGATAGTGAGAGTTCTATTGATGAGCCTAATGAACTTGAAGAGCTTATTGCAAAAATATTTGGAAGTGATTGAGGTAAATACAAAAATAAATTACTTATTATTATTTTTCATGTATCAAGGTTGGTCATATTTCTACTAGATGTCCTAATAGAGAAGACAAGGATGCGAGAAAGGAATGGAAGTACAAAGGAAGGAGAGATGACCAAGACTACAAGAAGAAAAAGGATGGCAAAGGTAAGAAATCTTATTACATTTTTGAAGAAGGAACTAATACTGAATCTAAAAGTAATGATGATGAAGTTGTCTATGTTTCTATGAAAGAAGATTCTGATGAAGATGAGAAAATTGCATTAATCTCATATGTGAACAAGAGCAACGGATGGATAATTGATAGTGGATTTTAAAATAATATGACTAGTAATAGAAATAAATTTGAGGACATTAGACTATAAAAAGGTGGATGTGTTAAATTTGGTAATGATATTCCATATTTTGTTAAAGGTAAAGGTATAATTCAACTAACTGACAAAATTAAGTGTGACAATGTTTACTAGGTGGAAGGACTTAAATATAATCTATTGTGTGTTTCATAGCTAAAAAATTTAGGATACAAAGTTGAATTCCATCACAAAAAGGCCAAGATATATGATGTTGATGATAAAGTGATTGGAAGTGGTGATCAGATAAGAGGTAATTTATTTTATCTAGATTTATTGAATGTGACATGTTTGTTTGCACAACAAGAAAATGTTTGGTTATGGCACAAAAGAAATTGTCCAAATCCCCTTATCCTAACTAATTAAATAGATATTTATTATTTATTTAATTACCATCTTATCCCTACCTTTAATTAGGTAAATTTACATTTATTTAATTATATTTTCCTTTCTTGATTTAAATGAACTAAGGTTTATTTAAATGCTAACCCCTTTCATTTTAATTAAGTACTTCATTTATTTAATTAATCCCCTTATAATCCCACTTGGAATTAAATATTACATTTAATCCTATTTGAGCACATGGGTCCTAACTTTAATCCTTTGCCTAACCTCACTTTCCTAACTTAACCCATCCTTCTAACCTGGGTCAATCCACTTATCCACTAATTAATCCTAGTTCCTCATCTAATTACATCCTTAATCATTTACACAATACTAATCAAACGATTAGCAAACCCTAGTCACATGTGACATGTGACTCTTACACATTTACACCTTTGTCCCCTTCACATGTGAACCAAAGGTGTCTCACACATGTGTGAGAAACCTTGAGCCTCCAACCCTCTTACACATGTCATTGACCCATCACTTTCAAAGGTGTCTCACACATGTGTGAGAAACTTTGAGCCTCCAACCCTCTTACCCCTATCATAGACATGTCACATCAAAGCTTGCTCACACATGTGTGAGCATCTTCCCCCCCTTTTGAATGCTCAAAAACCCTAATCCAGTTGGAGTCTACTTGGCCTCCACCTCATGAACACCTCATTGATCCTGAGAGATCCTAGCCATTTATCTTGCATTGAATCTCAACCGTCTATTGCATCCATTTTTCTATAAAAGGAGAACCCTCTCCTAATTTCTAGAAGCACCATCTACCTCATTGTTATGCTACTAGATTTGTGAGCAACCACATCTCATAATGTGAAATCATCAATTACTTGATGGTTTCATGAGGTTTGCATTGGTGTTATTTTCAATAGTTTAATGCTCTTTTTATTTCATGTTATCTTTGTTTACATGTTATCTTGTATATTTTGAGGTTTGCATAATCATGTAGGAATAGATGTTAGTTGCTTAATGTCTATTTCATTATTACATTTTTATGCAATACATTTTGGCACGCCCGGTGGGACCCACTTCACGGGTTCAAACTAACCATCTAATGTGTTTTTGAGTGTTTTGTGAGTGTTCAAGTTTGTAGGTTGAAAAAGCACTTGGAGATCAAGTTTCATGCGAAGCCTCTAATCGAGTCATAAAGCCCACCATCAAGTTTGAAGCACATAAGGGAAGTTTTTTGACATAAAACACTCTATATTTGGCTTCTTGCTCTATTTTCAAGTTCTAGACATGTATAGACGATTTTTCTTTGTTAATAGGAAAATTAAAAATAAAATAAAAATGCTCCTTTGTTAATAAATAAGTAGAATTTTTTAAAAAAGGCATGGTGTGTTTTTGTATTCTTCTTGTTTTTTTTTTGTTTTATCACTTATATATATCAATAATATAAATATATATTTCTCTATATAAAAAAAAGGGGGGGGGGGGGGTTTGCATCAGTTGTATATATAAAAGCCTAGGTGAAAAAAATTTAAAAACAAAATCTTTTAAAAAAAATTTAAAAAATAAAATAGTACAGGTTTTAACACTGGTTTTGCGCAGGTTCAGCCACTCGCGGTGCCACCAGCGGCGCCACCCACGAGTGCCACACCCCCCCACCATCTCCGCTGTTGCTTCTTGCGAGCGGTCACTCTCTAGCTACATTCGCAGCCGTTGCCCCCTCCTCTGTAAGCACTGCCATTGTTGTGGCTACCCTCCGCTGCGAAAACTTGAAATGTCTATGGCTGCCACTCACACTTCGCCCCCTAGTGCCGCCACTACCAACACACCCCGCACTGCTTCCCATCCACTACCACCTCAAATCCCCCATCCTTCGTCATTCCTCCTTCTCCCAACAGCCCTCGCTCCTCCCTTTCTTCCCACTCTAGCCGTCGATCCTGCCGCCATGGCTTGTTCAAAATGCTCCCTGTGCTTGTCTCCGCTAATACCCTTCGCTCGGTTGCTGCCCAAGTAATGCCCCTACGCCACCAAAGACTCCTTGCATCTCCACCTACCACCCCATGAGTGCCTCCTCTTTGCCTGCGGTCCTATCTCCCACTACCACTGCCTCTTCCCTCTCGGTGGCTCCCCCTCTGCAACAGCCACCTTGCGGTCTCTATGCCGCCACCCTTGACCTCCGCACCGCTGCCTTTTAATAGCTCTATCACCCTTCCTGCCACTTTCCTCGACCCGCGAATCATCTACTGCCACTATCCGCTAACCCCTACAGCCTACACTTGGCCATTTTAGTATTAGGTTTCTTTTTAGAATTTTAATTTTAATTTTTTACCAAAAAATAAATTTTATCTTTTTAATCAACTTTCAATTTTATTTTATTTTCAAAAACATCAAAAACAAAAAAAAATTTGCTTGACATGCCTCTAACCATCAAATTTTTGCTCATAGGTCACTGATATCAGCATTGTATCAGCATTCCATGCCCTTCTAAGCCATAAGGAGTAGCATTTGGTTTTTTTCTCATAACTTGAGCATACGAGCTTTGTTTTTGCAAAACAAAATATCTCCGAAAAGCTAATTTCAAGCCCATCATCATGGTGTTAGTTTCATAAGATTTTGATGCTATTTAGATCCCTAATTTTTCTATCAAAGACAAAACTTTATGCTAACTCTTTCATTACAGGGTTGTTTCACATTTGTCCTACATTTTTGCTGCCCTAACTTGTGGTTTTGTAGGGATATTTTCTCACTAACCATATTGCTTGCAAGTTTTGCCTTAATTTTTTCTTGGGAATAAACTTGTATGCTTAAACACTCAATCTTGAATGCATGGTTAATTGAACAACACTTTTTCTTTGGAATGAATGATAACATAATCTTGCATGTCTAAGGATTAATAAACATTGCAATACACATTTCATTTTGGTGCTTAAAATGAACACACTCAATCTTGAATGCTTAAAGGGAATTTGATTCTTTCCTTGTCAAATTTTCTTATGCATACGCTCGATTTACCTTTTTTGGTTGACAAATCCATGCTTTCCCTTTATGTTGACGATAATTTCAAGTTGGAAAGAACATTGTATGCTTTAATCACGTGTGTCTTCAAGTAGATTAGAAAACCTAAAGTTTCATCAAGAAAGAATGTGTGTCTTTTGAACCCCAGGGCCACTTATGTATTCTCTCCCCTCGCACCTTCAGGTGATCTTGGGTGCACAAGAAATAAGTGGCCTTGTTTTTCTTTTTAGGAGGCCTGCTTGGGGATTTCATCACCCCTTGGGATGACCTCAACTCCAGTGTTCTAGTGGAGTATAAAAATCAAGAGGTGAATCGAAAGACACCTCTCTTGGAAGCATAATATTGTCACTCTTGGCTAAGCCCTGAAGAACTTTATACCTTTGGGAAGTGAAGGAGGAGATTTGGGTTACTATCTCCCCCTGCCTATGTGGCAATATTTTCTTTCATCTATAGATTTGGGCCTCATGTACCTTGTGTATCGAGGATGCCCTCTAGTTGATCCTTATATATCCTAGTTGCAACCTCATAGGATTGTTGGTGTGTTTGACATGCTTGAGTGTTTGAAACCTCCCCATTTGAATGGTACACACTGACTACCTTTACCTTGTACATATTTCCTTGTTTGATTTTGCATCTCAAACCTAAAAATCCAAAAAATCATAAAATTTCAAAAACCCAAAAAAAAATCAAAAACAATTTCAAAAACAACAAAAACAAGTCTTGGTTCAGGTCCTCTTAATCAAGTTGTCCACATCACTTCCACATCATATCTTCTTTCCATCCAAGTCATCACCCTCATACCTCTCATCTTCATCATTCAAACCATTCCTTAGCATCTTAATCATCTCTATTCATCCAAATCATTTCCTCATTTTCTTAATCATTTAATCAAATCCCTAATCTTCATCCTAATCATGGTTCATAATCCACATCAAGATCCAATTCCTTCATTCAATGATTCATCCTTGTGATTCTTAATCCAATCCCTTGTCAAATTCAATAATTTCTAATCAATTATTAATTTGATCCATTTACATCTTCCTCCATAATCAATCTTTCTAATTTCATTCACGTCTTCTTCTAATTCAATCTTTCACCAATCTTCTACTTTGGTTATAGAAGCATTGTCATGAACATTGGACTTTCATTCAAATCTCACATTCACGTGGTTAGGGTTTTTATCAAATAAAATCAAACCCTCATCACCATCAATATCAATATCAAATCAAATAAAATTCAATCAATTTTGAGTCAAATTCAAATGAAATCAACACAAAGTCCAAACTTGCTCCTAGTCTTAAGTTCGTATTGCATCCATCATCGAATCTTTCATCACTCTTCTTCTAAAATGTATGGATCCAAATTTTTTTCATCAAATGGATGACAATCTTCAAAGACAATATGGAGTTATACCTCTTGTTCAACCTGCATATCAAATTCATCCTCAACATTTCATATCCAAATCTCATCCATCTCATGTTCATTATTCTTCTACCTTTGACAAGGGAAATCCACCTCATTATCCTTGCACTACATACACTTCTATTCATAGCCCACACACTTCCTCAAACACAAATGACCTTGCCATGGAAATGGAGCAACTAAAGAATTATCTCTTAGCAAGCCAACAAAAATAGGCCACCTTCCATGCCATGTGTCCTCTTCCCCCATGTTTCAAAGATCCTAGTCCTCATGTCCCATCCAAACCCAACCCTCCATGCAATTCCCTTCACAATCCTATTCCTCCAAAATCTGCATCATCCCCACCTCATAATGGATTTTTCTCACATAAATTCTTGGCTAAGTGTACAATTAAAAATGAAGAGAGCCCATCACCCAAAGTCATACCCCCAATTCCATCTCAAGACCTTCCTCTAAAGCATGACATTATAGATTCATCTTCTCCTCTAGATCTGAGCATTTCTCCATCCCATTGTTCCCCTATCCCTCAAGATCCATTTATCCCTCCTAGTCCATTTCATGATCTCATTCCTAACCAAGATCAAGACATTCCATGTGCCACACACATTAATGATTCTTCTCCATCTCAAGAGTTAGCCTCCATAGACCCTACACTTCATGAAGAGATTCCTTCCACTCCATCCACTCATACTCCTCCATGTCAAGATCAAATCACTCCATTCAATGATCCTATTCCATCTCATGATCCACTCATTCCACCACATTATCCTCTTTTAAGTCAAGATCAAAGCACCCTTGCATTTGCCTTTCATGATCCCACTCCATCTCATGATCCTATTATCCTCATAATCCCCCTTGTTATCCTAATCCTCCACATGATCCAATCCACTCATGTATCCCATCTACATGGACCCGCATCTTGTTTTGAAAATAATAAGTATCCCATTGAAGAAAACATGGCTCAAGATGTTGGTACACTTTCCACTCATTCCAAATCCAAAATTCCTCCATCCAAACCTAAAGCTTCCCATCATTCATCTTCCAAGTCCATTCTAGGTTCTTATCTTCCATCCATTCTAGGCCCTTATGTTCCACAGTCAAATCCTTTATCCCTTCCATCCATTTTGGGTCCTTACATACATCCATCCACCATATCCATCTTTTCCTCTTCATCCCCTCATGCTCCTAAAGATCAACAAAGGCACACATCCTTGAATTCCTCCCAATGTTCACCATCCATATGCTCTCCTTCATGCACCCCTACCATAGCCAATGGAAGCAAATTATATGCAAAATAAAATGTGAATAAAGCTAAAAATACACAAAAGCACAAGGATCAACATGTCCCCTCTAAACGACATGTTCAAGAAAATAAAAATATGATCCAAAGCAAAAGAAAAAGGCCACAAAGGCTCAAAATAAAAAATGTAAAATTTTTGTGGATACGAAAGCTACTTAATGTAGCAATGAATCTCAAAGAAAGATTCAAACTAACATCTAATTTTTCTAATCCAAAGGCTTCCCTCATTCCTAAACCATTTGAGCTTCCATTTTCCAAATCTATTTTGGGTCCTTATATACCCGAATCCACCATCCCAAATCCATTGTCTCCTTCATCCATTTTTGGTCCCTATATCCCAAAATTTAACCTCTCTCCTACATATCCTCCACAATTCCCTCCTTTCCATCACCCTTCAACGTGTGTGCCAATGAAGATCTTTCCGCTTCCTTCACAAGTCTTCCAACCTAGCATCCATCAACCATGTCTTCCTCCCACCCCCTCCACCCCATTAATCCAAACCTTTTCATAAGTCATTGTCCTCCATTCCCTATCCTACCAACATCTATGAGAAAATAGTAAAAATTCCTTGAAAATTAATTAGAAAAAGAAAGAAAATCAAGGAATACTATCCATATATTTAGATGCTGAAGTACCCCTTTTCTATCCATTACCTTCCAATCCCACTTATCCCTCCATTCACTTTTCCTCTTCCACTTGCACTCTACACTAGAGGCAAGCTCCATGCATACAACTTCCATACATCTCTTCCATCCTTCCATCTACCATTCATCATCCTTTTCTGTCATTGATCTTGACTTTCACTTTCCTTTCATCCATTCACATGCTCACTTTCCATGTCCTTTGCGCATTATCCACACACCATCCTACATACTTCCATCATCCTTTTACATATTTGATCTTGACATGCTATCCATATCTTTCATTCCATAGTCCTTCTCATGTTCATCCATTTTCCATCCATACTCCTATATGCTTCCATCCTTATTCCATATGTCCTTAATCTTGGTCATCCCATCTATTTCAACCATTACATATCCCACGTTTCATCCATATGCTTCATCTCTGGATCCCCTTTTTTCATACCCTCCCTCCTATATCGCTTATCCATTCCCCTTTCATGCCCATGCTTGTGATCACTACTAGAGGCACAATAACACAATGTTCATACATGCTTTGGAAGAGCACATGCCATCTTTTCCTCCATATGCTAGCCTTTGTTCCATCTTTCCATTTTCACACATCCTTTACCACACATTTCCTTCCATTTTCCTATCCTTGGTATGGGGCATTTGGACTCCTTCAAAACATGATCCTTGGCTCCACATTTTTCACTACCATATCATTTGGCCCCTCATATCCTTTCAACATTCCTGTCATCCACCAACTCACGTTACTTTTCCTCCATTTACCATGCCTTGGTTTTCCCTTGTCATTGGTTCCAATCCATTCTATCACACATTTGTTCAATGACTTCATTTCTACCCATTCTATCCTACATTTGTTCATATCACATTCAATCTAATTCTTCCAATCACTTCAATCCAATTCATTTATCCTCTATTTCAATCAATTTTCACTCCTTCTAATCCTTTCACATCAATTTCAATTCTACTTTCATCATTCTTACTTCTATCAATATCTATTCTTCCAATCTCATCCACTTTCATTCTTCTATCCACCATAAAATCATAAAATCAAAAATTTCACTTTGCAATCAATACTAATCCAATCAATCTAATCTTGCAATCTTGTCCATCAATCCTTAATCAATTCATCAATTTGACCTATTTAGCTGATAATCCATTAACTTATTTCGAACATTATCATGGGATGAATCCTTCCCAATCCTTGGATGTGCATTACACTTATCGTTAGCTTTTCCATCCTTAATCAATCATCATCACTCAATCCATTAATGGGTTTTCAACTTGACTAGGGGCAAAATGTTGGTTTGCTTTTGCTTTATTGTGCATGATTGCTTGTTACTTGTCTGGATTAGTAATTTTTGCATTTATCATGGTCTTTACATCCTATTGTCCCCAGGAATCATGGTCTTCCATATCATGGTTTCATAAGGCATATGGTTGTATTAGACCCCTTTTTTTCACGTACTTGACACATTTTCATCTTGGTTCCTCATACCTTGCTGCATAGTGTTGAATACAATATCAAGCTTAGGTTGTTCACGCAATTGCAACATAACTCCCTTCCATCCTCGCATCCATTTCAAGAGAACATCCATGTTCTCCTAACATGCATGTCCTCTTGAGGGGGCATACCCTTCAATCCTCATCATCCTTCCTCATCCTTCCATGACTATGGCATCATGCTACTAGTCTTATCCTCCCAGCCACTATATTTTATTCTTCTTTGATATAACATTACTAATGCTATATCAAAGAGGGGCAAAATGTAGACACCTAAAATTGTCCAAATCCCCTTATCCTAACTAATTAAATATATATTTATTATTTATTTAATTACCATCTTATCCCTACCTTTAATTAAATAAATTTACATTTATTTAATTATATTTTCCTTTCTTGATTTAAATGAACTAAGGTTTATTTAAATGCTAACCCCTTTCACTTTAATTAAGTACTTCATTTACTTAATTAATCCCCTTCTAATCCCACTTGGAATTAAATATTACATTTAATCCTATTTGAGCACATGGCTCCTAACTTTAATCCTTTGCCTAACCTCACTTTTCTAACTTAACCCATCCTTCTAACCTGGGTCGATCCACTTATCACTAATTAATCCTAGTTCCTCATCTAGTTACATCCTTAATCATTTGTAAAATCTTAATCAAAGGATTAGCAAACCCTAGTCACATGTGACATGTGACTCTTACACACTTACACCTTTGTCCCCCTTCACATGTGAACCAAATGTGTCTCACACATGTGAGAAACCTTGAGCCTCCAACCCTCTTACACATGTCATTGACCCATCACTTTCAAAGGTGTCTCACACATGTGTGAGAAACTTTGAGCCTCCAACCCTCTTACACTTGTCATAGACATGTCACATCAAAGGTTGCTCACACATGTGTGAGCATCTTCCCCCCCTTTTGAATGGTCAAAAACCCTAATCCACTTGGAATCTACTTGGCTTCCACCTCATGAACACCTCATTGATCTTGAGAGATCCTAACCATTCATCTTGCATTGAATCTCAACCATCTATTGCATCCATTTTTCTATAAAAGGAGAACCCTCTCCTCATTTCTAGAAGCACCATCTACCTCATTGTTATGATGCTGGATTTGTGAGCAACCACATCTCATAATGTGAAATCATCAATTACTTGATGGTTTCATGAGGTTTGCATTGGTGTTCTTTTCAATAGTTTAATGCTCTTTTTATTTCATGTTATCTTTGTTTACATGTTATCTTGTATATTTTGAAGTTTCCATAATCATGTAGGAATAGATGTTAGTTGCTTAATGTTTATTTCTTTATTACATTTTTATGTAATACATATATCATGTGACTTTTGAAAATTTGGTGAATATTAGTAAATGAAGAAAGTAAGAGGTTGTCAAATGTAAAGAAGCCTAACAATACTATGTGTAAATAATGCCAATTGGACAAAATGACTAAGTCTAGTTTCAATATATATATATATATATATATATAGTGATATTTTGGAGTTGGTTCATACTGACCTATGTGGACCTATTAATGTTCAAAGATATTGTGGAGATAATTATTTCATTAAAATTTTTGATGATTATTCTAGAATGATTACTATGATATGATTACTATGATGTTTCCTAAAGCTAAAATTTTAGTTATTTAAGTTGTATTTGGCTAGAGTTGGAAAAAAAAAGGGGAAGAGCTTGAAGTGTTTTAGATCTAACAGAGGTGGTGAATTCATTTCCAATGAGTTCAATACATTCTACAATGATAGAGGAATTAAAAGATAGATGCAAGCACTAAGGACCCCTCCTTAGAATGAGATAATTGAAAGAAGAAACAGATCAATAATGGACTATGCAAGAACATTGATGATGGAGAAGAATGTATCATAGAAGTATTTGAGAGAAGCTTCTAGTACTACTATCTATAACTTGAATATAGTACAAATCAAGGTACAAATGCTACATCTTTTCAACTATGTTATGGGTATGCTCCTAATGTGAAATATTTCAAAATATTTGGAAGAAAATGTTATATATTGATAGATAATAGGAATGAAAAACTTGATGCAAAGAGTGATGAAAGTGTATTCCTATTGGAAAAAATTGATTAATTGTGTATTTTCTTTGATGTTACATAGAATTTCATATTATTTCAAGTCAATATATGTTGAGCTCACTTGGGCAATGAAGATAGTTTTTTGTGTCTACCGAGAATTCTTGACTTTGGCTAGTTCAAAAGATAATGTCTGCTAAGCTGACTCAATTGTCAAAAGAAAGTTTGTAGAAGTTGAGTGTTAATTAAGCTCACTTAGTTAATGAAAGAAATTTTGGGTGGAATCAATGTTAAACAAACTCACTTAGTTACCAAATTGAATTGGTTAACACAAGAAAATCATTTATGAGTTAGTGGCTATCGAGCAGGGTTGCCTAACAAAGGATTTTCTTGTTTTGGCATATTGAGTTCAATTGTTTTGTTTGTTGGTTCTAGCCAACTGAGGAGATGAATATTAAGTATTCTGCATTGTATTCAAGCTGACTTGACAATGTGTAAGATATAAATATAAGTTCAAGTTGTGGATTGAATGTGTGGAACATAATAAAAGATTTAAAGATGCTTAGAGGAAGAGAATTAGAAGAATAAGTAGAATATCCTTGTTGAGCTGCAAAGATACATTCAATTAGGAAGGATCAAGTATACAAGCTAGAATTGAGATCTACAATGAACAATTTAGCTGCATCATAAATTAGGTAATCTCATTATTGCTTTCTAATCATTGTAGTAGTGATCTAAATCTCTTAATAGAGTTGGCTTAACAACTATTTATAAATCCTCTAACAAGCTGGCATTTCTATTTGAAGTGTCCTAAAAACCTCTAACAAGGCCACTCCTAATAGGGTGATCAAATCCTCTAACAAGGTCATAGCTAATAGTGTGTTTTGTAACCTTTAACAGGATTGGCTCCTAACAAGGCTAACTTAAATAGAGTGAAAATCAGTAACTAGTTGCAATTAAATCTTGGTGTCACTTGTGTTCATACTATTTCTTTTATGTGTTTGCAAATAAGTTAAATAAGGATAATCAAATATATTATCTTAAGATTTTCATGTTAAGTAGTTGTTGAGTTATTTTAGTGTTTACTGAGTTACAAAATTTGCTAATGTAAACTGAATGCATGTGTGTTTTCCAACTTACTATAGAATACCATTTAATTAGAGTTTTGATTTGTATTGATATGTAAGCGATCTAGGATTTTATTTTATTTTGTAATTGATTCACTCCTCCCCTCTCATTTACTCTTATATTTCCAAAGTTTGGTATTAGAGATTTTGGTGCTTGCAGAAAAGGTTTCAAGGACCTAAGCTAAAGATCAGGATATCTTATGGAAGAGAGATTCCCAAGTTGAACAAAGACAACTTTGTAGCATGGCAAGAACTTAAGAAATTGTATCTAGAAACCATGAGTGATTTGGGTTTGAAATACTTAAACACTTCTTATAAAGCTCCTACTAGTATAATGTCTATAGAAGAAATTACTAAAAAGAAAAATCATAATATCTTGATGATTGACATAGAATCAACTCTTAACTATGCTAAATTTGATGAAGTAAAAGAATATCCTACTATTCATGAAATGTGGACCAAATTGAAGGATATATATGGAGGTGATGATAATGTAAAAAGAGCCAAGGCAGAAAGCTTGAGAGGCCAGTTTGATCAGATGAAAATGAGAGAGGATGAAAACATTAGAAAATATGTTAAAAGAATCAAAGCCATTGTCAGTGCTATCAAATCCTCTAGAGGAACAATTGAAGATGTAATAGTGGTAAGAAAGGTACTTAGAACCCTTCTTCCTATCTATGCAATTAAAGTTTATGCTATTCAAGAGATGAGATGTGATCCAAATAACAATATAACTTTCAATTTTCTAGTGGGAAGATTGACAAAATTCAAACTAGATAACTATGACAATTATACTCCTAGTTATAGCAATCTTGAGCCTGGATTTGAAGCCAAGGTATCATTCAAGAAGAAAGATAAAAGATCTAAAAGAAAACAATTTGAAAGTGAAGAGGAAGAAAATTTTGACAGTGATCTTGAAGCCATTGAAGCATTTCTTGCAAGAAGGTATCCCAAAGGCAAAGGAAAATATAAAGGTAAAAATCCTTTAATCTATTTCTCTTGTGAACAAGTTGGACACATAGCCACAAGGTGTCCAAATAGAGAAGATGAAGATGAAAAGAAGCACAACAAGTACAAAGAAAAAAGGGATTTTAAGAATTTCAAGGACTACAAGGACAAAGCTAAGAACTCTTGTTTTATAGCCAAAGATTCAAATAGTAGTGAAGATGATGAAATGGTATATATTGCTGTAAAAGATGAATCTAATGATGAAGGGGATAAAATGAAACATATCTCTCATGTTAGCAAGAATGATACATGGATTATTGATAGTGGCTAATCACATCATATGATTGGTGATAAAACAAAGTTTGAATACATGGAACATTATAATGGTGGTAGTGTGATATTTTGAAACAATGAACCTTGTTTCATAAAGGGAAAAGGTTGTATCTCACTAACAAATGAGCTTAGATGTGATAATGCTTCTTGGGTTGAAGAAATAAAGCATAATCTACTAAGTGTGGCATAGTTGAATAAACTTGGATTCAAGGTAGAATTCATGAATGGGAAGGCTAAACTACTAGATGAAAAAGGAAATTTGGTTGGGTTTGGAAAACAAACAAAAGGTAATCTATTTTGCCTAGATCTCAGTGAAAGTTCATATTTTATTGCTCAAGTAGAAGAAAGTTGGTTGTGGCATAAAAGGTTATGTCATGTGAACTTTGATAATATGGTCAAGATAAGAAAAAAAAGAAAAAAAGAGTAAGAGGTATTCCTAGTCTGAAGAAACCTGATATGGGTCTATTCAAAAATTGTCAAATTGGTTCAAAAGAAAATACTATCATTCAAAAAAAATCTTGGAGCTAGTAAATAAAATCTTATGTGGACCTATTGGAATAGAGAGTTACATTGGAGAATGATGACTGTAATGTATCTCAAAGAAAAATTTGATGCTTTTCAAAAATTTCAATGGTATTTGGCAAGTGTAGAGAAGAAACTGGAAAGAAGCTAAAATGTTTGAGATCAAACAGAGGTTGTTAATTCATTTCCAATGAGTTCAATGAATTATACATTGAAAAGGGAATTAAAAGACAATTATCAACCCCCTAGTACACCACAACATAATGGTATAGCTAAAAGAAGGAACAAATCCATCATGGATTGTGCAAGAACCTTGATGATAGAAAAGAGTGTTGCAATCAAACACTAGAAGGAAACATTCAATACTATAGTGCATATCTTGAATAGAGTACAGTTGAAGAAAGACTGAAATCAAACTACTTATGAAGTATGGTGTGGCTAAAAACCTAATGGAAGTTACTTGAAAGTATTTGGTAGCAAATGTTATACCTTGAAGGAATCTAGGAAAGGTAAATTTGATGTCAAAGGTGATGAAGGTGTATTCCTAGGATAGTCTTGGAGAAGTAAAGCATGCAAGTGTTTGAATCTAAATACTCTTAAAATCATAGAAAGTGCACATGTGAGAATTAATGAATTTACATAAAAGAGTGAAGAGGAAAGAAGCAAATAACCTGAGGATTATAGAATATTTTTTTACTAGGAGCCTGATACATTGCCAAATCAAATTAGAAGTCTAGAGGCCTCACCTATTGAGTCCCCAAAATATCCAAAAGCTCTCAAGTTGTAACCAATTTAACCTAAGTCACAATCGAAAGGACCCAAGTCATAGTTAGAAGTCATTGAGCTATTGCCAGAGCAAATAAAGTTTGATGGACCTAATTCATAGATAGTGGGATCTAAGCTTGATATAGAAGATCATGAAGAGGTTAGTAGAATGAATTCCAAATCCAAAGTACCTATGTTTGTAAGATATTTTAGAAGGCACCATTCACCTTATCAGATCATTGGAGACAAGTCAGATGGAACAATGACAAGAAACAAATTTAAAAATTGAAAGGTACATGTTTGCTGGCTGAATTTGAACCTATAAATGTTAAAGATGCTTTTGATATTGAAAGTTGGATTGAAGCTATGAATGAAGAAATAGAAGAGATAGAGAAGAATAAGACTTGGACTCTTGCTCCTAGACCTAAGGATAAAAATGTAATTGGCACAAAGTGGGTGATCAAAAATAAGTTAAATGAAGATAGAAAAGTTTCAAGAAACAAAGAAAGGTTACTTTGTAAAGGGTATTCTAAAGAAGAAGGTATTTATTATGGTGAAACTTTTCTCCTGTTCCAAGATTAGAATATTTTAGAACTTTACTAGTATATGTAGTACACAAAGGATTTAAAGTTTATCAAATGGATGTAAAATTTGCATTCTTGAATGAAGTTCTTAATGAGGAAGTCTACACAGAACAACCTTAAGGCTTTATAGATCCAAGAAAAAGAAATATGGTCTAAAAATTACACAAAGCATTGTATGGTCTCAAGAAAGCTCCTACAGATTGGTATGAAAGACTTCATAACTACTTGATAAATATTGGTTTTCAAAGAACAAATGATAACAATAGTTAATAAATTAAACAAGGACCAAACAAGAAGATTATGTTGGTAGAAATATTTATGGATAACACTTTATTTATAGGCAATGATGAATTATGCAAGGGATTTTCAAAAGAGATGAGTAAATAATTTTGCATTTCCAAATGTATCAAGGAGATACTAAAGAATTTTGTAATGGAAGATTCAAAATTTATTGGGACACCTATGTCTACTGGACATAAGATTTCCAAAAATGGTGATTCCAAAGAGGTAGATTAGACCACATATGGATGAATGATTAGAAATTTGCAATATGTAGTGCACACAAGGCTTAATATTGCATTAGCAATTCATATGGTGGAAAGATTCTCAACAAATCCTAAAGAAAATCAAATCATGGCAATCAAGAGAATTGTGAGGTATTTAAAAGGTACTAAAGACTATGGATTATGGTACAAAAGAAGAGGAAATTTAGATTTGAAAATATTCACAGATACTATTTGGGCAGGAAGTGTTGATGATAGAAAGAACACAAGTGGTAGAGTATTCTTTCTTGGTAAAAGACTACTATCTTGGACAAGAAAGAAATAGAATTATATTTCTTAGTTCATAGCAAAAGCAGAATATGTGGTAATAGCAGTTGATTATTCTAATGTTGTTTGGTTTAAGAAACTATTGGAAAGTACAAAGATAGAGATCAAGGATCTAGTGGCAATATTTTGTGATAACACCAGTGCATATAATATATCAAAGAATCATGTAATGCATACCAAAACCAAGCACGTTGCTATAAAATATCATGTTTTGAGAGAATTGGTACAAGATAAAGAGGTAGGATTGGCACATGTGAATACAAAAGAAAAAATTACAGACATATTCACTAAGCCATTACCTAAGGATGCATTTTTGTATCTAAGAGGTAAGTTAGGGGTCATTCCCCTATCTAAAGCTCACTAAATGAAGTTTGGTGATGCATCAAATAGAGCATGTTGAAGATCAGTCAATTGATGCAGTATTGGAAAGGGAACATTGCATATGGATCAGTACATGAGGTAGATTGATATGCACTAAAAAATGTCTTTGGCATGAGATTTCAAAGAGGGAGAAGTTTTTTGTCATATCTCACAGAAATTTTATTACTTCTAGTGATGTCAAAGAAGGAGAACTTGGTCAGATATCAAGAAGGAAAGTTTTCTATTTGAAGAAGATGTTGAAGTCAAAGTTTTACTGATAGAGGGAGAAACTAAAAGAAATGGGAGTTCACACTGATAGAGGGAGTTCTCATGGATGACAATCAGAATGAAACTAACGATATTTTCCTTAATTTATTCTTGCTCTAAAAATTTCATTGTATTATGACATGTTGTGTTGCCATCAATCACAAAGAGTGAGATTGTCAGAAACAATTGATTAATTGTGTATTGTATTTGATGTTACAAAAAATATCATATCATTTCTAGTCTATGTATGCCAAGCTCACTTGGGAAATTAAGATAGTTTCGTGTGCCTTCTGAGAATTCCTTAGTTTTCCTAGTTTAGAAGATAGTGTCTATCAAGTTCACTCGAGCGTCAATTTTTTTTTTGCAGAAGTTGAGTTTTAACCAAGCTCACTTAGTTAATGAAGGAAATGTTGGATAGAACTAGTGTTATTGAGCTTACTTGGTTACCAAAGGAGCTTTGTGAATATGCGCTATTAACCAAATTCACTTGGTTAACAAAAAAAATCATTTCTAAGATAGTGTCTGTAGACACCTAAAAATCCTTTAGAAAATAAAGTATTTTTATTTTCTAAAAAAGTCCTTAATGACATCATCATTTATTAATTAATTAATTATTTAATTAATTTATTTATTTTTATGCCATTAAATCCCTTTATCTTAATTAAAAATATTTAATTAAGGAATCCCTCCCAAAAATGTTTAAATCTTATTTAAACATTATTCCCTTATTTATTAATTATTTAATTAATAAATTGACCAAAAATCCCAAAATAAATAATTTATTTATTTTTTGCCCAAAACTTGGCCAATTTTCTTAAGATCACTAACCTCTTCCAAAATCTTCTAATCCTTCTTTAATTTTGATTAAAGGCTAATCCTATCATTTCCTACCTCTAATCTCAACTCAAAATATTTAATTAAGATTAAATATTAATCCTCATATTTATTAAAAACATTTTAATAAATATCTCCTCAACCCAAACCCTTGAAATAAATAAAACTTTATTTATTTCCTAAAAACCTCATTTCCTCATCCTAAGAAGTTCTAGACTCTTCTAGAAAGTCTTCATCCTCATCCAAAGCCTAGACTCTTCTAGAAGATGTCAATCCTTATCTTTGACCCTAATCCTAATCCCCCCCTAACCTTGTCACATTCCCTAAATATGGGTTAAGACTTGTTAACCCAAGCCAAAGTTAACAAATATCTCCTCCTTCACCCACCCTCATTAAATGTCATCCACTTGCCCATCTCTAACAAGCCTAATCTAATCTTAACCCAAGCCTAATCCAAGCCTTAATCATTTGCACCTTCCTAAATCAAGCTTAAGACTTTCTTAATCCAACCCAAGTCAAAATATCTCAACTCTGTCACAAATATTCCAACCATAAAACTTTATGAAGCCCACAAAGCCATAAATGACTCTTACAAGCTCATTCATTGCTCTTACAAGCCATTATGAGCTTTGAGCCTCCTTTGTTGACCCCTCAACCCCTCTTGTTCTAACCAATAACCCTATGACATGTGTCACTCCCTGATTGGCTGTAAAGAAGCACAATCCATGTGCTCTCCTCTCATTCAATCTAAACCTTCCATAAGCTTTATCTCATCCTTGCATCCTAGCCCTTGATCCCTCAAGCCCTTTGCCTATTTAAGGAATCCTCTCCCAAGCCATTTTAACACAATCTAGAAAGTAAAACCATAATGCCATTTTGAGAAGCCATTTTTTTACATCAAATCCATTCACCAAAATCTGTCAAGAATCCTCCATTGAAGCCCATTTGAGCAGTTGAGCATACATACATAATCAAGCCATCTTAGCTATTAGACACACCTCTAAATTAAGTGATCATCCTCAATGAGAGAGCCTATCCATGGCTCATATTCTCATTTTAGGACTTCACTTTGTTTCTCATGAAGTTATGTTAAATTTGTATGCAAATACTTTTTGATTGTTTTAATTTAGTGTTTCTAACATACTAAAGTAGCATATATATTTTGGCACACCCAATGGGACACCTATGGGTCATCTTCATTAGCTTTTTTAGTCAAGTTTTGTATGTCATTTCCTGATTTTGGCTAATTTTGCTTATTTTTGTGATTGGTAGGATTGTATAAATTGGTTTTGTTGGTCCACATGAGCATGAAGAAGACAAAGGAACTCATAGTCTATCTCATAGTGTTTGCAGATTTTTCAAGCTTATAGGTGGACGAAGCACTTGGAATTCTTCTTCCTCTTCTTGTCTATATTCTTCTTCTATTCTGTCTACTTCTTCTTCTTCTTCTTGAGGGATCTTGGCCTTTTTTTTTTTAAGGAAGCAAAATCATACACACTTTTTTTTAAGTGCTTAAAATGAACCCCCAAATCATACTTAAATCCATTAAAAATAAAAAATTTGCAAAAAAAAATAAAAATCTTTTAACAAGTGAAACTAAACCAATCCAATCATTTGCATCCTTGCAACATCAAGGTTTTAGATGCATTCATGCAAAGTTAGGAACACTTCATTTTTGGGAATTTAAAAAGAACTTCAAGTTTCCATCTCAAAAGGTTCAAAATCAACACTAAGTGCACACTAAAATCTAAATCAAACTCAAAGCATCAATCAAGGATAAAATGAACCTCATTTGCAAATATTTTAAAGTTTTTTTAAAAATTTCATGAAAACTAAGAGACCTAAATGGTTGCCAAAATTGTCCTAAAAAGCTTTGTTATTTGTTTCAAACAAATGTCTTGTTGCAAAATCTTGAATGTTTCTTAGGTTTTTCATGCATCAAAACAATCTAGGAATATCATTTTTGGGCTTAAAACATGCAAACTAGAACACAAAATCTTGAATAAAAACCAAAGTCCAAAGAGTCATTTTCACTTTTGAGTCCAAAACAATCTTGAATGATCTAAGGTTAAAACAAAGAACTTCAAAGTTTTTAAAACAACACGCAAAATCTCAATCTTGAATGCTCAAAGAAAAATACTTGAATGTTTAATCACTTGTCTTTGAATGCATGTTTCTATAATCACTCTTGAGTGCCATGGATTAAAATCAAGTTTTTTTTTTTAATTTTATGAATGCATGATTAAAACAACAAATCCAATCTTGAATTCCATAGATCAAATAATCATCTTTTGGGGCATAAAAAGAATCTACATTTTAGAAACTTTCTAAGTTATAAAAACAAATAAAGACACTTTGAGTGAATTTGTTGTTGGACTCACCCTCTTTAATCACCCATCATTCTAACCATTGGTTGCAATATCAGCACCATATATGGGGATGGGTCTACCTAAGAAGGTGTTAAGTGCTCCACAAAAATCAAATTCCACTCACTTGAGTTTTTATTGGTTTTTCTAAGATAGAAAATTTTTTGAATGCACATTAGTCTAGCTAACACTTCATTTGGGCATAAAAATTGAACAAATCTTGATGTGGAGGGCCTCCGAGCACGTGCTTGAAATTGAACTTTACACACATCTTTGTTTTGGGCTTAAAACAAACTCACACTCAATCTTGAATGTCTTAAAGAAAATCAATCGATACTTGATGTGGAGGGCCTTCGGGTGCACGAGTTTACTTTTTGTTGACCCTAAATCTTCTTGGTGTATTAATTCTTTGATCACTTCTCTTTTTTTGGCACATTTCAAATTGGAATTGAACCTTTGCATCTTAAATCACGTGTGTTTTCAAAAGTTCTAGATTAAAAAACTTAAACTGTCAGTTGGAAAAGAACTTTGTCTTTTAGCCCAAGATCATCCAAGTCTTCTCTCCCCTTGTCATCTTTTGAGGCCATCTTGGGTGCATAAGATTAGGATCCAAATTCTTGTCTTAGCTTTTAGGAGGCCTACTTGGGGATTTCATCACCCCTTGGGACGATCTCAACTCTAGCATTCCGACAGAGTATAAAGATTGGGAGGTGAATCCAAAGACACCTCTCTTGGGATCAAGAAATTATCACTCAGGCTAAGCCTCAAGAAACTTTATACCCTTGAGAAGTGAAAGAGGAGAAGTGGGTTACCGCTCCTCTCGACTGTGTGACATTGTTTTTGTTTCATCTATGGATTTGGGCCTCACGTACCTTGGGTATATCGAGGACTCCCTAGCTAAACCAACTATCAGCCTTGTAGACAACCATCTAGGATGTTAATGTTTTTTAAGTGACTGCTTGAAACATTTGTAAAACATACACACTCCATGGTGCAGTTACTATCTTTTGAGAATCACAAACTTCTATCTAGTTGTTTCTATCTATTGCTTGATCTTTTACTTGTTGAATGAATGTTTTCCAAACTTGGTCAATCCTAGCTTAGGGTACACTTAGCGTAGTCACTACCTATTTTAGAAGTTGAACACGTTGAAGCAAAACAACCAAGATCTCTCAAAGCCAAGAAGATTCATGAATTTATGTTAGAACAACCTAAACCCAAACAGAAGTTTCACAAAGCCAAACTCAAACCCTCTCAGGCATACCAAGAAATTTCAGCCAAGAGAAAGAAAGTAACACCAAGCCCTCGAATTGCCAAACTCCACAAAGCAGAAGACAAAGTGGCCGACGAAACCTGTCAAGATGCCTGGTTAGATCGCACTATCAAATTTAGCAAGCATCCAGGAGTTAACCCTCCTTATGTCTTACCAACTAGGCATGATTTCTATAATTAGGCCCCCTTGTTTTTCCACATCTTCTTGCATAAGTTTCACTTTATAGTCATCTTTGTAGGAAAGCCAGCCATTCTAGGTTATCCCTTTAAATCATTTTAGCTCATCCATCTCATCTAGGTCTTTGCCTTAGAATCAAACCAATCCCTTCAAACCTAGCTAGCATCCTAAAAAGCCTAATTTTCACATCCAAGCCTTCAAAATTGTTGTCATGTTGCCAAAGGTTTTCCATTCCTACCATCTTGCAAATCCACCAGCCTCATTGAGGTTATCCCTCTGACAGAGCTTTGTCTAGGGTAATCTAGCTTTGTCACTTGTTATCCCTCATCACCTTGAGCCAAAGGTTGGGATCCACAAGTGGTCAATCTTGTTTTTTTCCTAAAGGATCATCAATCTATCCTTAAAGTTGACACAATCACCACCAAGCTTGCACATAGGAAAGCAGACCTTTCATGCTTTGGCAACATATCTTTGAAGTTAGAATCCCCAACCCAATCCTCCTTAGGTTTGTCATATAGCTTTGCCTCAACCTAGGAAATCATTTGCATAGAAAAGCCTTCCCCCTTTGCATCCATCAGCATTGTTGCATCTCATCCGTAGGAACATTTTCATGCCACCCGTCACCCGCTTAGCCAAGAAGAAGAAAGAAACAATGGAACCCTATCATTTGGATCAAATAGCATTGCTCCCCTTGAGCACTCAACCATCCTTTAGCCCAGAGAACACTATACCATCACCTACTGACATTGAAGCTTTCATGACCCAACCAAGAAATGCAATATTGGTTAACACCATTATAGACAAGAACAAAGAAACAATCATGGCTAACTTTCGAAGGGACAATATAGAAGCCTTCGACTTTGGAAGACTTCCTCCCTTATCAGATCCATCTCACCTATTGTTTGGAAAACTACCACTCCCAATAGGCTCTTATGATTTAGATTATCCTCAATATGTGCCAAAAGAAGAGCCTCAAGCCAATCCTTATGATCCAACAGACCCAAACATACCAGCCTCCACTCAAGTTAAAATCTCCCTTCTGCAAGCCAATCCAACCACCACCACTCCACCCCACTCCATACCACTCCATCCCAAACCCCCTTCAGCCAAAATACCTCATCATTCACTCCCTTCACTATTGTTGTTGCTGCTCTCCAACCCAGCCTTCCAAATCCACCCATCTCCCAAATCAATGCTAGCATCTTTGGCCAACCTCAGCAATATACAACCGGGATGGCACCCATGGGGCCAAGTAATCAACCTTTCATCACCCCGAGCTTGTTTAGCTCAGCTTAGAGCACAATTCCATCATTTCCACTAGGTCCTTGGAGCCAGTGCCATCAGCCACAAATCCACAAGCTACTGCCCTCACTCCACAAAGCTATCAAACCCCACAAGCTACTACCAATGTTCTGCCCAGCTCTCAAGTGACCCAAGCTCTTTCCACCACTCTACCAAGCTTTCAAATCCATCCACCAAGCTATCAAACCCCATTAGTTCCATTTCCAAGCTTTCAATTCCCACCACCTCCACCATCAACTAATCCATTACTTCCTATTACTAACTATTTTTTTATGCCACTTCTAGGAGGAAATCCACCACCACCAACCACCAATTACTTGGCCTCTTTTTCCATCTAGATACCTTCCCAAATGGGGGTACAACCCACATATATTGCTCAAACTCCTCAAATCCAAAGTCAAGTTCTACAAGGTCTTTGATCCTTTCTCCAAGCTTCACAACCATCTTATACCTTACCTCCACAAAGCAATCCATTTATACCATAGCCAGCTTATGTTCCTCAATCCCAACCTCAAATCCAATATCAACAACAAGCCTCACAACCCATGCAGCAATATGTGCCACCTCCACCTTAGCAACCCATCATCCACCATTTAGTTTCCCAAGCCATGTACAATCCCTACTAGCCCATACCTCAAAGCCATCCATATTCCTTTGCCCCATCTAGCACATACCTACCTCAGGGCACTCCTACATTGGGGGCACCCCAGCCATCACCCATTAATTCAGAATGGGAAGCCATGAAGACAGCTTTGAAAAACATCTAGGAGGGAAATGAGCCAAAAACTTTCGAGTTTGAGAATGTGTGTCCTTACCCATTTGATAGAGCCATTACCATGACACCATTTTCCAAACACTTTGAGATACCCAAGTTTGACAAATTCAGAGGAAAAGGAGACCCTATTACACATATCAAAGAATTTTACATGCACTTCCAAGAAGTGGCATATGGTGACATCTTCCTCTTGCATCTCTTTCCCAAAAGCTTGGTCGGACCAGCTCTTGAATGGTTTTATAGAATCCCATATGGCACAATTAAAAACTTTGCTGAATTTTCTGAGGCATTTGTAGCCCAATATGCCCATCTTGTCAAAACAGAACTATTAGTAGTTGATCTAAAGGATCTAGGATTTATTTTTGTAGTAACTGATTTACCCCTCCCCTCTTAGTTAGTCCTCTTATATTTCTAACAATTCCTAGGATATTACACTAAGAATAAAGCATATAATTGTTTGAACACTAACACTAACAATGTTGTGGAAAGTGGAAATTTGAAAGTTGATGAATTTGTAGAAAGAATTGATATTGAGTGTAAGAAGAACATGAATATTATAGTACATTCATATATGTGAACGATGGTTCTCCTAACACTCCTATTGTTCAAGAAAACAATGGTACAGATATCTAATAGAAAGGAAATGGTGTAGTGGAACAATAGGTTGTCGAATAGTAGATAGTGGGTGTCCAAAAATAGGATAAAGATTTTGAGTCATAGATAGGCAATTTCGAGCATGTTGAACTTGAAAAAGAAAGAGAAAATGAGCTTGGTATCATTTTTCAAGATGAACCTATTGAAGAATAGAGAAGGAGACCACCTATGCTAGCTAAGTATGTACAAGACACCATAAACCTAAATAAATCATTGGAGATGTAGAATCTGGTGTTATGAAAAGAAAGAAACACAAAAATCATACATTCTTTCTTTGTGAATTTGAGTGAAAATTACTGAAGGATGCTCTAGATAATGAAGAATAGATCTAGGAAATGAATGAAGAAATAGAACAAACTAAGAAGAATGATACTTGGACCCTAGTACCAAGACCAAAAGACAAAAATGTTATTGGAACAAACTAGGTTTTCAGGAATAAGATAAATGAAAATGGTGAAGTTACAAGGAATATGGAAAGATTTGTATGTAAAGGATATGCTCAAGAAGAAGGAGTTGACTATGGAGAAAATCTTACTCCTATTGCAAGACTAGAAGGAGTTAGAACTTTGCTAGCATATTCAATCTACAAGAATTTCAAGGTATATCAGATGGATATCAAATATGCATTTTTGAATAGTATACTTGAGGAACAAGTGTAAATTGAATAACCTGAAGGGTTTGTGGACCCAGATAAGAAGAATATGGTATGTAAACTAAAAGTATATCTATATGGATTGAAACAAGCCCTAAGAGCATGGTATGAAAGACTACACAATTATTTGGTGAAGATTGGTTTTGAAAGGACAAATGATAAAAATAATCTATACTTGGAGGTTAGTAACAACAATGAAGTACTCCTATCTAAAATTTTTTTTATGACATTATATTTGAAGTAAAAGAAGCATTGTGCAAATCATTTTCTAATGAAATGAAGGAGTTTGAAATGTCAATTTTTGGTGAAATCAAATTCTTTGTTGGATTACAAGTATGTCAAATAAAATATGGTGTTTCCATTACTCAATCCAAATATATCAAGGAGATACTAAAATTTTTTGGAATGGAAGAATCAAGATGAGTGAGCACACCTATTTTTATAGGACATAAGTTACCTAAAAGTTATGAATCTATTGATGTGAACTACATACTATATAGACCAATGATTGGAAAATTTCAATAAGTTATTCATAGTAGACTAGATATTGCATTAGATGTTGGGATAGTTGCTAGATTTTCAACAAATCCTAAAGAAAACCATATGATGGAAGTGAAAAGGATATTGAGATATTTGAAAGGTATAGAAGACTATGGATTCTATAACAAGAGAAGTGATATATTTGAACTTAAGGTATTCACTGACTTTGATTGGGAAGGAAACATTGAATAAAAAAAACAACTAGTGGAGGTGCATTCTTTCTAAGAAAGAGATTGGTGTCATGGACAAGAAAGAAACATAATTGTATTTCTCAATAAACAACTAAAGCTAAGTATGTGGTAGCTATAGTGAACTATTCAAAAATTATGTGGATCAAATAATTTCTAAAAGGAATGAAAGAATACATTATTATCTATTGTGATAACACAAGTGCTATTAACATATCAAAGAATCTAGTGATGCACACTAAAACAAAGAACATTGCTATCAAGTATCACTACTTAAGAGAACTAGTTCAAGACAAAGAAGTGAAGTTAGAATATATGCACACCAAAGAACAAATTGTAAACATATTCACTAAAGCCTTACCTAAAGATGCTCATGAATATCTTAGAGGAAAATTAGGGGTGATTCCCTTAAGAAAAAAAACTTAAGGAGAAAAGCTACATTGCATCAAATGTGTTAATTACAATACCTTACATATTGATGCACAAAAATTCTACTTTGAGAGATGCCTAAGGTAGACAAGTCAAGTCAAGAAAAGAAAGAGAACAACATAACAAATAAGTCATAGATAGATGATGTTGGAATAACTTTAGAATAATTGAGGTGCAGAGCGGGGGGGGGGGGGGTTGAATCAGTTATCCAAGGTCTAGATGTATAAATAAAACTTTTCACAATTTAGTGAACCCATAAAACATTCATATCCATGCATACATCCATTGTGTATTTACTAAAATTTGTATGTTACTGTCAAATCAATTTGCAAAAGTGTATCACATGAAACTAAACACATTCATTAGTACACTTGACACAATAATTTACATGGAAATCCAATTTGGGAAAAAGCACCAGTAACATGCTACTCCTTTTCACTCTTCTGAAGTGATGCCCTATGAAAGGTCAACCTTGTTAAAGGTTACAATACACACTATTAAATGTGACCCAATTAATGGATTTCAATCACCCTGTTAAAAGTGAGCCTTGTTAGAGAACTTTAGGCCATTCACTCGGAATGCCACCCAATTAAAGAATTTTCTAATGACTGCTAGGTCAACCTTAATCCAAAGGATTTACCCTAGACTAATATAATTGTTAGAGAGTAACAATAGAGCTTTGATCTAATACAACTTACAACTTCTCTTATAGATTATAGATCTTTAGTTAGTCCTCAATTCTTCTTATCTTTCATACTTTGCAGCTCTGATAGCTTGGTCACCCTTCAAGCATTCATCTCCTTAAGTCTTCTTGCTTAATATGCCATTGTAGACTCTTCTCTTGGGTCACTCGATGAAGCAAAACCCTTAATTCCTTCTCCTCCATAGGTTCTCACACATGACACCTGTAGAACCAGAATCAGTATGCAAAGAACATTAACAAATGAAGTAAACATTCACAAACCAAAAACTAAATTCACATATATGCTTAGACTAAGAAAGAAAATAAGAAGTGCAAAACTCACAAGAGAAAACACTCCATGTTTTCTTGATTCTGTAGATGTGTCCTTTTGCTGTGGATGTATGCTCAAGATGCTCAAAAGCTGCTTCAATGGAGATGGGTAATGGCAAATTGGTAGCTTTGTGAGCTCTCAATTTGGAATTATAAGGGTATGGTTGATGGCTTTGGTTCTCAAAATAGCATGGTAACTTTAGCTCAAAGATTGTTGATGAAATGGCTTGGGATGGGATTCAATTTATAGGCTAAGGGGTAGAGGGATGGAGGGCTTAGATGCAAGGATGGATGAAGGCTTAAGGAGGGCTAAGATGCACTCAAAGGGGAGCACATGGATTGTTCTTGTTTAGCACCAATGGGAAGGTGACACTTGTCACAAGGAGGATGAGTGTGAGAGGGTAGGGTTAAGGGTTGGTTAAAGCCATGATGAGTGGGGTTGAGTATGTAAGAGGGATGTAAGAGGAATGAGTGTGGAAGAGGGAAGAGTGTGGAAGATGGGTGTAAGAGTCATGAGTGGGCTTGTAAGAGTCTTTATGTTTTGTAAGAGCACTCATGACTTAGTGGTTGGGTTTTTTGAGGGAAGACTTTGGTTTGGTTTAGGAAAGTTTTAAACTTGTTTAAGGAATGTGAGAACATTAGGGGGTGGATTAGGCTTGGGTTTAGGATTAGATTAGGGATGTTAGAGATGTGCAAGTGGATGGCATTAATGAGGGTGGGTGAGTTAGTGGCTAAGCTTGGTTAGCATGGGTGGATGGGGTGGATTAGGCTAAATGGAGGATTAGAGATAGGTTAGGGGTTTTTGAATTTGAGGATTTCATTTATCAAATAGATTTATTTAATAAATGGGGATTTTTGGAATTAGATAGAAGAATAGGATTTAATTGATAAATAATAGATTATTTGATTTATCAATTAGGACTATAGATGATTAATTAAATTAATCAACTAGGGGATGACAAAGGATTAATTAAATAGAAATTTAATTAATACTGCCTTTTTAGATAACTAAATAGGATTACTAAAATAGTGTAATCAAATTTAGGTGTCTACAACACCAACCTCTTTTTCTTCATGATTAAACATTCCTATAAATAGGAAATTAGAATATTTTCTCACTCATTATCCATCATCCAAATTAGGGTTTTGGATGGATTAGGTAAGATACAATGTATCTACCCCATATCTTATCTTTTCTAGAAACTTCTCCTATAATTCATTTGAATTTTCCTTAAAATGGTTTACATCAAATTCTATGCCACTAGCTCATCAATCTTATCTTCCTCCTGGTTTGCAAGTTTCAAGAAAATAAACTTGTTGGCTTAGATTTGATGAATCTTCAATCTTTATCATAATGTAGCAGCTTAATATTATCAATCTTCTGATGCTCAACACATACTACATTGCTTGGCATCAACTATAAAATAACTCGGCATCAACAAAATTTTACTGGTGGTCAGCATCAACTAAACTTTACTCAGCATCAACTGTTTTACTCGACATCAACCAGATTTTTCTTTTACTCAGCTCCAACTAAATTTTTGTTTGGCTTACACTAACTTTTCTTCACACCTACTAGCCACTTGATCAAGCTTGGTAGAAAAGCTTTATTTAACTTATTCTTCTAAACTTTCTAAGTGAAGCCAGCCATTTTGTAACCTTAAGTGGATCATCAATACATCATGTAATCACTATCTTAATTAATTCTTCTACTTCATTACATAACCATAACTCAACTTTTTTCTCTAGGTTCTTTTCTTACATCTTATTGATCAAATCCTCCTCATCAATCAACTAAGTGATAGTACTTGAATCTTATAAGAAATTATCTTACTAGGAAATAGTAGGTTTGACAACAATGACAAAACTATGATTGAAACACATAATCTTCTTCAACAATCTCCTTCTTAACAATCTCTTTTTCAATCAGATTTCAACAATCTCCCTCTTTGGAATTGATGTCAAACCAAACTAATCGACCAAGTCAATCAAATGAACATCTTGTTCAACCAAACTGAATAGGTAGAAATAGTAAGGCAATACTAAAGAGAGAACTTGTTCAATAGATTAGTTTAGGACTTTCTCCCTCTTATCTCTTACACTTGATCAATAAAACTCTTCTTCTAATGATGATCAGTTTAATGTACTTTCTCCCTCTTTGACAACAATGCCAAAGACCTATACCAAAAAAATTTCATCCTTAAAATATGTAGATATAAGCTTTGTAGATTCCTCAGTTTCTCCTTCTGTCACCTTGCTTGTGACTGATTTGAATTTTTAGCTCTGTGATTACTTTAGGTAGTTCGTAAAATAAGATTCACTGCATCAATTTGTATTATATGAATATTAGCTTGTTTTATGCAGGGCACTCCTTCTATTTCTTAAATAGCCTTTAATAGGGGTATCACCCCTAGTTTACCTCTTAGATACTCATGAGCACCCTTAGGTAATGGTTTTTTTGAGATATCACCAATTTTCTCCTTTGAGTTAACATATTCCATCTTCACCTCTTTGCCATAAACTAATTCTCTTACATAATGATACTTGATTGCAATGTCATTTGTCTTTATGTGCATCACTTGATTATTTGATATATTGATAGCACTTGCATTATCACAATAAAGTGTCACTGGTTCTATGATTTCTTCCTTCATTCCTTTGAGTAGCTATTTGATCCATATAATGTTTGTGTAGTTTATAGCAGTAGTAACATATTATGCTTCAATAGTATATTGTAAAGTACAGCTTTGTTTCTTGCTTATCCATGTAACTAGTCTCTTGCCTAAGAAGAATACTCCTCCACTAGTGTTCTTTTTTTCATCAATGTTTCCATCCCAGTCAACAGTAGTGTAGGCTCTTAAGGAAAACCTTTCATTCTTCTTGTGGCATAGACCAAACTCTTATATTCCTTTCAAGTATCTCATTATCCTCTTCATATCCACTAAGTGATTCTCCCTAAGATTAGTAGAGAATCTATCAACTATCCCTATAGATAATGCAATATCAAGCATGATATGTACTGCATATTATAATTTGCCAATCATAGACCTATACAATGTTTGATTCACCTCAGTTGAATCATCATTCTTTAACAACTTTTGTCCTATCACCATAGGTGTACTTACTAGTTTGAAATCCTCTAATCCAAATTTCTTCAATATCTCTTTGACATACTTTGACTAAGTGATGTATATACCATACTTTATCTAATATACTTTCAATCTCACAAAAAAATTGATTTCTCCAAACATAGACATTTCAAATTCTTGCTTCATCCGATTTGCAAAGTCCTTACATAGAGTATCTTGACCTCTAAATATGATATCATCAACAAATATTTCAGATAGAAAAACACCTTTTCCTTTTTTTGTTTTTATGTATACACTATTTTCATCATCAATCCTTTCAAATCCAATCTTCACAAGATAAGTATAAAGTCTCTCATACCTTGCTCTTGGTGCTTGCTTCAATCCATACAGGGCTTTGTGCAATCTACATACCATGTTCTTGTTGTTATCATCAACAAATCCTTCTGGTTGTTTTATGTAGACTTCCTCTTCTAGTATGTCATTCAAAAAGGTAGATTTAAAATCCATCTGATAAACTTTGAAACTTTTGTATGCAGCATAAGCAAATAGAGTTCTACCTCCTTCCATTCTTGCAATAGGAGAAAATGTCTCTCCATAGTCAATTCCTTCTTCTTGTGCATATCCCTTGCAAACTAATCTTTCTTTGTTCCTTGTGACTTGACCATTCTCATCTAACTTGTTTCTAAATACCCACTTGGTGCCAATCACATTTTTGTCTTCTGGTCTAGGAACTAGACTCCATGATTTGTTCTTCTCTATTTGTTGAATTTCTTCTTCAATGGCCTTGTACCAATCATGATCTTCTAATGAATATTTTACTATTTTGGGCTTCTTAATGCTTAAAAAACATTATTCACTTCTCAATCTATTTCTTGTCATTGGCCTAGCATCTTTGTTTCTAATGATTTGATCAACAAGATGATATCTTTTGACATATTTTGACAATCTAGGCTCAACTCTTTTTTCAACACTTTTTCTCTCAACTTTAGAGTCACTATGTACATCTCTATTAGCTATCTTAGTATCTCTTTCATGTGTACTAATCTTAGAATTAGAATGTGCATCTTCTTCATTCTACAACTTAGCATTTGAATGCAGCTCAATTCCTAAATGTAACTCAACATTCATAGGATGTGACTTGACAATTACTAAAACTTATTGTTGATTTGTGACTTGATTTGCAACATCTTCTTTAGTAGTCATTTCTTCATAAAAGTATACAAATGATTTATATTCTTCTGGTTCATTCATAATTTCAACCTCATGTACTTCTATAAATTCATCAAAGTTCACATTTGTACTTCCCACAATTTTTTTACTGTTAGTATTTAAACACTTATAAGCTTTGCTTCTTGTGGAGTACCCAAGAAATATACCTTCTTCACTTTTTGCATCAAAATTTCCATCCTAACATCTTTAAGAATATAGCACTTACTTCCAAATACATTAAAGTATTTTACATTGGGTGGATATCCATACCATAGTTCAAAAGGTGTTAAATGAGTACCTTTCTAGACTTGCACACAGTTCAAGGTATATACAATAGTACTTACAACTTCTTTCCAATATTTCAAAGCAACATTCTTCTTCATCATAAGTGTTCTGGCACAATCCATTATAGACTTGTTTCTCCTTTCAACAATTCCATTTTGTGGAGGGCTCTTAGGTGCAAATGTTTTTCTTTTGATTCATCTATCATTACAGAACATCTCAAACTCATTTGAAGTGAATTCACCTCCTCTTTCTAATCTCAAGAATTTTAGACTCTTACTTATCTCTTTCTCAACTCTTGCCAAGTACCACTTTAACATTTGAAAGGCATCAAATTTTTTTTTTGGAAACATGACTGTCATCATTCTAGAGTAATCATCAACAAATAGCATTATGTACTTATCTCCTCTATAGCTTTGTGCTTCAATTGGTCCACATAAGTTAGCATGAACAATCTCTAGTATTTATTTATAGGTATAAAATTTACTCTTAAAGCTTGACTTTGACATTTTTCCTAGCTAACATTGTTTGCACACTATATTATTAGGTTTCTTCAACTTAGGCAATCCTCTAACTTTCTTCATGTTACTAATACTAACCAAGTTATCAAAATTAACATGACATAATCTCTTGTACCAAAGCCATACATCATAAAATTTTGCAACAAAACAAGTAGCATCCTTTATATCCAGATAGAATAGATTACTTCTAATTTGATCACCTTTTCCAATTAGTTTTCCATTTGTGTCATATATCTTAGCAGTTTTGTTCCCAAATTCAACCTTGCATCCCAGATTATTCAAATGTGATACACTTAACAAGTTATAATTTAGTCCTTCAACATAGTAAGTATTGTCACATGAAATCTTGTTTGTGATTTTGATAAAACCTTTTCCTTTTATCAAGCATAGTGCATCATTACCAAATCTTACACTATTTCCATCATAACAAGTTAAGGTAATGAACTTACTTTTGTCTCCAGTCATGTGATGTGAGAATCCACTATCAATAATCCATCTATCATTTTTGTTCAAACAAGTCACGAGTGCAATTGCTTCATCTTCATCAGATTCATCCTTCATTGCAACATATACCACTTCATCATCATGTTCATCAGAATCATGTTCATTAGTAATGTAACATGACTTCTTGCCTCTTTCATTGTAATCTTTGTTGTCATCTTCTCTTCTATTTTTATACCTATTTCCTTCTCTATAGTTTTTCTTCTGTGTACATCTTGCAGCAATATGACCAACTTCATTTCAATTGAAATAAATGTTGGGTACCTTGCCTTTGAACTTGCCTTTACCTCTGTGAAATCTTCTTGCCAATAGTGTTTCCAATTGTTCAAAATCTTCCTCATCTATATCACTGTCCCTAGATACATGTCTTATCTTTCTTTTCTTCTTCTTCTTCTTCACCTCATCAAAATCCTTCAATAAAAACTTGGCTTTGAATGTAGATTCAAGACTTTCAAGTTTGTAATTATCAAAGTTAGATAGCTCAAAAGTAGTGAGTCTACCTACCAAACCTTCAAGAGTTAGATTATTTCCTAAAATACATCTCAATTCTTGGATTGCAGAAAATCTAATAGCATAAAAAGGAAATAATGTTCCCAAGACTTTACTTAACATAGTATCATCATCTATATGGTCAGTAGCTCCTCTTATTGCACTAACAACTTCTTTTACCCTAGCAACATATTGAGCAATATTTTCACCTTCTTCCATTTTCATATCATCAAACTTACCTCTAAGGCTCTCAAATTTGGCTCTTTGAACATTTTTGACTCCTCCATAGATGATGTTCAAAGCATCCCACATTTTTATTTTAGTGTCATAGCCTTTGATATCATCAAATTTGGCATAGCTTAGGGCAAAGGCAATCGCCAACATCACCTAATTGTGTTCCTTTTTCTTCTTCATATCTTTAGTAGTTAGGGCTCCACCTAGATCAATATGTTCCACTATAATGGTAGATTGTGCATGATCTCCAAGTCCTCCAAGGTGTAGCTTCATCAAAATTTTCCATGTAGGAAAGTTATCTCTATTGAGCTTGGGTACTTCTCTTTTAGACATCTTGATCTTTGTGCTTCTAGTACCTTAAAACTAGTCCTCTTAAGTAGATGACTCTGACACTAATTATTGGAATTACTTTAGAATAACTGGGGAGGAGTTGAATCAATTATCCAAGGTCTAGATTTATAAATAAAACTTTTCACAATTTAGTGAACCCATAAAAAATTCATACCCATGCATGCATCCATTGTGTATTTACTAGAATGTGTATGTTATTGTCAAATCAATTTGCAAAAATGTAAAGTATGATACACAACACATTCATCAACACACTTGACATAATGATTTACATGGAAACTCAATTCGAGAAAAACCACCAGTAACATGCTACTCCTTTTCACTCTTCTGAAGTGATGCCCTATGAAAGGCCAACCCTGTTAAATGTGACCCGGTTAAGGGATTTCAATCACCCTATTAAAAGTGATCCTTGTTAGAGAACTTTAGGCCATTCACTTGGAATGCCACCCTATTAAAGGATTTTCCAATGACTGTTAGGTCAACCTTAATCCAAAAGATTTACCCTAGACCAATACAATTGTTAGAGAGTAATAGTAGAGCTTTGATCTAATACATCTTACAACTTCTCTTGCAGATTACATATCTTTGTTCAATTCTTAATTATGCTTGGCTTTCATACTTTGTAGCTCTGATAGCTTGTTCACCCTTCAAGCATTCATTTGCTTAAGCCTTCTTGCTTAATATGCCATTGCAGACTCTTCTCTTGGGTCACTCGATGAAGCAAAACCCTTAATTCCTTCTCCTCTTTAGGTTCTCACACATGACACCAACCTCTTTTGCTTCATGACTAGACATTCCTATAAATAGGAAATTAGAATATTTTCCTGCTCATGATCCATCATCCAAATTAGGGTTTTGGATGGGTTAGATAAGATACAATGTATCTACCCCATATTTTGTCTTTTCTAGAAACTTCTCCTATAATCCATTTGAATTCTCCTAAAAATGGTTTACATCAAATTCTATGCAACTAGCTCATCAATCTTATCTTCCTCTTGGTTCAAAAGTTTCAAGAAAACAAACTTGTCAATTTAGATTTGGTGAATCTTCGATCTTTTTCATAATGTAGTAGCTCAACATTATCAATCTTATGATGCTTGACACATACTGCATTTCTCAACATCAACTATAAAATCACTCAGCATTAACTAAAGTTTACTGGTGCTTGGCATCAACTATTTTTCTCAGTATCCACTAGATTTTCCTTTTACTCGGCTCCAACTAACTTTCTACTTGACTTGCACTAACTTTTCTCGGCACCTACTATCCACTTGATCAAGCTTGGTAGACAAACTTTGTTTAACTTATTCTTCTAAAATTTCTAAGTGAAGCTAGCCATTTTCTAACCTTAAGCAGATCATCAATACATCATGTCATCACTATCTTAACTGATTCTTCTACTTCATTACATAATCATAACTCAACCTTTTCTCTAGGTTTTTTTGTTACATCTTATTGATCAAATCCTCCTCATCAATTGACTAAGTGATAGTACTTGAATCTTATAAGAAATTATCTTACAAGCAAATAGCAGGTTTGACATCATTGACAAAAAAATGATTAAAACACAAACTTCTTCAACAATCTCCTCCTTAACAATCTCTTTTTGAATCAAATTTCAACAGATGATGGAATTCAATCAAACATGCAAATATCAACATAATCTAGATGTATGAAGTAATTGAAGCAAAGAATGTTGTGTATCTTTGGCATTGCTATCAAAGAGGGAGAGGGAGAGAGAGAGAGAGAGAGAGAGAGAGAGAGAGAGAGAGAATTACCAAAGAGGGAGAAGATACAAGATATACTATAGAGGAAGTTTCTAAAATTGCATAGATGAGAATCAAAATGAAACTAAGGATAATGGTCACTCATGGAAGGATATTGGTCACTCATGGTTGTGAGATCTTTTGGATTGCATGGTAACAAAGAGAGAGATTGTAAGATGTATTGAGGTGTTGCCATCAATGCCAAAGAGCGAGATTATTGGAAACTACAATTGGAAAAATTATTCTATTATCATTGATGTCAAACATAACAATGAGACATGTTTCTATCTAATCTAGATGTCATTTTTATTTGATTGATGGAGAGGATTTGAGAAGTTTCTCACAATAATAGCACCTAGAGGAAAGGTTGAGTTATAGAAAGAAAGCTGCAATGGACATTTGATTAAGTTATACTTTGATAAGACAAAGTGATTGTTTATATCATGTTGGTGCTCAAATCTTTATAGTATAAGTCAAGATATACCATTAATGTAAAGCTCAATTGAGAAATAGAGTAATAATATTAAGGAATATCGAGTGATGATACTATCAACTGATGCATAGTACAAGTTGAGCACATCTAGTATTGACTGAGCTTCAGTATCAATGAAATGTGCTAGTTGATGTTGAGACGAGAGTTCTATAGTGATTGAGCTATTTAGTGATGACTGAGTGTCAACACTTAGTAGTGGCCAAGTGACAGTATTTTGAATGTGTATGAGAAATCATGATTTCTAGTTGGCTCACTTGATTTCTTGGGATATGGGAATTGTGTTGAAGATAAGACTAAGGAGTTGGATCATTTAATTCAAGAAGAGGATTAGGTATCATACCTAATATCAAATTCAATGGATGAAAAGTTTCTAGAAAAGAAGGAAGATGGACAGATACAGTGAACTTGATGAATCAGAATGTAAACCCTATGATCTACAATAATCATGAAAAATGGAGAAGATAGAATTATCTATTTAAGGAGGCATAGAGTCAAAGAGAAAAAATATGTTTGAGAGAAAAGAAAGAGAAAATAAATACTTGTGATGATGTTACTGAAGTTGATAAGAGAATCTAAGAATAAGACTTAAGTTTTTTGGAAGGACAATATTGATTGCTTGAAGGGTTGCCAAGAAAATCAAAGATAGAGTTGACAACAAAGGCTTATTGAAGAATCAACACATGAACCGAATAGTGATCTAAAACTGCAAAAATGATTTGTAATCAAATAGATCAAACCTATTGTTTCCTTTCTAATCATTGTAAATAGTTTGTATTGAAATCCTTTTAATCAAAGGTTGACCTAATATTCATTGAATGACTTAACAATATATGTAAACCCTTTAGCAAGGTGACATTCTAAATGGAATTTTCAAAGTCCTCTGATAAGGCCACTCCTGATAGGGTGATTAAATCATCTAACCATATCACATTGACAATGTGTACTATAACCTTTAATAGGGTTTACTCCAAATAGAGATAACTTCAAAAGAGTGAAAAAGAGGTGACATTTGATGCAAGGAGGAAAAGAATAACTAGGGCCAAAGGCACACCCAACAATCCAACCAACCTTGCAAAGTAGACATAGTGGAAGCAAAAACACAAGGAGAACAACACCACAAAGAATGAAAAATATTCTTTTATTGATTCATGAAATAATCAGCATACATGCTCAGCTATAAGGCCTTCTAGGTTATAGTGAGATACAAAATACATTCAAGACCTAAGATCCAACTTCAAATTTGGACTTCCAGACACATATGCAACCAAGTTTCTAAACCTCCAGTTTCGCTCCTAAACTCTCCAAAATCTACTCTAACTCTAAGCCTAACCACCCTATTTCTACTTGCCAAAATGGCTTACAGAACATTCTAGGACATTACATAATAGAAAGGCCAACCCAAAAATGGTCTAGATACATCCCAAGACAAGATCTTATCATAAATTTCACAATTATAATTAATCCTGCAAGTCGTCTCATGTCAAAAATGCAAAAAAACCCTCCAAAATACTGACACTCAACATCAACAAGAAAACTCAGCACATGAAGGATCACTCAACACAAATTGGATAACTCAACACACAAAGAATAGCTCAGAACACACTGTGGAAGTTGACACACACTACAGAGTGAGATGGGATAACATGCTAACCTGAGTGTTAACATGATGTGGGATAACTTCAACTTGACTTATACTGCAAAATTACTGGCACTCAGAAATTGTTGCAACTTTACAATGCCTATTGCTCACCATACCACATAGCCATTTTATAAAATCTATCCACAATAAAAAATATAGAATCATACCCCTTTGTTGTTTTAGGAAATCTAAGAACAAAATCCATACTAATGTCACTCTGAGCTTTCTTAGGAATAAAAATAGGTGTATACAATCCAGTATTTTGACTTACTCCCTTTGCAACTTGACAAACTCCACAACTCTTCACAAACTAAACACCCTTATATATCTATGGCCAATAATACTTCTCCTTCAGCAAATTCAATGTCTTATCAATTCCAAAATGTCCAACCAATCCACCACTATACTTTTCCTTAGTCAAATTCAGCCTCATAGAACTTCTAGGGATACACGACTTAATACCTTTGAAAAACATACCTTCTTGAATGAAATTTTCATCTTACTTAATGATGTGATATATTAGATTTGGTGCTCTGCACTCTCTCTACTCCTCAAAAAAATTAGGATCAATATCATACAACTCTTTCATTTCATCAAAACCAAGGACCTCAACCTTCATTTCAATCAACAAGGAATATCTTCTGCTCAATGCATCAACAACTCTATTAGTAACTCCACTCTTATGCTAGATCACAAATGTCAAGTTTTGCAAATACTCAACCCACTTCATATGTCTCTAATTCAATTTATGTTGACTTCCCAGGTACTGTAAAGCTTTATGATTAGTATACAACACAAACTCCTTAGGAATCAAATAATGTCTCCACTTCTTCAAAGCTTGAACAATAGTATAAAACCTTTGATCATATAGAAAATACTTATTTTTAGCATCATTCAACTTCTCACTAAAGAAAGAAATAGGCTTACCTTCTTGACTTAATATAGCTCCTATTGCACTACCACTTGCATCACATTCAACTTGAAATACCTTATTGAAATTAGGCAAAGGCAATATAGGTAACTCAACAACCTTTTGTTTGAAAGTCTCAAAACTATTATCACCTCCATGTGTCCACTTGAATTCCTTTTTATCTCCTCTCATTGTCTCAGTCATAGCATTACAAACAATACTGAAATTCTTTATAAAATTCCTATAAAAACTAGCCAAACCATGAAATGATCATACCTCGCTCACATTCTTAGTTGTAGGCCATTCCAAAATTGCTTTAACCTTCTTTGGATCCATTCTCAAACCATCAACTAAAATCAAAAATCCCAAATACCCAATCTCCTCTTGCATAAAAGAACACTTTTTCAAATTAATCATCAACTTTTCCTTTTTCAATCTCTGCAATACTTGTCTAACATGCTCAAGATGTTCTTCCTTAGGCTTACTGAATATTAGAATATCATCCAAATAAATAATCAAAAACTTACCTAAGAATCTTTTTATAACTCCATTCATCAATCTCATGAAAGTACTAGGTGCATTAGTCAAACCAAAATGCATAACCAACCATTCATACAAACCATCTTTTTTCTTGAAAGAAGTCTTCCATCCATCACCTTCCTTGATTCTAATCTGTTGATAGCCACTCTTCAAATCAATCTTGTTAGAATACTTTTCTCTACTCAAACAATCTATTATGTCATCGATCATCAGCATAAGAAACCTATATTTCACTATGATTTTGTTAATAGCTCTGGAATTAGTACACATTCTCCATTCTTCATTCTTCTTAGGTGCTAATATAGTAGGTAAAACACATGGAATCAAACTTTCTCTAATCAAACCTTTCTACAAAAATTTATGCACTTTTCTATTAAGTTCTTCATTCTTTGTAGGTGTCAATCTATATGGCACTTTGTTCGAAAAACTAGCTCTAGGAATCAGATCCATACAATGACTTATACTTCTTACTAGTGGTAAAAAATCAAGAATATCCCCAACAACAATCTCTATATACTCATTCAAAAATTATATAATTTCTTTTAATACTCAACTACCACTATCTACTGTCACTTAGCCATTACTACCCAAACTCGATCCTCTAGGAATTATGGCAAAACAAACTTGATTCTTCTTCACTTCTCTTTAAAATTGCTTTCCATTAACCATGCAAACTTTTATTGCAGTACAATTAACCTCATTTGGACTTTCAATCAAAGGCAACAATATTTGCTTCTTCCCATTCACTTGTAGAGTATATTGATTCAATTTTCCATCATGTACAACATATCTATCATATCGCCAAGGTCTACCCAATAAAATATGACAACAATCCATAGGCATAATATCACACAAAAATTCATCAAAGTAATGTCCAATCTTGAACTTCACAACACATTGTTCACTTACCAATATCTTATGGTCATCTTTGATCTATGAAACATGATAGGGTTTAGGATGCTTCAGCCTCTGCAATTAAAACTTTGTAACTAGCTCTTTTGATGCTAGATTTGTATAACTTCCATTATCAATGATAACCTTGCAACATTTTCCAACCATCTTACATCTGGTCTTGAAAAGACTTCTTCTAAGTATAGGTTCCTCATCACTTCCCTTATTACATAAGGTTCTTCTCACCATCATATTTTCTCCAGCCTTAGGTCCACTTGGTGAAATCTCAATGTCTTCTTGAATCACAAAATTTCTATTACCTTACCCACTTTTAGAGGATCTACATTTAAAGGATCTATTCCCTTATTTACCATATCTGAAACAATTGCAATGAAAATCACCTCTAGAATAAGAACTACCTGTTCCTTGGTAAGAACCAATAGCTCCTCAGTATGAACTACCAACTTTCAACTCAGTCTTGTCTTTGTCATCATTCTTCCATTTAGATTTTTCTTTATCTTGTACAAAATTGTCAGATCTACCACCTTCACCATAATATCTTCCTCTACCTCTCTAGAATCTATCGCCTCTACCTCTTTGTCAATATCTCCTTAGCTTTCAAGACATATTGATATGCTTCTCACAAAACTTATCTCATCTTGAATTCTAGATCTCAATCCATTTTAGATATCTTGCAATTTTCTCAACATGATCATCCACATGTCTAGATCTAATATCCAATCTATAGAATTCCTTAGTATACTCTTTCACACTCATGTCTCTTTGCCTCAAATTTTGCATCTTTCTCAATAAGCTAACTTGGTAATAAGCAAGAAGGAATTTTTTCTTTACCTTGTTCACCATTTTTGGCCAAGTTCTAATCTTCTCCTTTGCTCTCCTTTATCTATCAGATTGCAAATGCTTCCACCACAATGAAGCATGACCTTTCAACCTAGTAACTACAAATTTCACCTTCCTATTATTAGGAGTGTTTTCATACTCAAAGAGCTTCTTCATATCAGAGACCCAATCCAATACAACATTGGTATCTAGCTTTCCATCATAAGGAACAACTTCTATAGTAGGATTTGAATGTGCCCTAGACAATACTCTCAACAATATTTCCTCATCTTGATCTCCTTTAGGTTCTAGATTAGGATTTGGTGCTACTTCTTCATCATCACTCACATCCTCAAGATGTACTCCTCTCATCTAGGTTGTCTCCACAAAATCTAATCTGGCTGCAATTTGTCTCAATGTATCCAATATGGCATTATCAACATTTCCTCTGCCATGAACCATCTTTACAAATTAGGTTCCTACAAGATTGTAACCCTCTGCAAGTTATAGGTCAAATCCATAGATATATAACCCTACAACCAAATTCTAAATTAGGGTTCTACATGATCCATCATCCTAGTACAAACTGCCTCACACTTTAGTGTCTACTTGCACACTCAGGAACAATTGCACTCAAATACCACCCAATACAAGGAGGGAAAGAATAACTAAGGCCAAAGGCACACCTAAAAATCCAACCAACCTTGCAAAGTAAACACAACAAAAGTAAAAACACAAGGAGAACAACACCAAAGAGAGAGAGAGGGGGAGAGAGAGAGAGAACAATATTCTTTTATTGATTCATGAAATAATCAACATACATGCCTAGCTGTAAGGCCTTCTCGGTTATAATGAGATACAAAATAAATTCAAGATATAAGATCTAGCTTCAAATTTACACTTCCAGATACATATGCAACCAAGTTTCTAAACCTCCAGTTCTACTCCTAAACTCTCCAAAATCTACCCTAACTCTAAGCCTAAACACCCTATTTATAGTTTCCAAAATGGCTTATAGAATATTCTAGAAGATTACATAATAGAAAGGCTGACCCAACAATGGTCTGGACACATCCTAGGACAAGAACTTATCATAAATTTCATGATTAGAATTAATCTTGCAAGTTGAATCACATCAAAAATGTAGAAAACTCATCCAAAATATTGACACTCAACATCAATAGGAAAACTCAACACATGAAGGATAGCTCAACACACACTATGGAACTTTACACACACTACAAAGTAAGATGGGATAACATGCTAACTCAAGTGTAAACACAATATGGGAAAATTACTAGCACTCAAAGATTATTGCAACTTGACAATGCCTATAACTTAGCAACAACTAGCAGAATGAACACAAATGAGCAAGATAACATGTCAACCAAGATGCTCCTACATCAACATTTTTCTTATGGTTTTTCCCAAATTGGCTTTCCATGTTAAATCCTAGTGTCAAAATTGTGTTGAATGTTTTGTAGTATTTTATTTTTACATGTTTATATTTAGCAAAATTTATTATCTTAGGATAGTGAGCTGCTAGTAATTTTGTTTATTAGTATACATTAGTGACTAATCTATAGTAGGATAAGTAGAATAGTGAATGTTTAATGTTTCACCCCCCCCCACCCACCCCCCCCCCCTCCTCTCAAAAGTTGAGAAAAGAAAATTTGTTGATTAATTTGAAGAAGTGTAGATTTGTGAAGCAGTTAGTGTATCCTAGATTTTTAGTTTCAGCATAAGGTTTTAAAATGGAGCTTGAGAAATTCAAGGTTACCCTTGAATGACCTACTCTAAGAAGTTCTATTGAGGTAAGATATTTTCACAGACTGGTTATCTTTTGTAAAAAAATTATCAGGGGTTTTAGCAATATGTGTAGACCCTTGATTGAAACAATGAAAGGAGATAGAAAAGTGTTTAAGTGTACTATAGGAGAATATAAGATTTTTAATTTTTTAAAACAAAAAGTTATAGAATAGCTTGTTTTATCATTCTGGATTTTAACAAGGTGTTTCAAGTAGACTATGATGCTTGTGGTACTACAATGGGAGTTATTTTAAGTTAAGAAGGTAGACATATTTCTTATTTTAGTGAGAAGTTAAATGATACCTAAATAAAATACTATGTTTATGATCAAGAATTGCATGTTATAGTTTAGAAATTGAAAAAGTGGAGACACTATCTTCTTCAAAAGGAGTTTTTTTTACATACTATTCATCAAGCTTTGTAATATTTGAATAGCCAAGGAAAGTTAAATCAGAGGAATTTCAAGTGTGTTGATGTATATTAAAATTTTCTTAGTAGGAGATAACTTTTATTGATGTAGATGCAGATTGATGTGGTTGGGTTCAAGGAACTCAAGAGTTATAATTCAATTAATCCTAATTTGGTGAAGCTTGGAAAGCATGTACAAGACCCATTATACTTGACAAGATAAAATTGTTATATTTCATTATCTAGGATGGAACTCTATTTATATGGAGTTAGTTATGTATCCCAAAGAGTTCTATGAGGAAGAATCTCATCAAGGAAAAGCATAGTGGAGGATTGGTTGGACATTTTAGTAGAGATAAAACCATTTCTTTGGTTACTAAGAATTATTGCTAGTCATAATTGTAGCAAGATGTCAATATGTTTATACAATTTTGTACAGTATGTCAAATAGCAATGCAAAATAAAGGGTAGTATTGGCCATTACTTGTACCAGATAAGTCATTGGAGGATGTCAACATGAACTTTTCTCTTGGCATGCCAAGGACTCAATGAGGGAATGATAAATTTTTTTGAAGTGGTTGACAAGTTTTGAAAGATGGCACATTTCATTCCCTGCAAGAGGGCTAGTGATGTTGTTCATGTGGTAGAATATTTTTTGAGAGAAGTGGTGAGATTACATGGTCTACTAAAGAGTATAATTTTAGATCAAGACACTAATTTTTTTGGGTATTTATTGCATACATTGTGGGTATTTCTATTAACATGCTCATTGAAAGATAGAAGAGATGAATTGGAGTTTGGGAAATGTTTTGAAATGTTTGGTTAAAGATAAGAAAAAAAGATGGGATTTAATTTTACCACAAGAAAAATGTTCATTTAATAATTTTGTTAACAAAAGCACTAGTAAATCACCATTCTAGATTGTATATGGAAGTCATCCTAGAAATGCTTATGAATTACAAAAGCTAGAAAAATGAGAGATAAGTAGTGTTGAAGCTAAGGTTTTGTAGAAAACTTGATTAAAAACCATGAGAAGGTGAGAAAGAAAATCATGATGATGAATACACAATAAAAGGATAAGGAAGATGAGAAAAAGAGGCATAGGGAATTTTATGTTTGAGATAAAGTCATGGTTCATTTGAGGAAGGAGTAATTTCTAGTAGGTACATATAACAAGTTGGAAATAAAGAAGTTTGAACTATGTAAGATAATGAAGAAGTATGATTTAGGAAATGTATAAGAAGTAGAATTTACCACTAAATTGAATATTTCACTAGTATTTAACATTTTAGATATAATATATTATCATGAAGGATGCATTGAAGATGATGTCACACAAGTGCAGTGGAGTATTTTGGAAACTACTTCAGCTTGAAGGAGATTAAGGAGATATTGGATAGTTATGTTGGTAGAAGTACAAGGAATAGAACATATAAAGAATATTTGGTCATATGGAAAGGGATACTTCTAGAAGAGTCATCATGAATGAAAAAAGAGGATGTTAACAATCTTGGTTTTTCTCTAAACAATTGAGATGTGACAGGGTCACTTCTCAAATTACTCTAGGTGTCTAATGCAAGAGCATCTTGGGTGTAAGGGTACTCTTGCATCACCCAAAAATATTTATATTTATGTCTTTTTGATAAGGGTTATTTTAATCTAGAGTTCAGTGTAGAGTTTATATTTGTGGAAGCTTTCTATTTTTAGTAGGTTGGTCATGTGAGCTCAGAATCTTCTAATTTTATAGGTGGAGGTTCATCTTAGATATATCAATCTTCTATATGAGTTTCATTGTCATAGCATGTGTATTGTTGAAGTTATTGCATTCTTTTAGCATGAAATTTTTGGTATAAAAAATTTAGGCTCGATTTTGAAGGACTAAATGACTCTAAAATGAGGTTACTACTTGGTTGATGGACATTTACATGATCAATTATTGTAGAATAGAATAGAAACTATCATTTTTGAAAAGACACAGGTCAACAGTTAGTAATTTATGGTCTCTACAAGTTAGGCTACCTAAAAAATGTAATTTTTAATTGTCTTGCACTAACTCTATGTAATAATGTGTAATAAAATAATATAATTTTAGGTTGGTTAGCCTCAAGAGTTAGGGTTAAGTGTCTAGAAAATTCCTAGATGGTGGAAAATTTCTATATAAGGAAGGCTCATAGGTCATCTAGGGAAGTTGTGATTCATGGCTCATACCTTTGTCTTGCTGAATGTTGTAAGAGAGGCACACATGTGGATTTGTATATTTTATTTATGAATATTGTAATTCCATACTTTAGAAGATAGTAAGAATTCAATTCCAATTATTTTAAAATTATCATTATTTCTCTAGTTTCTATTGTGTGTTTGTAGTATTATGGGTATCACCCTTCATCATAACATATTTGATGAAAAACTTAAAATAGAACTAGAAATAAAAAACCTCAATAAGGAAGCCATTAGAGTTGGCATGAATAATGAAACATATTTTAATAAAAAAATTACTAACCAAGAAAGAGGTTGTTTTAGTAAAAGAAGACATCTTAAAATATAAGTCTAGGGAAACATGATTATTAGAGAGGGATAGGAATACAAATTTATTCCACAATAGTAAATAAAAATAGAAGACTTCTTAATAGAATAACTAAAACTAAGAATAGACAAGGTCAAACATTAGAAAGTCCTAAAGAAATTGTTAGTTATTATATCAATGTATATATAATGAGAATGATCACACAAATTTGATAGCCCAAAAAGAAATGCTGTCTTCTATACCAACTCTTATAAGGACAAAAGATAATAAATGGATAAATAGTTCAGTAACACTAGACTAAGTGAAAATAGTTTTGTTTCAAATGTACCCAAATAAGGTTCTTAGACCTAGTGGGTTTAATAATATATATTTTCCAAAAATGATGGAACACTATTGGGAAGGAATTATATGAGGATATTTAAGGAACTAGGAACTCAGGTTCACTTTTATCGGTAATTAATAACACCTTTTTAGCATTAATACCTCAAAAGTGTTTGAAAATACAATTCAAACAATTGTTGTTTTTTCATTGATGTAAAATCTATTGGTGAGACAATTTTCTATCTAATCTAAATGTCATATCTATTTGATTGATAAAGAGGATTTCAGAAGTTGTTTAGAAAAAAGCATCTAGAGGAAAGGTTGATTTATGAAGGGGAAAATGAAAATGGACATTTGATTAGTTAGACATTGATAAGAAAAAGTCATTGTTTGAATCATGTATCTAGGGAATAATATAGTAATGTTCAAGTCTTGAAAGTGTGAGCCAAGATAGATCAAATATATAAGCACAACCAAGAAATAGAGTAAAAGTCTAAGACATTTTGATGAACATGTCAACTGATGCTAGTGTCAACTGAGCCATAATAAGTGCCTAGAAAATTTAGTGTTGACCAAAAGATAGTGTTGATGCCGAGAAAGAAGTTTTATTGAAACTAAGTTACTCAGTGATGATCAAGTGTAAGAACTTAGTGTTGGTTGAGGAACATCATTTTAACTATTTGCAAGGAATCCTAATTTCCAACTAACTAAGTTGATTTCTTGGGATATGGAAAATGTGTTGAAGATAAGGATTGATGAGTTGGATCATTTAATTTCATGAGAGGATTAGCAAAATGATCTAAGAGATGAACTCAATGAGAATTTATTAGAAAAGAATAGATAACCATAACGGTGATTAGATACATTGTATCTGATGGATCGAGTCATGAACCCTAAGATATATGGTGTTGATTAAGTGGTGAAAGATTAGAACTACCTATTTAAGGAGGTACAAAGGAAAACTTTAGTGAGAGAGTGTAGAGAGAAGCAAGGTTATGCACATGAGAAGAAGTTCTAGAGAGTTGGAGGTGTTACTGATGTTGTTGACTACTGAATCTAAGAAGAAGGATTAATTGAGCTGAGAAGAAGCAAAGGTTGATTGCTTGAAGGGTTGACAAGTGAATTAGAGATTGAGATGAGAAAGGAGACTAGATAGTAAATTAGTGTTAGGAGCTGAATAGAAATCTACGCATACAAAGTGATTTGTACTCAATAGATTAAACATGTTGTTACTTCAAACCATTGTGACTAGTATTTGAAATCCTTTAATCAAGGTTGACCTAATAGCGATAAGGACTTAAATTCTATGTAAATCCTTTAACTGAGTGACATTCTAATGGAATTTTCTAAATACCTCTAACAAGGCCACTCCTAACAAGGTGATTAAATCCTTTAACAAGGTCACATTTAATAGCTTGTATTGTAACCTTTAACAAGGTTGGCTCTTAACAAGGCTCAATTTAGAAGAGCGAAAATTGGTGACATGTTGTTGGTGTTTTTTCCCAAATTTGGTTTCCACATTAAATCCTAGTGTCAAACTTGTGTAGATGTTATTATGATTCTTTAATGATTAAGGTTTACATTCTGCAAGTTTGCTATTTTAGAACTGTGAACAACTAGCTAATTTTGCTAATAGTTTATAGTAGAGATTGAGCAATGGAATGATAAGATTTGAAATTGTTTAAGTATTTGTTTATTCAATTGGTACATTTGTACTTTGGATAACCAATTAACCCCCCCTCTCCCCCCCCCCCCCGCCGCTCCCCAATTATTCTAAGTATTCTAACAATTGGTAGTAGAGCATTGGTGCTTTTACAGAGAATTTTGAAGGTACTCAAAGCTAAAGATCATGACATAGAAATAAGAGGTACCAAAGTTGAACAAAGAAAATTTTCCTAGATGACAGAAGTTGATGAGGTTAAATATAGCTAGTATTGGTAGTTTTGCATTGGATTTTATGGATAGTACATATGTGGACATAGCAACAATCCCCCTAATTTCTCAACAACTAAAAGAAAAGAAATAACATAATCAATCAATGTTTGAGTTTTCTTTAGCCCTAAGCTATGACAATTTTGATGACCTAAAGGAGTGAAATAATTCAAAATAAATGTGGGATAAATGAAAAATAATTAATGGAGGAGATGATAATTCCTTGAGAGCCAAATAAAAAAGTCTAAGAGGTAATTTTGATGAAATGAGAATGATAGAAGGTGAGAGCATAGTGCAATATTGTACAAGAATAAAAGAAGTTGTCAATGCTATTAGAGGAGCCAATGGAAATATTGAAGATTAAAGAATAATTACAAAAGTATTGAGAAATCTAATTCCTATTTATGCTATTAGGGTTCCTACAATACAAGAACTAAGATGTACACTAGGTAATGACCTAACCCTAGAAGGTTTAATTGGTAGGCTTACAACTTTTGAGATGTCTAATTTTGATAATTATACTCCTGCTACTATTGAATCTACTTTTAAATCACAACTGGTTCTTAAAAAGAAAGGAAAGGGAAAACATGTGAAAAATGATAGTGATACTTTTGATGATGAAATTGAGGCATTGATAACTAAGAGATTTGGAAGAGGTAAAGGAAAAGAAAAAAGAAAAATTTACTATAAAGAAAAATTCATGCAACAAGGTTGGTCATATTGCTACAAGGTGTACTAACAAAGAGGACGAGGACAAAAGAAAGGAGAGAAAGTATAAAGGAAGAAGAAATGATTGAGAACTACAATAGAAAAGATAATAAATTTTATTATATTGTTGAAGAAGAAACTAATATTGAATCTAAAAGTAATGATGAAGAGGTAGTCTATGTTGCTACGAAAGAAGATTCTGATGAAGATGAGAAAACTGCTTTAATTTCTTATGTGAACAAAAGTGATAGATGAATAATTCATAGTGGTTTCTCTAATCACATGACTAGTGATAGATATATATTTGAGGACATTGGATCATACAAGGGTGGTTGTGTAAAATTTAGTAATGATGCTCCATGTCTTGTGAAATGTAAAGGGACAATTCAACTAACTGATAAGATTAGATGTAGCAATGTTTACTAGTTTGAAGGACTTGACAATAATATGTTGAGTGTTTCACAGCTAAAAAAATTAGGTAAAAATATTTGATGTTGATGGTAAAGTGATTGAAAGTGGTGATGAAACTAGAGGTAACTTGTTCTATCTAAATTTATCTGATGAGACATGTTTGTTTGCACAATATGACTTGATGTTTGGTTATGGCACAAGAGGTTATGTCACGTAAATTTTTACAATTTATTTAGCATTATTAAAATGAAAAGAGTAAGAGTCTTGCCAAAAATAAAGAAACCTAGGAATGCTATGTGTGAACAATATCAATTGGGAAAAATTATAAAGTATTGTTTGAAGAAAAAAACATATTCATCTAATGACATTTTGGAATTGGTTCATACTGACTTATGTGGACCTCTTGGAGTTCAAAGATACTATGGAGATAAATATTTCATTCTATTTTTTGATGACTACTCTAGAATGATGACAATGATGTTTCTTAAAGAAAAATATGATGTTTTTTAGTTATTTAAGTGGTATTTGGCCAGAGTTGAAAAAGAGATGGGGTAGAGTCTAAAGTGTTTGAGATTTGACATAGGTGATGAATTCATTTCCAATGAGTTCAACATATTATGCAGTGACAAAGGAATCAAAAAATAGATGTCTACACCTAAGACCCCTCCTTAGAATGGAATAGCTGAAAGGAGAAATAGACCAATTTTGGATTGTACTAGAACACTCATGATGGAGAAGAATGTGTCACAAAAATATAGGAGAGAATATTTAAGTAGAACTATTTATACTCTAAACATAGTGCAAGTTAAGAAAGGTACAAATGTACACCCTATTAATTGTGGTATGGATATGCACCTAATGTGAAATATTTCTAATTATTTGGAAGAAAATGTTACATACATAAAGACAATATGAATGGAAAACTTGATGCCAAAAGTGATGAAGGTATATTCCTAGGATATTCCACTAAGAGAAAAGCTTATAAGTGTTTGAAATCTAACACTAACAAAGTTGTGGAAAGTGCAAATGTGAAAGTTGATGAATATAGAAAAAAAATGAAGTTGAATGTAAAACTTAACCTGAAGATTATAGCTCATGCATATATGTGAATGATAGTGCTCTGGGCACTCCACCTGAACAATAAATCAAAGCTACAGATCCTCTGAAGACTGGGAATGCCAAGTTGCAATAGCTAGTTGTCAAGCAGTAGCGTGTGGGTGTTGAGCAATAGAGAAATAATGTTGACTCACATATAGAGGAAGCTGAACAACATGAAAGCAATGTTGAAGGTTTAGAATCTGAACCTAAATTTGAACAAAAAAGACATAATGAGCTTAAAATTATTTTTCAAGATGAACTCATTGAAGAACAAAGAAGAAATGAGCTTGTGTTAGCAAAATATGTGAGAAGACATCTTGCACCTTAAAAAATCATTGGAGATAAAATAGTTTGGTGCTATGACAAGAAAAAGACTTAGAAGTGATGCATGCTTACTTTGCGAGTTTGAGCCAAAATCTGAAAATATGCTTTGGAGAATGAAGATTGGATACAAGCTATGAAGGAATAAATTGAACAAATTGAAAAGAGCAAAACATGGTCTCTAGTACCTAGACCTAAAGACAAAATGTTATTAGAACAAAGAGGTTTAGGAACAAGTTGAATGAGAAAGGTTAAGTCACAAGGAACAAAGATAGATTTGTATGCAAAGGATATACACAAGAGAAAGGTGTTGACTATGGGGAAACATTTTCCCCTATAAAAAGATTAGAAGGAGTTTAAACACTACCTATATATTCTTCTTATAAAGGATTTAAGGTGTATCAAATGGATGTCAAAATTATATTTCTAATGGGAAGGATTTGTGGACCCTGACAAGAAGAATATGGTGTGCAAGTTGAACAAAGATTTATATGGTTTGAAACAAGCCCCTAGAGCATGGTATGAAATAATATATAATTATTTGGTGAAGATTAGTTTTACAAGGAAAAATGATAACAACAATCTATGTTTGAAGATTGCAAAGAACAATGAGGTATTTTGATTTGAATTTTTTGTTGATGATTGTTGGAAATGTTTTAGAATAACTGAGAGGGGGGGGGGGGGGGGGGGGGGGGGGGGGGGGGGGGGGTGGGGTGGGGTGGGGTGGTGAATCAGTTATCCAAAGTATAAATTCCCTAATAATACTTTTTCACTAATTATAGTGAGCCCATTAAACTAGTCATCCATCAAGCTTAAAACAACCATCTTAGCAAGTTACAGCAAATCAACATGTAGGAATAAAACATGCAAGATCAACACATGACACAGTGATTTACGTGGAAACCCAATTCGAGAAAAACCAACAGTAACATGCTACTCAATTCTCACTCTTCTGAAGTGATGCCCTATTAAAGGCTTACATCACACTATTAAATGTGACCTTGTTAGAGGATTTCACCACACTATTAGGAATGGGCCTAGTCAAAGGACATTGGAACATTCACTTGGAATGTCACCCTGTTAAAGGATTTACAACATGGATATTAAACCAACCTAAGTCCATAGGATTTATACTAACTATTACAATTGCTAGAGAGTAACAATAAGAGCTTTTGATCTAATACAACTCACAACATATCTTGTAGATTTCATATCACTCTCACTTCAATCCTTTGCTTGGCTTCAATCACTGCGGCTCTGACAGCTTGTCTTACTTTCAAGCTTCGTATCCTTGAGTCTTCTTGCTCATCACACCATGCAATCATCTCTGTGGTCATCTATCAAAATAGAGTTTCTGTGCTCTCTTCCTCCTTAGCACCTTCTTCAGCACTTCATGCTTTCATGCTTGACCAACTCTTTTGCTTCGTGACCTTATGACTCCTTAAAAAGAAATTTGGAATACTTTTCCTGCTCGATTCTCCCTCTCCAAATTTAGGGTTTCCATAGATTAGGTAGGATACAATGTATATGTTCCATATCTTTTTTTTATCTAGAAACTTTGTCTAGAATCCAGTTGTATTCACCAAAAATGTTTTTCATAGTGTTCTATGCCACCAGCTCATCATTCTTATCTTCACAAAATTCTAGATAACAACCATGTCGACTTAGATTTGGTGAATCTTCAACTTTTCAAAATAATGTAGTAGCTCGGCACTTTTGACTTTCTGATGCTCAGCACATGAACACAACTTGGCACTTGATCTTCACTCAGCACTTGATCTTTACTCAGCACTTGATTTTTACTCGGCACTTAATCTTCAAGTATATTGTCAATACATCACTTTATCATTGTCTTAACTAATCTTTGCACTTCATTCCAAAACCATAACTCAACCTTTCCCTTAGGTTCTTTTGTTACATCTTATTGATTCATCATCAATCAACTAAGTGATAATGCTTGGATCTTATAAGCAATTGCCATTCTAGCAAATAGTAGGTTTTGACATTAGTGACAAAATAATGATTGAACAATATCTTTCATACAATGATCTATTTCAATCAGATTACAACAATCTCCCTCGTTGGCATTGATGGAAAACCAAACTGATCAACCAAACCAAAACTGACTGATCAACCAATTAACAAAATTTTAACTAGGCTAAAATAGTAAGTCAAATGCCAGAAAGAAAACTTGTTGACTTTTGTATTTCCCTTTGATCTTATTCCTTCTGATCTATCTTTTATTTAGTCTCTCGAGTTGTTCCTTCTGAGAGCTTATTAGTGTCTGCTATTCCTCTATTTCAGGAATTTGACCAATTGTATCTATTTTCTCCCTCTTTAATCAGTTCCCTCTATTTTCTACTTTCTCCCTCTTTCTTTTCTTTGATCAATTTTTTTTATTTCTCCCTCTTTGACAATAATGCCAAAGACACATTATTTCAGCATCTTATCATGCAACTATAGCATTTACAAGAACTTCCAATATCTCCCTCTATCACCTTGCTTGTGACTTGTTTGGAATGTCAGTACTTTGATTACTTCAGGTTAAACCTAAAGTAAGTACCCTCTACATCAACTTATATCATCTGATCAATCAACTTACTTGATGTAGGGTAGTCTTGTTGTTACTTAAGTAGCCTTGGTTAGGGGTATCACCCCTAACTTACCTCTAAGATATTCAAATGCATCTTTAGGTAATGGTTTTGTGAAGATGTCAGCAGTTTGTTCTTTTCTATTGATATATTCCATCTTCACTTGCTTGTCTTCCACCAATTCTCTTACATAGTGATACTTGATTGCAATATGCTTTGTTTTGGCATCCATCACAGGGTTCTTTGATATGTTGATAGCACTTGTGTTATCAGAATAAAGTATCATAGGTTCAATTATTTCTTCCTTCATTCCTTTCAACAAATGCTTGATCCACACAATATTTGTGCAATTTACAGCAGTAGCAACATACTCAACTTCTATTGTGGACTGTGATGTACAACTTTTCCTTTTACTAGTCCAAGTGACTAATCTTTTTCCTAAGAAAAGTGCTCCTCCATTGGTGCTTTTTCTATCATCTATGTTACCTCCCCAATCTACATCAGTGTAGGCCTTTAAATCAAAATTTTCAATCCTCTTGTAGTACAAACCAAAATCTTATGTACCTTTTAGATACCTCATTATTCTCTTGACAGCCATAAGATGATTTTTTCTTGGGTTTTCAAAAAATATTGCCACTATTCCAACAGATAAACCAATATCTGGTCTACTGTGTACAACATATTGCAGTTTTCCAATCATGGATCTGTACATTTTCTGATTTACTTCAGATGAATCATCATTCTTAGATAACTTATGTCCTGTTGCCATTGGTGTACTTACTAATTTTGATTCATCTAAACCAAATGTTTTGAGTATTTCCTTGATATATTTTGATTGGGTTACAAATATACCATGTTTTAATTGATGTACTTGCAATCCAACAAAAATTTTGATCTCTCCAAACATTGACATCTCAAATTCATGTTTCATTTGATCAGCAAAATCTTTGGATAGAGCATCTTTTCCTCCAAATATTATATCATCAACAAAGATCTCAAATATCAAAACATCTTTCCTTTCTCTTCCTTGATATACAAATTGATATTGTCAACTATTTTCTCAAATCCTATTTTGATAAGATATTTGTGAAGTCTCTTGTACCATGCTCTAGGTGCTTGTTTCAAACCATAGAGTGCTTTATGTAGTTTAAAAACCATATCCCTATTGTTCTCATCAACAAATCTCTCTAGTTGTTCAATATAGACTTCCTCTTCCAATATACCATTCAGAAAAGTAGACTTTATATCCATCTAATAAACTTTAAAACCTTTATATGTAGCATATGCAAGTAAAGTTCTTACTCCTTCCATTCTAGCAACAAGGAAAAATGTTTCCTCGTAGTCTAATCCTTCTTCTTGAGCATAACCCTTACATACTAGTCTAGCTTTGTTTCTAGTAATCTCACCATTCTCATCTAGCTTGTTTCTAAATACCCACTTGGTGCCAATCACATTCTTGTCAGCTGGTCTAGGAACCAAACTCTAGGTTTTGTTCCTCCTTATTTTATCAACCTCTTCTTCCATAGCTTTATACCAATCACCATCTTGTAATGCATCATACAGTGTCTTAGGTTCAAATTTTCTTAATAGACATGATTCATTTCTTAGTCTATTCCCTATCATTGGTCTTGCATCTTTGTCACCAATTATATGTTTAGTAGGGTGATGTCTCTTCACATATTTGGATAGTCTTGGTTCTATCCTTGTTTCCATGTTTGATCTTTCAGATTCGGGGTCACTATGCACTTCATTTTCAAGTAGTTCTACATCTCTTTCATGTGTACTGACTTCAAAATCAGAATGTGCATTTTCTTCATTCTGCAACTCAACTTCTAAATGCAGCTCGGCATTCACTGGTTGTGACTTGGCTGAAACTTAAACTTGTTGTTGAATCTCGATTTGATTGATAGCATCCTCGTCAATAGGCATTCCTTCATAAGAATACACAAAGGTTCTGTAGTCATCCATTCTCTTTGGTTCTTCAACTTGGACTTCTATATGCTCATCAAAGTTTACATTTGCACTTTCCACAATTTTGTCAGTGTTAGTATTTAAACACTTATAAGCTTTACTTCTAGTGGAGTAACCAAGGAATATGCCTCCATCACTTTTTGCATCAAATTTTCCATTTCTAGTATCTTTAAGGATAAAGCATTTGCAACCAAATACTTTGAAATGCTTTACATTGGGTGAGTGACCATACCATAATTCAAAAGGTGTTGCATTTGTACCTTTCTTGACTTGTACTCGATTTAGTGTATGAACAGCCACACTTACAGCTTCTCTCCAATATTTCAGAGCAACAGTATTTTCCATCATCAATTTTCTGGCACAATCAATCACAGATCTATTTCTTCTCTCAGCAATTCCATTATGTGGGGGAGTCCTCGGAGCTGATGTTTGTCTCTTGATTCCTTTGTCATTGAAAAATGTCTCAAATTCATTTGATGTGAATTCTCCACCTCTGTCTGATCTCAGGCATTTCAAATTCTTTCCTATTTCCTTTTCAACTCTAGCCACATACCACTTAAACATTTGAAAAGCATCAAATTTTTTCTTTAAGAACTTAACAGTCATCATCCTAGAATAGTCATCAACAAACAACATTATATATTTATCTCCTTTGTAGCTTTTTACTTCTATTGGACCACATAAATCAGTACAGACTAACTCAAGTACTTCTTTAGATGTATAGTTTTTACTCTTGAAACTTGACTTAGTCATCTTTCCTAGCTGACATTGTTTGCACATGATGTTGTCAGGCTTTTTCAATTTAGGTAAACCTCTAACTTTCTTCATTTTACTGATATTGACCAGATTATCAAAGTTGACATGACATAGCCTTCTATGCCATAACCATTCATCATCAAATTTTGCAACAAAACAAGAAGCATTTTCCATATCAAGATAAAACAAATTACTTCTTGTTTAATCTCCTTTTCCTATCAAATTACCATCAATATCATAGATTTTTGCAGTTTTGTTTCCAAATTCTACTTTGCACCCTACATTGCCTAACTATGAGACACTCAACAAATTGTAGTTTAGTCCTTCAACATAGTATGCATTATCACATGAAATTTTTTCTATAAGCTTAATGGAGCCTATTTCTTTGATTTGACATAGAGCATCATTTCCAAATCTAACACTATTTCCATCATATTGAGTAAAGTTAAAAAACTTACTTTTGTCTCCTATCATGTGGTGTGAGCACCCACTGTCTATGATCCATTTGTCATTCTTATTCATACATGTTACTAGTGTTGTAGGCTCTTCTTTATCAGACTGGTCTTTCATAGCCACATAAATAACTTCATCATCACTATGATCAGAATCCTCTTCAATGATATAGCACTTCTTGCCTTTGTCTTTGTAATCCCTCTTATCCTCTTCTTTTCTATTTTTTTACTTGTTGCCTTCCTTGTAATCCTTTTTCTATGTACACCTTGCAGAAATATGTCCTACTTCATTGCAATTGAAACAAATGATAGGTAGCTTACCCTTGAATTTTCCTTTGCCTCTTTGAAATCTTCTAGCTAGTAATGCTTCCAATTGTTCTACATCTTCCTCATCAGTGCTACTATCACTGGATACATATTTCATCTTTCTTCCCTTATTTGATTTCACCTGTTCAATATCTTTTAGTGATAGCTTGGCCTTGAAATCAAATTCAACACTCTCAGGTTTGTAGTTGTCAAAGTTAGATAACTCAAATGCAGTGAGTCTACCCACTATACCTTCAAAAATTAGATTGTTTCCTGGCACACATCTTAGCTCTTATATAGTTGATACTCTAATAGCATAGATAGGGAGAAAGGTTCTTAAGAACTTACTATTAATAGTATCATCATCTAATTGACCATTCAAACATCTTATTGCACTTACCACTTCCTTTATTCTAGAGGCATATTGAGCAGCATTCTCACTTTCCTCCATTTTCATGTCATCAAACTTTCCTTTGAGACTTTCTCTTTTTGCTCTTTGGACATTCTGATCTCCTCCATAGATGTCTAATAGGGCTTTCCACATCTTAAATGCAGTGTCACATCCTTTGATATCATCGAATTCAACATAGTTGAGTGCAAAAGTAATCTCCAGCATTGTCTAATTGTGTTCATGTTTGTTTTTCAAATCTTCTGTAGTAAGAGTACCAGTTGGATCAACATGTTCAGTAACAATTAAATTTTGGCCATAATCTCCTATGGATCCTGTAGACACCTAAATTTGATTATACTGCTTTGGTAATCTAATTTAGCCATCTCTAAAGGCATCATTAATTAAATTCTTATTTAATTAATCCTTTGTCATCCCCTAGTTGATTAATTTAATTAATCATCTATAGTCCTAAATTGATAAATCAAATAATCTATTATTTATCAATTAAATCCTATTCTTCTATCTAATTCCAAAAATCCCCATTTATTAAATAAATCTATTTGATAAATGAAATCCTCAAATTCAAAAACCCCTAACCTATCTCTAATCCTCCATTTAGCCTAATCCACCCCATCCACCCATACTAACCAAGCTTAGCCACTAACTCACCCACCCTCATTAATGCCATCCACTTGCACATCTCTAACATCCCTAATCTAATCCTAAACCCAAGCCTAATCCACCCCCTAATGTTGTCACATTCCTTAAACAAGTTTAAGACTTTCCTAATCCAAACCAAAGTCTCCCCTCAAAAAACCCAACCACTAAGTCATGAGTGCTCTTACAAAACATAAAAGACTCTTACAAGCCCACTCATGACTCTTACATCCATCTTACACACTCTTCCCTCTTCCACACTCATTCCTCTTACATCCCTCTTACATACTCAACCCCACTCATCATGACTTTAACCAACCCTTTACCCTACCCTCTCACACTCATCCTCCTTGTGACAAGTGTCACCTTCCCATTGGTGCTAAACAAGCACAATCCATGTGCTCCCCTTTGAGTGCATCTTAGCCCTCCTTAAGCCTTCATCCATCCTTGCATCTAAGCCCTCCATCTCTCTACCCCTTAGCCTATAAATTGAATCCCATCCCAAGCCATTTAATCAACAATCTTTGAGCTAAAGTTACCATGCTATTTTGAGAACCAAAGCCATCAATATTACCCTTATAATGCCAAATTGAGAGCTCACAAAGCTACCAATTTGCCATTACCCATCTCCATTGAAGCAATTTTTGAGCATCTTGAGCATACATCCACAGCAAAAGGACACATCTACAGAATCAAGAAAGCATGGATTGTTTTCTCTTGTGAGGTTTGCACTTATTGTTTGCTTTCTTTGTCTAAGCATATATGTGAATTTAGTTTTTGGTTTGTGAATGTTTACTTTATTTGTTAATGTTCTTTGCACACTGATTCTGGTTCTACAGATCCAAGATGCAACTTCATCAGACTTTTCCATGCAACAAAGTTTTCTTTATTGAGCTTGGAAACTTCTCTCTTAGGCATTTTGATCTTTTTTGCTTCTAGTTCCTTTAAACGAAATCAGCAGCAAGGCTTTGATACCAATTGTTGGAAATATTTTAGAATAAATGGGAGGGGGGGGGTGAATCAATTATCCAAAGTCTAAATGCCCTAATAGTACTTTTTCACTAATTAGAGTGAGCCCATTAAACTGCTCATCCATCCAAGCTTAAAACAACCATCTTAGCAAGTTACAACAAATCAACATGTAGGAATAAAACTTGCAAGATCAACACATGACACAGTGATTTACGTGGAAACCCAATTCAAGAAAAAAAACCAGTAACATGCTACTCATTTCTCACTCTTCTGAAGTGATGCCCTATTAAAGGCTTACAACACACTGTTAAATGTGACCTTGTTAGAGGATTTCACCATACTATTAGGAATGGGCCTGGTCAAAGGACTTTGGAACATTCACTTGGAATGTCACCCTATTAAAATATTTACAACATGGCTATTAAACCAACCTAAGTTCATAGGATTTATACTAACTGTTACAATTGCTAGAGAGTAACAATAAGAACTTTTGATCTAATACAACTCACAACATATCTTGCAAATTTTAGATCACACTTCAGTTCAATCCTTTGCTTGGCTTCAATCACTATGGCTCTGACAACTTGTCTTACTTTCAAGCTTCATATCCTTGAGTCTTCTTGCTCATCATACCAATGCAATCATCTATGTGGTCATCTATCAAAATAGATTTTTTGTGCTCTCTTCCTCCTTAGCACCTTCTTCAGCACTTCATGCTTTCATGCTTGACCAACTCTTTTGCTTCGTGACCTTATGACTCGTTAAATAGAAATCTGAAATACTTTTCCCACTCAATTCTCCCTCTCCAACTTTAGGGTTTCCATAGATTAGGTAGGATACAATGTATCTATCCCATATCTCATTTTTATCTATAAAATTTGTTTAGAATTCAATTGTATTCACCAAAAATGTTTTACATAGTGTTCTGTGCCACCAGCTCATCATTCTTATCTTTTATCTAGTTCACAAAATTCTAGATAACAACCATGTCAGCTTAGATCTGGGGAATCTTTGACTTTTCAAAATAATGCAGCAGCTTGGCACTTTTGAATTTATGATGCTCAACACATGAACACAATTCGGCACTTGATCTTCACTTGGCACTTGATCTTTACTCAGCACTTGATCTTTACTCGGCACTTGATCTTCACTCGACACTTGATCTTCAATCGACACTTGATCTTTACTCGGCACTTGATTTTTACTCAGCACTTAGTCTTCAAGTATATTATGAATACATCACTTTATCATTGTCTTAACTGATCTTTGCACTTCATTCCAAAACCATAACACAACCTTTCCCTTAGGTGCTTTTGTTACATCGCATTGATTCCTCATCAATCAACTAAGTGATAGTGCTTGGATCTTATAAGCAATTTCCATTCCAGCAAATAGCAGGTTTGACATTAGTGACAAAATAATGATTGAACAATTTCTTTCATACAATGGTCTATTTCAATTAGATTACAACAGATGATATCATATTTGGAGGAAAGGAAGCATTATGAAAAACTTTTGCTAATGAAATGAGGAAGGAATTTGAAATGTCAATGTTTGGTGAGATCAAATTCTTTATTGGTTTAAAATTATAAAATGAAGCAAGGTATCTTCATTACTTAGTACAAATATATCAAGGAGATAATGAAATTTTTTGGGATGGAAGATTCTAAACTAGTGTGTATGCCTATGGTTACTAGACACAAACTATCTAAGAATAATAATTTTGTTGATATGAACCAAACACAATAAAGATCAATGATTGGTAAACTACAATATGTTGTTCATGGAAAACAAGATATTGCATTAGCTATTGGGATAGTTGCTAGATTTTCATCAAGTCCTAAGGAAAACCATATGATGGTAGTAAAGATAATGCTGAGATATTTGAAAGGAACATAAGACTATGGATTGTATTACAAGAAGAATGATAAGTTTAAACTAAAGTTATTCACTGATTAAGTGACTCTAATTGGGAAGGAAATCTTGATGATAAGAAGAGCACAAGTGGTGGGGTATTATTTTTAGGAAAGAGAATAATTTCATGCACAAGCAGGAAGAAAAACTACATTTCCCAATCAATAGCTAAGCTAAGTATGTGGCAACACAAGTAAATTGTTCAAATATCATTTGGGTCAAACAATTGTTGAAAGGTATGAAGGAAGATATTACCAATCTAGTGGTTATCTATTGTGATAATAAAAGTGTTATCAACATATCAAAGAATTTGGTTATACACACAAAGACAAAATGCATTGCTATCAAGTATTAGTACTTGAGAGAGCTAGTTCAAGACAAAGAAGTGAAATTGGAATGTGTGAACACAAAAGAGAAATATGTTGAAATATTCCCTAAAGCTTTACCTAAGAATTCTCATGAATATCTTAGAGGAAGACTAGGGGTGATTCCCCTAGATAAAGCTATAGAGAAGCATTACATTGAACGTGTTGATCAGACTATCTTACACATTGATGCAGATAGTTCTACTCTAGGAGTTGCCTAAGGTAGTAGTGCAAAAGAAGGATAGTATAAAATATCATTCATACGAAGATAACAAATGAAGAATTTAGACCCGACATTCAATTATCTACATAATCAAGATGTATGAGACATAGAGAGTATCTTTGGCATTGTTCTCACAGAGAAAGAGAGAGATTATCTTCAAAGAGGGAGAGATTATTCATGAAAAATACCATATATATGAATCCAATGGGAGAGAACATCATAGATAGAGAAAGTAGATGCTTTTTGGTAGAGACATGCTAAGTAAGAGGGAGTGATTACTTAGAGGGATTTCATAAAAATTTAATAGGTGTTTCCAGATCAGAGATATGCATCAGAATGAAACTAAGGATATGAATAAAATGTATTTTTACTCAAAGTATGTACAAATTTTGGATTGTATGATAACCTAAAGTATTTTTATGAATATTTTCTATTGAGGTTTTTCCATCAATGCCAAAGAGGGAGATTGTTGGAAACTACACTTGGAACAATTGTTGTGTTGCCATTGATGTCAAATCTATTGATGAGACATTTTTCTATCTAATCTAAATGTCATATGTGTTTGATTAATGAAGAGGATTGGAGGGTTTTCTCATAACAAAATAATCGAGAGGAAAGGTTGAGTTATGAAGAGGAAACTATAAATGGACATTTGATTAGTTAGACTTGGACAAGAAAAAGTGATCATTTAAATCATGTTGCTAAAGGAGAAAATTGTAATGGTCAAATCTTAAAGGTGTGAGCCATGATAGATCAAATCTATAATCTTGACTAAGTAACAGAGTAAAAGACTAAGGAATTTTTATGAACATGTCAAGTGATGCTAGTGTCAATCGAGCCATAGTAAGTGCTAAGAAAATTCAGTGTTGAATGAGCATTAATATCAATTGAGTGACAATTTTGATGTCAAGAAAGAAATTTTAGAGTGACTGAGTAACTCAGTGATCACCGAGTGTCAAAACTTAGTGTTGGTTGAGGAATAGCATTATAACTATTTGTGAGGAATCTTAATTTCTAGCAAACTAAGTTGATTTTTTGGGATATGGAAAATGTGTTGAAGATAAGGATTGATGAGTTGGACCATTTAATTTTAGGAGACGATTAGGAAAATGATATAAGAGATTAATTCAAGAAGAGCTTTCTAGAAAAGAAGAGATGAAGAGAATGGTGATTAGATACATTTTATATGATGGATTGAATTATAAACCCTAAGATCTATGGTTTTGATTATGCAAAAAAAGATTAAAACTACCTATTTAATGAGGTACATAGGTGAACTTTAGTGAGGGAGTATAGAGAGTAGAGAGGATGTGCATGTGAGAAGAAGTTCTAGAGAGTTGGATTTGTTATTGATGTTGTTGACTAGTGAAACTAAGAAGAAGACTTAATTTAGTTGAGAAGAAGTAAAGGGTGTTTGCTTGAAGGGTTGCTAAGAAAATCAGAGATTGAGATGACAAAGGAGGCTAGACAGTGGATCAATTTTAGGATCTAAAAAGAGATATGGACATGCAAAGTGATTTGTACTTAACTAATCAAACCTATTGTTACTTTCAAACTATTATGAATAGAATTTGAAATCCTTTAATCAAGGTTGACCTAAGAGTCATAAGGACTTAACAGTCTATGTAAATCCTTTAATTGGGTGACATTCTAATGGAATGTTATAAATTCCTCTAACAAGGCCACTCCTAACAGGGTGACGGATTAATAAGGGAACATTTAATAGTTTGTATTGTAACCTTTAACATGGTTGGATCTTAATAGGGCTCACTTTAGAAGAGTGAAAATTAATTTCATGTTGCTAGTGGTCTTTCTCCAATTAGGTTTCCATGTTAAATCCTAGTGTCAAACTTTTGTTGATGTTATTATGATGCTTTACTAATTAAGGTTTACATTTGTAAGTCTATTATTTTAGAACTGTGGACAACTAGCTAATGTTGCTAATAGTTTATAGTAGAGACCAAGCATTGCAATGATAAGATCTGAAATTGTTTAAGTGTTTGTTTGTTCAATTAGTATTTCTAAACCTAGGATAACTAATTAACAGCCCCTCTCATTTATTTTAAATATTATAACAAGAATTAGATAATTATTCTAAAATAAGATATTTTGGGCCAATAGCATAATGCAATACACTTTACAAAATTTTGTCTAAGGTTTTAGAAAATAAACCCAAAATATTACTCCTCAAGATTATTTATGAAGAACAAATAGGTTTTTTAGACAACAAATCCATCTTAGAAGGAATGATTATAGCCCAATAAATCATACCACAACATAATTAAATAAGGAACCTAAGATGATGATAAAACTTAATATCCAAAAACCATATGAGAAAGAGATTTTTATACAATGTTTGGAAGCCTTTGGTTTTTCTAAAAGATGGATAAATTTAATCTATAGTTGTATATCAACCAAAAAGATATATATTTTAGTTAATAGGAATCCTAAAGGTTTTTTTAGCATTTCAAATGGCATTAGATAAGGTGACCCAATTTTCCCATTTCTATTTGTAGTTATGGTTGAATCTCTTGGTAGATTCATACAAAAATGTCATATGGAAGGGAAAATCAAAGGGATTAAGATCATGAACAATTCCCCAACATCACCCATCAACAATTTGTAGATGATACAATCCTCTCTGAGAAAAGTACTAGGGAAGAAGTGATCCAATTTAATCATATTATCAATTAGTATATGGAAGCCTTTGGCCAAAGAGTAAATGTAGAGAAATCATAAATTTTCTCTCTCAATACAAATTTGTTAGGAAATAAATGATGCAGAAAAAAAATTTAAATGCCAAATGATAGAGAAATGAGCAATGATAAATTCCATAGATATGCAAGTAAATGGAATAAGAAAAATAGAAAACACAAAACATAGAGAAAACGCCAGATCTAATGTGAGAAACCTAATTAGGAAAAAACCCATCACCCAAAACCCCATGAAAACCTTTGTATTACTGTAAAAAAATTTGCATACAATGACACTAGATGTCTCATAGGCTCCGATTGCCTTTATAATCAACCTATTTTTTAACATATAATTATTCATGAATCTTGTAGCCATTTATGCACATTGTAATTCATTGTAGAGTTTAGTAAAGAAATGGTCACATTAAAAACTCATCTGCTAGTTGTCAGTCACAATAGAAACATACTTATAGTTGAAGCATCACCACTAGTTGGATATTAGATACCTTAGTCACATGGATTGCTTTGATCATACATATGCCTTTAGTGATGCTAATTCCTCTATTCATGTGGATGCCTTTAGTGATATAGATGCATGCAATCACTCAAATAGCTTTGATGACATGAATGCCTCTGGTTGCATGGATGAATTTGGTGATTAAGATGCCTTCAGTCACTTAGACACATTTGATGATGTAGAAGCCTCCAATCACATAGATTCCTTTGGTGACATGTATGCCTTCAATCACTCTAACACATTTGGTAATGTAGATGCCTCTGGTGACATGGATGCCTTTGGAAAACATGTCACACCATATGAAAAGTTTATGCTTTCTTTAATTTATAGTACACTATGCATGATCATATTTTCATATTGTAGTCAGAGATGTATTTATTATATGATGACTCACCTCCACTATGTGATATGGTGGACTCACCATACAGTGAGGCTCATCACTATCATAGGGTGGAATTTCTAACATTTTCACTCTAACAATCTCCCACTTGACAAAGTATGGAGTCACTCAAGGAGGCTAAAAAGAATCAGGGGCTTTAAGCCCCATGGAGCTTGTGCACCCTTTGAACTTAGTTATGTTCACTAGCTTTGTTAATGCATCTACAACATTTTTCTAAGTACCAAGATTTTTTACATTTACATTCCCATCTTCAACCATGTCACATAGAAAATGATGGTGTATGTTAATGTTCTTTGTTCTAGCATGGAAAGTTGGATTATTTGCCAAACATATTTCACTTTGACTATAAAAAAGGATTTTAATTCTTCATGTATCATAGACAACATCAAAACACAAGTGCTTAACCCAAAATGCTTCTTAAAATGCACAAGTAGATTCTATTTACTCCATTTCAGTTGTCAACAATGAAACTACAATTTTTTTCTTGTCAATCTAACTGATAGCACTACCATTCATCATGGATATGTATCCATAGGTTGATCTTCTTCTATCAATGTCCCCAACCCAATTAGGATCCACAAAGCCTTGAATGCTAACTGATCTATTTGATCAAACTAAGTTACCTTGATAGCACAATGTGTAGTGTGATGTACCCTTCAAATATCTCAAAACTCTCTTCACAATATCCTAATGTGGCTTGCTTAGATTTTTCATAAATTGACTCAATACTCCCATTGATTACATAATGTCTAGTCTCATATCAACCATTATGTACATGAGACTTCCAACAACACTTGCATAACGCATCCACTTCATGACTTCAATCTCATCAAGAGATTTTGGACTATTAGTAAAAGAGAGGTTTATTTCTTGTAACACTAGAACAACTTGCTTCTTGCAATCAGTCATATTAAATCACTCTAGAACATTGGTAATATATGTACTTTGGCTAAGCCAAAGCTTTTTGCCAAACCTGTCCCTTTTGATTTCCATCCCCAAAATAAATTTTTCTTTTCCTAAATATTTCATTTCAAATTTCAAGGATAAATAAGATTTTAACTCTGAAATCATTCCCTTACTTTTTCCTATAGATAATATATCATCTACATTTAGAGCAATAATAAGTATCTAGTCACCTTCAACTTTATAATACACATGGTGATCAAATTTATATCTTGTAAAACCTAAAGACAACACATATGTGTCATATTTTGGATACCACATTTTGGGTGACTATTTCAAACCATAAAGAGATTTCTTCAACTTAAGTACTAGATGCTCTTTACCTTTTTCTATAGAGTACTTTGGTTGGGACGTGTATATATCTTCTTTGAGATCACCATGAAGAAATGTTGTCATCAAATCCATCTACTCAATTTCAAAGTCATACGCCACTACAAGTGATAATAGAAATCTGGTGGATATTAGCTTGGCTATAGGAGAAATATTTCTCCATAATTAACCCCTTCTTTATGAGAATATCCCTTTGCAACTAATATTGCTGTTTACTTGTCAATCCTTCCATATGGACCATACTTCTTCTTAAATACCCACTTGCATCCCATGGGATTTCTACATTAAGGCAAGGGTATGAGATCCTAGGTTCCATTCTTTTCCAAGGATTTCATCTCATTCTTCATTACTTCCAACTAGGAATCTAAATCTAGCATATAAATAGCATCTACAATCCTAGGTTCATCAAAATCGATAAGAAAAGAATAGGCACAATTCATTTTGAACATGGAATAATTAAATCTCTTTGGTGGAAAAACACACCTAATAGGTTGTTGTCTTTCCTAAAAAGGTCTACTCACTTCATGTAGTGAAGCAACCTGAGGTTCAGGATCATGTTCTTCTTCACTTGTGTGACTACTTGAGTTATGTCCATCTTCATTCTTGGGTAATTATGGATCCTCATTCCCAAGTTCATTTGGAGTCTAAAATACCCCCCCTTCTAGAAGTTAAAGAGATTCCAACTACTTCCTTTTTCTTTCTAGTCTTCTCTAGCTAATTTAGTGAGACATCTTTCAACTCTCAGAAGATAATGTTCCTATTGTAAAAAAAAAAAAATTCAATGAGAGGATTCAATTATTTGTATCCTTTTAAAAAAATTTCATACCCAATGAAAGTACATTTCACTACTTTTTTATCCAACTTGGACATACTGACTTTAGGTACATGAGTGTACACCTCATAGTTAAAGACACACAAATTTCTTACTGAGGGATCTTACTAGACCATGCTTCCATAGGCATTTTGTGCAACTAGTGCTACTATAGGAGAATGATTCAACAAGTGATATGTTGTAGCCGCTGCTTTTGCCCAAAATTTCTACTCCAATTTAACACTTCTTAACATGCTCCTTGCTCTCTCCATCAACAACTAGTTCATCCTTTTTGGTTCTCCATTCTTTTGTGGAGTATAAGACAATGTCTTATGCATCTTAATACCATGATCTAGATAGAATTTTACAAAATATGTATTAAAAAACTCACCACCATTATCCATTCTTAAACATTTAATATTTCTTCCAAATATATTTTCAATAAGGTTTTTAAATTCCTTGAAATGACTAAATACTTTTGATTTATTCTTCAAAAAACAAATGCATGTTCTTCTCGAATAATTATCAATAAATGATACATAATATCTTGAATTAGAGAGATAAGGAGCATCCATTGGACCAAATACATCAAATTTAATATACTCCAACAAACTAGAATATCATTTAGAATTGAAATAAAACTAAACACAATTTTGCTTTCTATAGATGCAATGTTCACAAAAATAAAATTCAAGGTTACAATTAGCCAACCCCTCAACTAGTTTTTATTCTTCAAGTTTTTTAAACCTTTTCTCACCAATATGGTCAAGTCTATAATGCTAGAGCATTATTTTCTCAGTAGAAAGTATAACTTCCACATTATTTACACCATGTATTTCCATATGAGAGTTATCAGACTCGACAGAGATGCTATTACAACATACAAGTTTGGCATCTAACTTATATAGTATTCTAATGCATTCACCCTTATCTAAAATAATAGAACCCCTAGTCATCTTGCAACCACCATGGACAAATTTTACCTAAACTTTGACATTATTCAACTTGTTGACAAAAAGTAAGGTTCAAGCCAAACTAAGTATATGAAATACTCCATCAATTCCCTTTACTCTACCATCAGAGAGATAGAATCTAACTCTTCCTCTTCTAACAATCTCTAGTGTGGAATTTCTCACCAAGAACACCTTTATGCAATAATATGGTTTTTACATTGAGAACCACTCTTTATGTGATGTCATGTGGAATGATCCTCCCAAATCCACCAGCCATATGTCATCAAATGCAAGTACTTCCAAGGCTACTATGAAGGCATTAGTGTCACTCTAAGAAGATTCCATGTCAGAAGTGTAATTTTTCTTCTTATTTTTATCCTCCTTGTAATCCTTCCAAATATGACCTTTCTACCCATAGTTTTAACATTTCACCTTGGACCTTCGGATTGTTGTTCCTAAGGCTTTGAATTTGTGCCCTTTTTCTTACTTTTTTCCTTAAATATACCTCAAAGCTTATTTGACCACTTCAAAAGGACTTCCTTCATATCTCTTTTGACAAAAGTGTGGCAAGTACTTTGTCCATTTTAAATTGGGTAGTCATGCTTCTGATGGCCATTACCAAGTGATCTTACAAATTAGGCAATGGGTACAACAATAACATGCAACATGTTGACATTCAGTCAAGTTTGTTATTAGTGACAACACTTATTCATATTCTGTATACAATGTTTTCTAAGTACTATAGTTTAAACTGAGTAGTTCAGTGTTCACCATGCACTACAGTTCAGATCAAGTAGTTCAGTGTTTTCCATGCACTATAGTTTAGACCAAGCAATTTAGTCTTTGTCAAGCTTTATATTTCCTATTGAGTTAACAACTTAAGTCAAGCAAAGCCAATGTTAACTAAGTTGAATGGAGAATAGTGTATATAGAGTATAGTCATGGTAAACACGAAATGCAATTTACATTGAGTTACACAGTATCTATTGAGTCACCAGTGGATATCAAGTTCAAAACTACATTGAAGTGATTAGTATGGACCGAGATTCTACTTCTACCAAGTGCATGAAGATGTTGGGTAATGACAGTGGATGTCGTATATCAGAACTTCACCAAGTCAGTTTTCAGAACTTGAGTATCTACATTTGGGTTGACTTTGTAATATTGGTGTTAACTTGTGTAATGGCTAATTTTGTAATTGGATTGATACATATAATATATCATTTCCTTAGATGACATATAGGAGATAACGTAAATGGAATGTAAGCACATGAATTTGAATCAGCAGCAAAGTACCATTTATTGTAAGGCCATATCAAGAGCAGCAGAGTTATATCTATCACATAGAGGTGATCAGTACTTCAAGGATCTCAAATAGAAATTTATTTGTAAGTTAGAGATCTATTGTTTCACCCTAATAGGTGAATTAGCTTCAAATCCTATCATAAGGTAGACTTAACAGTCTTTTCTTAAATCTCTTTACCGAGTGCATACTTCATTATATGTTTGTGAAACCTCTAACAAGGTGGATCTAGTAGTCCTAATTGCTCCTAATAGGGAAAATCATTATAGATGATCAATGTAAGCCTTAACCAACCAACTTTATGTTGTAGTATTGAAGTTTTGTGGGTATCATCCCCACCCTAGTTTTACTTTCTATTTGGAAGGTTTCTGGGTCACTAAATATTATGTTCATGGTGTCTTATGTTTCTCAATTTCTTATGCATGCAATAGATCAAATTTATTAATATTAATACAATTAAGTTCTGAATTTGTTGAAAGGTTTTGAGGTTACTAATTTTCCCCTCCCCTCTTAGTAACCTAGCTAGTCTTGAATGTTTCCAACAATTGGTATCAGAGCATTATGGTTCTCAGGATAAAGTTTGATAGCTTGAGAAAAGATCAAGGACAATGGAGATATTTAGACTTGACAAAGCTATTGACAATAAAAATTTAGATCTAGAGATGGCCATAGCTCAACTCAAGAAAGAAAAAGAGCATCTTTCCCAATCTCTAAAAAGGAAGGGACTTGCAAATCAGATGAATGACCACTAGTACGTTGAAGAAAAGATTGAAGATTTTCTCCCTTCAAGCAGTTTCGATGAAGCAAATGATGCAATCAAAGAACTCCTAGAAAAGAATGGTTCCCTGCAAAAAGAAATAAGACAAATTGAAAATGAACAAGAAATTTAGTCAATAAGATTGTGTGAAATCTCAGAATAGAGAAATAAGGAAAAAGAAGACTTGGATGTAAGGAACAATGAAATTCAAAATCAATCCCTTCAGCAAGAAAATATTATTGATCAACTCTCTAATGCAAATGAAGGAATCATGAGTCTAAGATCTGAAAATGAAAGAATAAGGAATGATCTAAACTATGAAAGAAAAATCAATGAAAGGTTAAGGAATGACTTAAACTCTGAAAGGAAAATCAATGAAAGGATGAAAATTGATCTAAATTCCAAAAAGAAACTCAATGAAAGAATAATGAAATCCCAAGCAGACATGGATCAACTGAATCAGCAAAATGAGTAGAATCTCTATAGCAAAAAGGGTAAGACAGGAATTAGATAAAAAGAAGAAGGTGAGTCCTCCAAACAAGGTGCACAAAAGAAACAAAAACCTACCTGTAATCATTGGTGTAAGATAGGTCATACATCAAAAAAATGTTGGAGTAATGGAAAATAAAAAGTCAATGGAAAATACTACAATTGCAGTCAGCATGGTCATAAAGCTAATGAATGCAAAGAAAAAACAAAGTATTAGGGCAAGTGCCACAAATACAAGAAACAAGGTCACAAGGCATCTGAATGCAAATCTAAGTCATTCTATCTAGCTAAATAATTTGTAAAGGCAATATTTGATTGGGACTACAACACTTGGTGTAGATTTCATTACCATGGAGAATATGGACACATTGGCATGAATTATGTTAAACATCACATGAGAAGAAAGGATACCACCATAAGATGTTACACATGTACCAAACTTGGTCATATAGCTAAGAATTGCATGAATACATGTAGAATTAAGGATGAAAAGAAAGAAAAAGTAGATAGCATCAAGAAATAGATGAAACATCAATGGATTCCCAAATCTACTGAGCAAGCTAGTTCAAGCGATGATAGACATGTCACTCAAGAAGTGGGTGACTCCACCATTTCCAATTAAGTTCTTAAGGAAGAATTGGAACTATGTTTTCAAGGTCATGTCTTAAATAGTTCAAATTGAAAGGAAGAAAAGATTCATATTGGTATTCAAGATATACAAGGATCATCAATAAGAACAGTAATAGTTATCTACCGAGCAAGGTTGGGTCATGGACTCTACCAAGAAAAGTTAGGAGTAACATGGTTATCTTTGGTTTCCAAGTTACAAGATTTCACTGAGAAATCCATACAAATAGTGGATGATAGGTTATCATGCACAATGTCATCACGGCTTCCATTGTACCAAGCATTAATGGGAAGTTTTATCAAAAGGTAGGAAATCAACTTCATTTTCATTGACAATTCAAAATATTGTGAACAGAGCAATTTGCAGTGCATCCAAGTGACTTTGAGTAGAATTTGCAGCAAATTTCTTTCAAAAAAATTCTTAGCTTACCAAGTTATCATGGCATCCAATAGCAGAAGCAAGGAAAAGGAAGGTTCTGAAGTGTTGGTGCAAGGTGTTGAATGGAAAGCCCCTTACTTCAAACTTGTGCCAGCAATCACCAAAACCCTTGACCTAAATGGAGCTTAGTGGCAGATCCCACCTAAGGTACTTCTCACAAATGATATTCAAACTCATTTTAAGTGTGCCACTTAGGAGATAGGAATCCTTGAAATGGATTATTCCCTAAGTTAACTTTGTGTGAACAGAATTCTCAAACCTAAACATAAACATTTGGAAGAGAAAGGTTTAACTCATATTCCTCACCTGCCTTAGAACTTTCAAATCAAATGGATTAGGTATATCTTAAGTTGAGTTCATAATGGTCAATTTTGGTTAGATCAACTAGTTTTGATCACCAAGAAAATGATACATCACATTACTAGTCTCCCCATGCTCACCAAAGCTAAAGCCACTAAAACTTTAGGTCCAGATGAGTTATAAAAGAAAACCCTAGCCAAATGGGATGATAGAGGAATGAAAATTAGTAATGTAAATGATACAGAACTAAAATTTGGCATCCATGTGATAGCACACAAGTTTATAGTTTGAGCCAACTTAATAGTGTGTCATGTGAAGTAGTTGACTTAGCTTTTAAGGTCGTAAAGAAGAATCTATCATATGACTTAGCAGATTTGTTGTTGAAGCAGTTGAACAAAAACATGGAAAGCATTAGAACTTCAAAGAATAACCCATGCAAATTTGGTTCATTGTTGGCATATTTGTTTTTCTATGTTCAAAATTTTTTCCCTTCTAAAGCCACAATTGTATGGAGAAAAGATATGCCAATTTTATATCAGATTAATGAATATATCGCTAAAATGGGTGAAAGTTCTATCAATATCATGGATAACTATTTTGAAGCCTTCAAAGAAAAGATGAATAAAAAATCCAGGATACCAAAGAAGTTAGTTGAAGACTATAAGGATGATGTTTTCTTTATGGTAGATAGTGACAAAGTTTACATCCAGGCAGTAAGGCCCATAGCTATGTGGTTAAAACATCTTCCATATGAGGTTAACATTGATGAGGCTAAGAAAATCATTGAAGCATTGGTAAATGAGCCTATAGATCCAAAGGCACCTTACTTTGGAACTTATGATGAGGCAAAAGCAAGAATTGAACTTGAAATCAAGCTTCCACAGGCAGTAAACAAAGGCAAGAGGATGATAACAAAATTGAGAACAACAAGCATGCCTCTTATGTTAATCAAAGGTAAAGGAGAAGATGTGAAAGAATAAGTGAATGAAGAAGAATTAGAAAAGGATGAAGAGCTAGCAAGGAAGAAAGGTGAGGTGATTATCACCAAGCCACCAAAGCCATCCACTACAGTATTTACAAGGAGATCCAAGAAGAAAGCAAGAAAAGAAAGCAGTGATGTAATCTTCAACTAACCTCATCCTACATTTCAACAAAGGCTAAAGATACTAAGAGAAGGTGCTGGAATAAAAAATTTTAAAGCACTCGAGTATGAGACAAGGACTCCAACAAAGCAAAAACAAGTTGAAGATCTAGTCATGGACAAGTTGGGAAAACGAAAATTCTTTCCAGACTAGCTAGCATCATAGGTCTGTTAGGATAAACCACGGACAGAAATAAAAACTACATGCAAATATAACCAATAACAAAAAATAATAGAACACACAGAAATGAACACAAGGCACCAAGATTTAACGTGGTTCACCCAATCCCTAGGCTACATCCACCAAACAGCAAGTCCGATCTTATTACAATCTAGTGATTACAATCTAATTACAATTTGTAATCCCTTATAGCTCAATACCGCCGCAAGAACCAATTTCGCATCACAACATTATGAAAAATACCCAACCCTAAGCCACAGACAGAAATAAAAACTACATGCAAATATAATCAATAACAAAAAATAATAGAACACACAGAAATGAACACAAGGCACCAAGATTTAACGTGGTTCATCCAATCCCTGGGCTGCGTCCACCAAACAGCAAGTTTGATCTTATTACAATCCAATGATTACAACCTGATTACAATCTGTAATCCCTTACAGCTCAATACCGCCGCAAGAACCAATTTCGCATCACAACATTATGAAAAATACCCAACCCTAAGCCCTTTTATACAAGTATTAAACCGCTTTAGGGTTATAACATGTCGGCCATAATATGTCGGCTACCATGTCGGCTACTTCCAAAAAAAAAAAAACAAACCCCACTATTTATGAAGTATGTACAGTACTTTCCTGATTAGTCACCACAATCTAACAAGGTCTCTATAGTTTTGTTATATAAGATCAAGGTTAGATGGGAGAACACCAAGCAGACTGTCAAAGATATTTTTGCACAAACATTAAAATAGTTGGTACCCAACTTGACTAATGTAGAGATGAATAAGGCATTAAAAGACAATGAGAACAAAATGACTTTAAAGTTCAACACCTATCTAGTTTTGATGAAAGATATAAAGTATGTTGTGAAGAATGTTACAACCCTATGGAAAAATGTATTCCATCTTCACAAACCGAGTGAATATCCTATTGAAATCAAAGATGATGGTGATGATAGTGACAAGGATGAAGACAATGATGAAGAATCTACTCATTTTGTCACAATTGATGCAGATGAATATCAGGAGCTAATGAAGGATGATGAAGAGGAAAAAGAGGAAGAAGCTATAGAAAAAGCCAAGAAAGAAGAAGAAGAGAAAGACCTAGTCAAAATAGTTGTACCTGTCATAGCCTCACTTCCTCACTCTCTAGCAAAACTTGCAACATCATCAAGATCAGAGATAGCTTTAGTAGATTTGATTGTGACAACCATTGATACATCAAATGTCCAATCACTCCTTGCTACCTCTCAACTTAGCACATCACTGATAGAAGTGCCTATCACTTCATCTACTGAGTTGCAACATCCTTCAATTACTGAGTCAGAATCAACAATAGATACAAAATGTTCTACAATGTTAAGCTCCTTAGTAATAAGTAAAGTTTTGGATTCTACAATTTTGGCAACCTCAATTGTACATACTCCTATAAGTTATTTAGTTTTAAATACTTATGTTAGTACTTCACTTGTGAATACTTCAATTTTGGAAAGTATGGTAAAAGCATCAGTTTTGGATTTTTCAAGTATTCTAGTCAGTATTCCACCAATAGGCACTGTACAAATTTTCACTACTAGTCCTACTATTTCCAATATTGTTTCTATTCTAAATTCTAAAGCATTAACTTCAAAGATAGTTGAACCAAAGATTCAACCAAGAATTTTGATTAGTGGAAAGGAAATAGATGAAGATATAAGTCTAGATGAGGAAATTGAAATTCCCAAATGGGACTTTGATAATATCTCTATGGATCAAATGCATATAGTTGGCCAACTTCTCCAAAAGAAGGCAAAGTAGAAGAAACTCAGAAAAGAGAGAGACAAAGAATACAAGATTATTGAGGATGCAAAGAATATTTTGGCTGAAGCTATAGGTGTTAAAGTTGATACTTCTCAACACATTTTGTTACAATTAGAAGAGGTAGACAGTAAGTTCAATGAAGATTCTAGTGGTCAAGATAAATTAATTGACAAAGAAAAAAAGAAATTTGATAACAAAGTGTTTGAGTACATTTCTCAACAAATAGCTATCCAGCAAGTAGAGCTTTCTTCAATTTTGACAAGTCTTGAAACCTCTTGCACAAATGTAACATCACTTTTTGCAAAGTTATGTGATATTACCGAATATACTAGGGAAATAAAGAGCTAATTGAATAAAATTGATGAAGATCTGATGGCTAGTGCAAAGTAGTTGCAACTTGACCCTAGTTCAAGCTATACACATCATATGAAGATCATATTCTTATCAGATATGTAGGAAAAATTATTGAGAGAGGAAGCAAGGATTCGGTCTACACATATAGATATTCAGAATATGATCCTTTCCATCATGGATATAATTTAGAAGCACATTGCCTATTCCAAAACATTGATCCATGACAATAATTTCTCAATTGCAAATCACATGATTGAGCTCTTTGTAGAAGTGCAAGTTGCTCTATAGATGTGCAAAGTTTTGCAAGATAACCAAGATAAGACCTTAACTCTCATTCTTAAGGTACATTTTGATTTTTAATCACATTTTGGTGCTTCCATATAAATAGATTGTGTATAAATCTTTGGCATTATTATCAAAATTGGGAGAGATATTTGTAAATATTAGAGAGAAATATACCATACTAGGAGATACACTTAGTATGGTAATATGCGTAACATGATATGTACATTGTATGGGGGAGAATCATGCAAAGAAAAAGTATATATAACAAAGTTAAAAAGACAAATTTTGAAAAATCTCAAAAATTAGCATGCCATACCAAGCTAATTATCACACTATGTTGTACATAAGTTTTGGCTGATAAGTGTTTTTGTCACTAATTCCAAAGGGGGAGATTTTTGAAATTCAGTCAAGTTTTTTATTAGTGACAACACTTATTCAAATTTTGTATATAGTGTTTGCCAAGTACTATAGTTCAGACCAAGCAGTTTAGTGTTCACCATGCACTACAATTCAAACCGAGTAGTTTAATGTTTTCCATGCACTACAGTTTAGACCAAGTAGTTTAATGTTTGCCAAGATTTACAATTTCTACTAAGTTAACAACTTAAGTCAAGTGAAGTTAGTGTGAACTGAGTTGAATGGAGAATAGTGTCTACCAAGTACAATCGTGGTAAAAAGGTAATGTAGTTTATACCAAGTTACACAGTATCTACCGAGTCACCAGTGGATACTAAGTTTGAAACTATGTTTAAGTGATTAGTATGGACTAAGCTTCTACTTGTACTATGTGCATGACAATTCTGAGTAATGATAGTGGGCATCGTGTATCAGAACTTCACCAAGTCATTTTTTAGAACTCGAGTATCTACATTTGGGTTGATTTTGTAATATTGGTGTTAACTTGTGTAATGGCTGACTTTGTAATTGGATTGATATATATATAATATCATTTCCTTAGATGACATACAGGAGATAATGTGAATGGAATGTAAGCATGTGAATTTGAATCAATAGCAGAGTAAAGTTTATTGTAAGGCCGTATTAGGAGTAGCAGAGTTATATCTATCACATAGAGGTGATCATTACTTCAAGGATCTTAATATAAAATTTAGTTGTAATTCAAAGATCTATTGTTCCATCCTAATAGGTGAATCAACTTCAAATCCTTTCACAAGGTAGACTTAACAGTTTTTTCTTAAATCTCTTTACTAAGTGCATACTTCATTGTATGTTTGTAAAACCTCTAACTAGGTGGACCTAGCAGTCCTAATTGCTCCTAACAAGGAAGATCATTAGAAGTGATCAATGTAAGCCTTAACCTACCAACTTTATGTTGCAGTCTTGAATTTTTGTGGGTATCATCCCCACCCTAGTTTTACTTTCTATTTGGAAGGTTTCTGGGTCACCAAATATTGTGTTCATGGTGTCTTATGTTTCTCAATTTCTTATGCATGTAGTAGATCAGATTTATTAATATTAATGCAATTAAGTTTTGAATTTTTTAAAAGGTTTTGAGGTTACTGATTCACCCATCCCCTCTCAGTAACCTAGCTAGTCTTGAATATTTCCAACAATACTCTTCTTTACTAGTGGATACACCAATAGATGTCAATTGTGAAATCACCATATTGAATGGGTTTAGATGATCATCCACGATCATTCCTCCATCCATTCTCAAAGAGTACAATTTATTTATTAGTTAAAGCTTGTTTACCAAGGATTTTCCCTAGTAAATATCTCCCAACTTCTTCCATAAGGAATGTGTGGTTTTCTACTCAAAGAAATTAAATAAAAATAAATGTACAAGACTTGATCTTATCATTCCTCTACCCTTTCAATCCATTAGATAAAATTATTCATGGTTCACACCTAAATGTTTGTTGCCAGACATACTGATCCACAGATTTCAATCGACTGGTATATCTTCAACTTTAAGTTTCCACAACTTAAATTTTGTGTCATTGAACTTTTCAATATCCAATCCACCTGATGTATGAGCCATCTTAATTTTTTAGACACAAATTTTGTAAACTCTCACTGAAACCAAATTGGCACAAAAAATGCAGCCCTACCCAACAAGGATAATACATCTAGCTAGGCTCTAATACTAATTTTGATGATGGTTTGGAAATGCTAAATGATAGGGAAATAAGAAATAATAAACTCTAGAGCTATGCAAGTGAATGGAATAAGAAAAATAGAAAATACACAACATAGAGCAAACACCAAATTTAATGTGGGAAACCTTTCAGGAAAAAACCCACCACTCAAAACCTCAAGAAATGTATGTATTACTATAGAAAATTTACATACAATGACTCTATATTTCTCATAGGCTTAGATTGCCTTTATAATTGACCTAATTTTCAACATAAAATTCTTCACATATCTTACAACCATTTATGTACACTATAATTTGTTATAGAATTTAGTAAAGAAATTGTTACATTACAAAATAGTCTACTAGTCGTCAGTCACAATGGAAATAATTTACCAACCAGAGCACCACCACTAGTTGGACCATTACTACCATCAACATAAAATGTCTCCAATCATGTGGATTCCTCTAGTCACACAAATGCTTGTAGTGATGCAAATACTTTTGTTCATGTGGATGCATTTTGTCACTCAAAAACCTTCAATGAAATGGATGCCTCCTATCACATGGATGCCTTCGGTGACATGGATACCTTCAAGAACTCAAAAACCTTCAATGATTTGGATGCCTCCAATTAGGAAGATGCCTTTAGTGATGTAGGTGCCTTCAATCACTCAGGCACATTTTGTGATGTGGATGCCTTTAGGAAACATGTCACACCATATGAAAAAAAAAATTTCTTTCTTTTATTTCGCATAAATTGTGCATGATCATATTGTCATTTAGCAATTAGATATGTATTCAACGTATAATGACTTACCTTCACCATGTGGCATGGTGGACTCATTGTATAGTGAGACTCATCACCACCATATGGTGGAATGTCCAACTTTGTCACTTTAATAAAATCTAGATGTGGAAGCAGAAATTTGTAAGTTCTTGGTTTAAAAACTAGCAACTATCGATGTAAATACTTAGGAATTTTCTTAGACAATGGGACTAAAAGAAATAACTAATGGGATCTTACATTAACTAATCTCCTCCATGAAGTGGATAATTGGATCTAATGTGGGTAGAGTAACCATGATCAAATCAATATTATTAGTGACTCATACTTATTAGATGTTTATTCTTCCCCTTAAAAATACTACTAAAAATAAATTAGAATCCAAAATGGGAAACTTCTTCTGGCAATGGACTTCAAAAAACAAAAAATGGTACTCATAAAATGGAAAAATATGTTTAAACCTTTAGAAGCTTCATCTTGGAATCAAGAAATTAATATGGAAAAATTAAGCTTGAGGGGCTAGGCTAGTATGGAAGATTTTTCAAGAACCTAAAAGGAAATGTGCTTCCATCCTTCTTAATAAATATATATTAAATGTTAAACCCATTAATTTATTTAAGTTATATAATCACCCAGACAAATCAAGAATTTTGAACTTCATTAATCATGTATACCTAACATTAATGAGGAATTAACCTAGGACATAGCTAATGGGGATAAAACCTTATTTTGGAAAGATTCTTGGGTTGGTTATGAAACCCTAGACTCCTTAGGCTTGGACCCTATTATTTAAAAACACTTGATATTCAACATAAAGGTTAAAAATTAGTGATTAAATCATTAAGAATGATATCAATAATGTCATACAATGGTGTCGAAAAGATATGAATAGTATTTTGCTTCAAGTACATCATAAACTAGAATTAATGGAGGTACTTTCCAAGAGAAACTTTTTTATTAAAGAAAGAGGGGATAGATAATTTTGGGGAGGATTAAAGGAGGAACTTGAAGGTTAAAGAAGGATACAACTAGATTTCAAACTCTCAAAATTGGAAAATTTTGGAATCTCCCCTTAAGATTTTAATAAACAACAGAAATATATATAATTACTTTATTATATAATATAATATATTAATAATTATTATATTATATAATATAATACATACATTATAATTATTATATTTATAATTGTACCATAATGAAAAGTGGTGTCCCTTGGTTATGAGGCACCACCAACATATGTGTAGGAATATTGAGTCTTCATCTAAAGGTACGATTAAAATATGTATTTTTAAGAGATCTTTAACACTTGCAATCAATCCAATTGGCTTGTTCTCTTATAAGATCATAATTGAATGGTCTAAGAATCATGGAGATCCTATGTCAAGATTTGTATCATGTTTTGATGTTTCAAATAAAGTTATCTTAAGATCAATCAAGTCCTATATTGGCTTTCATGTTTGAATGGTCAAGGTGGTGAGTTGCAGCTTTCGTGAAAGATTCAAAGTATGCAATGTATAATGGTGCATTGTTCTATGTTAGAATATATTTTGATGGCTCTCTTGTATATTCACATGATACAATGCATCTATTTAGGGTTATCCTTATCATTTGGGTCTTGATCTATCTATTTGTAATATATTTCCTTTATCTTCAGAATTAATGATTAGATAAGAAGACCCGTGGCTAGCGATCTTGTGTATAAGTATGGTAATAGCTTTTATTTAGGGATTGCTAGGTATGATAAGAATTCTACATGAATAGAAGGTTACTTTATATTTGGAGAAGTAACTAAGATAACTAGATTCTATTTGTGGTTTCATAATATTGGGGGATTATTAGTTGCAAAAGAGGAAATAGATCTGTCTATATTGATGCAGTTGTGTATTGACAATTATGATATAATATCTACATTTGCAAGCCAGCTTGATGATATTCCAATGATGGTTATTCTAATTATGTTCAATTGTGTTTGTTATTTTTTTAGGAATTTTAGTTATTTCATATTCTATCTACATGGTTGGGCATATCCTTTAGGGGCTCTCTTTCCTCAACTATGTCAAGTGGTATCAGAGATGATTATACATCAGAGAAGAACAAGCACTTAAATTATGGTGTCTTGACTTGCATGTCTTTTTTTTGTGAAGTGGTAGAATTCATGGCTTTGATCTACACAAACTAAAGGAAAGTGTAAGGAAGAAAGAAATAGATTGGTTGTTGGAAGATTAGGATCACTTTCATGAACTTATTTGTGGGGAAAAAAAAGATTGGATCTGAGCTACAATTGTAGAGGTTGCACAAGGAGGATTGGTTAGTTAGAAAAGTTGATATTTTATACGTTACCAAATAGACCTATTAGATTGAGTTATATTATTGGTGTTAGTATTTTTTTAGGTCATATTAAGGAAATCAACACTTATGACCAAGTCATCAAACCTAGGGGATTGAAGATTGGCATCTTGGAAAACATGTTGCCTAGAAGAATCAATCCTAGAAGACTAGAGAAAATGATGAAAAATTTCACATATCCAAAATGCGTTGGTTGGGGATAGAAGAAACCCTAAGAAAAAAGATGAATTTGAGGAATTTTTTGAAGATCTTGAGATAGTTGAAGCTGATATTCTTATTGATGAAATATTTTTTAGAGCTATGACACAAATGGGTAAGATTCATAGACTTGGTGTTATATATTTTTCTAGTTATTTACATCCAAATGAACTGATACATTAGACCAAAGAACCAGAATATTAATTTGAGCTTGAAAATATTAGAGATTCACTGAGAATTAGGCTAGAACACACTAAGTTGAAGGATCATGATGCCTTATGGTGTAAAGAATTGAAGAAATATTAAGAAGAAAATGATGAGCCTAATATCATTATATGGAGAGCTATGGTTTCAAGACTTAAGAATAGGTTCATAACAGAATATAATGAACTAGAATAATTTAAGATATTGTAAAATCTAAAGAAAAATCATATGACATAGTTAAGAAGTACATAGATGAGTTCTACAAGATCATAATCAGATCTCAACAATAAATCTCATCCAAGGAAAAGGCAGCCAAAGATCATACCAATTATGAATAGATAATACCTCTACAAGGAGAAAGCGAAAAGCATACTGAACCTTTTTCTCAAATGCCCCTATACTTTAAGGGTATGGTCCTATATTTGGGGAAAATTCCTATTGGAATAGGTCATGAATAGAGGAATGGAACAATTTGTGGACAATTGGAACTATCCATTCTACCAACCCCATCTCAGAATCCTTTAGAATATCCTCCCCACACATGTCTGATGGGGTGTCTAGAAGGAGTGGAATAACAAGTCTTTCAGGGATGAAGAAAGGGAGGAGGTAGTGGGAGAGATATTAAGGAAGCTAGTTATAGAGAATGTTATGCTGGTCAGGTATAAAGCCCCATAGGAACCCCCAAGCATGAAGGATGGGGAGATTGCTAGAAATTGGAAAATTCACCCCAACTTCCAACACTTTGACAACTCAAAACAATTAGCAAGACAAATTCCTTGGTGGATCCCTGCACAAATGTCTACTATCTAGCTCAATTTTGATGGGGCATTAAGAAAATGTTTGATGATCATTGGAGATGTGTTGTGAAATGTTAGGGGACAAGTGATGTTAGCCTACTTAGGGAATCTGGGATAGGGATCTAATAATGTGATTGAGGCTACTGCATTTTTTTGGGGCCTTAAATTTGTCATGGAGATGAAGGGTAGAGAACTAACATTGAAGGTGACTCTAAACTCATCATTGACTCTATCCAAGGGCATGCTCAACTAGGTTGGCTATTAGATGGCATAATGGGGGACATTTGACAATTCCTAATGACCCTTGATCAATATGAGTTACAACACACTTTCAAGGAAGGTAATGTGGTGCCAGATGCTATGGAAGGTTTTGGATTTGAATTAGATAGCCTAAAAAGCTAGACGAGTACTAAAATGCTACCAAATGACATAAATTCCCTCATAAGTAGGGAAAGGACCCCTCTAAACTAAGTTTGATGATACCCAAATCTGGAGAACTTGCTTCTTTGGTGGATTTCCTAATAAAATGATGGTTATGATTAGCTTAAATATGACAAGGCATTTATCAAGGATAAATAATGTGGATTACATAACACAAAGGCACAAAAAAAGGAAGGAAATTAATAACCCTGGGTTCAAAAAAAAGAGCCATCATTTTTGTTGTATGGGAGGATTATGGAAAATATCATCATTATTATGACTATTAGATCATTAAGGTATGATCAGATCATTTACACTTTTTGTAATGATGTTTTAAGATGGCTTGAATAGTTTGGATATTTTATGTCCATGAAGAGTAAGGCAAAAGCCATTTTAATCATCAAACACACCATTTTTAGCCCTACTTCTACAATTTCTTGGGTGGTTTCTTTCTTTCAAATGAAAATTATTGAGCTCATGGAAAGTGATATTGTCAAGGATAAATTTCTCATGGGTGGGGACCTTATGAAAATGTAGGATTTCTCTAAAAGGTAGGCAACCTAGATAATGTTGAAGGAAGGGAGGTTTGTCCCATACATGCAAGCCATAGCTAGCTATGATGAGAATTGTTCTCAATAATTTGTAAATAACTAGAAGGATAGAAGGGTCACTATCAATGGTATCATCATCCAAGTGAATGAGGAGACCATAGCCATCGCGGCAGGCCTTGACATAACTGGTAGGAAGTGGAAGAAGAGCAAGAAGGTGACTGATGAAGCTAGTCTATCTAGTTTTTTCATAAGTGAAGAAGCCCTGGATAGGTATTGTGGTGTTTTTTGGAGGGATAAGTTACCAGAGCCTTGGGATGATGTGTACCTAGTCAAAATGTAGTATCTAACCCTAGAAGGTAGAAACCGTCTTAATCACTTTCATAATAGGGAGTTATTTTGTAGCCCCTTTTTTCTAATGCATGCCCTAGAAGAGACAATTATAGATGTCAAGGAGAAAAAGAAGAAAAGGGCTAAGTTTACCATTTTGTACCAAGGGCTCATGTTCCATTTATGTTAGTTCCACCTATCCCTTTTCCCTCCCAAAGTTATAGCCATCGATAATTTCATCCCCACTAGCATCCCCCTTCATCTTGAGTTTACAAGTGGTAGCTATGCCCCTACTCCACAACCATTTCCAAGCCAAACTCCGATCAAGAGTAGGAAAAACAAAACCCTATTTTTCTAGTTGGTTGCCAATAAAAAAGTTAAAATTGAAAAGAGGGTGGAAGTTGAGATTGGGGACTTGAATGATGAGTGTTGTGGGAATAGAAGAAGATTGGGTAGGCTAGTTAAAGACCAAGGGTATACTTAAAAAAATGGCTAGGCAATCTCAAGAGGAGGAGGAGGAAGGTTTAGAGGAGAGTGCTAAAACTTTAGGGGATGATAAGGAGGGTACTAATATTAAAGAGGAGAAATGGGATGACACTATGGATGGTACATGGGATTGCGAGGCAGAAAACCCTACCAAGGACCCTTCCCAAGACCCCACCCATATTTCTTCCACTTTTATCGTATTATCTGCTACTAACTAGATAGATACTAAGGTTGACAAAGTCTCCCCTCACACTATTTATTCCCTTGTAATGCCTGAAAGTTTGGAAATCTTAAGGGCTCCCACTAACAATCTGGATGTGAAGCATAAGACAAAGTCCCCTAGGAATTACAACAAGGAACTAAAGATTGGTACTACGTAGGAGGTGGCTATTACCCCTAAAGACATCCAAGAGTTGAAGGATCAATGCCAAGCACTAGAGGAAGGGTTCACCCTCTTCTCCAAATTTTCCCTAAAGGTGACACATGCGGTGATATCCACCCTCTAGCTATTGGTTGATGAGAAGAAGGAGAAAGGCTTAGGTAAAGATGATTCAAAATTGCTATGCAATTTCCTACAAAGGATTGGGCTAAGGTTTTGTTGGCTAGCGAAGGCAAGAAGAAAGATCCTAGTTAGTGGTCTTTTTAGTGCCTGGTTTTTTTGGTTATCTACCAGTAGTTTCTTTCCATCTAGCCTCAATGGTTTTGGCTTTTTGGTGGAACTTGGGTTTGGGTTGTGGGTGGTATGATGTGCTAACCACCTACATGCCTTTTGTTAATATGTTAAACTTTTTTATTTTTAAGAACATGAACTCTAGTACCTTTATTTTACTTCTATTTTTTATGTAAAATGTTAAGGGTTGTTTACTTTTCCGCTAGTTTTTTGCTAGTTTCTTACTGGTAGTTACACCACTGTTATTTTGGGCCAACCCCTATTTTTGTATGCTTTTATTTCAAAAACATTCAAGATGAATCGAGTATGTTGAGGATTAATAAAATTGAGGATGATTATCAATATTCTCTAAAGGAAGAAAATAATTTGAAGAGATGACAAACTACTCCTAAGGTTAGGGATGAACTGATTGTTGATAAAGGAAATGATAAAATTATGATTGAATAACTTGATTAGAAGATATGTAGATGAAGAAAAAAATTAAAGAATTCAAAGGTACTTGTTTCGGATGTGGAAATGATGTAACTATATATTTTGAGAAATAAAATTGGTACTATAATAGGAAAATAGAACCTAGTGGCACATGAGGAACAAGTAGAGAAGATTGAATTTTTTAAATGAGAAGTTTCATTTGAGATGAGAGAATATGTGATGTTTAGAAGAGTTAAGTAAGAAGAAACCAAATCCTAATGGATGGTGGTAGTATAGATAAACTTGTATCTAAATATATGTTACATTAGTTGGGATTGAGAAGACTTGAACATCCTTGTCCTTATGGGATTAGTTAATTTCAAGATAATCATATAGTGAAAGTGAAAGAAATATTTTGGGTTGATTTTAGTATAGGGATATGTTATGATGAAATATTATGTAATGTGGTTAACATGAGTGCTAGACATTTTTTTTGGGGTAGACCATCGAAATATGATTTTGTTGATATTCATGTTTTTTGAAGGAATTTTTTCTATCATCAAAGATGTAATTAGATTTACTTTACCTCCAATGAAGGAGGAAGGAATGAAATTAAATATCCTATGTATAATGAGAACTTGTACCTTGGGAGGTGATATTGTTTTGGATTAGAAGATTATATATCTACAACATGTGGTTGAAAAGGTTTGTGAGATTGTAAAATTACTAAAGGATTTGGTGAATGAGTATAAATCATTGAACTTGAATATTGTTGATGACTAGATGATGATTTCATAGCAGGTTACTAGTGGAATACTAGTAGTATATGAGAAACAAAATCTTGTGAATAGTTTGAAGGATGATATGTTAGACATTAGAAGTGGATTCAAGTAGAAGAAGATGAAGATGACACTACTTTATGATTGCACTAATGAAAAGGAAAATAAAGTTAGATAAACAAATTTGATCAAAAAATAATGGTGTGGAATGATGGGGTTTATTTTATTGGAGTTTTGGTAAATACTTGCACTAATAATAGTAAGAGTGGTTATGTGAAGAATCAAAGAAACCATTGTTCTTCTGATGGATAAGACAAGTGGGTCAAGAATGATCATGGGATTTAAATTATGAATCCTATATGATGTTCATATATTGCATTGATGAAACATCTTCTATTTACATGGGGTGTCTAATGCATGAGCATCCTTGGGTTATTGGTAATATTGCACCACCCAAAAATATATTCTTTTAGTTTATCTATTTACTATTCATTAGGATAGTTTCCCTCTTTTTTATCTTATAATCAATCTAGTTAGGTCATTCTCTTATGTGATCTTGATGGAATGATCTAGGCATTATTGATATCCTATGTCTAGCTTTGCATTATGTTTTGATGTTTCCAGATGAAGTATCTTAAGAATGGTCTCATCCTATACCGTCTTTCCTATTATAATGGTCAGGGTAATGAGTTGTGGCTTGTGATGAATATTGAAGATATAGGATGTATAATTAACCATTGTTCTATATTGAAAAATATATTTGGATGACCTTATTTTATGTTTTCATGGCCCAATTTATTTATCTGATGTTGTTCTTATTATTTGGGTCATGACCTATTTATTTGTAATATGTTTCCTTTATCTTGAGAATTAATGATTGGATAAGCCAACTTGTGGCTAGAGATCCTATATATAAGTAGGGCATTAGTTATTTTCTAGGGAGTGCTAGGTATATCAAGAATGATACATGATTAGCAAGTTATTTTATATTTGAAGAAGCAATTGAGATAACTAGAGTCTATTTGTGGTTTCATAATTTTGAGGGATGGTCAACTCTAAAAGTGGCAGTGGATGTTTCTATCTTGTTATTTTTTTATATTAACAATGGTTATGTAATATCTATAGTTGTAGTCTAACTTGATGATAATATAGTTATTTTTACACCAATTGTGTTTATTCTTTATTAGTTTTTTTGGTTTTTTTTTGGTTCCATATTCTACCTGCAAGGTTGGACATCTCCTTTAGGGGGTCTCTTTCCTCGATTACATCATATTCTTACCATATATAGTAATAGAACCTCTTCCTTTGATAAAATAATAAGTGTCATCACAAAATATGATAAAAAAAAACCATAAAACCTATCCAAATTTACAAATTTATTCTTATCTCTTGACATGTGATATGAACATTCATTGCCTATCACCCATTCATCCTTATTTTCAACATGTGTAATTAGGGTTTTCTCTTCATTCAGAAAAGTGGGGATCTCATATCTAATAATAAATAATACAATATCATCTTCACTCTTCTCATATTTATCAACAATTACACCTTCACCTACATAGTAACATTTCTTATGATATCTAGGCTAAAACTTTCTAGACAAGTGCTTGATGTTCTCTCTAGGCATTAGAGGAAAAATGACCAATATTATTATAGGGGAAGCATTTAAAAATTAGTCTTCGTTCATACAAACATGAACCCTTAAATACTCTTTGTGAAATTAAAGCTTCCAACTCTTCCAGATTCCTTTCATCTTCCTTTATCTCTTCCAAATCTTTAGCATATCTAGATCCATAATTAGAAGAACTACAACTATCACCATTTTTATACTTTTTATTATCCTTAGAAATAGTTGTTAGTAATTTGGATAAGGTGTACATTGGATTTTTTCATTTATGGAAACATATCTTCAGTATGAAGAAGGAAGACCTTGACGAATAGATTATGTCATTTATACTTAGAAAATTGTCTAAGTATCACTCAGTTTATCTAGCAAAACAGAGAGAGTTTTTATCAGCATAGTTCACATAAGTCATATTGGCACATGCACAATTGATTAAAGATAGTATATAGAATGATGATTCTAAATTCAATTTTGTAGGTTAGTATGGATATATAGTAAGGCATGAGTTATGGATAGTTTACTAGTTATGATGGTATTCAAGCATAACAGAGCATAACAGAGAATTGAATATTTCAATTTAAGGAAGTATTAATTTACAAAATAATCAATTAACTAATTGGGGACAACATCCTAGATGTTAACCCTAAGTTAGTGAAAGATAATAATGTATTTTTTAATGTTTAATAATGCATGAGGGTTGCATGGGCAATAATATTATAATTATAAAAGTATAAAGGAGAGATTGGGAAAGAGAAGTTTTAAGTAGTAGTATACATGATGTATGATATGTGAATTATAATATATCATTAAAGGAATGTGAATTGAGATTTTTTAAAAATGTGAGCAGCAAAGGCAATATCAAATATTGAAGATACCAACAATAGTATAAAGAGTTTTTGGTGTCTATCTCTTTGCATTAAGGAACTATCGAAATGCTTTAAAATAACTGAGAGGGGGGGAGGGGTGAATCAGTTATCCAAGATCTAGATGTACAAATAAAACTTTTTGATGCTTAGTAGACCCATATCCATAAAACCTCAACATGCATACATCTGTTAGATCATACATTACTTAAACTTTTTAGGTTACTGTCCTCAGTCAAAAAAACTTTGCAGAAATGTAAACATGAAACACCATAAGAAAATTCACACAATTTGACACAAGGATTTTATGTGGAAGCCCAATTTGGGAAAAGCCACCAGTAACATGCTACTAATTCTCACTCTTTTGAATTGATGCCCTATGAAAAGCCATATCTATTGAAGCTTACAATCCACACTGTTAAGTGTGGCCTAGTTAAAGGATTTCAATCACCCAGTTAGGAGTGAGCCTTATTAGAGAACTTTAGACCATTCAATTACAATGTCACCTGGTTAAAAGATTTACAAATGACTATTAGGTCAACCTTAATCCAAATAATTTTATCCACACTGATACAATTATTAGAAAGTAACAGTAGGACTTGATCTGATAAAAACTTACAACTCAATTGCAGATTATAGATCTCTATTTCAATCCCCCATTTTTCTGGGCATTCATACTCTTAAGCTCTAATAGCTTGTTCACCCTTTAAGTATTCATTCCCTTAATCCTTCCTTCTTTGTGTTCCAACTATAGTCTCTTCTATTTGGCCACTAAATGAAGTAATACCCTAGACTCCTTGTCTTCCTTAAGTTCTAACACATGAAAACCTTTTCTTTTGATTAGCTATCCCTATAAATAGATAATTTAGATCTTTTTCTGCTTAACCAGAATTGTCCATTTTAGATTTATGTAGGATTAGGTAGGATTCAATGAACCTACCACTATTCCATTTGGTTCCTCTACAATCTTCCTTGTATTCACCTCAAAATGGTTTACCTTGAATTTTGTGCCACCATCTCATCATAATTATCTCCCACATGCTTCACATTTTTCAAGAAAAAAATAGTCAACTCATATTCATCAAATCTTTTATTTAACACTGTTTGTTGTCACTCGACATCTATATTATTATGTCACTCAACCAACACTAGTTCACTCGACAAATAATAAAGTTTAATAATGCTTGGAACTAACTAGACTTTACTTGGTATATGCTAAAATTCACTCATCTTGCTCTATTTTTCATTTTTTTATCGGTTCCTTTTGATTTTCAATCAGCTTCTAGTAATTTTTAATCGGCTTGCACTGACTGCTCGGTAAGGCTTGGCAAACACTTTTCTTACTTCATCTTCTTCCAGTCTTAACTTGAGTAATATTTCATTTTAGACTTTAAGTAGATAAGTAATACATTATAGTATCAATGTCTTACTTTTCCTTAGTGCTTCTTTTACATACCAAATAACTCAACCTTTCTCTAGGTGTTATTGTTATCTCCTCTTTTCAAATCATCTTCATCAATCAACTAAATGATAGCTTTTAGACCAAAAAGTAGGTTTGACATCATTGACAAAATAATGATTGTTTCATTACAAGTTCTTCACTTCAAAACAATCACATATGCACAATCTCCCTCTTTAGCATTGATGACAAACCAATACCAATAACAATACCAAAAAGAAAATAATATCTTCAAACTTTCTTCCTCTATTAGTATATGTCCTTCCTCTATATAGGGTAATGTAAGATTTGTCAATTTAGTTTAATATATGTCTCTCATATCTCCCTCAATAGGTAATTTTTATTTTCTCTATCTCCCTCTTTCTAATATTCAGGTACTTATCTCCCTCAATGTCTTATATCTCCCTCTTTGACAACAATTCCAAAGACTTTCCATATTTGTGTGTAGATATAATCAATTCAAGTTCTCCCTCTATAACCTTGCATGTAACTATAAGTCTTCTTATCTAGCTCCTTAATTACTTTAAGTAGCACCTAAAGTAAGATCCACTGCATCAAGTTGTAAGATACAACATTTAGCTCATTTGATGTAGGGCACTACTCATGCTTCTTAAATAGCTTTGGATAGGGGTATCACCCCTATTTTATCTCTAAGATATTCATGTGCATCCTTAAGTAAAGCTTTTGTGACTATATAAGCTATCTATTCTTTTGTATCCATGTATTCCATCCTCAATTGTTTGTCTTGAACCAATTCTCTCAAGTAATGATACTTGATTGCAATGTTCTTAGTCTTTGTATGCATCACAAGGTTCTTTGATATGTTTATAGCACTTGTATTATCGCAATAAAGTACCATAGGTTCAATGATTTCCTCCTTCATACCTTTGAGTAGCTATTTGATCCATACCACATTTGTACAATTTACTACAGCAACCACATATTCAACTTTAGTAGTACATTGAGATATACAATTTTGTTTCTTAATGATCCAGGTGACCAATCTCTTTCCTAAGAAAAATGCTCCACCACTTGTGTTCTTTTTTTCATCAATGCTTCTAGCCCAATCAACATTTGTATAGGCTCTTAACTCAAAACTTTCATTTTTCTTGTAGTAAAGACCATAGTAGTATGTTCCTTTTAGATATCTTATAATTCTCTTAATAGCAATCAAATGATTCTCCTTAGGATTTGCAAAAAATCTTGCAACAATCCCAATTGCTAATGTAATGTTAGGTCTTCTATGTACTACATATTGCAATGTGCCAATCATAGACCTATATAATGTTTGATTCACATCAACAACAACATCATTCTTTGACAATTTGTGGCATGTCACCATAGGAGTGCTAACTAGTTTTGAATCCTCCAATCCAAAAAAATCAATATTTCCTTCACATATTTAGATTGAGTGATGTATACACCATATTTAATCTAGTATAATTGCAAACCAACAAAGAGCTTTATTTCTCCAAACATAGACATCTCAAATTCTTTTTTCATTTCATTTTTAAATTTCTTTCTATCTTCAAGTATAGACTATTGTTATGATCAGTTTTCTCAAAACCAATCTTTACAACATAGTTATTAAGCCTTTCATACCATGCTCTTGGGGCTTGCTTTAAATCATATAAAGCTTTGTGTAGTCTACATACCATGTTATTTTTGTTTGGATCAACAAATACTTCATGTTGTTATATGTAAAATTCTTCTTCTAATATACCATTTAGAAATGTTGACTTCACATCCATCTGATAAAATTTGAAACCTTTGTATATAGAGTAAGCAAGAAAAGTTCCTACTCCTTCCAATCTTGCAACTAGGGCAAATGTTTCTACATAGTCTATTCCTTCTTCTTGTTCATACCCCTTGCAAACTAATCTTGTCATATTTCTTGTGACTTCATCATTCTCATCTAACTTGTTTCTATACACCCACTTGGTTCCAAGCAGATTCTTGTCCTCTAATCTAGGTACTAGAGTCTATGGTTTGTTCTTCTTAGTCTGATCAATCTCTTCTTTCATGGATTTACTCCATTCTTTATTCTCTAAGGTAGCTTTCACTGTCTTAGGCTCATACATGCCTAAAAACATGTATCACTTCTCATCCTATTCCTTTTCATTGGTCTAGCTTCTTTAATAGGTATATTAACTTTAGAATCACTATGTACTTCTCTATTAGGTAGATTAGCATTCCTTTCATGTACACTTATCAAAGAATCATAATGTACCTCATCTTTTGTCTGCAACTTAGCTCCTAAAGGCAACTCATCATTCACTATATGTGACTCAACAATCACTAAAACTTGCTATTGATTTATAGCTTGGTTTATCACACCTTCATCAATAGGAAAACCTTCATAAGAGTGTAGAAAGGACTTGTACTCTTCAGGTTCCTTCATAGGTTTAGCTTCATCTACCTTTGTATATTCATCAAACTTCATGTTTTCACTTTCACAACTTTGTTAGAGTTAGTATTCAAACACATATAAGATTTACTTCTTGTGGAATAGCCAAAGAATATACCATCTTCACATTTAGCATCTAGTTTACCATTTTTGAAATCCTTAAGAATTTAGCACTTACTTCTAAATACCTTAAAATATTTGACATTGGGTGAGTATCCATACCATAGTTCAAAAGGTGTTGAATGAGTACCTTTCTTGACTTGTACACAATTCAGGGTATAGATAGTTGTACTTACAACTTCTCTCTAGTATTTCAAAGTAACATTCTTCTCCATCATGAGTGTTCTAGCATAGTCCATTAGGGATTTGTTTCTCCTTTCAACAATCCCATTTTGTGGAGGGGTCCTTAGTGTAGAAGTATGTCTCTTAGTTCCTCTATCATTATAGAACATCTCAAACTCATCCAGTGTAAATTCTCCACCTCTATCAGATCTTAGACATTTCAAGCTTTTGCCTATCTCCTTTTCAAATTTGGCTAAGTAACACTTAAACATTTGGAAAGCATCAAATTTCTATTTCAAAAACATAATTTTCATCATCCTAGAATAATCATCAACAAATAGGATAATGTACTTGTCAACTTTGTAGATTTGTACATTATTTGGTCCACACAAATCAATATGAAAAAATTCATAATTTATTTAGAGGTGTGAGTCTTACTTTTAAAACTATATTTTATCATCTTTCCTAACTAACATTGTTTACAAATCATATTGTTAGGTTTCTTCAGTTTAGGAAAACCTCTTACTCTTTTCATACTACTAATACTAACAAATTTATCAAACTTAACATGACATAACCTCCTATGCCATAGCCACATATCATCAAATTCTACAACAAGACAAGCAACATCATTCATGTCAAGATAAAATAAATTACCTCTATCCTGATCACCTTTTCCAATTAGTTTCCCATCAATTTCATAGATCTTTGGTATCTTATTCTCAAACTCAACTTTGCAACTTGAACTATTTAGTTCTGACACACTCAACAAGTTATAGTTAAGTCCTTCTACATAATAAGCATTGTCACACATTATCTTTTCTATGAGTTTGATTGATCCTTTACCTTTTATCATACAAGGTACATCATTACCAAACCTTACACTATTTCCATTATATTAATCAAGGGTAATGAACTTAATTTTATCTATAGTCATGTGATGTGAACACCCATTGTAAATGATCCATCTATCACTCTTGTTCACATAAGATACTAGTGTGGTTGCCTCATCCTCATCAAAATCATCATTTATTGCAACATACACCACTTCATCATCATGGTTGTCAGATCCATCTTTGGTTTCCTCTTGAGGAATGTAGCAAAACTTTATCTTTATAATCTTTGTTGTCCTCATCTTGTATGTCTCTATAGTTGTCTCTACTTCTATTGTTATTCTTCTTTGGACATCTAGCAGCAATATGACCAACCTCATTATAGTTAAAGCACATTATAGGTAGTTGTTGTCACAAAAAATTTCACCCTTGTCCAAAGTTTTTACCTGAGGACAACCTTGTGAAACATGGAAACAAGTTCCAAGCTATGGGACTTAAACTATGAGGTTGAGTCTTTGGAGAAGGTCAGATTCCATTTCTATCAGGATGCACCTAACTACTCTTGGAGAGGAAAAGGGAGAAAGAATGCATGAAAGAAAATCTACCTACTCTAACCTAACAGGTGATGCACCAAAATGGAGTGTTCTAACCAATCTCTACCCATATATGCACTTTTGAACCATCATGACACCAAAAGATATACACATCTAGACTTGTTTTAATCTAACAATCACATGTAGATTAGAAAACCCCAAATAAATGATACAGGGAAGATGAGATTCACTTATATATCTTTCATAGGTCAAAGAGATACAATCATGTAAAATTGTAGATATCCACAATACACTAATGAGAGGAAAATAGGCATTTCATAATACATCAATGGATGGAGGAGATAAAGTAGAATATCATATAGGTTCAGAGACAAAGGGAATTTATGGTGAACTTGTAGAGCAATATCAAAGAAAATAGAGAAGATTCAATCCTTACAAAGATCACAGAATCTTCCTTTATAGCTCAAGCATAACTGAGATATTTCTAATTGAGTTACTCCACAACTACCATCATTAAACACTCAAAGAACAATCATATAGCTCTGGAGAAAATCTAATCTTGGCATAGATTCAAATACAATGAAATCCAATATTTTGCCAAAACAGAACCTTGAGAAGACGGAATGGCACCATTAAGTCATTTTGACCAAGTAGATGGATAAAATGAGAGGATTGGGTGCTGACATGTTGGCATAACAATTAGAAATGTTTGGTCCATGTAGCAGAGCTTAATGGATAAATCTTGGATGACCAAAGATCATGATCAACTTGGATGTCAGTAGTAGTGGAAGCAGTTCCTTAAATGATCTTTATGATTCTCTGCAACCACTTTCATTGATCCCTAGGTTTGATAAATGTGAAGAAATACTCCACCACTATTTTTTGATCCATTCATTTAGTTAGAGATTAAATTATCATCAATCCTGACCTCTCAAAAAAAAATTTTGAAGTAGTGATCCTTTTATGCATAGATTTATGCAAAGTTCAGATCTTTCTGGTCTTTTGCAGTGATTTTTTCTTTGGATATTTGATTGTAGTGATTGAGCTTTATCTTATGAGGGAAGTCATCAAAGTTATACTAGCACTATAAAGGAAAATATTTGTACTCTTTCTTGGGATTAGATTTTCTATGTTTCTTTAGTACTACCTTGGCATACTACTATAAATTCCTTGTTTCCTTTGAGTTATATGACTTCTTGCCTTATCTTTTTCAACCATCATTGTACTATGTAAATTTGTGTACCTCTCTTTGATGTATTGTAAATATCTATAATCTACACTCTTTGTATCTTTCTGACCTATTAATGATAAAAGTGAAGTATCTTCCTTGTGTCGATCATATGGTTACCTAATTTGTAGGTAGTTTATAGATTAAAGCAAGGTTTGAATCCATATATCTTTAGACTGTCATAATAAAATCATTGTGCATGTATGGGTAGAGACTAATTTGGACATCCTATTTTGATGCATTGCCTCTTTAGGATAGACTAGGTAGTTTCTTTTTATGCATTCCTTCTCCTTTTTCTCTTCAAGAATAGCTTAAGTGCATCCTAATAGTAGAGGAAGCCAGCCATCTCTAGAGATTCAACCTCATAGTTCAAGTCCCACAGCTTGGAGGTTGTTTCCATGTTTCACAAGGCTATCCTTAAGTAAGGCTTTGGACAAGTGTACAATCTTTTGTGACAATAGATTTTGGCATGCTCGATGGGACAATGATATTTTTTTAATATTTCAAGTTCACTAGTGTTGCAAAGATTCCTTATTCATGTTGAAGAAATAGCATTGCCTTTAGTATAAAGCCATAAGGCATATTCCAAAGGTAAATTCCATTTTCAAGAGCTTTCCTATTCTGACACAAGAAGAAAAGATAGAGTATCATTGTCACCAGTTAGGAGTGGGATAGTAGTGCACAACCCTACAAGATCCATTTCCACTCCTTCAGTTGTTAGATCTCATGCTAGGATACCATCCACTCATATCAACAGAACCTTGTTTATATGGCTAGAGATCACACTTTTTCCACCTTCAATGGTGAAATTCCCCTCCTATTAGCCCAAAGGCATGATATACCAATATCACTTTTCAAGTGTGCACATGATTTTACTAGTGAAACCTCTAAATCCCCTATTGAACATATTCAAGAAGTATCTAATGTCTATAATATCCATGGTGTCTTTGAGCACAATGTAGTAGTCATACTCTTGACTTCATCCTTTAAAGGAAAAGTGTTACAATGGTATAGAGGTTTTCCTCACAACTCTATTACTAAATAGGATGGGTTAGGGGCAGCCCTATGTAAGCATTTTTAGGACAATAGTGACCATATGTCACTTTTAGAGCAACTGACAACTATCAAGAGGGCCCATCATGAATGCATGATTGATTTCAATTATAGATTTCAAAAAGCATGGGATAGAATACCCACTATAGTAAAGCCCTCTCTTAGTAATGCATTCTTGTACTACCTCAGAGCCTTCAACAGTGATATTGCCAACACCTTGCAGTCTATGGGAAGAGACACTTTACCAAATGCTTATGAGGTTGCCATAAGAGCTGAAAATATTTTGATACAGCGAGGAAAGTTAACTCCAAGGCCCCCAATGCCTTTCTTCCCTGATCTGCCTAACCATTAGCCCACTATAGCCCCTATTCATGTCTCCTTTGTAAGTTAGCCTCTTATTGTGTTTCTAATAGCCTCTACATCCTCTAGTAGAGTTGATAGGATCGAGGCTATGATGTAGATATTAATGTAGAATGTAGATAGAAGAATGCTAGATTAGGAAAGGAAGATGGATGAAAATAGCACAATAATGTAGAAAATGAGAAATGAGTTGATGACTATGAAGAGGAAACAAGCTCAAAATAATAAGCCTCTCCAACTCCAAAGTCAAGGTCCCATTCATGGTGGACCTCCAAATCAAAATCATACTCCCTACAATCAGAATAGACCTATCGACCACCCCCAATCTTCAAACACCAACCTAAACAGGGCCTTAGTCCCTCAAAACAACCTTGCCCAAGATCAAGATTTCTACCCTTCTTGTAACTACTCCTATGGATATTACATGTGTCAGAAGGTAGAATCTTACTTGGCCTTGACTGTAACTAAGCGAATGATTGTCCAGCAATACAATACTACTTAGCCTATTGATACCTTTCAGTAAGATGATTATTATTTTATGAACCACTTAGTGCAAGAACATAGTAATTTAAACTAGGATTCTTGTGCTTAAAATACTAGGAGAAAGAAAAGAGTTATGGAGGAGATGGTGCCTCAACTTCCTAATCAGCCTTCTGCATCAAGTGTAGTGCCACATATATAAGTAGTCACCCAGCAACATAGTGTGAATCATCCTGTTGATGTTTGTCTATAGAAATGATGGGATGAAGGTAGAAATTATGTGAACAACCCATAGACAATCTTGCCTTAGATTTCTACTTCCAAGGCTCTAAATAGAGCATCTAATGCTTCTTTTACTATGGTAGAGAAAATGAGGAAGACCAATGCGAACATTTCTATGTGGGATGCTATAACTATTGTACTATTGTAAAGGAAGCTATTGTAGAAAGAGTTGGAAAGCATTGAACTCAAAGATCAGCCACCTAGCACAGACATAAACTAGTCCATAACTACATGATTGACTCAAGGGCCAGTAGTTTAGTAATGCCCAAATGTGTTGTTGATACCTTAGAAATGAAATATGAACCTATTGTTAAAGATGTGTTACAACTTGATGGTAGTATCATCAAGACCATGGGAATCCTTAGGAATTTCAAAATGGCCTTACATGCCTGTCCAGGTTGTACTATAGTTCAAGATATTATTGAAGTCAAGCCACATTTTTCCATTTTTCTATCAAGGGACTTCACTACTCAAATAGGTGGCTGCATATCTTTTGATTAGTCATATATGTTTTTTAGAACTAGATATGACATCAAGGCTTCAATTAAAGCAGAGCCATTAGCCCTCCATCATATTGAGCCCTATACTTCTAACCTCATCAATATGAATTGTATCATCCTAGAAGTAGATGAGAATGATACAAAAAATGACCCTGCCACTTTCTTATCTAATACACCTAATTTCCTCTTGGACAAATGGGCTAGTTCTTATCAGTTTGATTCCATATTAGAGACCTTAGAAACCAACTTGGGCACATATTTTATATTAAAAAAAGATGCTCTCATCCCTAACTTGATGAAAGCCAAAGAATATACAAATGGGATATGGAGCATGTACTTTGATAGATCAAGAAATAAGAATGGGTCAAGGGCTGGTGTAATGTTAGTTTCTCTTGCATTAGAAAAGTATTATTTCTCATTTAAGTTGTAGTTCAGTTGTACTAATAATGTGGTTGAATATGAGGCTTTGATCTAGGGTCTCTTAATGGCTTAGAAAAGAGGAATCTAGGCATTGAGTGTGTGTGGAGATAGTAAGTTTGTGATTAATCACATGAGGAATCAAAATGTCACTAAGAATAATTTTCTCAAGTATTACAAACATATGGTATGGGATTTTCTTGAATATTTCAATGCATTCAATATTCAAAGCATTCCTAGGAAAGAAAATAGACATGATGACTAACTTGTGGTAGTGGGTGCATCTCATGATGTCCCAAGAATCCTTGAACAAGAAAAGAGATGGATAATTAAGATGGTAATTAGACTTGTTGTCCCTGATAATGATATTAATTGGCAGGTCTTTCAATATGATGCACAAATTGTGAGTTTCCTATAGAATGAAGTAGAATTTTCAAATAGAAATTAGGGGAAGTTGCATGACCAATACGGAGATCAAGTAATCAACCTCAACTCCAAAAACTTACCTAAGGGTCTCATTACCTTAGAGAGTATCTTCAACCCTAGTGACCAAGCAAGGGAAAGAGGCAGGAATCTTGCTGGGAGAAAAGGAGATCATGTACCAATCATAGTTGCTGATGGGAAAATGCTAAACTTGGGAAAGGTATGTTCTAAAATTGAACAAGAAAATTGTGTTCATCTATGTCAAGAATTCAATGATATATTTTCTTGGACATGTGATGATTTGATACTAGGTTGTTTCAACATACTATAGATTTGGTAGAGAATGTCAAGCTTGTTAGGCAAAAATGGAGGCCAGTAAATCCCAAGATTGAGCCTCTAATGAGAAATGAGTTGTCCAATTTAATTGAGGCCAATATCATTTTTCCCATCAATCATTCCTCTTGGGTGGCAAACCTTGTCCCTGTCGGGAAAAAGAATGGAGAGATTAGACTATGTGTAGATTTTAGGGATCTCAATTAAGCCTCCATTAAATATCACCATCCTCTCCCTTCTATGGAACAAATATTGTCTAAGGTGAGTACTTTAGATAGATTCTCCTTCTTGGATGGGTTCTTAGGTTATAATTAGGTGTTGGTCAAAGAGACTGGCACATATAAAAAAATCTTTCACTACTAAATGGGGTACCTATGCCTATAGTAAAATTCCATTTGGACTAACAAATGTAGGTGCTACATTTCAAAAGGTGATGGAGATAGCCTTAAAAAATATGTTTGAAAAAATTGTGTTGGTCTACCTTGAGATATCATAGTATACTTAGATAATTTTTGTCACCTCAAGTAGGTATTTGTGAAATGTAGAGAACACGAGGTGTCCCTGAATCCAAGCAAGTGTGTCTTTGCCACTAATCAAGGGAAGTTTTTGGGACATATTGTATCTAAAGAGGGCCTGGCCAGTGATCCAAAATGAAAAAAGGAAATACTTTCCCTTCCTCTTCCTAGTCACAAGAAAGGTTTGCAAACTTTCTTTGTAGAATAAACTTTGTAAGAAGATTTATTCCTAACCTAGCTACCATGGTAAAACCTCTTATAGCTATGCTAAAAAAATATGGCCTTCTCATGGACTAGGAAAGGGAAAGAAAGTTATGAGGAAATCAAGGTAGCCATAGCTTTAGCTCCCACTCTCATTAATCCAAATTTTGATAAGGATTTCATCCTTTACACCTTAGGAGGTGAGTTGAGTATTTTTGTTGTCTTGACACAACTAAATAAAACAAACGAAGAGCATCCTATTGCTTTTTTTAGTGAAGGACTCAAAGAATATGAAAATAAATATACTTATGTAGAAAAGTAGCCTCTGGCAATCATAAGTGCCCTAAAGAAGTTTAGACACCTGCTATCTCATAACAAAATCCACTTGTCAATTCCTTATGCTAGCATAAAAGATTTATTATTGAGAAAAGATATTAGTGAGAAGAGAGCTAGCTAGATCACCAAGGTAATGGAATATGACATGGAAATTTAGATCACCAAGCTGATAAGGGGAAGGGGATTGTGCAAATAGATGATCTCATCTCATGAGATTGAATAGGAGGTTGTCTTAGTATGACAAATTAGTAGGAGATAGGAAATGACAATCTTGAGGGTTGATGGATGATATGAAAGCCTTCTTGGTTGGGAATGGATATCCTTAGGGGTTGGATAAAGCTAGGAGAAGAAAATTCAAAGTATAGTCTTTTCCTTATGCTATAATTGATGGTGTTCTTTTTAGGAAAGATTTCAATGGAGACCTACTAAGATGTGTTGATATAGATCAAGTAGAGAGAATGGTCAAAGAACTTCATGACGGTCCTAATGGTGGCCATTTTTTAGCAAGAACTATTGCAAAGAAAATTATGAGATTCAACTACTACTGGCCCTCCCTATTCCATTATTACCACAAACATGTGAGGAGCTACAAAAAGTGTGCTTTCTTCTCAGGTAAGAAGAAAATTGCAACTCTTCCACTTCATCCCATTCAAGTAGATCAATCTTTTGCCCAGTGGGGACTAGATTCTATTGGTCCCATTAATCCCCCTTCTAGATCTAGTCATAAATGGATTTTAGCCACTATAGACTATTTTACAAGATGGATAGAGGTAGTAGCAATAAAGGATGCCACAAAACCTTTAGTAGTTTAATTCCTTGATGGGATTTTAACCAGGTTTGGTACCCCTTGAACTATTATTTGAAATAATGCTAAATCATTCATAGAAGCTCAAATTTTTACATGGGCACTCGATCATGGTATTTACTTGAGAACATCCTCTAACTATTACCCTCAAGGTAATGGCTTGGCCAAGTCATCTAATAAGAATTTGATTAGAATCAGTAAGAGGATGGTGGAAGATAACCAAAGGTGTTGGCATCAAAAGTTGAGGACTATCCTTTGGGCTAATAGAATCATAGCCAAGAGAGCCATAAGAAATTCTCTGTTCATGTTATTCTATGGTAGGGAAACTAGGATTGCTATCTCACTGGAGTTTCCTGCTCTTGAGTTGGCTCATCATTTTGAATTGATTGAAGATAATGATATGTCTGTAAGAATGGTAGATCTAATGGAGTTAGAGGAGAAAATAAGTCAAGCAATCTAGACCTTAGAGATACATCAGCAATAGATGAAGAGGAGTTTTGATGAAAAGGCTAAGGTCAAAAATTTTAACAAAGGTGACCTTGTGATGAAATGGGATGTAGACAGGGTAAAGGCTAGGAGACACTCAAAGTTTGATGCCTTATGGAGTGTCCCCTATGTGATTATCAATTGTAAAAATTCTAATTCCTTTTAGTTGAGCAAGCTTTATGGTGAAGTCTTACCCATCCCTATTTTTAATGCTTGTCATTATCTCATGTACATAGTCAAAGTAGTTTTTCTTTCTTGTTATTTTCTATTTTCAAAAAGTTCACGAGCACATGTTTTGCAAAAGAGAGTTTGGCTCTACAAGTTTTTGCAACATACAAAGAAAGAGGATTTATTATTACACAAAGTGCAATAGAGATGATAAACTAATGAGTTATGGTTACAGAGACTCTGTAGCCCAATAGATCTTTTGGTAATTAGTCATATGCTAAGCAGGCTTGCATCCCCCCTAGGTCACCAAAAATGTTAATCTATAATTACCTCCCACCAAGAAATCAAATTCAAGCAACGATCAATTTCAACGGTCATCTAGGATGCACATGAAATGACATAACACAAAGTCATTCTCTTTTTTTCATATTGTGCCTTAATATTTTAAGTCATGATCATATGACTCACATGGTCACAGGCGATAAAGCACTGACTAAAGTTAAGGCTATGAACGTGTGCCCTACTTTAATTTCTCCCAATCACATGGTCATGTTGATATGCTATGGTTTGAGTTGTGATGGTGCAGCAAAGAAAAAGTTCTAATGTCCAAATTATACCCTACATTGTTAGATCATCCAAATCTAGAGTCAACACATGATCATCATGGATTGAGAGGTGGCTAAGCTTTGAGTTGTGTTCAAGTGATTCCTCTTATTTTTCTTGGTTGCAAAGGTCAAATAGTAATACTAGTTCATTGTAGCAAAGCAGTGATGACCAGAAAGTTGTCATTTCACAAGTAGGTTTAGTTATTTAGGGAAGGTGGTGGTGAGGATGTGATCATGGAAAATTGAATGAAAGGCATAAGGATTGGGTGCTGATAGTTTGGCATAACAATGAAAATTTTTTGGTCCACATAGTTGAGCTTGATGGCTAAATATTGGTTGACCAAAGATCATGATCAAGTTGGATGTTAGTAGCAGTAGAAGCAGTTCCTTGAATGATCTTTCTGATTCACTACAACCACTTTCATTGATCCCTAGGTTCAATAAATGCGAAGAAATACTCCACTACCATTTCTTGATCCATTAATTTAGTCAAAGATTAAATTATCATCATTCCTAACCTCTCAAAAATTTATTTGGTGAATAAGTGCTCTTTTCATGCATAGATTTACATAAAGATCATATCTTTTTGATCTTTTGCATTGATTTTCTCTCTGAGGATTTGATTATAGTGGTTGATTTTTTTCTAAGGGAGGTGATCCATGTTATACTGGTACTATAAAGGAAAACATTATGCTCTTTCTTAGGGTCAGATTTTCTCTATTTCTTTAGTACTACCTTGGCATGCTACTATAAATTCCCTATTGTCTTTGAGTTATATGACTTCTTGCCTTATCTTTTTTGACCATCATTGTACTTTGTAAATTTTCTTGCCTCTCTTTGATGTACTAAAAATATCTATAATCTACACTCTTTTTATCTTTTTGACCTATGAATGATAAAAGTGAAGTATCTTCCTTGTGTTGATCATATGGTTGCCTAGTCTATGTGTAGTTTATAGATTAAAGTAGGATTTGAATCTTTATATCTTTAGACTATCATAATAATAGCACTATGCATGTATGGGAAGAGACTGATCCGAACATCCTATTTTGGTACATCACCTCTTTAGAATAGACTAGGTAGTTACTTTTTATGGACTCCTTCTCTAGAGATTCAACCTCTCAATTCAAGTCCCATAGCTTGGAGGTTGTTTCCATGTTTTATGAGGTTTTTCTTAGGTAAAACTTTGGACAAGGGTGCAATATTTTTTAACAACAACAACCCATGGTATTACTATTGGTTCCTCCTCTACAATCTCCATGAGTACATTAGGCTCAAGGAAGTCAGGGTTCACTCTCCCTTCTTCAACTATGTCATGATATCACTATAATTGTCTACTATTTTTATCAACATGTAAGGGTATGGGACACCTAAATAGAAACCCTTATAATTTGGTTTTTCCTTCTTCAACTCATTCTCTACCCTTATGACATCATCAATTTTTTTGAATTTTTTTGTAGCTTCCCCTTTTTCTACAAGGTTTGTGATCAAATCCTCATGGAGCACCTCCTATGTGATAGGCAACACATAACCCCTAATGTCTTTTAAAGTATTTCTAATAAAACCTTTTGGGCCATACATTCTATATGGAGTAGTGGATAGGTTATAATGCCTAAGGAAATCATGGATCTGGTCTAGAGATTCTTTTACAATTGAAAAGTCTCCTATCTTGAAACACTTACACAAAAATGTGCCCTTATGCATTTTTGGCCCTAAATATTCCTCATTTACCATGAATAATTTCCACATGAATTCAATAATTACAAGTCTGGGAGGGATATATTTAGGTAATATATGAGGTATATGGGGATATACATAAACTCTTATGAGAAAAAAAGTTTGAAACAAAAATATATCACCCCAATTATGATCTAACCTCTTATGTTTAGGCAATATCATTGTTCTTAATAAAATCTTTAAAATCTCAAGGCCCTAAGGAAAATGGGGTTTAACATTTTCATTATCAATGAACTAAAATTATTGAAAAAGGAAATAGAATCAGAGTAATCGTAAAATCTATCCCATACCCATGTCCATAGTTGTACGAGCAGCTCTCCATTCTCATTAGATGTTTTTTCAATAAAATCTAGATTAATGTGTCCCACATTCTTGCATATAATAAGATACATCAATATTAAATAATGGTGGAACCTAAAATTCCCAATTCTTTTATTTGTGTTAACTTCATATGTCCCTGCATCTTCTCAAGGATGTAAGCCACGTTATCATATTCCATATTTTGGAAGGCATCCTGTACATCTCTAGCTATATGTGTATTGACCCATACATCATATCAAAACCATCACTTCCCACCACCTTGCGGACACCATATACAATTTTCTAAAAGTAATTCTTGAATTTTCCCATAGGCATCATTTTATTCACCTTGTTAGGATAATCCCCCACCTTCTTGAGGTCCATAGGGATGTGATGTAGCATATCCTTTCCAGTGTAAGGATTTTTATTTCTCTCAAACTTCCCTTGAAACTCATCTATGTCAAGTGGGACACTCATTTTACCCTCTAGCCCAAAAGCTTCAATGAATGAAGCATGGTCCAGTGTGCACAAAACACTCCCATAATGCCTATGGAATGATTTAGTTGTTCAATTATAGGATTTGATTAGGGCTTTCATTAAATCAACATCCACATATACCTCTAGGAATAGTATTTTTTCCAAATTTTTCCTCCATAGGTTGTAGATAGGGATCTTCTAAAACCTCCTATTATAGAAATATTTAAACAACTCATATATATTGACACTAAGGAAAATTTTATCCCTACAAAATGTGTACAAGTCTCTAAAATCATGATCATTTGCAGAGATAGAAATTGATGAGTTAGGGAATATCTTTATCCACTCATCTATAAAAAAAAAATTGGCTTTCTCAAGAAAGTTTTTCCTCCTTTAGAGGTTGATGTTTCTATAACCTCCATATCCTTATCTTAAATCTCTTCTACTTCCTTCTTTGACATCTTGATTGCAAATAGAATTAGGAAGCTCTACCACTAAAAATTGAAAACTCTACAAATAAAGTCTGAAGGCTTTGCAAATTCTCACATTATCAATGCTTTATAAATGGTATCTCACTTCAACCTAGAAAGTGGCTTTGATATCCTATATACCTTATCAACTTATTTGTTGCATTGATTTTCTGCATACATGAGCTTTAACTCTCAATTTTTCTGTCAACTCAATGGATCATCAACTTAACTATCCATTTTAGCACTTTATTGTGCATCTTCAAATCTACTTAGTCATAATATTTTTGTCATTTTTCAGCTCAAAGAAAATAAAAATAAAAAATTCATGTTATATTTAAGGCTTTTTATTTTATGCTTTTAGTTTGAAATTCAAACCCTTCATAACCATGTAAACCAGAATAATGAGCTTTACAATCTTACCCTCAATCCCTAATTGTATCAATAGAGAGCCCTTTTATACTTCTTATGACCTTATACCTATCAGTCTATTGTAAGATCAAAAACATTATCTACAATGTTATCTTCATATTATGAAGTTATGCTTGGTAGTCTACAAACATCTTCTTAGCATTAGCAGTGTGCATTTAAACTTTCATGATCTTACACTTCAATGGTATCCATAGCATCATAGCTTCCTTCTTGTTTCTTTATGATCTCACACTAATAGCTATCTAAATCTCTATCATAACCTCATGAGCTTTCTTGTAACTTTTATCTTTGCCTTCTAACCATACATTGACTGTTATCTTTGTTTATCGTAACCTCAGACGCTCTAACATTAGCTTAGCTTTAATCCCCACAACCATACACTTAACTCTTCATCATAGCATTGAGACCCTTCTTACTTCATCTTTGATCTTACACTTCACCTTGCCTAGTAGTTGTGGAAGTCTTTGTAGCTTTCTTTCACAATCTAACGATCTTCTACTTTTGTATCCTTGGAGAACTTTATTAACATTTGTTCAATTCTACTATGCTTATGTGCTAGGACCCACTTCATAAGATCATAAAATTATATAACCTTAAAAATTTATACCTTTTGATCTCATTCTTCTATTGTTTGTGTATGGTTGGGGGTCCATTTAAAATCCTTTATGCTTCTACTCTACTCCTATCATAAGATTGGGAGACCCAATGGCTAACACTTATGATCATGCACTAATCCTTTTTTTGTATCATTGGGAGCTGGAAAAACTTAGACCTATGACTACACACTAAAGACTTTGACCTGTGATCTCCCTCTATATACAAAAAATAGAGTAAAACCAACCTGATCATGAAATAAGAAAAAATTTGAATGATAAGGTATAGGATGCATTTTTTTAGAACACTTGCATGATCCTAGGTTAGGAAAAAATTTTGAAATGGGCTAGGGCATAAACCTGCTAGGTTAGGTTTCTTATGGGAAACTTGAAAATGATATATGAGAAACCCTACCTGCACAATATTCTTCAATACATCTTCACAATATACTTTTAGTATTTTAGCACAGTGAAAATATGGGCTATCAGATTGAAAGTGCACCAATAGTATGCAAAGGGTATTCATCACAAGGAGTAGACTATGAGGAAACATATGCTCCTATATCTAGAGTAGAAGCAATAAGAATCTTCTTGTCTCATGCAGCTAGTAAGAAATTCAAAGTATATTAGATGGATGTCAAATGAGCCTTTCTAAATCGAGAACTTGAATAAGAAATTTACATCAAATATCTTGAAGGATTTTCTTTGATAGATGAAAAGGATAGGATATGTAGATTTAAGAAAGAATAGTAAGGTCTAAAGCAAGCACCTAGAACCTAGTTTGCAAGGTTGGACAAGTATTTGGCAAAAGTTAGATTTGCTAAAGGTACGACAGATAGTAGCTTATATTTGAAAAAATTTGTGAATGGTTTGTTGATAATAGTGATATTTGTTGATGACATAATCTTTAGAGGCAATGATGAAGCAAGTGATAAGTTTACTAAAGACATGAAGAATGATTGGAGAGATGAATTTCTTTCTAGGTTTGCAAATTGTGCAAATTAATGATGGAAATTTTAGATCACATGCAAAGTATTTGAAAGACTTATTGAAAAGATTTCACTTGGAAAGTTGTAAGCCTATTGGTACACCAATGATAATTGGTTACAAATTATCTAGCAAAGATGAGACACCTACAATTAAGAAGAAGAAGTACATATCAATGATTGGAGGTTTGGAATATCTGACTCAACCAAACTAGATATAGAAAATACAGTTGGGATTGTGTCCAGATTTCAAGTTGATCCTAAGGAGTATCATTATGTAATAGTAAAAAGAATATTTAGATATTTGAAGGGTACACCTGATTATGGTTTATGGTATGACAGATCAAGTGATTTCACTTTATGTGCTTATATTGATGTGGATTGTGCAAGTTGTATGGATGATAGAAAAAAGCACCAATGGTGGAGCATTTTGTTTAGGAGGAAGATTGATTTCTTGGCTAAAAAAGAAACAATATTGCATTTCAAAAAGTATAGATGAAGCAAAGTATGTAGTAGTAGTAAACAATTGTAACTAGATCATGTGGATGAAGCAAATACTAAAGGATATTGGGATAGAATTTTTAGATCCTATTATCATACATTGTGATAATACAAGTATGGTGAATATGTCTAGGAATATTTTATTTCATTCTAAGACTAAGCATATATCTATTAAGTATCATATTTTGAGAGAGAAAGTTGCAAAGAAAAAAATTAGATTGGAGTATGTTAGTATAAAAGATCATATTTTAGATATCTTTACAAAGCCCTTGCCTAAATATACATTTGATTACTTGAGAGGTATGCTTGGGGTTATGCCCCTACCTAATTTTGGGTAGATGATGCAAAGATTGCATTAGTTTAGTGGTATAGAGCACTATTTTTTAATTGGATTGAATTTTGATGCTTCCTATATGGGGGAGTATCTAAGATTAGTAGAGTCATCTAGGAATCTTGGTAGATGGTTTTGAATAGTGTCTTTGGACACTTAAGCTAGTTGAAGACTTGGAGTAGATGATTAACATAATGAAGCCTTTGTCATTGATTTCAATGAGGCAAAAAAGTGCACATGAAAAACATCCCCTAAGTACGAATGGGGGAGAATAATGGTGTGCATGGAAAAACATCTCCTAAGTATGTATGGGCGAGAAGATCCTCTAATGAAGGAGAGATTGATGTATGAGGGAGATGTTGAGAATTGTTTAGTTTGTGAAAAACTAATACAAGTAGAAAGAGTTATAGAATAGAGAAGTGTTCCAAAGGATTTCATATTTTATTGATGAAGAGGATTTGTAAAATGAGAATAGCACTAGCAGCAGTAGTAGAGTATTGTTTTAGTATTATTGGAACTTAGTTTTTTTTTTCTATATTTCCATCAATGCCAAAGGGGGAGATTTTTAACATGAATGATGATGGTATTCCTTTGGGGGAGTATCCTAATAATTAGAGATCATGTAGCATGATTGATGTGTTCCATTCATGATTTTATTTGTCATTGATGACAACATAGTATTGTTTCTGTGAAGACTAGCAAAATAGCAGATAGAGATCATGGTCGTATGAATAGAGGTTTGATATTTAGGTGAACCATGGTTAATAACATGTTCTACACTATGTTGTGATAATAAGGTTAAATGTGTATCAAGTAAGTCAAAGAATTGCAGAAAATATGTTTAATTTATAGAGAGTAGTATAGAGAAAAAGTGTCTAATAAGCAATTTTTGATGATTAGATTGTATCTCCTAATAGATATAGAATCGGGATATGCAAAGTTATATAGTGATAGAAGATAGTCTGATAGTACATCAGCAAGTGTGCAAAGTATGGAGTCACACATGTGAGAAGTTGTAAATATTGTGAGCCAACATTATTATGTGATTGCAAAATAAGTAATTATCTTAATGTGGTCCTATTATAATTAATTGGGAAAGCCTCAAGGCCAACTCAAGGAATTTTTTGAGGACATGGTATAAAGAAAAGATGTTTTCCTTGTTTGAAGTGTGCATGGAGTAGAAAAAGTGATTAAGAAATGATAATATTAGAAGAGTTTTTGGTAAATATAAGAAAGAAATCCACATGATTATTGGATACAAAGTTGGTAACCTGGTGTTGAGATCAAAAGGATCAGAGCATTCCAATCGATAGGATAGAGGAAGAGGAAGTTCAAGTACAATTCATTTCTATTATTCTACAAGGAATAATACAAAGATAATTTGGATAGTGGGTTCATAGATATTTCCCCTAAAGTTGTTTGGATAGTGGGTCCATCTTCCTTCTACAACTCTTAATAGGGTTGGTACAACTCCTAATAGGATTGGCAAAACTTTTAACAGGGTTGGAATATCCTAATAGGGATTTGTTGTCAGAAAATTTTGCACCCACATCCAAATTTTTTACCTAAGGACAACCTTGTGAAACATGGAAACAACCTCCAAGCTGTGGGACTTGAACTATGAGGTTGAGTCTTTGGAGAAGGCCGGCTTCCTTTACTATCAGGGTGCACCTAACTACTCTTGGAGAGGAAAAGGGAGAAGGAATGCATGAAAGAAAATCTACCTACTCTAACCTAAGGAGGTGATTCACCAAAATAGAGTGTTCAAACCAATCTCTACCCATACATCCACTATTGAACCATCATGACACCAAAAGATATACACATTCAAACTTGCTTTAATCTAACAATCACATACAGATCAGAAAACCAAATAAATGACACAAGGAAAGAGAGGATTCACTTATATACCATTCATAGGCCAAAAGAGATATAGTCATGCAAGATTGTAGATCTCTACAATACATCAATGAGAGGCAAATAATTCTTGCACTTTACATCAATGGTTGAAGGAGATAAGGTAGAATTTCATACAGTTCAGAGGCAAAGAGAATTTACACATGAAATTGCAGAGCAATATCAGAGAAGTTAGAGAAGGGTTGACCTTTACAAAATCTACAAAAATTTCCTTTGTAGCTCAGGCATGACTAAGATATTTCCCAACTAAAATTACTCTACAACCACTACCATTAAGCCCTGTGGAGATTTGAAGAAAATCTGATTTGAGCATAGATCTGGATGTAATGATATCTGATCCTTGTTGGAATAGGGCCCTGAGAAGATAAAAACAGTGCCATTAAACTATTTTGACCAAGTAGATAGATAAATTAGGGTGGTGGAGTGTTCTCCTAGGATTAGTACTCATTCGAGGGTGGTTGGAATTCATCATAGGGATCAGATCATGCGAGAAAACTTGATCTCTTTCATTCCTAGCTTGTGAATCAGCAAGATTAGCAGGTCAACAAAACACTACAACCAAAATGGGCCATGTGGGCCAATGATTTCATTTCATTTCACCACCCTGCAAAGTCTCCCCATGGTTGACCATATCTTTTACTAATTGTGCCACCTCCTCAAAACCCTGACCGCAATGCTACATAACTGCCAACCCAAATGTTAATACTAACTATTAATACCTTGGCTAGGCTTGTTGGGACACGTGTCCCTTAGGTGTCTTCCCACATTATTTAAATTCCTCGCATCTTCATATTGTGGGGAAGCACTAGCTCTTGATTTCATTTGAATCTACGGTGATCAAAGCTCTACAGAATTCCATACCTGGTCAGCTAGATGGGCCAATGAGATGCCCTCATTATACTCTGACTCACCTGATAACTACCATGGGAGACAAGCTATCATTACCTTCTGAGAAAAGTGGACCCATGACATCGCACCATGCCACATGTTGCAAGGGTGCATACCTGCATTGTTTAATTTCCTCGTAACTCCTTATTGCAAGCATGTGCCAGCTATTGATCCTTGAAGATCTAATAGTGGAAGGTATAACCAAGAATATGTTAGTTCATGGGACAGGTGTCACAAAGGGGCATGCCCACATTGTCAGAAAGCCTGACAAAAGACAAAATGTAGGAATGCAGGCACCAATCAAATTGCCAACTCACCCTGCCACCTTGTCCACCCTGTCTATGGCAGCTCAAAGAAGATGGACCCACCTGCCATGCAGCCAAAAAGTGCTTCCCCACATTGTCAAGAAATTTGATAGAACTCAGAATGCGGGAATGCCTATACTAATAGAATTGCCAGCACAACTGACCCTTCTCCTTTTCGCGGCCCACACAAAATGAAAGGACCCACCCATCCACATGTCACAAAGGGGCTTCCCTGAATTGTTTAAAGGTAGTACATTTTCAAAATGCAGGAAAGTGCCCACCATAGATCGCCAGAGATCTAACGGTGTGAAAAGTTATAGGCTGATAGAAATAAATTTAGGGAAGAAAAGAAAATGCCATAAGGTTTTAAATATTAAATTTTTTTGTATTTCAAGGCATTTTAAATATTTAAATAAGGAGGGTGACTATTGGGTGGTGCAAAGTATTTAAATTTAAATTTTTGGCAGGAGGCAAAAATAGGTAACACTTATGGTGGCTCAAAGGGGATGCAAGCCAACTATGCATATGACCAGTGACCCTATGCATCCATTGGGCTATAGAGTCAAAATGATGTGGATCAGTGTATCACTAAACCCTAACCCTTCCTCTATAGTAGCAAAACATTAAAACTCTAGAAAACCTGCCCTCTGCAACTAAAACTAGAGACCAAAAACCTTCTACAAAACACATGTGCTTGTGCACTTTTTGGAAAGCTGAAAACAATAGAAAGGAAACTACTCTAATATGTACAGGAAAATTCAAGCCCTATCAGAAAAATGGTTTGAGATAGATCCCATTGATTGGGATAGGAAAAATTTTACCACCAGGCCTGCTTAATTGAAAAGCATTAACCTACTTGCAACTGACAATCGGATAGGGACCACTCCACAGTGCATCAAATTTTGAGTGCCTCCCTAGTTTTTCCCTATCTACATCCCATTTCAAAACTAAATCACCCTCCCTGAAGTTTTTGACCCTAGCCTTCTTGTCAAACTCCATTTCACCTGTTGCTAATGTGTTTCTAGGGTTTGCATTGCCTAACCTCTTTTTTCTTCCAACTCCATCAGCTCTTCCATTCTTATTGTCATGGCATCATTTTTTATTAGCTCTAGCTGATGAGCTAGTTCTAGGGATGGGAATTCTAATGAAATATGAAGCCTTGCTTCTCTTCCATATACCAACATAAATGGTGAATTCCCTACTAACCTTTTAGATGTTATTCTGTCAACCCATAATGTAGTCCTCAACTTTTGATGCCAACACCTCTGGTTATCCTCTATAGTTCTTTTCATAATCCTAATCAGGTTTTTGTTAGAGGACTTAGCCAAACCATTACCCTGAGGATAGTAGTTTGAGGATGTGCTCAAGTAGATGTTATGGTCAACTGCCCATGCACAAATTTGAGCTCCCACAAAAGATTTTGCATTATCTAAAATAACGGTTGAAGGGGCACCAAACCTGGTCACAATTCCATCAAGGAACTCAACAATTAAAGGTTCTATGGCATCCTTTAATGCAACTGCCTCTGTCCATCTGGTAAAGTAATCTATAGCAACTAAAATCCATTTGTGATTAGAACTAGATGGAGGATTGATAGGGCCTATGAAATCCAATCTCCATTGAGCAAAATTTTGGTCCACTTGAATGGGATGAAGAGGAAGAGTTGCAAGCTTTTTCTTATTAGAAAAGAAAGCACATTTTTCACAATTTCCTCACATACCTATGACAATCATGGAATAGGGACGGCCAGTAGTAACTAGCCCTCATGACCTTCATCGCAATTGTACTTGCTAAGAAGTGACCACCATCAGGACCATCATGAAGCTCTTTGATCATTCTTTCAGCTTGGTCTATGTTAATGCATCTTAATAAGGCTCCATCAAAATCTTTTTTGAAAAGGATGCCATCAACTATGACATAAGGAATTGAATGTAATCTATATTGTCTCCTTTTGGTTCTATCTAATCCTTGAGGGTATCCATTGCCTAATAAGAAATTACTCATATCATCCATCCAATTCCTTGGGTCATCATTTCTTGCTTCTTGTTGCTCTGTTAGTATCATAGCAACTTCCTCATCTAATTCCTGAAATGATATCATCTATTTACACAACATTTCCCTCTTACCAGCTTGGTAATCTGGATGTCAACATCATATTCCATTACTTCAGTGATCTAACTAGCTCTCTTCTCACAAATATCTTTTCTCAAAAGGAAATCTTTCACACTGACATGGGGTACTAACAAATGAATTTTATTATGAGACAGGAGGTGTCTAAATTTCCTTAAAGCTCTGATGACTGCAAGGGCTTGCTTCTCTACATAGTTGTATTTGTCTTCATACTCTTTAAGCCCTTCACTAAAGAAGGCTATGGGTTTCTCTTCATCTTTATCATTTGTTTGGGTCAAGACAAACAGAAATACTTGACTCACCACCTAGGGTATAAAGGATGAAATCCTTTTCAAAGTTTGGATTAATGAGAGTAGGGGCTAAGGCTATGGCTACCTTGATCTCTTCAAAACTTTCCTTCCCTTCCTTGGCCCATGCAAAAATCATACTTTTCTTGAGCATAGTTGTAAGGAGTTTTACCATGGTAGCAAGATTAGGGATAAATCTTCTCACAAAATTTATTCTACCAAGGAAACTTTGCAACCCTTTCTTATGTTTAGGAAGAGGGAGAGCAAGTATTGCTTTTGTTCTTTCTAGATCAATGGTTAAACCATCCTTAGATACAATGTGTCCTAATAATTTTCCTTGATTGGTAGAAAAGACACACTTGCTCAGGTTAAGGGATACCCCAAACTCTCTACACCTTGAGAACACCTGCCTTAAATAATCAAAATGATCTTCTACATTCTTTGAATACACTGTGATATCATCAAGGTAAATAATATAAACTTTTCAATCATGCTTTTAAAGGCCATCTCTATTGCCTTTTGAAATGTAGCACGTACATTGGTTAGCCCAAATGGAATCTTACAATAAGCGTAGGTACCCCATTTGGTGGTAAACACAATCTTGTACCTATTAGACTCTTTGACCAGTACTTGATTGTAGCCAAAAAATCCATCAAGAAATGAAAACCTGCTTGAACCACTGACCTTGGACAAAATCTGCTCCATGGAAGGGAGAGGATGGTGATCTTTAAGGGAAGCTTGGTTAAGGTCCCTAAAGTACACACACAATCTAATTTCTCCATTCTTTTTCCTAACAGGGACAAGGTTTGCGACCCACAATGAGTGCTTGATGGGGAAAATTATATTGGCCTCAATCAATTTGGATAGCTCTTTTCTCATTAAGGGTTCAATTTTGGGATTCACTGGCCTCTATTTTTGTATTACTAGTTTGACATTATCAATTAAATCTATGGTATGCTAAAACAACCTTGGGTCAAAACCCTTTAAATCATCATATGTCCAGGAAAATATATCATTTAATTCTTGACATAGATGAATAAAACTTTCTTGCTCAATCTCAAAACATATCTTCCCCATGTTTAAGGATTTTCCATCAACAACCATGACTAGGGTGTGATCATCTTCATCAGTAGCTAAGTTCATGATTATGCCTCTTGCTTGGTCATCAAGATTAAAAACACTCTCTAAAGTAATGACACTCCAAGGCAACTTGTTGGAACTGAGGTTAATAATTTGATCACCATACTGATCCTATAGTCTTGACTGGTTTCTATCTAAAAATTCTACCTCATTCTACAAGAAGCTTATGATTTTTTCATTAGATTCAAACACTTTCCAATGGATGTTGTTGTTAGGGATGGTAGGCCTTACTACCATCTTGATTTGTTGCTTCTTCTTCTCCTCAAAATTCCCTATCACATCATGAGATGCACCTGTTGCTGCAAGTCTATCAGCATGTCTATTTTATTTTCTAGGGATGCTTTGAATATTAAATGCATTGAAACCCTCAAGTAGATCCCATACCCTATGTTTATAACACTTGAGCAAACCATTCTTGGTGATATTCTAATTTCTCAGTTGATTAACCACCAACTCACTATCTCCATATACACTTAAGGCCTGAATTCCTCTTTTCTAAGCAAGTAGGAGACCTTGAATCAAGGATTCATACTTGGCCACATTGTTAGTGCAACTAAACTAGAGCTTGAAGGAGAAGTAGTACCTTACTTGTGCAAGAGAAATCAACATCACACCAGGCTCTGATCCATTCTTATTCCTTGATCCATCAAAGTACATACTCCATATCCCACTCATGTCTTCTTTAGTCTCCACAAGATTGGGAACTAGATCATTTTTCTCTAATATACAATATGTACTGAGGCCTATATCAAGGATTTCTAACATAGGATCAAATTGATATGCATTAGCCCATTCATCTAAGAGAAAATTAGGTATCTCTGCTAGGGAAGTAGTAGGCTCATTCACTATGTCATTCTCATCCACTTCTAGGATAGTACAATTCATATTGATGAGATTAGGGGTGTAGGGTTCACTATGATGGAGAGCTAGAGGCTCTACTTTGATTGAAGCTTTGGCCCCATATCTTGTCCTAAAAAACATATATGACTAGTCAGAAGATATGTAACCACCTATTTGGGTAGTGAAATCTCTTGACAGACAGATGGCAAAATGTGGCTTGACTTCTGCAACGGATATATCTTGAGTTACAATACAACTAGGGCATGCACGTAGGGTCATTTCCACATTCTTAAGGATCCCTACAATCTTGACAGTACTACCATCCAACTATAATACATCCCTAACAATGGGCTCATATTTCATTCCCAAAGCATTAGCAACACACCTAGGCATCACTGAACTACTAGCCCCAGAATCAATCATGCAATTGTGGACTAGTCTATCCCCTATAATTAAAGAAACATAAAATGGAGGGGATCTAACCTTTTTTCTTTTTTCTTCCTCCCTTGATGGTTGTACTAGGCTTGTGGCACTTTCCATGCTGGGTGGCTGATCCTTCGATTCAATACTTTCCAATTCTTGCTACAGCAACCTCCTTTGCATGGGTATAGTAGCAACAGCATCCCACATGGAAATATTCACATTTTTCTTCTTCATTTGTTCTCCCACATTGAATGGCTTTGTAGGTGCTTTGGTAAAAACCTTGGGAGCTGCATTTTTAAGGGGTTGAGGGGGAACAACCTGAGGATCACTTTCATTCTTTCTACATTATTTTGCCTCTACTACTGAAAGGTATTTGATTGATCATTTACTACTTGATCATGAGGTATTACATTTGAAGTTGAGGCCTGATTGGGAAGAGGAGGGGGAGCAACTTCAATAGCTCTTCTTTTGCTCCTAGTGTTGTGAGCAATATAATCTTGGTTTACATTACAATGTTCCTCCACTTGATCATTCATAAAGGAGCAATCACCTTGTCCTTGCATATATGAGGCCTCTTTAAATTGGTCCTCCTTGTATTATTTTCCTATTACAAGCTCTTGGATGGTCAAAGCCAAGTAAGATTCAGCCTTCTGACACATGCAATGACCATAGGAGTAGATATAGGAGGGGCAAAAATCCTGATCTTGGGCCATGTTGTTTTGAGGGACTATGGCCCTACTTTGGTTTAAATTTGAGGTTGAAGCATGGCTATTCTGCCTATTCTGATCAAAAGAATTGTTCCTATAATTATGATTTGGAGGCCTACCATTGTTCATAGTTTGATGCTGCGATTGATGAGCCTTACTACCTTGAGCTTGCTATCTTTCTAAAGTCACCACATTATTGCTCATTTTTTGCATCACAGAGAAACTATCCTCCAACTTCTTCTCTTGGCCTTGCAATTTTCATCTATGTTCAGCATCATAGATTGCATCATCTCCTTGATTTCATCTATTCCATTTGAAGATGTGGAAGCTTGTAGACTGGAGTGGGGAATTGTGATGTGGAATTTGTGGGAAGAGGAGCCATTGTCGGTTGGTGATTTGGAACATCAATAAAGAAAGGCATAGGAGGCCTTGGAGCTAGCTTGCCTCCTTGTATTAGGATATTTTTTGACTTTATTGCTATGTCATAGGCATTAGGTAAGGTATCTCCTCCCATAGTTTGGATTGTAGTTACAATGTCACTATTAAAAGCTCTGAGGTAATGCAGGAAGGCATTACTAGGGGAAGGTTTTACCGAAGTAGGTATTCTATCCCATGTCTTTTGAAACCTATAGTTGAAATCAGTTATACATTCATGGGGGGCTCTTTTTATAGTAGTCAATTTCTCTAAAAGTGACAAATGGTCACTTTTGTCCTCAAAGTGTTTACATAGTCCTACTCCTAATCCATCCCAATCTGTTATAGAACCATGAGCCAAACCTCTATACCATTGCAATTTTTTTCCTTTCAAGGATGAGACTAGGAGCCTAACTACAACATCATCCTTCATAATACCATGGATATTGCAGACATTTGCAACTTCTTGAATGTGTTTGGAGGGAGAGATAGAAGTTTCACCAATAAACTCTGGTATACTTTTGAGTGATGCTATTGGTATATCATGTCTTTGGGCCAACAAAAGAGGACTTCAACCATTAAAGGTGGCAAAAGCATGAGCTCTAGGCAATGCCATATAGACAAGTGATCTATTGATATGTGTTGAGGGCAATCTAGGTTGAGATCTAAGAGTAGGAGGGGTAGAAATAGATCTTGCAGGTGTGTTTGTTGCTATTGCACTCCTAACTGGTGATAAATATACTCTAGTCCTCCTTCTTCTAGGATTTGAAAATGAAAGCTCCTGGTACTAGAACTTACCTCTAGAAGATGTCCTTGTTTCAACTTTGGGCATGAATTACTACAACTTTGGTCTGGAACCATATGTATTTGAAGCTTAGAGTTGCCAAGTACCTGAAGAACAAGCCTCTTAAAGGCTTGAATACAAAAGCCAGTACTATCTCTTCAGTATTAATCTTGAAATCTTCCTTTTGATGTCACTAGACTTAATAAATCTCTGAATAGAGTCCCACTGAGCATGCCAAAAATTGTTGTCACAAAATTTTGCATCCACATCCAAATTTTTTACCTAAGGACAACCTTGTGAAACATGGAAATAACCTCCAAGCTATGGGACTTGAACTACGAGTTTGAGTCTCTGGAGAAGGTCAGCTTTCTTTACTATAAGGGTGCACCTAACTACTCCTGGGGAGGAAAAGGGAGAAGGAATGCATGAAAGAAAATCTACCTACTCTAACCTAAGGAGGTGATGCACCAAAATAGAGTGTTCAAACAATATACACATTTAGACTTGCTTTATTCTAACAATCACATACAGATCAGAAAACTCAAATGAATGACACAAGGAAAGAGAGGATTCACTTATATACCATTCATAGGCCAAATGGATACAGTCAAGCAAGATTGTAGACCTCTACAATACACCAATGAGAGGCAAATAGTTCTTGCACTTTACATCAATGGCTAAAGGAGATAAGGTAGAATGTCATATAGTTCAGAGGCAAAGGGAATTTACACATGAAATTGTAGAGCAATATCAGAGAAGTCGGAGAAGGGTCAACCTTTACAAAATCTACAAAAAATGCCTTTATAGCTTAGGCATGACTGAGCTATTTCCCAACTGAAATTACTCTACAACCACTACCATTAAGCCCTATGGAGATTTGAAGAAAATTTGATCTGAGCATAGATCCAGATGCAATGATATCTAATCCTTGTTGGAACAGGTCCCTGAGAAGACAAAAATGGCACCATTAAACTATTTTGACCAAGTAGATAGATAAACTAGGGTGGTGGAGTTTTCTCCTAGGATTAGCATTCATTTGAGGATGGTTGGAATTCATCACAGGGATTAGATCGCACGAGAAAACTTGATCTCTTTCATTCCTAGCTCGTGAATCAGCAAGATCAACAGGTCAATAGAACACTACAACCAAAATGGGCCATGTGGGCCAATGATTTCTTTTCATTTCACCACCCTGAAAAGTCTCCCCATGGTTGACCATATCTTTTACTAACTATGTCACCTCCTCAAAACCCTAACTGCGATGTTACATAACCACCAACCCAAATGTTAATACTAACTATTAATACCTTGGCCAGGCCCACTGGGACATGTGTCCCTTAGGTGCTTTCCCACATTGTTTAAATTCCTTTCATCTTCATAATGCAAGGAAGCACTAGCTCTTGATTTTGTTTGAATCTACGATGATCAAAGCTCTATAGAACTACATACCTAGTCAGTTGGATGGGCCAATGACATGCCCTCGTTGTACTCTGACTCACCTGTCAACTGCCACAAGAGACGAGCTGTCATTACCTTCTGAAAAAAGTGGGCCCATGACATCACACCATGCCATGTGTTGCAAGGGCACATACCTGCATTTTTTAATTTCCTCACAACTCCTTATTGTGGGCATGTGCCAATCATTGATCCTTGAAGATATGATGGTGGAAGGTACAACTAGGAACATGTCAGTTTGTGGGACAGGTGTCACAAAGGGGCATGCCAGCATTGTCAGAATGCTTGACAAAAGACAAAATGTGGGAATGCAGGCACCAATCAAATTGCCAACTCACCCTACCACCTTGTCCACCCTGTCTATGGAAACTCGAAGAAGATGGACCCACCTGCCATGCGGCTAAAAAGTGCTTCCCCACATTGTCAAGAAATTTGACAGAACTCAAAATGCAAGAATGTGTGTGCCAATGGAATCACCAGCTGGACTGACCCTTCTCCTTTCTGCGGCCCACACAAAATGAAAGGACCCACTGATCCACGTGTTGCAAAGGGGCTTCTCCACATTGTTTAAAGGTAGTGTATTTTCAAAATGCGAGAAAGCACCCACCATAGATTGCTAGAGATCTGACTTTGTAGAAAGTTACAAGTCAATGAAAATAAATTTAGGGAAGAAAAGAAAATTCCATAAGGTTTTAAATATTTAATTTTTTCGTATTTCAAGGTATTTTAAATATTTAAATAAGGAGGGTGACCATTGGGTGGGGTGAAGTATTTAAATTCAAATTTTTGGCGGGGGGCAAAAATAGGTAACAGGATTCAAAGTCTCCTAATAGGTACTGATATGTATTGGATGCATTTCATAGATTCCTAACAAGGTCCATCCTCTAACAAGGAATATCTATATTAGTACATCATTTGTGAGTACCATCCCCACTAGGGTTTTCCCTATCATCAAGGGTTACCCTACTTAACATATGTAGTGTTATTAAGTATGATTATCTTGCTATGGTTTCTGATTATATTTCTCATATGGTTAAGGATTTATAAGGTTGATAATTGTGATAATAGTTGGATAACTAATTCACCCACCCCTCCCCCCCCAGTTATATTGGTGGATTTTATATTCTAACACTTTCGAGATCCAATGAAGATTCAAGGTTTCCAATCAGCTATAAGGTCAAAAGCATACTCTCCTACCAATGATGAACTCTACTCACATTTTTATGCTCCTAATAAAACGAAACAACTAGTATCATGTGGCATAAGAAAAATGAAAGAAAACATAAGAAATCTTTTTTTGTTTTGCTTGGGCAGCCCTCCAAACACGTTAGTATCCATTTTATCTTTGGCAAGAATTATTATGATTATTATTTTTGCAAGCAATGAGATATCCCTACAAAACCATAAGATTAGGGTATCAAAAGGTTAGAAAATCTGAAACAAACTTTGCAATACATGTTAGTACCCATTAGAGAATTAGATAATTTAAATCAAAATAATATTGTCTCTAAGAAGGCACAATAGGGAAAAAGTGCTAAATAAATCCTTACAAGTGTTGCAGAAAGAAGTATAAGAACTGTAGAAAGTAGTAAAAGTACTAAAATAAAGTGTAGGTGTGCTAAAATAGAGAGAAAAATTGTGACAGAATTTGTGGATTGATCAAAAAAAAATTCTTAAAACACCTTGTTGCATATGCACTACAGAAATATACAAATGCTCTAGAAAAAATTGCTTGTGCACAATAGGATGTTGTAAATGCATAATGGAAAGTTGTAAATGTGCAACAAAATGTTTTAAATGTGCAATAGAATGTTGCAATGTGCAACAAAATAGTGTAAATATAAAACAAAAATATCTAAATGTGCAACAAAAAGTTGTAAATCTGCTAAAACATTTGTAAATGCATGAAAACACCTCATAGGAAGAAAAGGGAAATATGCAAAGTGTATATACTATTGAAATGAGAAAATGCACTACAAAAATGCTCAAAATGTTGGAACATATATATATATATATATTTATTTATTTATTTATTTATTTATATGGGAAACAAGATATTGAGAGGGAGTGAATCAGGGTCTTGAACTTTTGACCTTAAAATCAATCTCATTAATTCATACCTAATTCATCATTAAAACTATAATGTTGAAACCTAAAATAAATCCATCACATCTATAATAGTTTAACATATAACACAATGATTTGGTTACCCATAAATACTTCAAGATGAAGGTAAAACAAGGGTGGGGGTGAAACCCATAAATCTTCACTGTTACAACAATAAAGTTAACCTGTTAAGGTTGCAATGTTTGATCATAGATGTGATCTACCTGTTATAATATATAGTCCACTGATATAACTAATAGGGGGGTTGAATCAGTTACCCAACTATTATCATAATTATCAACCTTAAACAAACTTTAACGATATGATAAATATAAATTGAAACCTAAATACAATACTCATAAACAATAACACCAGATATGTTAACTAGGGAAGCCCTTGATCAGAGGGAAAACCTTGGTGGGGATGGTACCCACAAGATGATGTACTAATGTAAATACTCCTTGTTAGAGGATGGACCTTTTTAGGAGTCTATGAATATATTTAGTACATATGAGCCCCTATTACGATACTTTGAATCCCCTATTAGGAGTTGTGCCAACCCTATTAAGAGTTGTGGAAGACAACTGGACCCACTACCCAAATAGCTTCAAGGAAAGACCAATGAACCCACTATCCAAATGATCTTTATATTATTCCTTGTAGAATAATAAAATTGTACTATATTTTTCCTTCCTCTTTCTCTATCCCTTCAATCAAACTTATGCTCCTAATCTTGTAACTAGATCACAAATCTCACATCCAATAATCCCTTGGATCACTTACACACATTTCTCAAGCACTCTACTTCTTTTTGCACTTGCACTTTATACAATAATTGATACACTTTACAATCAAGGAAAACATCTTTCCTTTATACCATATCTTCATATTAATTCCTTGAGTCGGCCTTGAGGCTTTCCCAATTAATTATAATAAGATAATTATTTATAATAACAATAGAACTATCAACTCACAATCTATACAAAAATTTACACATGCAATACAAGGGCTTGCACACTTACTAACATCATAAATTGATTATCCTATGTTAATACCTGATTGTACACCTGCTTACTACATCTTATATGTAATATAGCAAATGAACATCAAGAACTGCTTTTCCAATACTCTATCTCTAAACTACTCTTTGTAAATCAAGTGTAACTTATGTATGTCTTCGACTTAGACTCTGTAAACTCAAGCACATCATCAAGAAACTATGTTGAACATGCCTATAACTATGCATCACCAGAAAATCAAACCATTATCTGTACCATCAAGATCTCTATCTTCTACTCAGCTAGTCTTTACAAAAATCGTGTTATGTTGACATCAATGAAAAACATAGTCATGAATGCAACATGTCAATACTCTCCAATGCTCATGATACTCCCCCAAAGTAGTATCATTAGCATTCATGCTAACAATCTCTCCTTTTGGCATTGATGGAAACATAGATGAAAAACATCTAAGTTCCAAGAATACCTATTAATACTCTATTATTGTTGTTGTTCTCATCTTTTCAAATCCTCTCCATCAAGCAAGTCTAAAATTCTCTAGATTTTAGGACTAGTATCAGTTGTTCACATGCAAAATAAATCTCAGCACTAAAGGTGCACAATAGGTGCATACCCCTTCTTCTTAGTTATCTCTCCTCCATTTCCTTAGGATTTCTTCTCATGTATACTCCACCCCATGCATTAACCTTAGGATATTTTTTTCATGCATACTCTCCCCCATTGACATCAATGTCAAAGTTTTCAATATTAATGTTACTACATACCAAATGTTAAATACCAATTGCTAATATGTTGCACCAAGTCTTCAACTAGCTCGAGTGTCCAAAGACACTATTTAATACCAAATACCAAGAGTCCTTAGCAACTCAAATCATCACAGATAGTCCCCCATATAGGAAGCATCAATATTTAGTCCAGGCTAACAATAGTGCTATGTACCACTAAACTGATGCACTTTTTGTTAACTAAAATGCCTACTAGCCAAAAAGTTGAATTTAAATGTGAAAGCCCACCCAACAGTCACTTCCACATTTGAATATTAAATTCCAATGGAAATATGAAGTAACCAAATTAAAAACCTTATTATATTTCCATATGAATCAAATTTTATTTCTGTAGGACCACAACTTCCCCTACCATTAGATCTTCCCAAATCTATGGTCATCGTTTTGTCACGTTATGAAGTTGCAAGGGTTTTATGCAAAGTGACAAAGTGACATTATGACATGTGGACCTTGTGACATCATTCCCCTTGGTAGGAAAAAAAAGTAAAGACTTGTCAGACCAGGTAGATTAGTGTCAAACAATTGGCAAAGGGCATCATTCTCATTGGTCAAGTTTTGACATGAATTAGTGCATTTTTTTAGGACTGTCAAATGAATTATAATCATGTCGTTGTTGCTTTACCACTAATGGAAGTTGCATGAATGATACCCATAGCAACATAGCAAGGTTTTGACACATGTCCAGGTTGGTGAAGGAGTCACACAATCTTATGATATAGGCTATGTTTGTGAGTTCCTAGGAAGGAAGGATTAAGCTGCCAATGTTACGATATTTGGCTATCATAACCTCATAACAATGGATGATTATGAAACGGTTAAGAAATGGATGTGATCTTATAATAATGATGTTGTAAGATCATAGGAAGTGTTAAAGGGTCCTCCAAACCTATGAGGAAGGATTTTTTCATGAAAATGAGGCAAATTGCAAGATTATAAGGGCAGATTGGTAGGTTTTCAATGCTACAAAATATGGTGTGTCAAAGGATCATAAAGGAGTTTCAAGAAGAGCTCAATGTTAATATAGGTTGATGATCATAATATCATAGAGATTATAAAGAATGCCTTTGACCAAGAGATACATTGACAATCATAAGATCATAGGGGCTAGGCTCTAGGCTAAAGATGATATGAGGGTTTTGACCTCGTCTGGCGATCATAGGATCATAGGACCTTGAGTTAACCATAAAGGTGTTTCACTTGACCAAGCCAAAAAATAAAGGGATCTTCGACCAATGACATTATAGGAAAGGTAAAGGATGAAGGTTGAATATTTATTACTTACTACTATATTTGATTTGGTAAGTATCGAGAATAATAAAGATGGTTCTTAGTTATTAAAACAATTATTTTGATTGTCTTCAACTACTTTTCTTTTCTCCAAGCCTAGTGAATGAACTTGCTATCTTCTTATTATTGTGGGTTATCCATCTACCCAATCTTCAATTATGGCCACTATTTCAGTTCCTTCTAGAGTTGAATATGCATATGGAAATCTGATTTTTGCATATGGTCATGCACCTGAGCAAATATCCTTTTGTATCAATATTGATTGTCTCTCTACAACTTGATAATAGTGGTTGATTTCTTGGCTTCCAATAGAAGTTTCTTGGTTATGCTAGAACTATAAAAGAAAGTTTTGTACCCTTTCAAGGGCTTGATTTTTCTCTAATTCTCTAGTATTGCTTCCCATGCATACTACTATAATTATGTGTGTCTCTGAGCCATTAACACACTGTGCAAGATATTTTCACCTCTGGTTAATGTTTTTGTCTATATTCTACAATTTGCATGATTGTATCTATTTTTGGCTTTTGAACAATATTGTGTGAAGTTTCTTCCTATAGAATTCTTGTATTGTCTAATCTACATCTCATTGTTAGATTAAGAAAGGTATAAATCTATATTCTTTGAGGTCATAACTAGTTAACTATGTATTAATGGGTAGAGGTAAGATCAAACACTCTATTTTGGTGCATCACCTCCTTAGAATAGATTAGGTAGTTTGCTTATATGCATTCCTTATCCCTTTTCCTCTCCAAGAGTAGTTAGGTGCATCCTAATAGAAAAGGAAGTTGGCCTTCTCTGAAGACTCAACCTCATAGTTCAAGTTCCACAGCTTGGAGGTTGTCTCCATATTTCACAAGGTTTTCCTTAGGTAAAAACTTTATACAAGGGTGCAAACTTTTGTGGAAACAAGTATCTTTAGGCAAAGGCTTCATAAAGATATCTACAATCTGATCTTTAATACTCACATACTCTAATCTAATCTCCTTTTTTTTTTCTTTCTCTCTCAACACATGATACTTAATAGATATATGCTTAGTCTTAGAATGCAATACAAGATTCTTAAAAATACTTATAGTACTTGTTTTATCATAGTATATGATAACAAATTTTTCAAACTCAAGTTTGATATCCTTTAGCATTTGCTTCATCCACATAACTTGATTATAGTTATTTATTGTTGTAATATACTTTACCCTAGATGTACTTTGAAAAATACAATCTTGATTCTTGCTTAACCAAGAAACCAATCTTCCTCCAAGAAAGAATGCTCCACCACTAGTGCTCTTTCTATCATCCATATTGCTTGTCCAATATGCATCAGTATATGCACATAGAGTGAAATCACTTGATCTATCATACCAAATTTCATAGTAAGATATCCCTTTCAAATATCTGAATATTCTTTTTACTGATGCATAATGATACTCCTTAGGATCAGCTTGGAATCTAGCTACAATCCCAACTACATTTTCTATATGTAGTATGGTGTGAGTCAAATACTACAAACCTCCAATCATGGATTTGTACTTCTTATGCTCTATTGTAGATGTCTCGTCTTCACTAGATAACTTGTGACTAGTTATCATACATGTACCAATAGGTTTACAACTTTCTAAACCAAACCTTTTCAAAAAATCATTCAAGTACTTAGCTTGTGAAATAAAAATACCATCATTGTTCTATATAATATGCAATCCTAGAAAAAACTTAATTTCTCCTATCATGTTCATTTCAAACTCAGTCTTCATCTCTTCAGAAAACTTATCACTTGATTCATCATTACCTCCAAAAATGATGTCATTAACAAATATTACAATAATCAAAAAATCATTCTCAACTTCTTTTAAATACAAGTTACTATCTGCCATACCTTTAGCAAATCCAAGATTTTCTAAATAATTATCCAACCGTGCATACCAGGTTCTCGGTTCTCACTTCAAAACATATAGAGCTTTCATTAATCTTCATACCATATCTTTGTCTTATGATAAAGGAAAACATTCATGCTACTCAATGTGTACATTTTTTTCAAGCTCTCCATTTAGAAAGGTTGATTTAACATTAATCTAATAAACCTTGAATTTCTTATTTGTTGCATAAGTAGGAACATCCTTACTACTTCCATTCTGGCTAGAGGTGTGTATGTCTCCTCATATTTTATGCCTTATTGCTATGAATATCCCTAGCATATGAGTCTAGCCTTGTTCTTCACAACTTTTCCTTGCTCTTCACAACTTCACCTTGCTCATTCATCTTGTTTCTTAATACCCATTTGGTTCCTATCATATTCTTGTCTTTAGGTCTAGGAACTAACTCCCATGTATCATTATTCATAATCTAATCTAATTCTTCCTTCATTTATTGAATCCAATGATCATCTTTGCATGCTTCTTCTATGCTCCAAGGCTCAACTCGAGATATCAAGCATATCTCCTTATTTACAATATTCCTTGTCATCACACTTTTGTCTTTGCTTCCAATTATTTTCTCAGGAGGATGATTCTTTGTCAAATTCCTATTAGAAGTATAAGTTGACATCTCAACTCTTATCTCTTCTCTAGGCTCAAATCTCTGCTCTTGAATTTAATTTCTATTCTTCAAATCATTGCTAGTCTCGATGATAACTTCCACATTTTCATCATTATCCTTTGGATCAACAATAGTTATCAAAGCTATCTCTTCTATTACTTCATCTTTCTTAACCAAATCAAGCTCATTATCTTTAACATCATGGTCATTCAAGAATATTTCCATACTTGCTTTAAATTTTTTATCGTGATCAGAAATCGAGTTCTTTCTAGATTTTCTTACTCTCTTAGGACATCTAGATGAAAATGACCAAACTCTTTACATAACCAAAAAATGAAAATTTCCATACCTTCTTGCTCTCTTTTCATAAGTAGATCAATACCTTCCTAATTTATTGTATTTTCTTCTTTGGATCTAAATATGTCTTTACTTATGCCTCTATTATTTTGTATGCAACAAAAGGACTTTGGATCTGGAAACTCAATGCTTGGTTCTTTACACATTTATGATGTTTCACCAAGAGGCTTCATCTTTTAGGTGTTAAAATTTCCTCTCTCTCAGTAAGGATTATCTTTACTAAAATGACTCACCACTAATCTCCCAAAGTTGTTAAGCATTTCCTTCAAGGATCTAATGCTCTGATACTAATTGTTAGAATATATAGTCCACTGATATAACTAAGAGAGGGGGTGAATCAGTTACCCAACTATTATCACAATTATCAACCTTAAAAAAAATTAACCATATGAGTAATATAAATTGAAACCATAACAAGATACTCATAAATAATAACATCAAATATGTTAACTAGGGAAACCCTTGATCGGAGGGAAAACCCCAATGGGGATGGTACCCACAAGATGATGTACTAATATAAATATTCCTTGTTAGAGGATGGACCTTGTTAGGATTCTATGAATACATTTAGTACATATGAGTCCCTGTTAGGATACTTTGAATCCCCATTAGGAGATTCCAACCCTGTTAGGAGTTGTGGAAGATAGTTGGACCCACTACACAAAAAACTTCAAGGGAAAGACCAATGAACCTACTATCCAAGTGATCTGTATATTATTCCTTGCAGAATAATAGAATTGTATTGTATTGTTCCATCATCTTTCTCTATCCTGTCAACTAGACTTCTGCTCCTTTTGATCTTATAATAGATCAAAAATCTCACATCCAATAATCCCTTGGATCACTTACATGTATTTCTTAAGCACTCTACTCTTTTTCACACTTTACGCTTCATATAATAATGGATACACTTTATAATCAAGGAAAATATCTTTCCTTTATACCATATCTTCATAATAATTCCTTGATTTGGCCTTGAGGCTTTTCCAATTAATTATAATAAGATAATTAATTAATTACAATTATAGTAGCATTGTTAGCTCATAGTCAATACAAAACTTTGCATGTGCAATACAAGAGCTTATGCACTTACTGACACCATCAACTAATGGTCCTCTATCACTGCCTAACTATGCATCTTCTTATTGCATCATAAGTGTAATGTAGTGAACAAACATCAGGAATTGCTTTCCCAGTACTCTATCTCTAAACTGCTCTCTGTAAATTAGGTACAACTTTTTTATATCTTTGACTTAGACTCTATACACTTGACCACATCATCAGGACATTATGTTGAACATTTCCATAACTGTGCATCACCAAACAATCAAACCATTATCCATACCATTAAGATCTCTATCTATTACTCAACCAATCTTTATAGAAACTATGCTATGTTGACACCAATGACAAACATAGTCATGAATGCAACATGTCAATACTCTCCAGTATTCAGGATGCTCCCCCAAATTAGTATCATTAGCATTCATGCTAACACTACCTAATGAAAGATATGTCCTATTAAAGACCAAAAGACTATTAGGTGTTTCCTTATTAGAGGGCTTGACACTTACAATAAAGTAAGTACTATGTTAGGAAATATACATAGGCCTATTAGGACCACTCTTTTAAGTGATTATCCATTTTCTCAGTTAAAAAATAATCTCAATTAAAAAATAATTAAATTAGTACCTAACCTTTAGTATGCTCTATGAGCTGGTCTTTGGTCTCCTCTTTCCTTTGCCTCTGATTTGATTCTCCTAATTTGATAAATCTATTTTTTCCTTCACTACTTTGATTTCTCTTTGAGTTGGATCTATCTTTTAACACCTTCATATATGTGTATTCCTTTGCATTTTAGCCAACAATGAATCTAGGGTTAGAAACCACCTTAAATAGACTTTATATAAATCTTCTTGACCTTGATCAATGGTTTAGACTTCATCATCTTTTGTCGTTTATGTCCCTTTTTTGATTTGTTAAACTATTTTCCTAGGGATCGTCACCTTCAACTAATGATGCATAAATAGAATATCATCTATCTCTACAGATATTAAATTTCATAGAAATGTCATCCAAAATGATTCACATATGAGTTTGTGTCATTACAAACTCACATATCAAAATTGTATTGCTTCGCACCTGAGTACTCTAATGCTCAGTCATGTATCTTGTTGCTCAACTTCTATAGGTCTATGTGCTCGGCACTTGATAACTTCTCAACATTCTCAGTCATCATTATATTACTCAACTCATATTATATTCCTTGGCTCACATATCTACTCCATCTCTACTGAATGCTCATAAATCATTGTTCTGCTCAATCTAAGTGTAACTTGATCGGCCTTTACTAGATAACTTGGTCATAGTGATGACCTTGTAAACTTATCTAGTAAATGACTTGTAAATGACTAAGTGTTTCATCATGAATTGACAACATAGTCTCAGGGATCAACAATATCCTCCTTTGACATTAGTGGCAAAAATATTTTGTCATAAAATTATTTCACAAAAATATTCTCCCTTGAGAGAAACAAATAATTTGTTGCCTTATCTTTGTCTTCATAACTCTTTAATTTGTGAATTTGACTTATGACTTTCCATTGCTTGTTACTTCTTTCCTTCTTACTACTCTTTTATAATATCCCCCTTATTTTTGTCACAGATGGCAGCTGGGGCTATTTGGGTGAGTTGGAACTTCTCAAAAAAATTATGATGACTTGCCACAATATGGGAATAGCCTTGGGTCCATTTGTCTTATACCTGGTCCAAAATTTGAAATTGTATCTCTAGCTCGGTAGCTAGATCAATAAATCCAACAATGTGTGTAAAATTTGTGTCTTTTTGCAAAATTTCCTTAGCTACAAAATAATCTTCTAAATTATCTCAATGTATGGAAATGATTGGAGTTGAACTAATGCCAACTTGGTCCTTATTTCAGCCTTAGTCTTCATACTTGAGTGTAACAATTGTAATGATTGTTGACTATCTTCTGTAAGGAAATCTATATGACACAATCTTAAATATAAAGAATTTATTATTTTCAAAATTTTTTCCAATTATGTGATGGTTGTAGAAAGCTTGACTTTTCTTTTTACAAGGTCATGCAAGACTTTTTGCAAAACTTTATGCTTCATTCTTCTTTCAGCCATTGTAGCAATTTTTCATTTGTCTCTTATTTTTTAACAATTTGTTCTCTTATTAGATTTGATAATCCTAACTCTTTGATACCCAATGTTTGGAGAAACAAAAGGATGTTTACCAACAAATAGGTCAATTTATGTATCCTGTCACTTCCCTTTGAATTTGATTAGGTATATCTCCCTATGATTCTTGCAATAATATGCACTGAATATGTCTTTATGTGATTAGAAATTCTTGATATTATAAGCTCTTAATCTGAGAATAGTAAAGGATAACCAAATTTTTTGTTGACACAAACAATTCAAGCAAAAAGTATATAAATAACCTACCACACTCAATGGAATAATTGCAATAGATTATCTTGATATCCTCCAACTTCTAATTCTATTTTAAATGCATTTGCCCATGCATATGAAGGATTTGGAAATAAAAGAATTATACATATGAAGGAAAGTGGAATTTATTTATCTATTAGCCTTGAATGAAATGTAATTAAACAAGTATCTAATAGATTCACATACATTATTCTTTAATTTCTAATGGGTTATCTAACATGTATGAACCTATCAAGAGAAGAAATAGAACCATATATGAAATAGTAAATAGAATTAATGTACTACAAATATCAAAATTAAGTGGAATCCATTTGATTATTTATAGGATCATACATAATTTTCTTTCATCTCTAAGTGTAAAGCTATCTAATGCATGGACCACAAAACATGAAAATAAAATATTGTAAGTGGAATTATAGAACCCTTTACTCTCAAGTTTGTTGACCTTTTTATGTTAAAGGAGACTACATTTATAGTCTGTTGTTATCATTTCTAAATTTTCCAAGAGCAATAGTCATATAATAGAAAATAAAATATAGAAATTTCCAATATGTATCATGATATGAACATGTGGTATCTCTTCTATTGATGAGTTCGAATCCATGATACTCCTAAAAAAACACCAAGGCTAAATTCATCTTCATACAGTCTCAGAAAATCCTATAGAAAATCATTTATTCTTCATTTTCTATCTTTTCATACCAAATCCATATATTTCATATTCTAATGCTCACTACATTTTTAAATTATGACCATCGATGTTAAATCAACAATCATGATTTAAACATTGAGACTTTCCTTTATGGTTTCTACCATCGATCCACCAAGTACACATGTTGTTCTCTCATTATATCACTATGACTAATTTCTATGCATCTCTCCATAGAGACATAGCAAGAAGCATTAATCTTTTAAGATATGACAGTGCTTGAAAAACTGACCCACCTCTGTCACTATCAAATAATATATCCAATCACAATATGTCAATCTAGAACCCATTTACCTTTCACGTCTCATAAACTAAATTTGGCCCCATAGTTCCATGTGTTGAATCATCATTTTTTTGCACTATCTAAACCTTGAACATCTTCAAAAAGTAAAAAAGCAACGGATGTTGATCATGAAAAATATGATGGTGGAATGCATTCTCTTTTTGTTTAATATTTTAATGGGACCCGATCTGGCAGGTAAGCATTTGACTTTTCAATTGGCCAATAGTATGCTTTCTTTCATTCAATTGAGTTTTCAACTTGGTGATGTGGACAATTGGATGTGTTTGATTCATCAAATTGATTCTAACTTTGTTCTTTTCCACCTTTGAACATGTTCTTCTACATTTCTACATTTTTGAGTGTCCAATTTGTGTTCAATCTTTGCCTTAGACATGATTAGGAACAAGGAATTATGAATCATTAGAAACATCTAGATCTTCTTCTCATCAAGAAAATGCATAAAAGGCCCTCCCAAAACCTAATCACCTAGCCAAGAAATAATATATTGCTCATATGATTTCCCACATTAGGTTAACTCAAAGGGAGATGAGAAAAAAGACCACATTAAGGTAAATCTAGACACAGACTCAAGACTTTAACTTTTGACTTGACTCAAAAACCCTAAAGAAAAGATATAGACTAAAGCTTGGGCAACATCTCTATGTCCTTTGACTAAATTTTATCAGCTACATGTACTAGTTAATCCAAAATTGTATGTTGATGATTGACATCTAAAATGCCAAAAGTATTTGTGAAAATGTCTTTGATAGTATGTAAGACATGTCTTCTCTTTTGTTCTTTCTTTAGATGTTCTTGTTTAGCCTTTCTACTCAAAAAGATTTTTAATTCATTCATTTTATCTAAGGTAAGATTATTCAAATCATATGTAGGTAAAGTAATTACCTCACTAAGGTCAATAGACTCATCAACATCCTCTTCTTCATGAGTCATAATATGATATCTTGAGGGTGTATTACTTGGTAGTGATAACTGTAATTGCTTCCCTTTATAACTTGATCTCTCCTTTGGTTGTTGTAGTGGTGTAGATATCACCTATTGTATAGGTTTCACTGGTGTAGGTTTTGCAATATTTTCACTTGACATTTGAATGAGAGCTTGAGTAGCCTCTTTCTCTTTCTGTGAAATTCATTCATCTACCAAATTTGTGCTTGAAAAATTCTCATAATTCTCTTCCTTCTTCAAAATTTGCATAGAATCCATTGGTGGCGAATATACAATCAAAGCCATTCCAATTTTTTCAGCACTTATAGCCTCTATAACTGGTGTAACTAGAATATCATCAATCTTCTTTACTTCAAGCTTTGGATATTCAATTACCTATAACAAAATTAGATTTGTACATAGTTTTCTTGAGTATTTAATCAATCCTTGAATTTCTTATTTAGTTTGTATATTTAGATTAGATTGAGGGAGGTCAATATCATCCTCAATTGTGATAGTATCCTTATATTCAATTCCATTAACAAGTTCTTGAATTTCTGCTACTAACTTACCTACTTCCTGCTTTTCTTCATCTGCATATTTTGTAGCATCTTGGATTTCCCTCACCTCTATAGTTGAAGTATTTATCCCAAGTTCTTCTTTCTAGGATTCAATACTTTCTTTTTCAACTTTAGACACTCTATTCTTAAGAACTTTGTATGCTATGTCCCTTGGCATAAGCTTCTTAATAGAATCTTTAAGGGCTATAGACATATGAGTCTTTCCCAAATCTAACATGACATGTGCCTATGTTGTTTCTCTTATCTGCTTCTCTGTGGTCAATGCACATTTCTATTTGGTACCACTATGTTGTATAATCCCACAAGGGTATTCTAGTCTCTACTTCCATAGGAGTACATGTAAACTTATCAACATATTAATTTCAACTTCTTCAAGTTTATCTTGATCTTCATTTCTTAAAGAATCAAACTGTAAATCTTTAAGAGCTAAGATATTTTCTAATTCTATCAATTTCTCACATACCTGATCCACAATCACAAGAGAGAGTGTCTTTCTCATTAGACTCTATTCTTTATTTTTCCTCCTCCTCTTATGTAACAATCAGTTTCTTTGGCTTTACTTGTACATCTTCCTACTTCCTTTTCTTTGATGGACTCCCTAATAGTAGCTTGGTAGTAGGCTGTGTTGACTTCCTTCTTGTAATTAATACCTTACCCTTTGGCCTTGATGGTGTTACAATCTCTTGCATATTCTTCTGAAGGTCTTCCTTTAACTTAGGTGCAATAATCACAAACTTTCTCTATTTAGGTACTTTTTGTTTTACAACTACAATTTATTTGCCTTTCCTTCCTTGGCTTTTGAGGGTTGTCCAGACCCTTATCCTTATTCAATTTGGATAGCCTTGGAAAATTTTCTTTTCCTTTTCTTGCCTTCCTTAGGTATGCCACCTTTAATAGTCATCTTGGCAATAATTGTTTCATATGTACTAAACTACTTGGAACTTGTATCAATGTCTTTTGCCAATAGTGTAGTGATAGCTATTAATATGTCATCAATATTAACCTCATAGGACATAGGTCTCAACCATTGTAGCCTAGGTATTATTGTTTACACATAAAAAAAATTTGTGTCTAGAATGAAATAAATTTCATCATAATATTTATCTACAACTAGTTTTAGAATTCTCATTGTGGTCTTCATTTTAGCTTTAAATTAATTGAAATAGTTGTCCATAACTACTTCAAATTTATCTCCCAGTCCTTGTATAATTGCATTCAACTAATCTATGACAATTCTATTTCTATCCCATTGAATCCTTCCAATAGTAGGGAAATATTTTTGAAAATATAAATATATACAAACTAATAAGGATCCAAACTTACAAGATATTTTTTTAGCTTTTCTAACTGCTTCTAGGTTCTCTCAAGTTATTGTAATTGTATGTTGGCAATATCATATTCATGATCTTTCTTCACAATTTTATATCCTAAATCAACTACAACACACAGCACACTATTAAATTTGCTATATTGATAAAACTTGTGTGCAATCACATGAACAAAAAATTTATTTAATGGATCCTTAATGTTGTCTATTGACATTCCACATCTATTCCATTTTTCCTTCATTAGGTTTTCAATTTATCTTCATAAGCCACTCCTTAAGCTCTTAGGTTGATCCAATGTAGGATACCTAGTTACTCTTTGAATAATTTTCCTATTGATCTTGATTGGTCCACCTTCCTATTAGAAATTTGTTTAGTGTTCCCCTTAGGATTTGTGACAAGGGCTTAACTACCTCTTGTGTACTATAAGTTGAGTGGCTATATCGAGCATTCATAGATTGGTCTTTTGGTACAATGGAAACCCCAATCTAACAAGTGGTATCAGAGCTTGGTCACAGATTTGAATCCTCAAACCCTCAAGTAATGTTGAGGGGCAGATTGTTAGAAATTTGTTCAGTGCTCCCCTCAAGATTTGTGACAAGGGCTTAACCACCTCATGTGTACTATAAGTTGAGTGGCTATATCAAGCATTGGTAGATCAATATTTTGGTATAATAGAAACCCCACTCTAACATTTCCAACCATACCTTCATGTCATGAACTCACATTGGAACAATTTGTATCCATTCATTCTTGAAAACTTTAGGAAATAGGGCACAAGTTAAACCTTTATCTGCAATGATTCTCAATTCATCTTTCAAAATTCCATCTACGCATAACTTAGCATAAGTTTTCCTTATTTCAAAATCTCCAATTTTTCATAGATAACATTTTCTAATGTCTTGCATAGTCAAGACTCTAGGTGGAATAGATGATAGCACTCCAACATTATCTACAAGGGTTTCAATATTAGTTGAGTTTCTTAAATTGGGTGGAGGCATGTGATCATTCCTTATCATTTGTGCATTGTTATACTTTTCCACTTCACTTCTGGATGCCATTGTGAACTAGGGTTTCCAATAAAATCTTTTTCAAAAAATACCTTACTTGGCAATAAGAGTAACACTTGCTTCTTTTCACAAATTTGATAATTCCCTGTCGTGATTCCTTGCTCTGGTTGCTAAGATCACCTTGAATATTCTCTTTAAACTCTTTGATCTCTAGTAAGAAGAATAATCATTTAAATTTGATATATAACTTTGATCTTTCAAATTTAGGTCTGTAACAAATGTCCCCATACTCAAATAGTATATGACAGTTGGGCTCAAATGTATCCAAGTCCAAATGTGTCTTTGGCTCTTTGTGACTTTGTCATATCTTCAAAGTTTTTTATTGCTTTTTTTGGCTTGTTCAACCTTTCCATGAGTTCCTTTTCATGTTTTAACTCATTCTTTAATTGCTCACTTTGTAACTTTAGGTTTGTAATCTCCAAATCTTTTATGATTGCTTTCTAATTTGCAATTAATTATTGGTTTATCATATCAAGTTGGGTATTTATAAGCTTTTGAACTTAAAATGATGTTTCTTTGATTCTATTAGCTATGTACCTTTCGTCTTCTTCATCCATGATCTTATCTTCTATTGCTTTCTTCTTTTGTTCAATAGCTTCTTGTAGTCTAACAAATTGAATTTCTTGTGTTGTCTTCAGATCTTTTGCTTCCTTCACTAGGGTATTGTTCTTCTCTAGTAATTTTTTCATTTCTTCATCTTTGTTAGAAATATTCTCATTATCTATGAAACCCTTTTTGTTAAGTTCTTTGTATTGAGTGCCATTAAGTTGTGTAGTGATCTCTTTTCTCCTTTTGAGTAATTTTCTTGATTCTTTTGCTATCTCTAATTGTTGCAACTCGATCTATATATCAATCATTTGATTTTCAATGATCTTTCCCATCTTGTATGCTTCCATATCCATGATCTTGGACTCTCAAGCTATTAGGTTTTTTGAAAAGAGATCTAGGCTTTGATACCAATTCATGGAATATATATGGGAAACAAGATACTAAGAGGGAGGTGAATCAGGATCTTAAACTTTTGACCTTAAAATCAATCTCATTAATTAATACCTAATTCATCATTAAAAATGTAATGTTGATACATAAAATAAATCCATCACATTTATAACAATTCAACACATAACACAATGATTTGGTTACTCAAAAATACTTCAAGATGAAGGTAAAATTGAGGTGGGGATGAAACCCACAAATCTTCATCATTGCAATAATAAATTTAACCTATTAAGTTTACAATGTTTGATCATAAGATATGATATACCTGGTGAAAGGTATGTCCTGTTAAAGACTAAAAGACTATTAGGTCTTTCCTTGTTTTAGGGCTTGAAACTTACAATAAAGTAAGGACTCTATTAGGAGATTTACATAGGCCTATTAGGACCACTTTGTTAAGATATTATCCTTGTTCTCAATTACAAAATAATTAAATTAGTACCTGACCCTCAATATGCTCTATAAGATAATCTTGGGTCTCCTCTTTCCTTTATCTCTAATTTGATTCTTGTAATTTGATAAATTTATTATGTCCTTCACTACTCTAATTTCTCTCTATGTTAGATATGTCTTTTAACACTTTCATATGTATGTATTCTTTGCATTTTATCCAACTCTAATTCTAGGTTTAGAATCCACCTTAAATAAACTTCATGTGAAGCTTCCTAATCTTGATCAATGGTTTAGACTTCATCATCTTTTTCCATTTATGTCCCTTTTTCTAATTGGTTAAATTATTTCCCTAGGGATCATCACCTTCTACTAATTATGCGTAAATAGAATCTAATCTGGTTCTACATATATTAAATCTCATAGAAATGTCAGCTAAGATGATTCACATATGAGTTCTTGCAATTACAAACTCACATATCAAAATTATATTGCTCGGTACCTAAGTACTTTAATGCTAAATCATATATGTTGTCGCTTGGTTTGTATAAGCCTATGTGATCATCACTTGATAACTTCTCAATATGCTTGGTCATTGTTATATTACTTAGCTCATATTATATTCCTTGGCGTTCATATCTTCTTGGTCTGTAATAAATGCTCATCAATCATTGTTCTTCTTGGTCTAAGTATAACTTGCTTGGTCTTTACTAGATAACTCGGTTGTAGTGATGACCTTGTAAACTTGCCTAGTAAATGACTTATAGATGACTAAATGTTTGCTCATGAATTAGAAACATAGGCTTAGAGATCAAAAAAAAAGAAGTGCAAAAATGCTCATATGCACTACATGAAGTCTCAAATATGCTATAGAAATTTGTAAATATGTTAAACCCGTGCAGACAAAAATTATCACACAAATAGTACAAAAAATTAGAGTTAGGTAAAAGCACTATAGAACTAATTAAATGCACTAAAAGACTAGACAAAAGTGTTATTTTATTGTTCAAAAGAACTATATGAACTTGTAGAGGTGCTGAAACAAAATACAAAAACACCAAAATGCTACACAGAAGCTTTGTTTTAGTGTTCAAATGTGATGCATGAACTTGAAAAAGTGTTGAAATAAAGTATGGAAGCGTCAAAATGCTACACAAAAGTATTGTTTCATCTATAATTATAGAAAAAATAGAAATGTTCAATACAAGAATGTAGAGCTAGAAACTGGTTCTAGCCCCACAATGAGTGCAAAAAATGTGTGCATAAGATGTGGATGCACATCTATAAACTATTATTCTCAAGAATATCCATGGAAGAGGGCATCTTAAGAGGTGGATTATAACTCTCTATTTATGATGTGTAAAGGTGCAAAATGGTAGTGGTGGCTCTCAAATGAACCAAACTATTCAACCCTTGCAAGGTGCACCATAGAATGAGAGATTCAAAGATGAGAGCAAGAGTGCTAGCATCCAATAATCACAATGCAAGTGCAATGCAATGCAATCTATACTAACATGAAATGCAAGATGAAAGCTAATCTCAAATATGAAGAGTTACAAGCCTTCCTACTTAAGTTATGTGAGCTAAACTATGAGCATAAAGAAAGACTAAGGTAAAATGTCATAATGCAAGTACAATGAGAGCTAAGCTAAAGTGAAAAAATGCAAGAATGCTCCAAGTCTTCAAAGCTCCAAAAGCACCTAGAAATCCTACAGCATAACATTAGCATCAGAGTCTAAGATTGAGAGAATGAGGAGAGAGCCATCCTTTTAGATATAAATGGACTATAGGGATTAAGAGGAAAAATAGACATAACCAAGAGAGGAGAAAGCATCTTGAGTGATCCTCGTGCACAAACATCTCTAGCAATCACAATCAACAATTGGCTTTTGAGAGGAAAAGAAATGTGTGGAGAAGAATTAAATTCATTTCAAAAATAAAAGATTTCTCTCACATAGAAAGTTGTGTATTCATGTGTAGACAATAATGTCTTTTCCTCTTATTTTTAAAAAAGGAATAATACTTTATGTGTTAACACTTACAATAAGTGGGAAGTGGGACTTTTTATTTAATTAAAAGGGAGAAGGTTCTTTTAATTAAATAAGAGACTTGGGATAAGGTGGTCAAACAATAGGTTATAATTGAATAAGTATTTTTTTATGATTTGATCAAGAATAGGTAATAGATCAATTATGCAAAATTGCTAGAAAGGGGGCTCATAGTCTAGATGACTATTTTTGGATGATTACAAAAGCAACCTTAAGAGTACAAAAAGGGAAACAACCATGCAAGGGATAAAAATTCACTATATTATGAACTAGTTGATAGCATTTGATATGTCAATACAACTCCAATTAAGTACATCAAATATTTGTTTTAATAAATTCCACTCATACCACCTCTCTCAATCACAAATATAACATGCTTGCATGCCTTCACATCTCATACAATCCTTACATCCTCTATTCCTTCCAAATATGAAATGGTGTCATCCTTTTATGCAATACATTATCAAAAACTTATCTAGTCAAGATTAAAATCTTAACCACACTATTATATTATAATAGTCAATGCTATCTAGCAATTGTCAATTAGGACATAGATAAGACCCAAAAAAAATATTCTCCAGCATGCCATGATTCATATATCATGCTTGCAATCCAATGCAAAATGCTTATTGAACAAGTTGGACCAGGGTACATCAAAATTCACCAATGATGGAGGAGTATCCTAGGTGTCAGAGAAATCTTGCATCACCTAAAATATTTCCTTTTTGTTTCTTGAATAAGGGTTGTCATAGAGTTTTTGTCTATGAAGTCTTTCTACTTAGTAAGCCAGTCATATGAGCTTGAAATGTACTAATTTCAGAGGTGGATGATCATCTTGGATATATTAGCCTACCAGTTGAGGCTTAATTATCTATCATGAGTATTTGTGGATTTATTGTAGATTTTTGGTGTGAAATTTTGGTATAAAAACTCTAGGTTCACCATTGAAGACCTTTAAGGAACTAGATGGACTATGAAATGTGATTGACTAGAGCTTGCATGAATCAAACCATGTAGATCAAAAGTTGAGGATTCCAAAAAGTCATTATAATAGCCAATCGGAGTAATGGTTCAAAATTTATAGCCTTCAAAGTTAGGCTGACCAAGATTTCCAAAATAAGAGTTAGTCAATCTCAAGGGTTAGGGTTTGATGTCTAAAAGCTTCTCAGGCAGTTTTAAAAAACATATTTAAGAAATTCTTGTATGTTGTCTACGATAGCTCTAGGTGATAGTTCATAGATTTGTGTTACAAATTATTGTAAGGAAGGAACACATGTGGGTTTGCATATTGTATTTAAAATTTCTATAATTCTGCATTTGTAGGGATAATAAGAAGCCCATTTTTTTTCTAAAAAATTATTGTTATTTCTTTATTTTTGTGTTATTTTTGTGGTATTAAGAGGAGCATCCTTCATTGAGTGGTATAAAAATATGAGTTCCTAAGTGTGTAAACAGATCATCAATTGTGAGGCAGTTAGACTAGGACCATGGTTTTAGCTGAGCATGTAAATAAATCATTAATTGTGAGGTAGTTTGCACTAGGGTTTTGGAAAAAGTGTGAAAATTCCTCCACAAAGAGAGCATGGTGAAAGAGTTACAGGTGTTAAACCCTAGGGTTTTAGAACCCTCTAGAAATATATGCAAGCATTGGAAGAACAAATGCATTGAGAAATAAATCTCGTTAAAAAAGATGAAAGTGGGGATAAAGGAGAAGAAGAAGAAAATGTTGGAATAGAGGCAGTTATGAACCCAGAAGAAGAAATACTTTTCAAGGTCGTCTTCAAGATTAGAAGAAGACTTAAGTTTGAGGTTTCCACATTTTTGAAAAATCATAACCCAAAGGAGTTGATTGATTGGATCAATGAATTGGAGGAATACTTTGAGTATGAAGATTTTGAGGATCTTGAGAGGGTCAATTTTGTGAAGGTGAAACTAACAAGACAAGCGAAGATCTAGTGGCACAAGATTGAATTAGATCAAAATAGAAGAGGGAACGATGAAATCACTAAATGGGATTGGATGATAGCTAAATTGAAGCAAAAATTCATTCCTATGGATTCTGAGCTCAATTTTCTAAACAAAATGCAAGGGTTGAAGTATGTAGGAGAATCTATTCAAGAGTATACCAAAGAGTTATACTAAGTTCTCATTAGAACTGGCCATGTGAAAGCTTATATAGAGAAAGTTGTCCATTATCTTAATGGGTTGAGTCCAAGAATTCATGAAGAGTTGAGACTAGTCTAAATGAATAGTATTAAAGATGCATACTAGTTTTCCCTAAGAATTGAGGAAAGTTGAAAAAGAAGATTGATAGCAATAATAATGGAAGAGGTCATGGTGGAAGATTTGGTGGACGGTCTTATCGAAGTCAAAATGATTATCAAAATAAAAAGGATGAGGCAAGTAGTACTATTCAAAAATGGAGAGGAAATAATTACAATCATTTCTATGATCAAAATAATAGAGATCTGCAAGGAAGAGGAAGAGGGAAAGGATCTAGAAGAGGAGGTTTCTATGGAAAATGATTTCACTATGAAGAAGAAAAGCATATATAATTTGAATGTTCTCAATTCCAAGGAAGGATAGATTAGAGAACTGAAGGCTAGGCCCATGTTGTGCATGTTGATGAAGATGCCAAATCATCCCATTCTAAAGATGTTGGAAGAAGAGAAACCTTAGTTAATCAAAGATTCTTGCTAAGTGGTCAGAATGAACCTGATCAAAGGAGGATTTTTTTTACATGAGGTAAAAATGTGAAGATATTTGTTGTGATGTGATCATTGATGGTAGAAGTATTGATAATGTGGTGTCAAAAAATATGGTCAAAAAGTTAAATCTCAAGAAGTAGAAACACTCACATCCATACCATATTGCCTAGGTGCAGGATGACCACAAGGTCATGGTCAATGAGCAATGCCTAGTGAAGTTCAAGATTGGAAACTACCAGGATGAGTTGCTTTGTTATATCATACCTATGGACATATTTCATATGTTATTAGGAAGGTCATGGTAGTTTGACAAGCATGTTGTACATGATGGATGAGCAAATACCTACACTCTGACAAAGGATGGAGTGAAGCATAAGTTGAATTTGTTGAAGGAAAAAGAAGAAAAGATATGTAGTGCTTCTAGAATATGTTTTGTTGATAGAAAGGATTTTCTCAAAGGTACAAAGCATGAACATATTTATTTTATTGTAATCCCAAAAGATGGTAAAGATGAAGTAGAGGAGGTACCTACAAAAGTTGTAGATTTTTTGGAAGAGTTTCTTGATATTGAGTTAGATAATGTACTTGTTAGATTACCCTCAGTGAAGAATATTAGTCACCAGATGGACTTGATTCTAGTAACCTATTTTCCAAATAAGTTCATGCATGGAATGACACGAGCAGAAAGTGAAGAGTTGAATAGATAAGCTCATGAGTTGTTGTAGAAGAAGTTGATTCGAGACAGTATGAGTCCATGTGTTGTACTAGTAGTATTAGCATAAAAGAAGAATGTAAAATGGAGGATGTGAAAAGATTCATGTGTTATCAACAAGATCACAATCAAGTAAAAATTTATATTGTCAATGATGGATGATATTATGGACTATTTGAGTAGAGTTGTGTACTTCACAAAGATAGATCTGAAGAGTGGGTTCCATCATATTCACATCAAAGAATGAGATGGGTGGAAGACTACTTTCAAAATAAGGCAAGGGTTGTAGTTGTGATTACTCACATCTTTTGGGCTAACCAATGTATCGAGAACTTTCATGAGGTTTATGAATGAGATACTGAAGGATTTTCTCGGTAAGTTTTTCATTGTTTACCAAGATGGTATTTTGATCTTTAGCAATAAATTTGAGAAGCTTTTGATGCATATTCATAAGGTGTTTGATAAGTTGAGGGAAGAAAATTTGTTGATAAATCTAAAGAAATGTATTTTTGTGAAGGAGTTGGTGTACTTAGGATTTGTAGTATCAGTAGAAGGTTTGAAAATGGACCTTGAGAAAGTCAAGGCTATCCCTAAATGGTTTACTCCAAGGAGTGAAACTAAGGTAGGATCTTTCCATGGACTAGATAGTTTTTAGAGGTCTATCAGAGGTTTTAGTTGTATTTGTGGACCTTTGACTGAAACAATGAGAGGGGATAGGAAAGAAGTTAACTGGGTTGTAGTAGTAGATAAGAGTTTTAATTTGTTGAAATTGAAAGTTATAGAGTAGCCTATTTTAGCACATCCATATTTTAACAAGGTTTTCAAGTAGATTGTGATGCTAGTGGTAATGAAATAGGAGTTATTTTGAGGCAAGAAGGTAGACATGTTGCTTATTTCATTGAGAAGTTGAATGATCCCAAGAAAAATATTTTATTTATGATCAAGAATTTTATGCTATAGTTCAAGCATTGAAGAAGTGGAGAAACTATCTTCTTCCTTAGGTGTTTCTTTTGTATACTGATCATCAAGCTTTGAAATATTTGAATAGTCAAGGAAAATTGAACCAGAGGCATTTGAAGTGGGTTGAATTTTTAGAGAGTTATACATTTTTTTTGACACACAGGAGGGGAAAGTCTAACAAAGTTGCAGATGCTCTTAGTAGAAGACAAGTTTTGCTGACAAAAATACAAATTAAGGTGGTTGGGTTCAAGGAACTCAAGAATTTGTATCCAAAGGATCCTAGTTTTGGTAAAGCTTGGAAGGTTTGTAGAGAAGTTGTTACACTTGATAGGACAAAGTGGTTGGATTTCATAATCTAAGAGGGTATGTTGTTCAAAGGAAATCAGTTGCACATTCCCAAAAGTTCTATGAGGGAGAATCTCATCAAAGAGAAGCATAGTGGAGGGTTGGTTGGACATTTTGAGAGAGATAAAACCATTGCTGTGATTACTAAGACTTATTATTGGCCATAATTGTATCAAGATGTGAAGAAGTTTGTGCAGAGTTGCAAAGTATGTCAGATGGAAAAAGGAATGAAGTAAAATAATGGGTTGTATCAGTCATTACATGTACCAAAGAAGTTGTCAGAGGATGTTGGTAAGGATTTCATTCTTAGTTTACCAAGGACATAATGAGGGTATGATTCTATATTTGTGGTGGTTGATAGGTTTTCAAAAATGGCACTTTTCATTCCTTGTAAGAAGACTAGTGATGTTGTTCATGTGGAAAAGTTTTTTTTCAGAGAAGTGGTGAGACTAAATGGTCTACCAAAGAGTGTGTAGTTTATGATCAAGATACCAAGTTGTTGGGTATTTCTAGAAAACATTGTGAAATAAATTGAAGATAGATTTGAAGTTTAGTTCATCACATCATCCACAGAATGATGGACAAACCAAAGTTATGAATTGGAGTTTGGAGAATTTGTTGAGATGCTTGGTTGGAGATAAGCCAAAGAGCTAGGATTTAATTTTACCACAAGTAGAATTTCTTTATAATAATAATATCAATAGGAGTACTAGTAAATCACCATTCTAGATTGTATATGGGAGCAATCCTAGAAATTCTTCTTAATTGAGGCAATTGGATAAAGGAGAAATAAGTAGTGTTGAAGTAGAAGATTTTGTTGAACATTTGAAGAGCATCCATGAGGAGGTGAAGAAGAACATTACAAAGATGAATATGTAGTAGAAGGCTAAGGAAGATGAGAAAAGGAGGTATAAGGAATTTTAAATTGGAGATGAAGTCATGGTTCATTTGAGAAAGGAGCATTTTCTAGTGGGTACATATAATAAGCTGAAAATGAAGAAGTTTGGACCATGCAAGATAGTGAAAAGGTATGATTCTAGAAATGCCTATGAAGTGGAGTGTTGGAATTACAAGGAGAAAGAGTAAACTTTAGGGGGGGTGAATCAGTAGTTTAAACTTGGACTGATAATACTTTCACCATTCATTCATCGTATGCATTCAATATGTAAACTAAAATAACATGTAAAGCATATGCATCTAAATCATGTAAACATGTAAGCAATCACACACATAACACTAGATATTATTACCTAGAAACCCTCCAAGTGAGAAGGTAAAACTTGGGTGGGGATGACACCCACAAATCTTCACTACTATAGTAATAAAGTGTATCCAATGAAGGTTACAGTGATTTGACCATGAATCATTGTCTACCCTATGAAAGGTCTGCCCTGTTAAAGGCTTACAAAGACTATTAGGCCTCACCTTGTTAGAGGATTTCAACACCCTATTAGAAGTGTACCTAGTTAGAGGACTTCAACTTACAATTAAGTAAGTACCATGTTAAAGGATTTCATACAGCTTGTTAGGACTACTCTATTAAGAGATTTAACTGAAATCGCCTGTTAAAATTTCTCAGTGTAGATCTTGTGATTGGCACTTGCTTGCCTAATGATAGATCACCTTTAGACAATGTCTAATTGATCCTTCATAATTAGATGTCTCAATGTTGTATCATTTTCTCTATCCTCTGTTCTTCTCTAACTAATTCTGTAATTCACTCTTACTTCTAAGTTACCTTGAATGCTTTACATGCAAACTATCTTGTTCGCTCCTCCAATTCAATCACTCACCCATTGTTGAGAGTTTAGGGTTTCATCCTTCTTAAGAAGCCTTAGGTGGCTTAGGGTTAGGTATGAATCTATAGCTGAGATTCATCCATATTTCCACTTAAACCTTCCCTTTATTTTGATTGGTTGCATGTAATTGCATAGGGAATCCAAATATATATTCATCCTTATCTCCAAAAGATCGTAATCTATCCTTAATTTGGCTCAAAAATGGTTTACATAGTTGTTTGTGCCATTACAAACAAATATGTCAAAATTGTGTCACTTGGCATATGAAGTCTCTGTTGGAATGTTCAAAATGGGAAGAGTACTTCTGAGATGGGGGGTGAATTAGAAGTACAATACTTTTAACCTTTTCTAATCCTTTAAATCAAATAACTGAAAATAAGATGCATGCATGTAAACATATTAAGTAAACATAAAGTAAACACATGCAATAACACACATAATACCAAATTTGGTAAACCAAAAACTCTCTAGGAATAAGAAGGTAAAACTGGGGTGGGGATGATACCCACAAAAATTACTACAACAATAATTGTTTGACCACTTCTAATGGTCTGCCCTGTGAAAGGCCTACCCTGTTAAAGGCTTTACACTATGTCAATAGTGACCTAGTTAGAGGATTTACAAACACTTTACATGAAGTGTCACCTTGTTAAAGGATTTATAATGGGCTATTAAACCCACCTAATTCAATAGGATTTTATATCACCTTCTCCAAAGGTTCTCCCACCTAGCTGTTAAGTTAACCTATCAATATAGGATTTCCAACATCTAATACAATAGCAAGAAAGTATTAGAAAGCTTTGACGTGATTGTTCACAATCTCCAATTTTTGATTTCAAGTACTTGATCTGCTCCTTTTGGTCTTGATCCTCTAAGATCTGATATCTAATCATGTCCCTTGTCCCTTGTACTATTTTAATCAATTGGTTATGTAACTATTGCTCTATTCCTCTAAGTCTTTCTCTCTTCACATTGAAATTTTGCTATAGTTTTCCCATTTACTAGTCTCTTCCTCTCATGCAATGGGGTTTTCATCCTCCTTTTAAAGATTGTGAAGACTTAGGGTTAGGTATGGATCTACGATCCATATTGAATCTTAAGTTCCCACTTATTCCTTGCACTTTTCTCATTGGTTGCATGCCTTCTCCATTTTTCTGATTGGTTGCATGTTGATCACATAGGAAATGTAAAAGAATCGTTCTTATCCTTTTCCTCCCTTCGAAATCCTTCTATGTTGGCTCCAAAAATGGTTTACATCTAATTTTGTGAGGGCACAAACTCATATGTTGATTCTGTGTTACTCGTCACATACTAGACTACTGGTGCTCGGCACATATTCGATCCTAGATTGCTGGGCACCTATTACATTCTATCTTGCTTAGCACATGTATAGTTCTAGCTTACTCAGCATATGAAGCATCCTAGTTTTCTCGGTATCAACTGTGACTTGACACCTATATATCACTTGGTACATATATAATGCTTGACACCTAAAGTCACTCGACACCTATTGGAATTTTAACTCGGCACCAACTATGGCTTGGTATACATAGTGTACTCAACTTTAATATAAAGAGTGATTAAGTGTGTTGACACTCAAATGTCAAAACTATTCTAAGACCAACAATCTCTGATGCTCAGCATGTGCTATTCTATATACTATGACTTGACACCTGCATTACTTGGCATCCATTGTTTACTTGGCTCTTGAATCACTTGGCATGGTCTATCTACTTGGCACCTGAGTGACTCAGCACTCATTACAACTCAGCATGGTCTAATGTTTATATGTTGTGCTTGACATGTATTACTAGTTTGGCATGAACTAAGTAAATAGCTTAAGTGTGTTGACGCTCACTTGTCAAAACCAATCTAAGATCAAAAATCTCCCCCTTTGAAATGAGTGTCAAAAACACCTGAATATATATAATCAACTTCAATCTTCTTGAGCATAACATATTCATGACTCAACTTATATACAAAACTTCAAAATTTCAAAACATTTGCAATAACCTATATACCTCAAAATTGATAACTCTCTCAAGTTAATATGTTTATTTTGTATCCAAAATTGATGCTCCACTCTGACTTCAATGTGTTATATCCAATACACTTTCATCTGATATGCTCTCACTTCACTGATATCTATATCTGTTTGTTGCTTTCTCTTCCAAAAATGTATATCACCTCAATGATATAACTCTACTATTATGCTCCCCCTTTTTTATTTCTCTCCCTTTTGTTCATACTCCCCCATATATGTTTCTTATATTATATCTCCCCCTTATATCATTAAAATATCCCCTTTCATTATATCTCCCCCTTTTTGAAACTTATGTCAAATGGGTTATACACCTATGGTATATTTGTCCAAAAATGATTTGTGGACATCCATTATTATCCTTAGAGCTACATCCTAGTTATCACATGCAACATCTACTAACATAATTTAGATTGCAAGCTTGATAGCAAGGTGCACTAGACCATGTAGAGTAGAAAGATTGGGGTCTTTCTTTAGTAAAGTCTCGGCATAGCCTAGCTCCTTGTGTATTATCTCCATATGAGGGGTAAGGGTAGCCTGAATACTTGTCAATTTGGCTCTAATATTAGCCTCATTTGTTTTTAAGATAGCTAACTAACTCTATGTATGAAGCAATGTTCTAAAATGCTTCTCACTCTGAGCCATATTTGATGGTAGTCTTGCACCTAATGTAGATATTTGACTTTCTAGACTTAGAATGTGACTTCTGGTCTCTTGGGTGAAGAGTGTAGGATTGCATAGTTTTTTGTATAGTGAGAATATATTCTCAAGTACCTTCTTCACATTCTCAACCTTTGTTGCCAATGCAATTTTTTGTAGTGCTATCTCACTAGATATTTTCTCATTTAACTTTCCTTGAAATTTATTGTTAGACCATTCTAAGAGTTTTGCATTTGTATCAAGGTCTTCATTTGTGACCTTTTCCACTATATCAGTTAGTTGTTCTATAAGTGGCTTGGTCTCTCTAGGAGTTGGTAGGCTAAATGCATCTAAAAATATTTTCTTCATATCTTGGAGTGCTTGCCTTTGTCTATGTTCTCTCCTAAACATTTCTTGATACTTTTTCCTCTCTAAGGCTTTTTGTAAAATGCCTATTTGCTCCAATGTCATAGTGTCATAGTCATATTTTGGAATCACAATTTCTTCATCAAGGCTTATGTCTCCATAATGGATTACTTTTTCTACCTTTGATGAGAGAGAGCTTGGCACTAAAATTTGTAATGGAATGGCTTTTGTGCCTAGCCTTTGAAGAGCTTGTGTAGAAGGAGTGCCAGATTTTGGTAAGGCTACCAATGCTTGGATGGATTCATGTTCCTTTGCCTTAGGTGTTAACTTATGCTCTTCAAGCTTTCCCTAGTCTATCACTATGAATGGAATAGCACCTTGTTCATGTGTTGTAGGTACAGATGAATCCATCTATCCTATTTTCTATTGTCTTGTAATATCTTTCTCTTGTACTTGCTTCTTTGTAATATTATCAACTTTAACACTTGTATCAACCTTAGCATATGTATCTACTATTTTTTGAATTGAAGGTTATACATTAGTAACTAAAGGGATGATAGAAGGTGGTTCTTGTGGATTCACCTTTTCCTTTGTGACCTCAGTTACTATCTTTTACAATTCTTCTACACTAACCAAAACTAGATTTTCATAGAGTTTAGCTTGGAGTGTAGATTGATCTAGAATCTTCTTCAAGTCTTCTGTAGTAAGTGGATTTATGTTCTAAGCTAAAGCATCAAAAACATCCTTAACAATTATAGTCTTAGTTTTTACACTTGTTTCATGAGGAGGACTGACACTCGACACTTGTGTATCCTACACACTCTGTTCACCTTGTTGCTATTCAGCTATTGCCTTGTCATCATTTTTGCTTTTCTATTTCTTCCCCAACTATATTATCTTCCTTATCATCTGACTTGTCATCATTTTTTTCATCATCCTTATCATCATCTTTATCATCAATTTTACCCTCTGAAGGGTCAGCTTCTCTTTGTTTCACAATGGTCAACCCATAGATAAGTTTCCATATTTGATTTGATTTCTTGACCACGTGTTCAATGTTATTTTGAAGAATGTTGAAGGCTCTATATTTATGTGTGAATCTAACTACATATCTCTTGATAACCTTAGCAATTTTTTCCTTTGTCATATTTGGCATTACTTGGGCTAGTGTTGTTTCCCTAATCTATTTTTCCAAATTTAGACAATAATGCCATTTTTGCTCAACAATATCATATAAACCTTTTGGTATTGAGTTAGAAAATTCTAGTGGAGTGTTCTTAAACTTTGACATCATGGCATATAATGCCTCTTCCACTTGGTTTTCCTCTTCTTTTCTAAGTTTATCAAAATCAATATGTTTCAAACCAAATAAATCTACATTTCTTTTGATATTTTCACATAAGTTTTCAAGACCAAATAGATGATTGTGACTTACCACTTTAAATTGGTTATTTTCATATGATTCTATCCTTTCTTCATCAAAATCTAGCTATGCCACATATTTTCTTCTCTATCTTTTATGCTCTTGGCCATGTTTCTCTATTTTCTTGGTCTGTTCTTTGGCCTTGTGGGTAGTTGCACGTGTGTTGGCTCTAGTGGTAGGAGCAATGGAATTAGTTGGGATAGGTTTAATAATCTTCTTTGCCCTTGCCACTGGATGTGCCTTAGCCTTCCTCTTCTTTGTCTTGGTAGGAGTAGGTGCTTCCTTGGCTTCTTCTCCTTTGGCACCTTCATTTTCCTCCTCTTCCTTGTCTTCTCCCATGCCTTGGGTCAATCCAAGAGGTTCTTGAGTTTGTGTTTCTTCTTCCTCTTCATCCTCTTCTTCTTCTTCTTCTTCCTCCTCGGCACCTTCTCCAAATTTGGCTTTTAGTTTCTTCACTATCTTATATTTCTTCTTAATGGCTAATGCAATTTTCAACTCCATGGTAATCTTTGATTTTACCATCTCATAATTTCCAAATATCTTTGCACTTTTATCTATTTCCTCTACTAGTAGTCCAGTGATGGTTGTTGAGGCTTCATCAAAATTAATTTCATACCCAAGTGGCCTTAGTCATCTTACCCTTGGTATGGTAGCTTGCACAACAGTGTAATAAGCATCAACAAGAAAACATATGTCATTATAGTGTTGTTCAACCAAAGAAACTAGCATCCTCATTCATTCATTTATTGATTTCTTGAAATCTTCAAAGTTACTTGTCATCAAGGTTTCAAAGTTTTCTCCCATCTACTCAATGAACTCATTGATCTGCAACACAATTGATCTATTTGTTTTCCACCCTATAGTACCAAAAGAGATAAATCTATTTTTTACATAAAAGAATATACAAACTAGCATTGAAACAAACTTACATTGTGCACTCTTGGTTTTCCTAGTAGCTCCAAGATTCTCCATTAGTTGTTGTAATTGTAGCTCTTCTAGATCATATGTATGATCTTTCTTTGCAATCTTGTAGCCAACATCCATAGCTATATAGGGTACACTATTCAATCTACTAGATTGATAGAATTTATGTGAGATTACCCTTACAAAAAAGTTCAACAATGGATCAGCAATGGTATCTATTTTCATGCCTCTCTTATTCTATTTTGCTCCAATGTTCTTCTCAATTAATTCCTTGGAATCACTTCTTAGTGCCTTTGGCTGATCTAGGGTTGGGTAAATAGTAATCTTATGAATTATGCTCTTGGTAATCTTGATAGGTCCTCCCTCTAGCCATAAAGAACCATCATGATTTCTACTTAGAACAATTCATATCCACTCAGTTTTAAACACATTAGGAAAATTTAGGGCTCATATTAAACCCTTTTTCTCAACAATTTTGTATTCCTCTTTCAAAACACCATTTTCACATAATCTATTATATGCATCTCTTATCTCCATGTCTCCTATACTTCCTATCTTGCAATTGTAGCACTTCCTCACATCTTGCACCATAATTACGTTTGGTGAGATTATTGATAATGTACCAAAAGGATCTTTTTTATAGTCAATATTAGGAATGGCTTTGAATATGGGTTGCTTAACTTCATTACTAATAAGCTAAACATTTAAAAATTCTTTTCCTTCAACATTTTTTGAACTAGATGCCATTTTGTCAAACTGGGGTTTATACAAAAGTAAACTGCATAGCTCAGCTTGTGATAAATACCTTGTGAAATCTGATAAACTAGTGTAAGATCATTGCTAAAATATTTGCAAATACTTTGAACAAGTTTCTAAATCACCTTGTACTCTACTTTCTTTTGCTCAAATTTGAAATGATGAATAATGAGCAAAAATTGATCATATACCCTTTGAAAACCTTGCATTTAATGTTGAATGCTTACATAGTTGTAAGCTCGGAATTAACCATTTTTGGGTTCACTTGGCATCCATTAGATGTTTCCACCACTCAGCAGCTACTATGAGTTTTGCATCCACTAGATAATCTAGCACCTTGGCATCAGCTAAAATTCTACTCGGCACATACAGGTAACACTTCATGCTTGGCAACAACATGAAAAACTTAAAGATTTAACTTAAATTTTCAACATCTTGCATCTTTATTCATGTTGATGTAGTCTTTTCCATACTATCTCCTTTGGAACTAATGTATGATATAACAATTGAATATTAGTCCCACGTACCTCTTGTTTGCCTAGTTTGATGAGGTGTGATCGCTTGACCCATTGGGTGAAGTGATCCCTTCTCCATTTGATGTGTTGCAATCATCCTTCTTTTTTCATGTCTTGTTCCTCTCATTTGTGATGTGTTCAACATCTAACTTGCCTTTTCCTTTATCAAATTCACAACTTGGTGCCTTTGACCTAGTTGGACAATGCTTACTAATGTGACTAGTCTTCAAATAGCTAAAATATGTGGTTTGACTCAATCACCTTTTGTAGTTACCACTGAAGTGTTTCCTAATACAATTCTCAGGAACATGTCTATATTTTTTACAATAATGATAGCTATATCTTGTATTATAATCCCAATTATAAAAGTTTCTATTATTTTTTTACCTTTGTCAATTTGTTTGATGACCACATGGACTTGGATCTACATTCAAAAGCTTTATGTCCATACTTATGATAGTTGTAGAAATAACCTTCAAATCTTTGTTTATGCATGGTTTTGGTTCAGCATTCATGTGCCTGATGACCTTTCTTGTTGCACTTATGACAATGAGTCATGTTTTTAGGCTTGACATTTTGATTTGTATTCTTGCTCCTGAACACATTAGTAGTATGTCCTTTCTTACCATAATTATGAAAATTAGGTTTGGAGTTATTACTTTTGTTGTTCCTTTCTTCAACAACTTTGGATGATTCTCCTTCTTCAGTGCTTATGTAACCCAATCCTGATGTATCATTGTTAGATTTAGGGGATCTCAATAATTGCTCAAAGTATTTGATGGCTTCATTTGGCTTGTTGAAACTTTCAATAAATTCCTTTTTCTCTTTTTAAGTCACTCTACAATTGTTCATTTTGCAACTTCAATGTAATTATCTCAAACTCCTTGACATTCACTTCATAGTTGGTATTCATCATTTGACTTAGAGTATCCAATTGCTTATTGGAAATCTTGGTTAGGTCTGTTGACTTCTTTTCCAGTCTATTTCCCAAAATTCTTTTGTCTTCTTCAACCATGGCTTTGTCTTCTATAGCCTTCTTCTTTTGTTTAGTCACCTCACATAGTAGTATAGCTTGTGATTCATGCTCTAGCTTGAGATTTTTAATTTCCTTAGCTTGGACTCTATTCTTTTCCATTAGATCTATAACTGCTACATCAAATTCATTGGAGTCACCATCTACAAGTAGCTTAGTAGTGTCTATCCTTTTGTATTTTGTTTCATTCTCTACAATAGCAATTTCTTTCCTTATCTTCAAGGATTTCTTGAGTTCCTTTGTTGCCTCATTTAGATGATGTAGTATGAAATTTATTTCAATTTCTTAGTTCTGAATAGTCTTTTTGAACTTGTAGACTTCTATTTCAAGATATTTCCTCAAAGTTGCAAATCTTCTCTTTCAGAGAACTTGGCTGTGATCCCAATTGTTGGAATTACAAGGAGATAGAGTAAACTTTTTTTTTTTTTTTTTTTGGAGGGGGGGGGCTTGGTAAACATTCACCATTCATTCATTATATGCATATTCAATATGTAAATTGAATAACATGTAAAGCATATGCATCTAAATCTTGTTTACATGTAAGTAATCGCACACATTGTTGGATATAATTGTTCAATTGTGTGTTGTCTTTGATGTTACACAAATTTCATATCAGTTATTAGATAGAGTCTACTAATCTCAGTTGGTCAATAAAGAAAATTATAGAGTCCACCAATCTCATTTGGTCAACAAAGAAAATTATAGAGTTTATCAAGTGTTCCTAGAAGTTACTCTGTGGAAACAGTGTCTACCAAGCTCACTTAGGCATTGAATGATTCTATGATAGAAGTTAGTGGTAACCAAGCTCACAATGTTATCAAAGGAAAGTCAGTGTTTACTGAGTTCACTCGATCTCCAAAGGATTTTACAGAGTTCACAATGTTCACCAAGCTTCAATTAGTTAACACTAGAAATCATTTTTAGAGCAGTGTATACCGAGCAGGGTCGACCAATGAAGGATTTCATTGTTTTGGAAAATAAAGTTTAATTATTTTATGTAATAATTGTAGCTAAATGAGGTAATGATTATTGGTAATTATAAATTGTAAATGAGCTAACTTGACAATTTGTAAGATATAAATGAAAGGTCAATTTGTGAATTCTAAAGTACAATGAGCAAGCATGCAAGTGTATTGATTGAAGAGGAAAGTGTGAGAAAAATTTCAAGGATGGTCATTTATCCTTGAGGAGCATCAAAGTTGTATTTGATTAGAAGAGGATCTAGTAAAGCAGAACAGATATTTGTATCAATAATTTAGTTGCATCTCATTCAAGTCAATTCATTGTTACTTTCTCACCATTGTAGCAGTGATTTCTAAATCTCTTAATAGAGTTGGTATAACATCCATTTTGTAAATCCTCTAACAAGGTGATAGTTATTTTGAATTGTTCTAAAGTCCTCTAGCAAGGCCACTCCTAGCAGGGTGATTAAATCTTCTAACAAGGTCACACCTAATAGTGTATTTTGTAACCTCTAATAGGGTTGGCTCCTAATAGGGCTCACTCCAGAAGAGTGAAAATCAATAGCTAGTTACTTGGTGGTTTTTCCCACATTGGGTTTCCATGTTAAATCTAGTGTCTCATGTGTTCATGTTAGTTCTTTTATGGTTGCATGTTAATCACTCTGAATGTTTAAGATCTGTGAAAGATAACATACACTGCATCTATTGAGTTATAACATTTTTGTGTGGTTACCGAGTAATAGTAGTAACTAGTTTTATAAGGCATCTAAGGGATATGTGAATTTTTTTTTTTGGTAACTGAGTCACCCACCCCCCCTCTCAATTACTCCATCTATATTTCCAACAATTGGTATCAGAGCATTTGGTGCTTGTAGGAAAGATTTCAAAGATCTAAGCTAAAGATTAGGATGTCTTACAAGAGGGAAATTCCAAGGCTTAACAGGGATAACTTTTCAGCATGGCAAGGTCTCATGAGACTCCATCTAGATTCCATTGGAGATACAAGATTGAAATATCTTGATGAAGAATATGTAACTCCTTCTGATACATTATCTGTTAATGACATTGCTGAGAAGAAGACTCCTAACACCATGATGATAGACATTGCATCAGCCCTAAGCTATGAAGAATTTGATGATATCAAGGACTACAAAACTACCTTTTCTATGTGGAACAAGCTAAAATATATCTATGGAGGTAATGACAATGTGAGAAGAGCCAAAGCAGAGAGTCTAAGAGGACAATTTGATCAGATGAAAATGAGGATGAAAGCATTGCCAAATATGTTGAAAGAGTCAAACAAAATGTCAGTGCAATCAAGGCTTCTGGAGGAGATATCAAAGAGGAAATAGTTGTAAGTAAAGTTCTTAGAACATTGCTTCCCATTTATGCAATTAGAGTTTCTGCAATTCAAGAAAGAAGATGTGAAGTAAATCATAAGATAAATTTAGAGGTCATGGTAAGAAGATTGACTTCATTTGAGCTAGATAACTAAGAAAACTATGTTCCAACTTCCAAGAACATTGAATTATTATTTGAAGCCAAGCTTTCACTCAAAGAAAAGGGAAAAAAGATAAAGGATTCTCAGTTAGAAAGTGAAGAAGAATCAGAAGAAAGTTCTGACAGTGATCTTGAGGTGGTTGAAGCTCTACTAGCAAGGAAATATTCTAAAGGGAAAGGAAAATACAAAGGTAAGGTTCCTCTAATCTATTTTTCATGTGAGGAAATTGGCCATAGTGTTGCTAGGTGCCCAAACAAGAAAAACAAGGATGAGAAGAAAGGTCACAAGTGTAATGGCAAGGAAGACTTCAAATCATTCAAGGAAAAAGGTAAAAAAACATGTTTCATGGCTAAGGATTCTAAGGATTCTGATAATAGTGAAGATGAAGTTGTTTACATTGCTATGAAAGATGAATCTGATAATGATGAGGAAGATAAGATGCTACTTAACTCTCATGTTAGAAAAAATGATACATGGATCATAGATAGTGATTGTTCTCATCATATGACTAGTGGCAAAACTAAGTTTGAACAATTTGAAGACTATGATGGTGGTAGTGTGAGGTTTGGTAATAATGAACCTTACTGCATAAAAGGAAGAGGTAGAATCTCACTAACCAAAGAGCTTGTTTGTGATAATGCCTATTGGGTTGAAGGACTAAAACACAATCTATCAAGTGTGGCATAGCTAATCAATATTGGATTCAAGGTGGAATCCATACATGGAAAAGAAAGATTGATGGATGACAAAGGAAAGCTGATCAAATCAGGCATATAGACAAAAGGTAATTTTTTTTATCTTGAACTTGGTGAATGTTCATGTTTTATTGCTCAAGTTGAAGAACGTTGGTTATGGCACAAAAGGTTATGTCATGTAAATTTTGATAACTAGTTAAAATAAGAAAATTCAAGAAAGTAAGAGGCATTCCTAGTATAAAGAAACCTAATGTTGGTCTATACAAGAATTGTTAGATTGGTAACATGGAAAGACTAGCTTTAAAAGTAAAAATTATCAATCTAAAGATATTTTGGAAATTGTGCATATTGATTTGTGTGGACCTATTGGAATTGAGAGCTATACTGGAGAAAAATTCTTCATTCTTTTTGTTGATGACTACTCTAGAATGATGACTTTCATGTATCTAAGAGAGAAATTAGAAGCATTTGAGAAGTACAAATGGTATTTGGCCAGAGTAGAAAAGGAAATAGGAAAAAGATTGAAATGCTTGAGATTAGAAAGAGGTGGTGAATTCATCTCCCATGAATTCAATAACTTTTGCATTAAAAAATGAATCAAAAGATAGGTATCAGCTCTTGGAACTCCCGAGTAGAATGGAATAACTGAAAGAAGGAATAGATCTATCATGGATTGTGCAAGAACTCTAATGATTGAAAAGAACATTGCAATCAAATAGTAGAAAGAAGCTATCAGCACTGCAGTTCATACCTTGAACCAAGTACAGTTGAAGAAGGACTCATTAAAAACCCCTTATGAGTTATGGTATGGCTATAAACCCAATGTAAGTTACCTCAAAGTATTTGGAAGAAAATTTTATATTTTGAAAAAATCTACAAAAGGAAAATTTGATGTGAACAGTGCTGAAGATATATTTTTGGGATATTCTTGCAAGAGTAAGGCATATAAATGTTTAAATTTATCTACTCACAAAATCATAGAAAGTGCACATGTGAAAGTTGATGACTTTGCAAAAAGGACTAAAGAAGAAAACAAAAAGGAACTAGAAGATTATAGGAGATTTATTTTCATTGAACCTGATATAGTGCCAGATACATCTGTCAATCAGGAAACTCCTACTCCCGAGTCTTCAGTCACCAAGTTGCAAGAAGTTTAAACCGAGTTGTAGGAACTCGAGTCACATTCAAATGCTACTAAGCCAATGCCTACCAAGTCTAAAGGACCCAAGCAGTAGTTAGATCAACCAGAGCTAGAAATTGAAATTCAAAATGAAGATAGTGGAACTCAATCAAAAGGCAAGGAACTTGTATTGGCCAAGTATGTAAGGAGACATCATGCACTAGATCAGATTATTGGAGATAAATTTGAACGTACTATGAAAAGAAGTAAGCTTAAAGGTAATTGTTTACTTGCTGATTTTGAACCTATAAATGTCAAAGATGCATTGGAAAATGGAAGTTGTATTGAGACTATGAATGAAGAGATAGAGAAAATAGAGAAGAAAAAAACATGGACTCTTGTACTTAGGCCTAAAGATAAAAGTGTGATTGGAACAAAGTGGGTATTTAGAAATAACTTGAATGAGGACGGTAAGGTATCAAGAAACAAAGCAAGATTGGTATGTAAAGGCTGCTCCCAAGAAGAAGGAATTGACTATGGAGAGACATTTCCTCTTGTTGCAAGACTGGAAGGTGTTAGGACCTTACTTGCATATGCTACATACAAAGGATTTAAAGTATATCAAATGGATGTCAAATCAGCATTTCTCAATGGTATTTTGGATGAAGAAGTCTATATTGAGCAACCTAAAGGTTTTGTTGATATAGACAAGAAGGACATGGTCTGCAAATTACACAAAGCATTATATGGTCTGAGACAAGCCCCAAGAGCATTGTATGAAAGATTGCATAACTATCTTATTCAGATTGGTTTTTAGAGAACTAATGATAACAGTAGCTTGTATATCAAGAAAGGACCAGATAACAAGATTGTTTTGGTAGAAATATTTTTGGATGATACTTTGTTTACAAGGAATGATGATCTATGCAAAGATTTTTTAGAGAAAATGAACAAGGAGTTTGAAATGTCTATGTTTGTTGAGATTAAATTCTTTGTTGGTATTCAAATTTAGCAGAGCAAGAATGGTATCTACATTACTCAGACTAAGTACATTAAGGATATACTAAAGAAGTTTGGTATGGAAGATTGTAAACCAATTGGAACACCCATATGTATTGGATTAAAGCTTACCAAAGATGATGAATCAAAAGAGGTAAATCAAATCTTATATAGATCAATGATTGGTAAGTTATAGTATGTGGTTCATACAAGACCTGATATTGCTCTTGCAGTTGGTATTGTAGCAAGATTTTTAGCAAAATCCAAAGAAAATCACATGATGGAAATCAAGAGGATCTTGAGATACTTGAAAGGAACTTAAGATTATGGTCTATGGTATAAAATTGGAGGAAATCTAGAGTTAAAAGTGTTCACTCATGTTGATTGGGTTGGTAATCTGGATAATAGAAAGAGTACAAGTGGTGAAGCATTCTTTCTTAGAAAGAGGTTGGTTTCTTAGACAAGTAAAAATCAAAATTGTACATCCCAATCTACAGTAGAAGCAAAGTATGTTGTAGCAGTAGTAAATTGTTCTAATATTGTTTGGTTTAAGCAATTATTGGAAGGTATGAAAGTGGAGATCAAAGAACTAATTGTTATGTTTTTTGATAATACAAGTGCAATTAACATATCCAAGAACCCAGTGATGCATTCCAAAACCAAGCATATTGCAATAAAGTATCACTTTGTCAGAGAATTGGTGTAGGGTAAGGAGATCAGATTGGAATATATCCATACAAAGGAATAGATTACTAACATATTCACCAAGCCATTACCTAAGGATGAATTCTTGTATCTAAGAGGTAAGCTAGGGGTTTTTCCTCTATTTGAAGCTCACTAAAATAAAGTTTTAGTGATGCATCAAAAGGAACCAAGTTGAAGATCTATCTGTTGATGTAGCATAGTCATGGAAACATTGCATATGAATTAGTACTCAAGGTACATTGTTACTCATTTGGTATGTGTTGTCTTTGGCATGTGTTGTCAAAGAGGGAGAGTGTACTATCATATCTTTCTAAAATTTGAATTTTTTTGTGGAGAGTTTGTTGTTTAAAAAGAAACTATGTAATTCCTTCACAAAGGGAGATTACTGCATTATAGGAGTTTTTGGTATAAAATCTAAGAGGGAGAAATGTGTTTTCAAATTTCATTATGCTATGACATGTTGTGTTGCCATCAATTCCAAAGAGGGAGATTGTTGGATACAATTGTTCAATTGTGTTTTTTTTTTATGTTACACAAATGTCATATCAATTATTAGATAGAGTCTACTAAGCTCAGTTGGTCAACAAAGAAAATTATAGTCTACCAAGCATTCGTGGAAGTTACTCTGTGGAAAGTGTCTACCAAGCTCACTTGGGCATTGAAGGATTCTGTGACAGAAGTTAGTGGTAGCCGAGCTCACAAGATTATGGAAGAAAAGTCAGTGTTTACCAAGTTTACTCAGTCTCCAAAGGATTTTGTAGAGTTCACAGTTGAGCTTCAGTTGGTTAACATTGGAAATCATTTTTGGAGCAGTGTTTACCAAGCAGGGTCAGCCAATGAAGGATTTCATTATTTTGGGAAATAAAGTTTAACTATTTTATGTAATGATTGTAGCCAACTAAGGTAATGATTATTGGTAATTGTAACTTGTAAATGAGCTAACTTGACAATTTGTAAAGTATAAATGAAAGGTCAATTTGTGAATTCTAAAGTACAAAAAGTGAGCATGCAAGTGTATTGATTTAAGAGGAAAGTGTGAGAAAACTTTCAAGGATGGCTAGTTATCCTTGAGGAGCAGAAATTTTATATTTGATCATAAGAGGATCTAGTAAAGTAGAATAGAGATTTGTATCAGCAATTCAGTTGCATCTCATTCAGGTCAATTCATTGTTACTTTCTCACCATTGTAGCAATGATTTCTAAATCTCTTAATAGAGTTGGTCTAATAGCCATTTTGCAAATCTCTAACAAGGTGACAGTTCTTTTGAATTATTCTAAAGTCCTCTAGCAAGGCCACTTATAGTAGGGTGATTAAATCCTCTAACAAAGTCACACCTAATAGTTTGTTTTGTAACCTTTAACAAGGTTGGCTCCTAATAGGGCTCACTTCAGAAGAGTGAAAATTAGTAGCTAGTTACTTAGTGGTTCTTCTCACATTGGGTTTTCATGTTAAGTTTTGTGTCTCATGTGTTCATGTTATTTATTTTATGGTTGCATGTTAATCACTTTGAATGTTTAAGATCTGTTAAAGATAACATACACTGCATCTACCAAGTTATAGCATTTTTGTGTGGTTATCAAGTAATAGCAGTAACTAGTTTTGTAAGGCATCTAAGGGATCTATGGATTTGTTTTTGTGGTAACTAATTCACCCCACTCTTAGTCACTCCATCTATATTTCCAACACACATAACACTAGATATGATTACCCAGAAACCCTCTAAGTGAGAAGGTAAAATTGGGGTGGGGATGACACCCACAAATCTTCACTACTATAGTAATAAAGTGTATCTAATGAAGGCTATAATGATTTGACCATGAATCATGGTCTACCTTGTGAAAAGTCTACCCTATTAAAGGCTTACAAAGACTATTAGGTCTCACCTTGTTAATGGATTTGAACACTCTATTAGAAGTGTGCGTGGTTAGAGGACTTCAACTTACAATTAAGTAAGCACCCTATTAAAGGATTTCATATAGCCTATTAGAACTACTATGTTAAAAGATTTAACTGAAATCACCTATTAAAATGTCTCAGCATAGATCCTATGAATGGCACTTGCTTGCCTAATGAAAGATCACCTCTACACAATGTCTAATTAATCCTTCATGATTAGATGTCTTAATTTTGTATCCTTTTCTCTATCCTCTATTTTTCTCTAACTAATTCTACAATCTTACTTCTAAGTTACCTTGAATGCTCTGCATGCAAACTATCTTGTTTGCTCCTCCAATTCGATCGCTCACCCATTGTTGAGAGTTTAGGGTTTCATCCTCCATAAGAAGACTTAGGTGTCTTAGGGTTAGGTATGAATCTACGGCTGAGATTCATCCATATTTCCACTTAAACCTTCCCTTTATTTTGATTAGCTACATGTAATTGCATAGGGAATCCAAATATAAATTTGTCCTTATTTCCAAAAGATTGTGATCTATCATTAAATTGGCTCAAAAATGGTGTACATAGTTTTTTTTTATTACAAACAAATATGTCAAAACTATGTCATTTGGCATATGAAGTCTTTGATGCTCAACATGCATTGTTCTATATATTGTGACTCGGTACCTGCATTACTCAACATCCACTATTTACTTGGCTCTTGAATCACTTGGCATGGTCTATCTACTTGGCACCTAAGTAGCTCAGCACATGAATGACTCAATACTCATTGCAACTCGGCATGGTCTAATATTTATATGTTGTGCTCAGCATGTATTACTAGTTCATCATGAACTAAGTAAATGGCTTAAGTGTGTTGAAACTCACTTGTCAAAACAAATCTGAGATCAACAGTGGAGTTTTCTGTTGAACTAAATATTTCACTGGTATTTAAAATTTTAGATATGACTGTTGGTGTAAATACATACTTTACTATTTACACTTACTTAAGTTTACTTAGGTTAATGTATTATTTAATTATATTGCATTATTTTATTATTTTTATTATGAGACACTTAGGAGTTTGTGCAACCTTGTGAGTTGTCATGTTGACAAAACAGGAATATGCACCTGTATTTGAGCACATGGTGTCTACAACATTGATTTGTGTGTCCCACCCTTGCAGACTTATCCTCACATCACCGCACTTACTTTCGTGCTTAATGGAGGATAATCCATATCTGGTGGACATGTGCTTGGTTGTATGACACATCATGATGCTAACTTCTATGCATTCTAAAAGCTCTCCTGAGGCCTTTATATTCAGGCACTCCTAGTGTACTCTGATGAGTATCAAGTTATTGAATACATTGTTATTCTGATCATACTCTCTCCATTTTTGGTCTACAGCTGTGCTTGTGTATGAGTTCTTGGTTCTTAAGTAAATTTTTCCCTTAGGAAAATTCTTACATGCTATCAGAGCTTGGAGACTTTCTCATCACAAGTCGTTTGAGACCTCTTGCTTGCTTCGTCACCTCTGCCCAAATCTGGAGTGCTACAGAAATTAGAAGCGTCCAGCACCAGATCTGACCTCTCCATTGCATGTAGAATGTTGAACCGATGAAAATTGGCTATAAGCACGCCTACCTTGGCTCAAAGTCGACTGTGAGGCAAAAAAATTTTACAAATCGAAACCCAGAGGCCCCGATTTGTGGTATGGGTATTATCATTTTCGCAGATTTATGAATTTATTTTTGGATCTACACTTATTTTCTCTGTAATTTCCATCATTTTTTCATCAGAATTTTGGAATTATTTCTAGTTATTTTCGAAATTATTAGTTTTCGGATTTAAACTAGGCAGAGAAAATTTTTCCCTGAACCGGGCAGTGACACCTCGGCTCAGTACATTATTTGGGCGAAAGTATTTTATTATTTTGTAGGTTATTTTATTACTCTATGAGCTATCCGTTTCCAGCAAATAGCGGTGACCATCAATCAAATTCCACCCACCAGCGGACAATACCCGATCTTGGTGATCGTTGGTCTTTCAAACACCTCTGGCCACAGACCGCATCCAAACCACCAACGATCGGCTCAGTGCTTTTCTTTAACCTGTGTGGCATGTTGGTTTTAAACAACACTATCTCCACTCTTTGCATCCATGTGGGATTAAAGTCTCAAAAAACCAACAACTAAAACCCACTCTGCAGCAGAGTATCGATGGGAATGGTAGAGATTTTTGGCAATCTCCGTAGTCTGCAGACTCTGCAGTGACAGTGCCATGTGGCATGTTCTAATTCACTCATCAAAGCCCCTACGCAATCCTATCATCCACTACGCCCAGTCATCCACTAAATTAGCTCATCCAGTCTACCTCTACACTTGTCCTAGTCACCAGTGACTGGTCTGCCCATTCAATAGCAACAGAGCTGATTCACCTGCCTACGTCATCTGACACATGGACATCTACCAATGCAACACCACATCAGCATCTATACAAACACATGGATTTTTTGGTATAGTACAGATCTATATAGTATGTACCACAACATCACCTGCCACATCAGCTAGGAGCAAATTTATTGCTGACATCAGTAGAACACTGTGTTAAATTTGATGCCTGTCTAGATGTCATTCCAAGGCATTTTACAACTACGTTGATGTCTATTTGACCATCAAATTTAACCTCACAGTTTCTCCTCCAGACCCCTCTCCAGATTGCTTTTCAGTTTCGCAGCCTGACTTTGCAAGCTCATAACTTGGACATCTGGACTTCAATTCAAGTGCAATTTTTTTTGAAATCAAGTAGAATTTCTTGAATTTTCTATTGGTGGTGTTGTTTTCTAGTTTTGGTGCATAGATTTTGTAGAAATTGCATTTTTTGGTGACTATACCTGCATAATCCTACCTTTTGCAACTTCAGAAGCTCCATACGGGCACATCTAGTCACTTTTTCAAGTTCTATTTTTTTTGAAAGTGTATTTTTTTTGGTCTACTTTCTAGATCTAAAGTTAGATTCTAGGGTTGTGTGGAAAAATTTCTCACTTTCAGAATTAGGTCTTCTTTGGCATTGTAAAGCTTTGATTCTTTTTCAGAATTGTTGTAAAACTAAGCTACAGTGCTTAAGTGACAGATTTTAGCCTCATAAGGTAGTTGTAAAAGCAAAATTAGAAAGTCCACTTTGTTCATTTTGACAAGTGGCCCATTGGAAACGCACTACTTATAAAGTGCCAAGCATCTCTTTTGGGGGGGGTCTTTTGATTGAGTGAAAAGGGGGGATGTGTACTATGTTTTTGTGTCTCTATTTTGTGCTCTTTCATTTCTGCATCATGGGTTTTAAATGTCCTCCTCTAACTTCACGCAACTATTCTACATGGAAAGATATTGCATGGAGTAGATTAATGGAAAAAGGATAGAGTTTATATGTTGATGGTACAATTACCAAACTTACTGATGCTAAAGAACTCATTGATTAGAAAAGACAAGACCAACAAGCTTTAGGTGTTATCAAAAGTTGTGTACATAGCGATCTTCTCTTCCACATTAAAAATTGTTCAGAATCTAAAGAAGCTTGGGATAAACTTGAACAGTTGTATGGTAAAGTGGATGAAGAAAAGGAATTTTAGATTGAGGATGATCTACTTCTCTTGGATCCTAAAAATTATGACACAATTTAGGATTATATCATCAAAGTCAATGAGTATAGGGCACTTCAAAAAGATTGTGGAAATCCCATTAAGGATGATAGGTTGATACATCACATCCTGAAGAAGCTACCTACTAAGTATGCCAACTTTGTTTCGAGTTTTAATACTCACAAGTTGACCATGGGATCTGATTACCTTAAGCCTTCCTTTGATGCATTTGCAGACATTTTGATTGTTGAACAATCTCACTTGGTGGATTTTGGTCTTCTCAAGTCATCTAAGACCAAAGCCTTAGTGGCTAGTGATGGTCAGAAATCTAGTCAAGGGGGAAAAAGCAACAACAACAAGAAGCAGTGGAAGTAGAAAACACAATCTGGGACACAACATGACTCCTCTCAACAAGGTGGTTCTTCTTCAAACAAGAAAGGAACTAATGACAAGAAGGACAAACTCTTTTGTGCATATTGCAAAAAACCAAATCATGATGAGCATCATTTCAAGACAAAAAGAATCGATGAGTTAGAAAATCTACTCAAGAAGAATAAGATTCAAGTGTCAGGTACTTCCAAGGATTCTACTCCTACCTCTTCAAAGGGTAAAGGTCAAGCACTTATGGCCAACACAAGTTCTTCTTCGGAATGGATACTTGACTCAAGTGCCTCCTACCACATGGGTTCTTCAAAGCAAGACTTTTCTTCATTGAAGCAGTCAAAGGTACCACACATCTTCGTGGGAGATGATGCAAAAATGGAAGTTGAAGCGAAAGAACATGTAGAAATGGAAGATGGGGAATTCAAAGATGTTCTTTATATTCCAAATCTAAGCTCTAATATCCTTTCAGTTTACCAAATCACTCACCTAGGAGATGGTCATAAGGTTGAGTTATGTCCCAATTCAGTGATGGTGTGAAGTCTCAAAGATGATTCATTGGTAGCAGTGGGGAAAGTCAATGATAGCAGGAGGCTTTATTCCTTCTCCCATTTTGTGCCTAAGAGTTCTTCTCAAGCCTTGTTAACTTTCTCTAATTCAAACAACAACCTATGGCATGAGCGGTTTGGTCACCTTGACTTTCGCTCTCTTCAGCAACTTTGCTCAAAACACATGGTCAAAGGTCTACCCAATATCAACTTTTCTAAGGGGGAGTGTTCATCTTGTTTAGTGGCTATGCATCTCAAGGAGAAGTATGATAAAGGGAAGTCTTCTCGAGCTCCAGTTGTTCTTCAGCTAGTTCACATGGTGTTAGTAGGACCCTTTGCAGTGACTTCAGTCAGCCAAGGCTACTACATACTCGCATTTGTTGATGACTTTTCTAGATTCACTTGGGTCTTCTTCCTTCATCATAAGAATGAAGTAGTTCATAAGCTTCAAGACTTCAAGAATCATGTTGAACACAAGTCAAGGAAAGCCATCAAAGTATTAAGGGTGGACAATGAGAACAGATATGTTGATAGAAGACTTAAGAACTTTTGTGAAATTGAGGGGATTGATCTTCAGAATTCACCAGCATTTAGTCTACACAAGAATGTTGTAGCTATGAGGATTAGGACTCTCAAGACCATGGCAAGTTGCATGATAAAGGCCAAGTCTCTCGATCCTACATTAGAAGTTGAAGCCATTAGCAGTGCTACTCACATACTTAATAGGTCTTCTCATCTAGCCTTAGATGGCAAAACTCCTTTTGAGGCATGGTGCAATAGAAAACCTATTGTGACACACTTCAGAGTCTTCGGTTGTCCTGCTTGGGCAAATAGATCTTCCAGGGGTCACAAGGCACAGACATCTTGACCTTGTACTTTCATTGGTTATGAAGATAGTGTGAAGGCATATAGACTTCTAGATCTTGAGACACATGAGATTTTTGTGGAGAAGTATGTTCACTTTGAGGAAAGTTCTCTGAGCTTATCCTCTACTCCTCTTAACACTTCATACATAGTGGAAACTGATAGTGACATCAGCGATAGAGCTTCAATAGGTTCAGACACGTGGGGTTCTATCGACAATTGCAGTGAGAGGTCACATCAATCCAGTCCATGTGCTTATATTGCCACAGTGCAAGGTCCATCTCAACATGGTACATCTTGTCTTCTAGCTCCAGCTTCACTTGATTTGGGAGATAGACTTGAGGACTTACATCTTCTCATTGATGATGATTTTTCTACAGTTGTTGCGAGGGCTCACTCTGACCCTCATGTCCATTCTCTACATGATCAATTTGCACAGGTTGGCATGATTGTGGATCCTTATGAAAAGAAATTATTGGAGGCCTCTTTGTCAATAGAGGAGACAAATGGTTCAGTGGAATAGGTTCAGCAGACATCCTTGACAGATCTGCATTCATTCTTTTCAGCACAGTTGGAAGGGGTGACCTTCAGCATCAGTACAGGGATACTTGAGCAAGTTTTCAGGCCAGCACACATCTTGGTCATTGTTTCTTCCTAAGGGGAGGAACATTATTCTGCATTCATGGACCAGCTTCTTCATCAGAGCATCTTTCACTTGTTGGCATTCTTCTTTTGTGGGGGGGAGCCTATTCTGTCTCTCTTCTTTCTTTCATTCTCTTATGTATATACTAGATGTATGTCGTAATGGGGGGGTCTTTATTACTCCATCCATCCATGCATCCTTACTTATCTCTCTTTTTGCGGGAGGATTTTTCCCATGAGGTTTTCCCTCTTTCCATGCTTTATGGGAGATTGCATTTTCATTATGTACTTGGTTACCTAACATGGCCTAGTAGCTGGGACCCATTATGCATTTTCATCCTAGTTCATAAGCTTAAGGCCATTCCCCTAAGTTGCACTTAAGGGGGGTGTTGGTGTAAATACGTACTTTACTATTTACACTTACTTAAGTTTACTTAGGTTAATGCATTATTTAATTATATTGCATTATTTTATTATTTTTATTATGAGCCACTTAGGAGTTTGTGCAACCTTATGAGTTGTCATGTTGACAACACAAGAGTATGCACTTGTATTTGAGCACATGGTGTCTACAACACTGATTTGTGTGTCCCACCCTTGTAGACTTATCCTCACATCACCGCACTTACTTTCATTCTTAATGGAGGATAATCCATATCTAGTGGACATGTGCTTGGTTGTATGACACATCATGATGCTAACTTCTATGCATTCTAAAAGCTCTCCTGAGGCCTTTATATTCAGGAACTCCTAGTGTACTCTGATGAGTATCAAGTTATTGAATACATTGTTATTCTGATCATACTCTCTCCATTTTTGGTCTACAGTTGTGCTTGTGTATGAGTTCTTGGTTCTTGGGTGAATTTTTCCCTTAGGTAAATTCTTACAATGACAAAGGTGATGGAGATAGCATTACAGAAGCACAGTGGAGTATTCAAACAACTACTTTGTCTACAAACTAGATTGAGGAAATATTAGACCTTTATGTTGGATAATTTACAAGGAATAGAACATATAAAGAGTACCTAGTCAAATAGAAAGGGAGACTAGTAGAAGATTCATCATGGCTAGCAAGGGAGGACGTTAATTGTCTTGGTTTTCCTCTAAGCACCTAAGATGTAATGGGGTCACTTCTCAAATTACCTTAGGTGTCTGATGCAAGAGCATCTTGGGTGTTAGAGAAATCTTGCATCACCCAAAAATATTTCCCTTTTGCTTCTTGAATAAGAGTTGTCTTAGCGTAGAGCAATTGTCTATGAAGGCTTTATACTTAGTAAGTTAGTCATACAAGCTTGGAATGTCCTAATTTTAGAGGTGGTTGTTCATCTTGGATATATCATCCTACCAGTTGAGGATCAATGTCATATCATGAGTATTCTTGGATTTATTATAGATTTTGGTGCACAGTTTTTGTATAAAAACTTCATTCTCATTGTTGAATACATTAGAGGCCCTAGATGGGCTCCAAAATGGAATCAACTAGACCTTTCCCACATCAATCCATGTAGATCAGAAGCTGGGGATTTCAAAAACTTATTATAATAGCCAATTAGAGAAACAGTTCAAAATATATGGCCTTTTGAATTTTGGCTGGCCAAAATTTCCAAAATACGTGTCAAAGGTGTATTGGGATGACTCTATATGTAATTTTAGATTTAGTCGATCTCCAAGGTTAGAGTTTGATATCTAGAAACTTCTCAGGTGGTATTAAAATGTCTATTTATGGGTAAGTGCACCAAGTTGTGGTGCCAAAATGGGGTATAAGTGGCCACTTTTTTTTTGAAATCAATAATTTCTAAACTTCGATAAGAATTTGAAGATAGTTACACTAAAAAGTTTAAGATATGATAAAAACAAAAGTAGTAGTTCTTTGAATCTAGTTTCTAAACTACTTATTTCAAAATGGTTTAGTTTTTGGTCCTCAAAAAAGGGGGCCACAGAAAGTGGCACTATTTTTTTTAGGAAAAAAATAACATAGTGTAAAGTGTGGCCTCCCTAAAATTTTAACTTTTTTTTTTTTAATTCTTTAATTCGCTCTAGTCAAAAGTTACCTAACACACTATAGTTTATCCCAAATTTTTTGGGTAATTTTATAATTTGTAATTTTTTAATGAATATTTTAATCAGGCACATCCCAGAAACATGAAATATCTGTGTGCTCCCCCTAGAAATGATTGAAAGCTAATCTAAAATCAAAACTTCTTTTTTTCAAAGTGTGTAGAATGGAATCTAGTATCTGAAAAACTAAGTTGTGAAATTCAATGAACAAGCTAAAATCTACACCTCAATTAGTACATGTTGGTTTTTATCAGAAAATGGACATATATTCAAAAGAAAATATAGTTGAAAGGCTTGAAATAGTTCAAATTTGAAATAAATTAAATGGCTATATAGGTAACACAGAGATCTACAATGTCATGTAACCTAATTTTATTGATGCTCAACCACAAGGAAACTTGAAGGAGAGCACACAAGAAAAAATAAATCTTTTGTGTGTGTATGTTGCAAAACATGCCTCGGACTAGTTTAGAGACTCCAAATCTTTGGGTTGGATCCCCAAGGAAAAAAAAATCCTTAGGCTCAGTAGAATCCAAAGCTTTAAATAGCACATGTGTGCTATTTAAAGCATTTTTAAATTCAAGCTTACATAATGTGTGTGTGCTATAGTGTGCACTCTATAAGCCTAAATTTCAATAGAGAGGGAAGGAGAGAGGGAGAGAGGGTAGAGAATGAGAGATAGTAGAGGATGGGGAGAGAGTAGGAGATGGGAGAGGGAGGGATAGAGAGAGAGAGAGAGAGAGAGAGAGTAAGGAATGGGATAAGGTGGGATAGGGAGAGAGAGAGAGAGAGAGAGAGAGAGAGAGAGTAGGGTATGGGAGGGGGAAAGAGTGAGAGAGGGAGAGTAGGGGATGGGAGAGGGAGAGAGTGAGAGAGGGGGGGAGTAGGGAATGGGAGAGGGAGGGGAAGGGAGAGAAGAGGATGGGAGGGGGAGAGAGAGAGAGAGAGAGAGAGAGAGAGAGAAGGGGATGGGAGATGGTGGGATAGAGAGAGTAGGGGATAGGGATGTGTTGCATAAAAATGTAACTAAGGAAATAACACTAAGAAACTAATGCACATTCTTACATTATCATGCAAAATCTCAAAATATGATAGAAGACATGTAAATAAACAACAAAATAGCACTATGCAAACCTCATGAAACCATCAAGTGTAGATTATTTCATTGCTCATGGGATTTGGTTGCTCACAAATCTAGCAGCATAATAATGAGGTAGAAGGTGGTTGTAAAAATGAGGAGAGGGCTCTCCTTTTATAATAAAATGGATGCAATGGATGGATAGGATCTCTCAGGATCAATGAGGTGTCCATGAGGTGGAGGCTAAGTAGACTCCATGTGGATTAGGGTTTTGACCATTCAAAGGGGGAAAGATGCTCACACATGTGTCAGCAACTTTTGATGTGACATGTCAATGACAGGGGTAAGAGGTGTGTAAGATCATGTTTCCTCACACATGTGTGAGACACCTTTGAAAGTGATGGGTCAATGACATGTGTAAGAGGGTTGGAGGCTCAAGGTTTCTCACACATGTGTGAGACACATTTGGTTCACATGTGAAGGGGGACAAGGTTGTAAGTGTGTAAGAGTCACATGTCACATGTGACTAGGGTTTGCTAATCCTTTGATTAGGATTGTGCAAATGATTAGTGATGTGATGAGATGAGGAACTAAGATTAATTAGTGGATAAGTAGGTTGACCTAGGTTAGAAGGATGGGTTAGGTTAGGGAAGTGAGGTTAGGTGAGGGTTAAAGGTAGGAGCCATGTGCTCAAATAGAATTAAATTTAATATTTAATTCCAAGAGGGATTAGGCAAGGATTAATTAAGTAAACAAAGCACTTAATTAAAGGAAATGGGTTAGGATTTAAATAAACCTTAGTTTGTTTAAATCAAGAAAATGTGAACATAATTAAATAAATGTAAGATTTATTTAATTAAAGGTAAGGGAATTAAATAAATAATAAATATTTATTTAATTGGTCAAGATACGTGATTTGGACAATTTTAGGTGTCTACATTTTGCCCCTCTTTGATATAGCATTAGTAATGTTATATCAAAGAAGAATAAAATATAGTGGCTAGAAGGATAAGACTAGTAGCATGATGCCCCAGTCATGGAAGGATGAGGAAGGATGACGAGGGTGGAAAGGTATGCCCCCTCGAGAGGACATGCGAGTTAGGAGAACATGGATGTTCTCTCGAAATGGAAGGGAGTTATGCTGAAATGGTGTGAACAACCTAAGTTTGATATTGTATTTAACACTATGCACCAAGGTATGAGGAACCAAGATGACAATGTGTCAAGTACGTGAAAAAGGGGTCAAATACAACCATATGCCTTATGAAACCATGATATAGAAGACCATGATTCCTGGGACAATAGGATGCAAAAACCATGATAAATGAAAAAAGTACTAATGTAGACAAGTAACAAGAAATCATGCATGAAAAACCAAAAGTAAAGCAAAAAATTTTCCCCTAGTCAAGCTGAAAATCCATTAATGGATTGATTGATAATGATTGATTAAGGATGGAAAAGCTAACAATACGCGTAATGCACATCCAAGGATTGGGAAAGATTCATCCCATGATAATGATGTTTGAATATGATTAATGGATTATCAGCTGATTAGGTCAAATGGATGAATTGATTAAGGATTGATGTACAAGATTGCAAGATTAGATTGATTGGATTAGTATTGATTGCATAGTGAGACTTTTTTTTTTTTTTTTTGCTTTTATGGCAGATAGAAGAATGAGCGTGGATTAGATTGGAAGAATAGATATTGATAGGATGAAAAATGATGAGAGTAGAATCGATATGATGTGAAAGAATTAGAAGAATGGAAAATTGATTGAATTAGAGGATGAATAAATTTTATTGAAGTGGAAGAATTAGATTGAATGTGATATGAACGAATGCATATAATGGATAAAAATGGATTGATTAGACGAATGTGTGAGAGAATGGATAAAATGAATGTATTGAATGAATGTGAGATAGAATGAATAGAATGGAACCAATGACAAGGGAGAGTCAAGGTATGGTAAATGGAGGAAAAGCAACATGATGTTGGTGGATGCAAGGAATAGTGAAAGGATATAAGGGGCCAAATAATATGGTGGCAAAAAAATGCGGGGCCAAGGATCATGTTTCGAAGGAGTCCAAATGCCCCATACAAAGGATACAAAAATGGAAGAAAATGTGGTGGGAAAGGATGCATGAAAATGGGAAGATGGAACAAAGGCTACGGATGGAGGAAGAGAAGGCATGTGCTCTTCCAAATCATGTATGAACATTTTGTTATTGTGCCTCTAGTATTGATCATGAGCATGGGTATGAAAGTGGAATGGATAAGGGATATGGGAGGGAGGGTATGAAAAAAGAGATAATGATAGAAGAGTATGGATGAAATGTGGGATATGAAATGGAGGAACGATAGGAATAACCAAGATCAAGGACATAAAAAGGATGGAAGCATACAAGAGTATGGATGGAAAATGGACGAATGAACATGACAAGGACAATGGGATGCAAGCTATGGAAAGAATGTCAAGATCAAAGATGTGAAAGTGGATGGAAATATGTAGGATAATGTATGGATAATGTGCAAGGGATATGTCAAGTGCATGTGGATGGATGAAAGGAAAGTGAAAGTCAAAATCAAAGATGGAAAAGGATAAGGAATGGTAAATGGAAGTATGGAAGATATGTATGTAAGTGTAGTATGGATGGAGCTTGCCCCCAGTGTAGAGTGCAAGTGGAAGAGGAAAAGTGAATGGAGGGATAAGTGGAAGTGGAAGACAATGGATACATGATAGGAAAATGAAGGGAGGACTCAAGCATCTAGATATATGGATGTATCCCTTGATATGTATTTCTCTTCTTTTTCTTTTTTATTTTCAAGGAATTTTGATTATTTTCTCCTAGATGTTGGTAGGATAGTGAATGGAGGAAAATTAATTATGAAAAAGGTTGGATTAAGGGGGTGCAGTGGGTGGGAGGAAGACATGGTTGATGGATGCTAGGTTGGAAGACTTGTGAAGGAAGTGGAAAGATCGTCATTGGTACACACTTTGAAGGGTGAGGGAAACGAGAAAAATTTAGAGGATATGTAGGAGAAAGTTTGAATTTTGGGATATAGGGACCCAAAATGGATGAAGGAGACAATGCATTTGGAATGGTGGATTTGGGTATATAAGGACCCAAAATGGATTTAGAAAATGGAAGCGTGGATGATTCATGAATGAGGGAAGCCTTTGGATTAGCAGAATTGGATGCCATTTGGAATCTTTCTTTGAGATTCGTTGCTACATTAAGTAGCTTTGGTATCCACAAAATTTTTGTATTTTTGATTTTGAGTCTTTGTGGCTTTCTAATTTTTCTTTGGATCAGATTTTTCGTTTCTTGAACATGTCTTTTAGAGGGGACATGTTGAGACTTGGGCTTTTGTGGATTTTTGCCATTATTTTCTTTTTCTTTAGCATCCAATTTGCTTCCATTGGCTATGGTAGGAGTGCATGAAGGAGAGCGTATGGATGGTGAACATTGGAAGGAATTCAAGGAAGTGTGCCTTTGTTGATCTTTAGGAGCATGAGCGGATGAAGGGGAAAACATGGATATGGTGGATGGGTGTATGTAAGGACCTAAAATGGAAGGAAGGGATGAAGGATTTGGTGATAGAACATAAGTACCTAAAAGGGATGGAAGATAAGGACCTAGAATGGACTTGGAAGATGAATGATGGGAAGCTTTAGGTTTGGATGGAGGAATTGTGGGGTTGGAAGGAGTGGAAGGTATACCAACATCTTGAGACATTATTTCTGCAATGGGATACTTATCATTTTCAAGACAAGATGTGAGTCCAGGTGTATGGGGTTCATGAGTGGATTGGATAGGTATGATAGGATCATGTGGAGGATTATGAGGGATAATAGGATCTTGGGATGGAGTGGGATCATGAAAGGGAAATGAAGGGGTACTTTGATCTTGAATTAGAAGCGGATCATGAAGCGGAATGAGTGGATCATGAGATGGAATAGGATCACATAATTGAGGGGAGCGAATGAAACCATGAGATGGATTTATTTGATCTTGACATGGAGGAATATGAGTGGATGGAGTGGAAGGAGAATCTTCATGAAGCGGAGGAGCTATGGAGGCTAACTCTTGAGATGGAGTGGAATCGGTAATGTGCGTGGTACATGGAATGTCTTGATCTTGGTTAGGAATGGAATCATGAGATGGACTAGGGGGGATAAATAGATCTTGAGGTATAGGGGAACAAGGGGATGGAGAAATGCTCAAATCTAGAGAAGAGAAATCTATAGTGACATGCTTTGGAGGAAGGTCATGAGATGGAACTAGGGGTATCACTGTGGGTGGTTGGCTCTCTTCATTTTGTATTTTACACTTAGCCAAGAATGATGAGAAATACCCCTTACGAGGTGGGGATGATGTGGATTTTGGAGGATGAGGATCATGTGAAGGTTGAACTATGGGGAGGGGATTACATGGAGGGTTGGGGATGGATGGGACATGACGACTAGGATCTTCGAAACATGGGGGAAGAGGACACATGGCATGGAAGGTGGCCTCTTGTTGTTGGCTTGCCAATATATAATTCTTTAATTGTTCCATTTCCATGGCAAGGGCATTTGTGTTGGAGGAAGTGTGTGAGCTAGGAATGTAATCATATGTAGTGGAAGGGTAAGGAGGTGGATTTCCCTTGTCAAAGGTAGAGGAATAATGAACATGAGATGGATTAGATTTGGATATGAAGTGTTGGGGATGGATTTGATATGTAGGTTGAACGGGAGGTATAACTCCATATTGTCTTTGAAGATTGTCAACCATTTGATTAAGAAAATTCAAATCCATAGATGTTAGAAGAAGAGTGATGAAAGAATTTATATGAACTTAGGACTAGGAGCCTTGGACTTTGTGTTAATTTGATTTGAATTGGATTGCTCTTGATATTGACTTGATTTGATTTTGATTTGATGTTGATTGGATATGATGTGATTGAAGTAGGGTTTGATTTGATTTGATAAAAACCCTATCAGATTGCAAACAAGTGAGTGTGGTATTAGAATTAAAGTCCAATGTTGATGACAATGCTCCTATGTCCAAAGTAAAATATTTGATGAAAAGTTGAATTAGAGGAAAATGAATGAAATTAAGAAGATGGATTATGGAGGAATATGTAAATGGATTGAATTAAGAATTGATTAGAAATGACACTATTTGACAAGGGATTGGATTAGAAGAATAATGATGTGAAGGATTGAATTAAGAATGCATTATGAGATTGGCAGAAGAAATTGAAGTTGGATGATGATGAAGCATGATTAGGATGAAGATTAGGAAGTAGATTGAATGACAAGGAAATGATGTGGACAAATATAGAGATGATGAAGATGTCAAGGAATGTGGTGAATGATGAAGACAAGAGATGTATGAAGGTGATGAATGTGATGGAAAGGAGAAGTGATGTGGAATGATGTGGACAAATTGACTAAGGGGATTTGAACCAAGACTTGTTTTTGTTGTTTTTGAAAAAAAATTTGATTTTTGAAGTTTTATGATTTTTATGGGTTTTTATGTTTTATGATTTTTTTGGATTTTTATGTTTTAAGATGCAAAATATATACAATGAAATATGTACAAGGAAAGTGTGTTTCAAACACTCAAGAACGTCAAATACACCAACAATCCTATAAAGTTTTGACTAGGATGTACAAGGATGAACTAAAGGGCGTCCTCGATATATGCAAGGTACGTGAGGCCCAAATCTGTAGATGAAAGAAAATACTGCCACATAGCCAGGGGGAGATGGTAACCCAAATCTCCTCCTTCACTTCCCAAAGGTATAAATTTCTTTGAGGCTTAGCCAAGAGTGACAATATTTTTCTTCCAAGAGAGGTGTCTTTCGATTCACCTCCCGATTTTTATACTCCACTAGAACACTAGAGTTGAGGTCATCCCAAGGGGTGATGAAATCCCTAAGGAGGCCTCCTAAAAGAAAAACAAGACCACTTATTTCTTGTGCACCCAAGATCACCCGAAGGCGCGAGGGGAGAGAATACGTAAGTGGCCTTGGGGTTCAAAAAGACACGCGTTCATTCCCAATGAAACTTTAGGTTATGTAATCTACTTGAAGACACACATGTTTAAAGCATACAATGTTCTTTCCAATTTGAAATAGTGCCAACATAAATGAAAATGTGGATTCGTCAACAAGAAAGTAAATTGAGCGTGTGCATAAGCAAAATTGTTGAAAATGAAATCAATTTCCCTTAGGGAATTCAAGATTGTGTGAGTTCGTTTTAAGCACCAATTTGAAATGTTTGCTAACCTAAGCATACATGTCCATTCCCTTAAGGCATTCAAGATTGAATTTGATTATTTTAGCGTTTGACCATGCATTCAAAGATGAATGTTTATGCATACAAGCTCATTTCCAAAATAAAATTAAGGCAAAATCTGCAAGAAATATGATTAGTGATAAGATATCCCTGCAAAAACATAAGTTAGTGCAGCGAAAATGTAGGACAAACGTGAAACAACCCTGCAATGAAAAGGTTAGCACAAAGTTTGGTCTTTGATAGGAAAAATAGAGATATAAACAACATCAAAATTTCATGAAACTAGAACCATGAGTACGGGCTCGGAATCAGCTTTTCGACGATATTTCATTTTGCAAAAACGAAGCTCGTATGCTCAAGTTATGAGCAAAAAACCAAAGGTTGCTCCTTATGGCTTAAATGGGCATGTGGACTGCTAATGTAGTGATGATGTCAGCAACTTGCAAGCAAAAATTTGACGGTTAAGAGAATGTCAAGAAAATTTTTTTTTGTTTTTTGAACTTTTTGAGAAAAAAAAGAAACTTGTAAGATTCATTAAAAGAAAAAAAAATAGTTATAATAAAAAAAAATTATTCAAAATGTTGCGCAGAAATATCAAAATAACTATGATCTAAATAATGATAATAGAAAGAACAATTGAAAAGGGGAGGGAGGGTTTTAGGCCGGGTAGAGGAATTTATGGTAAGCGGTGGAGGAAGTAGCAGGCTGGGGTTTGGTGTGAGCAGAGCATTGTGGTAGGGTGCATTGAGGGTTTTGAGGCAGAAGCAGCCGCAGGAGGAGGCGGAGGAAAGGCTGCATCGTCGGGGTTGGAGCAGGTGTGGGAGGCAGTAGAAGTGGCACCGCCCGTGGAGGAGAGTGCAGAGGAGGCATAGGGCGACAGTGGAAGAGCAGGCTGGCAGCGAGTCAAGCCAGGGCGAGGAAACGGGAGGGGCGGAGGTGGGAAAGCCAAGTGGAGGGCACGGGAGCAGGCGGGTTTCGGTGCAGCAGGGGAGGAGGCGGCGAGGGTTTTTCTTGGAAGAGCCACGGTGGAAGTTGCAGGGAGGCGATGGTGAGCGGGGGTTGTGGGTCGAGCGGCAGCGAGGAAAGCGGGGGTCGTCGCAGGCGGGGAAAAAGGCAGCGACCGAGCTTGGGGGGAAGGCAGCTACGAGACAGGCGGGCGGTCAGGGTTTTTGTCATGGTTGAGCGGGGCGTTTGCAGGCCGAGCGGCGGGGAGAAGGATTGGTGGCAGCGGCGACAAGGGTTATAGCTGCCGCAGTGGGGTTTCACTCTGCTGCTGCCAAAATTGCAGAGGGGAGAGGGGCCGCCGAGAGACGGGAGAGCCGCCAGGGAGCAGCCGCGGGGGCGGCGCTCGCGGGCACCACTAACCTGTAGAAAGAACCCAAAAAAATGATTTTATTATTATATTTTTTTTTTTTGTTTATGTGTTTTTTTTTTTTGTTTTTTTTTTTGTTTTTAACAATTTATATATACATTAAAAATGTATTAAAAAAAAGATATAAACAAAACTAAGCCCCCAAATTTTATTTTTTTAATTTAAACTTTTGAATCTCTTTTTTTTGTTTTGTTTTTAAATTTGATTTTTGATTTTTAATTAAACTAACCCTTTATTTTTTTTTTAAATCTATATATGTAAAAGGAAAAGCATTAATAAAATAAAAACAACCCCCTCTTTTTTTTTCTTTTTTTCTTTTTTCTTTTTTAAAAAAATTTCCTAATAACCAATATTTAATGCATATGTACCTTAGAACTTGGAAATAAAGCCATAAGAAATGAAACATAGAGTGTTGTATGTCAAAAAACTTCTCTTATATCCTCCAAACACAATGATGGGCTTTATAGCTTGATTAGATGCTCCTCATGAAACTTGACCTCCAAATGCAAGTCTTCAACCTACAAGCTTGAACACTCACAAAACACTCAAAAACACATTAGATGTTTAGTTCGAACTCGTGAAGTGGGTCCCACTAGGCATGCCAAAAATGTGTTGCATAAAAATGTAACTAAGAAAATAACACTAAGCAACTAATGCACATTCCTACATTATCATGCAAAACCTCAAAATATGAAAGAAGACATGTAAATGAACAACAAAATAGCACTATGTAAACCTCATGAAACCATCAAGTGTAGATGATTTCATTGCTCATGGGATATGGTTGCTCACAAATCCAGCAGCATAACAATGAGGTAGAAGGTGGTTGTGAAAATGAGGAGAGGGCTCTCCTTTTATAGGAAAATGGATGCAATGGACGGCTAAGATTGAACGCAAGATGGATGGCTAGGATCTCTCAGGATCAATGAGGTGTCCATGAGGTGGAGGCCAAGTAGACTCCATGTGGATTAGGGTTTTGACCATTCAAAGGGGGAAAGATGCTCACACATGTGTGAGCAACCTTTGATGTGACATGTCAATGACAGATGTAAGAGGTGTGTAAGATCATGTTTCCTCACACATGTGTGAAACACCTTTGAAAGTGATGGGTCAATGACATGTGTAAGAGGGTTGGAGGCTCAAGGTTTCTCACACATGTGTGAGACACATTTGGTTCACATGTGAAGGGGGACAAGGTTGTAAGTGTGTAAGAGTCACATGTCACATGTGACTAGGGTTTGCTAATCCTTTGATTAGGATTGTGCAAATGATTAGTGATGTGGTGAGATGAGGAACTAAGATTAATTAGTGGATAAGTAGGTTGACCTATGTTAGAAGGATGGGTTAGGTTAGGGAAGTGAGTTTAGGTGAGGGTTAAAGGTAGGAGCCATGTGCTCAAATAGAATTAAATTTAATATTTAATTCCAAGAGGGATTAGGCAAGGATTAATTAAGTAAACAAAGCACTTAATTAAAGGGGATGGGTTAGGATTTAAATAAACCTTAGTTTGTTTAAATCAAGAAAATGTGAACATAATTAAATAAATGTAAGATTTATTTAATTAAAGGTAAGGGAATTAAATAAATAATAAATATTTATTTAATTGGTCAAGATACGTGATTTGGACAATTTTAGGTGTCTACAAGGGAGAGATAGATTTTTCACATAGTAGGGAGGAGAGAAAAAGAGATAGAGAGAGAGAGATTAGGGGATGGGCAAGGGTAGGATAGGGGATAGACAGAGAGACAAATAGAGTAGGGGATGGTAGAGGGATGTGGGATAGGGAGAGATAGATTTTTCACATAGTAGGGGAGAGGGAGAGAGAGTAGGGAATTAGAGAGAGAGAGAGAGAGAGAGAGAGAGAGAGAGAGAGAGAGAGTAGGGGATGAGAGAGGGTGGGATAAGGAGAGAAATTTTTCACATAGTAGAGAGAGAGAGAGAGAGTAGGGAATGAGGGGGTGGGATGGGGGGGGGGGGGGGAGAGAGAGAGAGAGAGAGAGAGAGAGAGAAGGGGATGGGAGAGAGTAGGATAGGGGAGAGAGACTTGGGGATGGGAGATAGGGAGAGGGAGAGTGGGGGATGAAAGAGTAAGGGATGGGAGAGGGTGGGATAGGGGAGAGAGAGAGAGAGAGAGAGAGAGAGAGATTTGGGGATAGGAGAGGGTGGGATAGGGAGAGAGAGATTTTTCACATAGTGTGTATGCACTATAATGCATGTGCACTATATGAAAATACCAAAAAATAGTTATAATGAAAGTTTGGGTCCCTACTGACCCAGATTATATTTTTTGTCAGTGGTTTGTTTTGATAGAAAAGATGGGTTTCATGTTGTTGGAAGTTAGCAAACACCAAATTCAATTAGTAGATACACTATTTGAAGGCTTTTTTAACATTCTTTCACTCTATTGGAAGCTAGCAAACACCAAATTCAATCATTGGATATACTATTTGAAGGCTTTTTGAATATTCTTTCATACTATTGGAAGCTAGAAAACACCAACTTGAATCATTGGATACACCATTTGAAGAATTTTTTAACATTCTTTCTATAGAAAAGATTACTGTAGTCTTTTTTAAATATTTTTTTTTTACTATAGAGACAAATTTCATTATAATTTGACAAGTTGTTTAATATATAGCGAATTCATTTAAATTTGTATTTTTGAATGATTTTTTATTTAGAAATGGTTAGAAACTTGACAAGTTGTTTAATATATATTGTGTATTCATTGAAATAATTGTAATTTATATATGCATTTGAATTATTTGTAATTTATAAATTGTAAGTAATTCAAATGTTTGAAAAAAATAAAATATAGAAATCATCATCATGCCAAGGAAGAAACCAATAACTCAAACAATGGAAGAAATGGAGAGAGATTTGGCAATTAAAAGAGATAAAATGAGACTACTACATGAACAAAGAAAATTGCAATGCAATAATGAAGAATTGTCTTTTGAGGAGGAACAAGAACCATCGATACAAAGAAACAAAGATGAAGAATTGGAAAGACAAAGAGAATGAATGAGACTCTTATGCTCAAGAAGACAATTGAATTGTGAACCTACACCGTCTTCCAATGTTGGCATCACATCATCATCTCATGTTGAAGAGATGTTAATTTCTACATCTGATGATATACACACTCCATCATGTTATGTTGAAGGGACAACATCAACATATCAAGTAGGTGATATTCCATCTTTTGCATCTTATTTCCAAGGCACATCATCTTTGGTTCAAGATGCGCAAAACACTCAACCTTATATTAATTTTCAAAAATTTGAGGGAATGGAAGAGATTATAACACCTTCTAGAATTCATTTTAGAAGACTAAAATATTTGGTTGATATTGATACTAACATTTTGAAATCAATGCTTGACAAGATTAGCAAGCGTACTTGTCAAAGAAAATTTTATTGTTTGTGGAGATTATTCTTTAAAGAATTAAATATTATAAGTCAATGCCAATTATTTGTTGAAATGATGAGAAATTAAAATTTAGGCCCATAATGAAGATTCTTGGGGTAAGAATGATGGATGATTCAAATGAAAAAAGCATTGTAAAGAATCTAATGAGTGCATATGACAAAGTGGGTTCTAAATCACACACCAAAGATAGTAATATCACAAGACACATACTTACATCAACAATAGTAAGTACCCAAATGAAGAAATCTTGACTCATCATAAAGACAAGAAAAATATTGAAAATTGGTAGAGGTACTCTAAGGAGAGCCATGATAAGGCGTGAGAGATTGGAAGATCCAACAAAAAATTAGTTATAGACGCAAAAGGATAAAGAAATTAGTGAAGATTTGAAATCATTTATTGAATATTTTTGGACAAATAACGCGTGTGTTTCCCCTAATCAAAGAGATGTTGTAAGGAGGATTGGTAGCCAAAATTGCAACCCACATGCGAAACAGTTTTTGGACTCAACTCAAACACAATTTTTGGCAATATTTATTGGTATGTATCCTCAAATTTGAATAAGTTAAATATTTTTTTAGATGGGTAAACCTTTTTATGTGAAGATAAATCACACATGCACAACTTCTTGTTGTAGGATACATATTGAATTTTCTAACCATTTTGATGTTATTAGGCATATATGTGTGTTTTTGCATTCTAAGTTTGCTTTGTAGGATTGTTACATGAATGAGCCGCCTAGATCTTCAAGGGAATTCATATCCAAAATTTTACATGAAATAGGGGATTGAAAAAAAATTTACAAGACATCATGCTTGTATGGTACATGCCTATTTTGTGGTTCTTTGTAACTTTTATCAACTTGTGAACATTTGGATGGTACACATTATTGTGGTTCCACAATGCATGCCGTATTTCTAATCAGAAATGGGGAACCCCTACTTTCTTTTTTATCTTTTCAGATCCCTATCCCATGATCTGAGTCCTTTTGAGGTCTTATCTAGTCTCCTAATTTCTATCCAAGCCCTGACTGGGAAGCCCAATTGACAAAAATTAGAATCCTAAGAAGAAATTTAGTCCAAGCCCTTACTGGGAAACCTAGTTGATAAAAATTAGAATCCTGAGAAGAAATTCAGAAAATTCTTTTGCAAAATTTAATCCCCCACCCCTTTTGTTTCATCACTTTACTTTCATATTAACCCTCCAATCTTTGGTGAACCATAGCTTTTTCATGTTATAGCTCTTGCACCAAAGCAAGTATGCTTCCTTCCACCTAACACCCTATTCAAAACACAAAATAGAAACACATTAAGGGTGCACATCAGCACACCTTGCCAAGTGCACTAATGTGCACCATTTCCCACAAAAAATTCAAAAAAAAAACTTAAAAAATATAAAACACACCCAAAATTGGGTGCGCATCAGCACACCAGCTCTTATGTGCTAATGCGCACCCAATTTTGTTTTGAAAAAGAAAAAATTCAAAAAGAAAACAAAACCCTCAAAAAAACTAAGCAAATAAATCTATATAAGGTGTGCAATAGCGCACCTCATGAGGTGCGCTACTATGCACTTTACTAAAAGCAATCAAAATTTAAATCCTAAATGAGGTGCACTGATGCGCACCTCATATATATGAAGTTTTCTTTGAAAAGGGTGAGGTGCACCAAGTGTGCCATATCATTTATTTTTGCATTCCAAGGGTTTATTAGGTTTTTTGTTCTTTTCTCGATAATCAGGTTTTTGGGTTTTGTTCATATGTTATCATTGATTCATTTTTTATTCAATTATGAGCTAATGGATGTCATTTTGTGAAAATACAATGGCATCTTCTTCATCCTCCCTTAGCAATAAAATGGCACCAAAACTAGTAGTGTTTAAGTTTCAAGGCATTCCTACAAAATCATGGTTCCAAGATGATTGCTCAGAGATTAGAGACACAGATTTGGGTCACATGGATTTGGGAGAGTTCTTAAAGATATGTAACGAATCAACTGAGAGGTCTTAGATGATCTCTGCATTGATCCGATGAGGGCTTATCAATGCAGCATCACATCTGAAGTCAGTGCAGTCCTCTGAATTGATTATGACACTTGCAAAACACTATGTTCCTGAAGAGAGGGTAGTCAATAGTATTACAAGAGAGATTATCCTCAATCTATGACCCAAGAACATTGAGAAAGTATTCCATCTCCCTAGGGTGGATCAGTTCATTAGACTAACCTATAAGCAAGCAGAGAGATGGTACTAGGAACACAGTGATGAAGCTTCTGAGATTATCCAGTCCTCATACCTTATAAAGAAAACTTCTTTAGGAAAGAAAATGGGAAAAGTAGATGTTAGAAAGGTTAATCTTTCCTTGGATGTATTAATTGGGATATTCTAAGGGTCCCTAAATGTAGTTTGTCCTCTTGTACACATGTGGAGGACATGTCATTGTTTGTCCTTTATTCCACATGTAAGGACAACTCTTGTTTATTTCTTTATTTAGTTTATCCTCCTTAAGAGGATTGTGACACTTTGCACACACCTATTATGAATGTGGCATTCATAGAAATGGGAGTTACAAATGCAACTCCTCTCTCATCTCTATATAAGAGATGCTCCTCCTTCTTTCTTCTACACTCTTAGCACTTGATGTTATTGTATTGAGCTACTTTTGCTCCAACACTCTCTCTCTCTCTTCTCTAGGCATTTTCCTTCATTCATAATACTCACAAGGGGTTTTCTTTGGTTTCCCCTTATAAATCCTTGTCTCCATTGTTGAACCATCTTGGTGTATTCTCTTGGAGTTTGCTTATCTTATAGTAACATTGTTTCACACTTAACTTACTTGGATTGTTTCTCATTCCTTGCTCAACATTATCATTTCTTACATGGTATCAGAGCTTGGCTATCTAATCCTTGTTTTAAGTTTTGTGTTGAAGGTTGCCATTCATTGGAGCACACCTTATTTGGAGACGTTATTGAGAGAAGAAGTTTGTGTTGTGGTTTTAGCTCTTTTTTAACATATCTTGTGTATGCAGGTTTCATATTTTTTTTACTAACCCTCTTTGGAAGGCTTGCCGCCAAAGGGTTTTCTTGTTAAATTTCAATTTTTTTTTGTTTTGGACGGCATGCCGCCAAAACAAGAAGTATTATATGAGTAAAGTTTTCAATAAGTCTCTACTTTTCTTACTCCTAAAATCTGCATACCTGAGATCTTTGAGTTGATCCTGCAACTGTATTTTGCGGTATTCATCTCCACTGTCATACTTGGTTTTCAAGATGGACCATGCATCATGAGCTTTAGAACAGTGAGCAATTAACACATATAAATCTGGAATAATGGAAATACCAATTAACCCTAAAGCTTCTTCATTTTTAGCTTTCCAAGTATCTTTCTCGTCTTGGGTAGCTGCTGAACCGGGTTCAAGAGAAGGGTCAGTGGCTATTTCGAAGAGGTGTTTAAAATGAAAAATAAATGAGATATGAGTTTTCCAAGAATGATAATTAGAATAATTAAGTTTTATTTCTGGAATTAAGGTTGACATGATTAGAAGAAAAAAATTTCTCTTTTTTTTTTTATTAAAAAAAATTCCTTAATTTGAAAATCAATTGAGAAAAAAAAAATTGTTAATGAGAAGAAAAAAAATTTTGTTTTTTTTTTTTTAATATATAAAATTAAGAATATTTTTTTTTTAATTATGGATTTGAAAGAAAACAAAAAATTAATAAAATTAAAATTTTTATTTGTTTAAAAAAAATGTGATATATAAAAAAAACATTATAAAATTTTTGTTTTAATAAATAAAACAAGATTTTTTTTTAAAAAGTCAAAGGGTGGGCGGAGATATATTTAAAGAAAAATGCAGTGCATGTGGAGCGGAGCGCAGGCGGCAGTTGCCGCGTGTCCAGAGGGCAGAGGTGGTTGGTCGGCCCTGGTCGGTGGAAAAGGGTGGGGTTTCAGATGTTTGAAAAATGGATGAAGGTGGATAGGGATGCCGGCATGGTTACGTTGGCGGCGGTTGCCGCATGGCCTGGACGCAGGTTGCGCCAAAGGGTTTAAACAAACACTGACAAAGTTAATGTGCAGGAATGAACGCAGGGTTTAGGCGGTGTTGAGAGCGAGCGGCGGTGGTGCGGGTGCGCGGCGGCGCTGAGTGCCCGCAGCGGCGTGTGGCGGTGTTGAGAGTGCGCGGCGGCGCTGAGTGCTCGTTGCGGTATGCGGCTAGCGTGGGGCGGTGCGTAGGTGGCGCACAAGTGGCGCAACCGCCCAAAAAATGTAAAGAAGAAGATTCGCGCTATGCACGATTTAAAACATGAAAAAATATAAGAAATTTAAGCAATTAAAATAATATGTAAGAGATGATAATAGAACAATATATTAGAAGTTTTTTTTTTTTTTTCTAAAGAAATTTTTTTTTTTTTTTTAAAGAGTTCGCTGTTCAAGTGAGTTCTGCGGAAAAGACGAAGATTGTGTGAGTTGAAATTTGGAGTGGGTTGAAAATGGCTCAGGAAGAGAATGGAAAGCATAATATGGTTGATGGCTTGCCTCACATTATACCTTCCAAGATTGCCTGTACAGGTTGTATGAGTGGTAAGATGCATAGGGAGCCCTTTCCAAGTGGAAAATCATGGCGAGCAACTCATAAGTTGCATCTTGTCCATAGTGATCTTTTGGGCCCCATGGAGAATACCTCCATCCAAGGTTCTCGGTATGCACTTACCTTTGTTGATGATTTTTCTAGACGAACTTGGATCTATTTTTTGCATAGCAAGGATCAAGTTCTTGATATATTTATTGAATTTCAGTTATATGTTGAAAGGTAATCTGGTTTTAAACTTAAAATTCTTAGAATTGATAATGGCAAAGAATATGTGAATAATGCTTTTCATTCTTATTTGAAATCATGTGGAATTAAACACGATCTTACTATTCCTTATACACCACAACAAAATGGTGTGGCGGAAAGAAAGCATCGGACCATTGTTGAAATGGCTAGAAGCATGTTGCATGCTAAGAATCTGCATTATAAATTTTGGGTTGAAGCCATGTTTTGTGCAACTTATATTCTTAATCGGACTCCTACCAAAGCTCTCAAGGCTATCACTCCAAAAGAGGCTTGGTCTGGTAGGAAACCTAATTTACATCATTTACGGATATTTGGTTCTATTGCTTATGTTCATACGCCTAAACAGAAAAGACATAAATTAGATGCTAAGTCATCTCCTTATATGTTTGTTGGCTATGATGAAAACACTAAGGGTTATTTTGTTTATGATTCCACTACTAACAAAGTTCAAGTTGCTAGAGATATTTGTATTGCAGAAAATGGAGTTCATGATTTCTCTACTACACATGATGAAGAATTCAGTGGCACTAAAATTGTGCTGGTGGAGGACCAACCTCCTTCTCTTAACCCTACTCTTTCTCTTAATCCTTCAAATCAAGTACCACCAATTATTTCTGCTCCTACAACTCATGATACTCAAGTAGATACTAATGATACTTTTATTACTAATGATTCTTCCTCTAGTGATAATTCCATCACAACTAAACGTAAACCTAAATGGGCTCAAAACTTAATCAATGAAGCTGATGATTATATTTCTAGATCTGGTGGAATTAAACATAGAAGGATTAATTATTGTAATTATGCTTTGATGACTACTATTATGAATTCTAATGATCCTAAGTCTTTTGATCAAGCTAACTCTCAACCTCATTGGCAAAAAGCCATGCAAGAGGAATATGATTCTTTAATTGCTAATCAAACTTGGGACTTAGTCAAGTTACCTCATGGAAAGAATATAGTTTCATGTAAATGGTTATACAAAACAAAATTGAATACTAATAATGAAATTAGTAAATTCAAGGCTAGACTAGTTGCTAGAGGTTTTTCCCAAATTGAAGGATTAGACTATAATGAAACTTTTGCTCCTGTTGCTAAAATGCCTACTATCAAATTAGTTCTTGCTTTAGCATCTAAACTGAATTGGCCCATTCATCAAATGGATGTTAAAAGTGCCTTCTTAAATGGTGATTTACATGAAGAAATCTATATGGCTCAACCTCCTGGATTTGTTAAGAAATGTAGTGAAAATTTGGTTTGCAAATTGAACAAATCTATTTATGGTCTTAAACAATCACCTAGAGAATGGTATTCTAAAATTAATTCTTTCTTTATTTCTCAAGGTTTTACTAGAAGTAAGAATGATCCTAATTTGTATATTAAACATACTAACGATGATATTATCATTGTTATTTTTTATGTAGATGATCTAATACTCACTTCTAGTTCAGACACTTTGATTTCTGATATCAAATTTCAACTTAAACAGAAATTTCAGATGACAGATTTAGGTATCTTACATTACTTCTTAGGTATGCAAATTTTTGAAACTCCTAAAGGTATCTTTCTTTCTCAAAGCAAGTATGCTTATGATCTTTTAGAAAAATTTAAGATGAATGACTCTAACCATGTTTCAATTCCATGTGAATTAGGTAATAAATTAATGACTGATATGAATACTCCTTTTGTTGATGAAACTTTGTATAGGAAATTGGTAGGAAGTTTAAATTATTTAACTCTTACTAGACCTGATATTGCTTATAGTGTTGGTTTAGTTTCTCGATTTATGTCTAAACCTCAACAAACTCATTTTAAAGTTGCTTAATGCATCTTAAGGTACATTAAAGGAACTCTTAATATGGGATTATTTTATGATGTAAATTTTGAATTTATTTTACATGGCTATACTGATTCCGATCTAGGTGGAGATCCCAATGATGGGAAATCCACTTGTGGTTATTTTTTCTTCGTTGGTTCAGGTCCAATTTCTTGGAAAAGCAAAAAAGAACACTCTATTTCCCTATGCTCAACTGAAGCTGAATACAAAGGTTGTACCAATGCAGCTAAAGAAGCTTTGTGGATTAGAAGACTTCTTGACGATTTGGGTCTACCTCAACAATCACCTACACCTATACATTGTGACAATCAAAGTGCTATTGCCTTGGTCAAGAATCCAGTTTATCATGCACGAACCAAACATATTTCACTTCAACATCACTTCATTCGAGAACAAGTTGAAGACAATCAAATTATTCTTCTTTATTCTAAAGGAGAAGATCAAGTGGCTGATATTTTAACCAAACCACTTTCTAAAGAGAGATTTCAGTTCCATTGTAAAAATTTGGGTTTACAACCCGTTCATGTAAACTCCCCAAGTAAAGATTAAGGGGGGGTGTTAGAAAGGTTAATCTTTCCTTGGATGTATTAATTGGGATATTCCAAGGGTCCCTAAATGTAGTTTGTCCTCTTGTACACATGTGGAGGACATGTCATTGTTTGTCCTTTATTCCACATGTAAGGACAACTCTTGTTTATTTCTTTATTTAGTTTATCCTCCTTAAGAGGATTGTGACACTTTGCACACACCTATTATGAATGTGGAATTCATAGAAATGGGAGTTTAAAATGCAACTCCTCTCTCATCTCTATATAAGAGATGCTCCTCCTTCTTTCTTCTACACTCTTAGCACTTGATGTTATTGTATTGAGCTACTTTTGCTCCAACACTCTCTCTCTCTCTTCTCTAGGCATTTGCCTTCATTCATAATACTCACAAGGGGTTTTATTTGCTTTCCCCTTATAAATCCTTGTCTCCATTGTTGAACCATCTTGGTGTATGCTCTTGGAGTTTGCTTATCTTATGGTAACATTGTTTCACACTTAACTTACTTGGATTGTTTCTCGTTCCTTGCTCAACATTAACATTTCTTATAGTAGACATGACAAGAGGATACATAAAGGAAGATATTGGATACACAATCATACTCTTCAGTAAAGTTATGGGTTTGTCAACAACTGGGCACCTAAATATTTTCATGGTGCCTTTCATTGAGACAATAAAGAAAGCATAGATGCCACTAGATTGGGCTTCTACTCTCAGTTAGAATTTGGGTGAGTAGTTGGTGGAGGCAAACAACAACAAGTAATTTTATATGACTTCGTATTTGGTATACTTGCTAGATACTAGAGCAACAGATTATCCAGGGCTTTACAAGAGGGGTAGCATGCAAGATGCCAATGCATGGTTGTATATAGTATACGCTCAGTTGGTGAAGAAGAGGCTTTTCGAGAAAAGAAAATAATATAGAATTATAAATGATGCTTTCATATTCACAATAATTTGGTTCATAGAATGGGATTAAGTAAAGAGAATATCAAAGGAGGTAGTTGCATAGATATCCCTAGTCAGAGCTTATTATATCCAGTTTCGTACATTCACATATTTAAGGGTAGCTAGTACAACTCTCAACCTTAAGAAGCTCCTAGGTATCCTAGTGACAGATTAATTCTCTTGGAGATTTTTGGACAACTCTTGTCTGCCTATGATAGAGTTCGAAAGCAACATAAAATATGTTGGACCTAGCCTATGACTATACGACCTTTTTAGGTGGATCGGAGGTAAGATATCCCCTCTTTTGAATGTGAATGGGATCAATATCCCTTGGAAGAATATAATTCTCCTTGATCATATTTTGACAATATTGGGAGAGTACAATATTTAGTAAGCAAAACATTTCAACATGAAGAAGCCATTGAAGATCATTGGATGAATGTGACAAATAGTTATGATCTCTACATAAGGGATCATTGTAGAATGACTTTTTATTTGCAAAAGAAGGCCTTGAAGATAAATATTTCATTGAAGATGCTGCATCAAGACATGGAGGAGTTTCTAGATCCATTATTCAATAGAGATAAGATTGGTGAATGACCTATTATGAATGCCAAGATAGATAGAGAACAAAACTTAGACATAAACCATAGGGCAAGGCACATCATCAAATTAATGTAGGATTGGATCAAAAAAACATTCAAACTTGATCCAATTCTAGAAATAGTAATCTTCCATGCACAAGCCATTCCAGCTAGAGGTAAAGGAACAATAGCCATCGTGCCTACGTTTACAACTCAATCACTAGTAAGGTAGAAATGGTGCACCAACTTGGTAGGACAATTGGTTATTATCAAGCTCAAAAGGGTAAAGGTAAGGGAAAGCAGAAGAGGAATTCTCCTCCACAAAATGAACTTGAAGAGGGAGAAATTCTAGCACCTCCACAGCAAGGAGAAGAAAACATACAAGGGTAAGAGAATGTAGAGGTTGCACAAGCTCAAGCTAATCTCCAAGTGCACTAGTTGTACAAGGCCAAGGAGAAGTAGAAACTAAAGAATAAGAGGTTTCCCTAACTCAAAAAATAGAGAAAGCCTCCCCCTCTGTGCCTAAAAGAAGGAAGATTAAGACTCTGATGAAGAGGAGACAAAAGGTTATCAAGAAAGTGATTCCTTTTCTATCAATCCCTAAACCCATTTTGAAAGAGGCCAAAAAAGAGGGTGGTGAGGAGGAAGAGGACAATCTACTTTTGAATAGGAGAAACTTTTTGGCCAAAGGCATAGAAGAGAAATGGAGGAGAAGTTCCATGATCACACCGCCATCTATCCCTAATGAACCCATGAAGACCACTACTTCAAAAGATGAAATGCAATAGTGGATAGATGAGTAGGATGTGATGGGCACTGATGTCTCTTAGATGTCATATTTTGACTTTATTCCCATGGGTACTAGTTGGGGATAAGATAAGAGATACTCCAACTAATCAACCTCAACAAGAGGATTGGAGTCAGATGCCCCCTGAATCACAAGGACCCAAGGTAGTTCCAGCATCTTAGGTACAATTCATGTTCTATATAGACAAGGGATAATCTACCCCTTTTCCTCCAGGTACAAAAGTTGAATAGGTTTAGATAGAGCATGAAGAACAGCCACAACAAGTATCCACCAATGAAGTGTCAAAAGAAAGATGGGTAAGTGAAAAACCATAGAAAAGTTCCCAAGACATCGAGGTGAGAATTGTTGGCTCTACAGATACAAAGACTCTAGGTACTAATATCTCACAGAGGGAGAAGACTCCAAAAAGGAGTGATAAGGGGAAGAGTATAGTTGAGAAAACTTCTTTATCCTCTAAAGGAAAATCCCCAGTACAGCATATCCCAAGGTGGCTAAGAAAAGAAGTAATAAGAAATAAGAAACAACAATTCACTACTGAGGAGGATACAATGGAGTTAATAGAAGTTCTAAGTGCTTGCCCAAAGAAAGGGATCAAAATACTATAGCAATGGACTACTTAATCTAGGATTGGACATCCTGATTGTTTCTAACCCAACTCATTGAGACTCATTTAATTTATCAACTAGGGACATAAACTTGAAATGGTGTCTGTAAAGTATATGCTTCAAACTTCTCTCAACTTAAGAATTACTCTACGGAAATTCAAATGATTATTCTACAGTAATTCTATGCTAAAGCTAAGAATCAAATCCATTTCAACAAAGCATGAAAATACAACTAAGAACTACTTCAATTACCTATGTTGTAGGAACAATCCACTAATTCTGCTATCAGTGGCCACAGGAACAGAAGAGTCTACTCTAGTTCTACAAAATGAAGGTAAATATTATGCTAACTAATTAGTTCACTCCCTATGTGGGCCCCCACAGAGAAGTGAAGTAGAACTACTCAGAGATGGAAACCTAAAATGATCTTTTTATTCATAACAACAATAAATGTACATACTGATAAATAGCAAGATTACATTTAGTACTCAAAAACTCAAAAAAATTTGTCTTTCTACTAAAAACCACTAATTAATTATTATTTTCCTAGAACACAGACTTCCAGTTATTTAAGCACAAACTAGGAACAAAATTCCTAGATACCAAAATAATGGATGGCATTGAATATTACAATAGATGAATTAACTTTGCAACCAAATGGAACAAGAATTTAGGAGCTCACGACCCCTGGATTTCCCACTTTAACTCTCACTTTCCTAAAAATAGGTATTGGCTATTATGGATGAAACGGTTGGTGATGTGGAAGGTCATTAATGAAATCTACCACCATTTGTTCAAGCTACTAACTTCACTTAGTTGAGTTGACTTCACCTTTAAGTCTGCAAAATATTAGTGCCTCCAAAGTAATAACATGCATCAAGACTCATTCAAAATATGTTATCTAAATTAGTTTACCCTATGTCACATTGTTGTAGGAGAACTACCCAGCCTAGCTAAGGAAGAAAACCATCATTCTCACTATTTTGTAATCAAATGACATATCATTTCATAGCATATTCATTTTAGTTTTGGAAAGTAATTATGCACACATCTATCTAAAATTTTCATAAACAACATGTTCTTAAACATCAAAGTCTTTAGAAAGTTTGCAAATTCAACTGAAAAGGAAATGATAAAATAGACCATATTCTGGTCTCATCACTAAGGAATCATGAATCACCTCCAAAGGATGCACAAGCACTAGCCTTTGGCATGAGTGATCAAAATTAGGACCTTTTTGCTCACGTAGATATCCCTGCTCTAGAATAAAATGTTGAAGAATTGACTCCAATGGATTATCAAATCTAAGAAGTTAAGCTTGGGAAGCCAAACTTGGAGACTACGAAGCTGATGTTAACAACAAGGATGAAGGAGGTGTTCAGGAGCTTAGAGTAGGATGGGGCAGAATTGATAACACTTTGGCAACAAAAAAAAATCCTAAAGGGATATTTGAGCAAATTTGTTGGCCCCTTGGATCTCACTAAGCTCGAGGAAACTTTAAATGTGGCAATTCAGAGAAGGGATAGGGGAGTGGTACAGTTGGACCATTTTTAAATGCTTTTCAACAATGGCAAAAAAATTTTGAAGAGAAAATCATATTGATTGTTCAAGGGAATCTTAAATTATTACATATTATGTAGGAAAATGTGGATAAGTTAGTGGCAATTTTGAATCAAGATTTTGGTTTAATGGATGAAGTGCATACCTGGGGGAAAGACTTACAAGCATTACAAGCAATCAAAGGTCAAAGGTATTGGATGCTAATAGATGTATATATGACTAAAGAATTAGATAAGATAGATGATTGGATAGAGAAGATTGCAAATAGTTATAACGTAATGGAAATATTACATGCAGAGATTCATAGGCTCAAGGACCAAGCCCAAGAGCAAATTTTGTAAGCAGAGAGACATTATAGTAATGCATGACTGGACATTTTTGAGGATGATGCATGAGAAAAACTAGTACCAATAGAGTAGTAGTTTAGAGATTTCAAAAAACTTATGATGAAGTTTCTAATGATGAGGATATCTGGCAGGCATTTATAATAGAAGAAGCTTTGTTAGAGCTTGATACAAAACTTGGGGATTTTACAGAAACCCATATAGAAGTGGATAACTATAGGTAGAAAGTAAAGGATAATAGAGCTTAGTTCATTGAGATAATAGAGAAATTAAAGGGAAAATATCTAGACATAGCTTTGGGATAAAGGGGAACGAAACCCAGATACCAGAATTTTGCTTTTAACACTTAGTGAAATTTTGCAATTTTGGAGCCTACTTTCTAAGGTGCACTGGTGCACTTTTTGCAATAGTGTTTTGGAATATTTTGAAGAAGTTAGAGGTGTGCTGACAGTTAACTACTATTTTCAAAATTGGAGCTTTCTATGCATCAGAAATGTATTCTGATGGTAGTTTAACTCCTATGAATACCTAGTAAAGATGGAGCTTATATTTTTGACACTTCCAAACACTCATACATCAACTGAAGGCTCTCTTCTTCTTATTTTCTCATGCTTTCTTTGTTTTAAGACATGTAAAGGATCATGCATCCAATTAATGATATAAAATGAATGGAGTCCTACTTAGCACCAGTTAGATAGATAGTTTGTACATAAATAGATTGTTTTTATTAGTTTAAAGCATATGATTGCATAAAGATATCTGTCACTCTCAACACAAATTGAGGAGAAGATTTCTTATAAATACTAGATTGTAATATGTAATCAGGGTTGTCGTTATTTTGCAATAATGTAAGGATTCTTCCCTAAGTGTGTTATATTTTGTGGATGTATGTTGATGGAATGTAATTGAGCCAAAAATTTATTGTGTTATTTATGGTTGTGTGATCTTTTAATTTTGGTGTTTGCTATGGTTTTACAAATTTGGCTGATGTTTCTAGCTCGAGAAGAGATCACCCATTTTGTTCCTGCATAACTTTATGTCTTGCATGAGTGCACTTTCTATGGCCTTGCAATTTGATGAAAAGTGAAACATCATACAGTTATTGAATTCCCCATCGATGATTGCATCAGTGGAATTAAGAAAGTGCTACTCCTACTTTCATTGGTTACCTATCAATCTTTTTGAAAGCTTAACTTGCAGGCATGTTGTTTTCGTAGTTTATGTCCTTAAGGATTTAATTTTCAAGTTATTTACTTAAACTTCTTGTCGCCTTATCTTTGTTATTTTCTTTACTAACCCTTTGGTTAAATTAGGAATTCATATAGTTGCATTGTTTGATTGCATTCATTGAAAAATAGAAAAATACAAAAACATAGTTATTTTTATGTGTTTACTATTTTGAAGCAGGGAACAGATTCTACAACTTATCTAAAATTATCAGAACCAGTAAAGGCCTCCTCGTGAACACTCACATTTATCTTCAAGTGAGCAGATTCTAGTAGGTCACAAGATTGCTCAGAACCTTGAAGTTGATCCCCAAGATTGACTTTTCAAGAGAGGAATTTGAAAGGATTCTTGTCGTTAAGCATCGTACAAAATGATAGCTCAACACACATGCAATTGGAAACAAAATAGTAGATTAAAGAAAATATAAGACAGTGATATATGCTCTAAAAAATAGGAAACAGGGTAAAAGATGTGATTTAGTCATTGAAAAGATTCCAATGTATGAGTTCATGAAGATTTTTTGTGAAAATATTATTTATGAGTATGCAAGACATACACATAGATCTCGATGGTTGGATTTGCAATTTAAGTTGTGAAAGGATACATTTCCATTGGATACCATTGTTTCAGTTGTAGATTTTGTAGAGAACTACACACTATAACCACAAAATGAAGTGCAAGAAAAGTATTATACTTCTCAATAGGTTTCCATATTTGTTCACATAACATTCATACAATTTTCTACAAGTAAAAAGGATGACAGCAAGATATTGAGGTAGTACCATTTTTACATTAGCGATGATTGATCACATTCTACAAAGTTTTTACATGGTTGTTTTCAACTATTTTATGTAGATTTGGCTAACAAGGACATACCAAATTGTCAGCACATTATTTGGTTAGACAATTGTGCATCTTAATTAAAGAATGTATGAATGTTCTATTGGTTGAGCAGGATGCATAGGTTGTTTAGAATTCAATATATGTGAAATTTCATAGAGGTTGGACATGGAAAGGGAGAGCACAATGGTGCAGGTGCATGCATCAAAAGAGTCTTATCTCATGAAGAACTAAAGTACCAAGATGGAGCAATATTGATAGATGAAAAATCCATATAGTGGTGTAACACTACAATGGGTCTAGGTAAGGAAGGTGAGTCTATGGTTCGTAGATTTTTTTGGTTGATAGATAATACTAACATTGCACCGTATGAGGATTTTTGCACACTAACAAGATCAAGTGAGTTGCTCTCTTTTAGAAGCTCTGATGCAGGTTCATAGAGTATCCACATATCAAAAATGGCATGTTATAGTCCATCATGTGCAAAGGAAAATTGGGATGAATGTGAGTTGACTGAATGGGTGGACAAATGGAATATATGGGTTTTGGATGCAATTGACACCTATCATCCCCCATAAGCACTAGAAATGGTAGAGATGGATACATCCATTGACTTTGACCACTTCTCTGATCTAGTGCAACTTGTCAATATATAATTTTGTAAATTCAATATGTAACTTTATAAATTTTACCTAAGTATTTGTTAAATTAATGACCGCATTTTGTACATTTCCATTTTTTTTTGTTATTGCACCTGAAGACAATGAAGAAGGGATGGATTATTATTTGTGTCATTGTGTCCAAGCCAAAAAAAAAATTGGATTACTTGGTTATAGATGGTGAAGCTTTAGAGTATCATATAGGTGTAGTGGTTGTAACTAGCACATGGCTTAGACGATATTCTATGAAGAACCCTAACTTGTGGTTATTTGAGGATTGGAAAATTGCATAATAAGACTCTTTGGGAGGTTCATGAGTTAGACAACGAGGCAATACTTGAGACATTAAAATGTAGAGCAAATCAAGTTGGTTCATTAGATTGAATATAATTATAAAATATGGAATCCTAAGGTAAAATGTTGTTAGGTTTGGGAAACTAAGGTATTTAGTTATCTAATAGGCCCTAGTAATCCTAACTAGGGTCCTAGATGGACCCATTTGATCAAAAGATGTAAAGAGCAAAAAAATTTCAAAAGCTGCAAAGTTGCTCAAAAAGTTGCTTAAGCAACTTTTGCAAATTTTGCAAAAAGTTACAAATGATAGTTTGGGAAGTTCTAACTACCCATGGTCAGTTATTTGAGCATGGGGAAGCATATTTTGGAAGGTTAAAAGGTTTTCAACATGGGGAAGCACTCAAATTTCTAAGTTGGTCAAAAGTTGCTCAATAGGTTAAAAATTGTTAGGGATGGGAAATTAAGGTATTTGGTTACCTTATAAGTCCTACAAATATTAACTACAGTCCTAGAATAGTCCTAGATGGATTCATTTGACCAAAAGATGTAAAGAGAAAAAGTTGCTCAAAAGTTACAAAGTTGCTTGAACAACTTTTGCAATTTTTGCAAAAAGTTGCAAATGCAGGTTTGAGAAGTTGTAACTCACCATGCTTGGGTATATGAGCATGGGAAACATATTTTGGAAGGTTAGAAGGTTTCCATTCATATTTCACACTCCTTCCCAATGAAGTTGCATTTTTTAGCAACTTTTGCAATTTTGCATAAAAAGTGCAACTTTTGCAAAGTTTGCTAGATTTCACTTCTAGGACTTGGAAAAGGTTCCAAATTATTAAAAAGAAACTAAAAACACCTAATCCTAGGCTATCTTGACCAAAAAATTTAAAACACCCAATTTTTCCTAATTAGCAACTTTTTCTCATATATTGCACAAAGTGGCCTAGGTATACATATCTTGCTCATATCTCTCTCACCATTCATCATGGGATTGAACTATCTACTCTGTTAACTCTAAGTAGTCAGGTAAACCCTAGTCCCAACCTTGTCCCATCATGTTGACCGCTTGAACATTCTCGAGCATGCCAAACCAAATTGACCGTAAGAGTCATTAAATGCCATAGGATAGTGATCTTTGATGGAGCATATCTTGGAGCTCATACAAGGTATGGGTGCAATTCTAGGTGCTACAAGATCATGTTTCTAACACCTATAATAACCTCTCTCTTTTTTGAGATTGGATTCTATTTTAATTTTGCAGCCCCATCTCGGGTGATGCTAAAACTTGTAGTGTTGGACAGTACAAAGTCACCAACTGTTGAACCTCTCTAACCATTAATTTTGGGATCTAATTATCTATTATGTTAGCTCTAGGTGGCTAGGTAAGCCCTAGTTCCAAGCTCATCCTATCTTGTTGACTGATTGAATGTTCTTAGGCATACCAAACTGAACTAACCCTAAGAGTCATTAAATGGCATAGGGCAGTGATCTTTAACGGGGCATATCTTGGAGCTCGTACAAAGTATTGATGCAATTCTAGGTGCTACAAGATTGTATTTCTAACGCCTACAATAAACTCTCTCTCTTGTTGGAGATTGGATTTCATTTTGATTTTGTGGCCCTATATCGGGTAATGTTGTAACTTGTAGTGTTGGTCAGTACAAAGTTACCAACTACTAAATCTCTCTAACTATTTGTCATGGGACCAAACTATATATTATGTTAGCTCTGAGTGGCTAGGTAAACCCTATTTCCAAGCTCATCCTATCCCATTGAGCACTCAAACATTCTCAGGCATGGCAAATCAAATTGACCCTAAGAGTCATTAAATGGCATAAGGCAATGATCTTTGATGGGGTATACCTCAGAGCTCATGCAAAGTATGGATGCAATTATGGGTGCTATGAGATTGTATCATTGACTCCTATAATAACCTCTCACTTTTTGGAGATTGAATTGTGTTTTGATTTTGCAGCCCCATCTTGGGTGATGTTGAAACTTGTAGTGTTGGCCAGTACAAAGTCATCAATTATTGAATCTCTCTAACCATTCATTGTGGGATCAAACTGTCTATTATGTTAGCTCTAGGTGGTTGGGTAAACCCTAGTTACAAGCTCATCCCATCTTGTTGACCACTCAAGTGTTCTCAAGCTCACCGAACCGAATTGACCCTAAGAGTCATGAATGGCATAAAGAAACAATCTTTGATGGGGCATATATCAGAGCTCATGCAAAGCATGGATGCAATTCTATGTGATACATGATCATTTTTCCAACACCAACAATAATCTCTCTCTTTTTGGAGATTGGATTCCATTTTGATTTTGTGGCCCCATCTCAGGTGATGCTAAAACTTGTACTATTGGTCAATACAAAGTTGCCAACTACTAAATCTCTCTAACCATTTTTCGTGGGATTGATCTGTCTATTTTGTTAGCTTTAGGTGGTCAAGTAAACCCTTGATCCAAGCTTGTCTTGTCCCATTGACTGCTCAAACATTTTTGGGCATGCCAAACTGAATTGACCCTAAGAGTCACTAAATGCCATAGGGCAGCAATCTTTGATAGGGCATATGTTGGAGCTCGTGTGAGGTATGGATGCAATTTTGGGTGCTACAAGATCAGTTTACCAAAACCTAAAATAACCTCTCTCTCTCTTTGGAGATTGGATTACATTTTGATTTTGCGGCCCCATCTTGGGTGATGTTGAAACTTGTTGTGTAGGGCACCTAGGTGGCAATTGGATATGTCATCTCATTCAATGATAGAGACTCATGATAGAATGTAAAGGGGTGATCATACACCTCATTTTGAACATTTTATTTTGTTATGGTAATAAGGTAATCCTTGTTTGTAAGGTCAAGGAACTTGAGGTCACCTATAAACCCAAGTTGGCTTAGTCCTAAGGGTTTTTATTTTTTGATTTTTTTTGTTAATAAGTTGATTGATGAAGTATTTTGAGATTCATTAAACCTTATATAGGTCCTATGTGTTACCAAAAAACACTTGGTTAAGTTCTAGGAAGAGTTAGTGCAAAAATTGCATTTTGTAATAAAAGTTGCTGACAACTTTTTGGCAATTTTAGCAATTTTTTGGAAAATTTTGAAATTAACCTTGTAACCAATCAAACCAACTATTAATTGGTTGGAATGGATATCAAATGATTAAAATTCTCTCTATGAAGTTAGAGGAGGCATAAGGTGTACATTCAACAAATTTTTAATACCAAATATATGGATTTTCTAAGAAATTCCTAAGTTTAGGGTAGGTAGATTAAGATTCCTAAGTTTCATAATTTTATTAGATGATCTAAGGGATTAATGAGTGTTCCCTAGTGTAAAAATATGGTGTTTTTAGTCCTTAAAATTATAATTTTTTGGATATGGCTTGGAGTTGGTGATGCAAGTAAGAGGTGTTAGTCTTACTCTTCTTACCAAACTCTATAACTAGGCTTCTTCCAAGCCTTCCAAACATATTAATTTCAGTCCCTCAAGACTCTTCCAAGGCTAGAGACTAGGTGGTTGGCCTATTCTTCATGCCACACTCACCTATTCCAAATATCTCTACCTAAACCTTCACAAACTCAACCAACTATCTCACACAACACACAACACCTCCACTACCTTACACCCTCTAGGATATTTCACAACACAATACTCCAAATTACTTCCAAAGGCTTAACTCACTACCAATAAAGTGATTTTCAAATATTCATAAGGTTTCATACACCTTAGTAGGCTCCCAACACTATTACAAGTAAACTAACCTAATGAGGGTGCTTCCTTGTAGCCCTCACTTGGAATTTAGGTAAGAAACCAAAATCTTCCAATCACCTATCAATATTAAACTATAAAATCTCAAAACTCTCAAAGAAATTGAAAAAAAAGACTTTAATACTCCATTACCTTATCAAAACTTTTCCAACTATTGACTTTCGGGCTCCTAGTTATTGAGTAGAAAGAAGATTCTTCAAATCCTTGTCTCCATGAGGGTTTCATTGTTGATTATGGTAACTCTCTCCCAAACTCCATTATCTCATCTATTTCCCTCTTCCTAGAGGTTCCTTAGCATCTTTTGAATGCATAAAATCCTTCCAACACACATGCAAACTCTAAACAAAAATGAATGATTTATTATACAAATTTACACCATACTCTGCACTTTTCTTCTTCACACCTCTTCCTCCTTATCTTCTACATGACATTACATTTTTTATACCATAACATGACCTTTCACATCCTCTAAGAGCTCATCCAATATGGATGACCTTCCATCTTGCACAATTTTTCATTTTTTCACCAAAAAAAAATGCTGACAACAACTTTTTTTGCACTTTTTGCATTTTATACTTTCACATCCTTTCTTGGTAATCAACGGACTGAAATTGTGAAAACCATAAGGATAAAGTTGTTGATGAATCCATCATTTTTGGCAAATAGCATGATGATTAATCAATATATTGTGTTTGTGTCACCAAGAGAAGTAAAACCTCGAGTGAAGATGAAATTGACTGGTTCATGTGGATCCAAAGTACCTCAGATAAGGAAGTCACCATAGATTGGCACAATGATGATCATTCCTTTAGTACAAGACAGAGTTGAAGAATTGAAGATCACAATTAGGCTTCCAAGAAAGATAGAAAAGATCAAAATCATTTGGAACAAGATGAAGGAGATGGAGGACAATGGTTGGACAAGGTGGCAAGCAAGTGAACAAGGAGGCAGCATCAATACCAGACAAAGTCCCAGTAGCAAACTCAAGGGACTTGAGTTTTTTTCAACAAGGGGAGTATGGTGTAGGAGCACCCTAACCATCTCCTTGGATTTTGGAGTCATTATTAGTAGGTTTTTGTGTCATGATAGGTTAGGGAATTAGTTTTTCAATTCATGTATTCAGTGTTCAATTAAGGTCATGTTGACCAAGTTCATGTGTTAAGCAATGTGGGTCAAAGAAAGTCAAAAGTGGAAAATTTTCATACAAGGCTATAAATGGAGTGTAATGAAGTGTTAACATGTCATTTTGATATTTTGGACCTATTTAGTGTGTCTATAAAGTATGAGAAATCATAAAATACAAATATGTGCAAAAAAATGTAAACTTGTCAAAAAAGTTGAGGTCAACAATTTTTTGCAAAAAAATGACAAGTTTTGGAAGGTGAACAGTCATCCATCTTGGTTGACCTCTTAGAGGACATGAAAGGTAATGAGTTTTTATAAGGAAAATATGTTATCATGTAGAAGACAGAGAAGAAGAGAGGTGGAGTAGAAAAGTGCAGATTATGATGTATAACTTTGTATAATACAAGTTTGTTTTGTTTTTGTGAAAATCAGCATATATTGGTATTTGAGTTACAATTTTAGTATATTCTCCTTTTTCTTGAGATGTTGGTGATTATTAATTTCTTTTTATATGGCAAGGAATAACTGCTGATGTTAAATTTGTATATAGGATCATTGAGTTATTGTCAAATATCATTACTGCATATTTTAGAATAGCAAACCTGTACTTAGTCATAATGAAACACCACTTTAGTTGCATATTATCATTGAATGGAGCTAGTGGAAGATGTTAAGGATCTTCTTGTTTTTCTTAATAGCCATCTCATGGGTTTGAAACATAATCACTGCCCTTTGTGAAGAGTTGGTTGAAAATCAGCAAATTACGTGTTGCAAAGAAAATACAGTGAACTAGCAAATAAGAATGTGGCATAGGTTGGTGTATGATCTACATGTATGTTGGAAGATTATTTTCACTCATAAGATGTTAAATAATCTCTTGGAAGGATGGAATATATGAGAGACTGAAGTTTGTGAGATAGTTATCTTACTCAGCAAGGAAACCCTCATTATAACAAGGGTTTGGAGGTTTGTGTATCTCCTCAATAGTTAGGACTTCCAGAGCCAAAATTTTGTAAGATATTGGTAAGGTAAAACTATAAAAAAGTTCATTTGTTATTTTTATTTGAAAGTTTAATGATTTGGGAGTTAGAAGGTATGTTTTAGGCCTATTTTTCTAGACTTGGGCCTACAAATTATTGTAGGAGTTGATGAAATCCAACTTCGAAGATGCCCAAGATCACTTGCATGCTAAAACTTGTCAAAGAGAAGCCAAGGATAAAATATCTTGAAGAAAATACCGCACAAGAGAATATTTCACAATAGGAAATTAGAATTGCTATGTGAATGGAATGAATTTACAATGAGTGAAAGACTAAATAAAAAGGCCTCAAGGAAGCTTGTAGAACAACCTGGAATGAGGTAGGAGATAAGGTTGAAAACTAAGCTATTTGCATTGTAGGTGATCTTGGGGCATTTTCAGAGTCGAATTCTCAACTCCTACAATTATATGCTTTATTGAATAATTGGGAGTCTATGTTTTTGGAATTTAGTCAAGCTTAGTATTGGGTATCTTAATCCCTCATGGTTTTGGTAGTTGTTTGGAGAGATTTTGATTTCCTACCTTAAAACCCCAAAGTTAGGGATACAAGAAAGAGCCTCTTTAGGTTTGTTTGTGAGAATTGACGTTTTGAAGCCCACTAAGGTTAATAGTACCTTATGAATGTTGAAACCACTTAAATGGCAATGGGTTAAGTCTTTTGGAAGATTATTGGGGTATGGTGTTTTCAAAGATCTTGGAGGGTGTAAGGTAGTGTTGGTGTTGGGTATTGTGAGAGGTAGTTGGTTGAGTTTATGAAGGGTTAGATCGAGACATTTAGAATAGGTGAAGGTGTTGATCTCAGATTGGCTTTGACTAATGAGTGTCTACACACTTAAGTCATTTACTTAATTCATATTGAACAAGTTATATATATTGAGCACAACATGTTTATGATAGGGCATGTTGAGTCCACAGTGAGTGTCGAGCCACTCATGTGCTAAGTCACTCACATGTCAAGCAGATAGTGTATGCTGAGTGATTCAAGAGTCGAGTAATCAAAACATGTTGAGTGATACAAATGTCGAGTCATAGTATAGAAATTAGTATATTCTGAGCATCAAAGACTTTAGATGCTGAGTAAGACAATTTTTTCATAGTTGTTTGTAATGGCACAAACAACTATGTTAACTATTTTCAAGCTAACTTAAAGATTAATTTATGATATTTTGGAGATAAGGATGAATCTTAAGTTGGAATCCCTATGAATTGCATGCAACCAATCAGGTAAAGGGAAGGTTTAAGCAAAAAAATGGATGAATCATAGTCATTGATTCATACCTAACCCTAAGTCACCTCTATCTTCTTAAGGAGGAAAAACTCTAAACTTTCTAAGGTGTGTGGAAGGAGTGAAGAGAGAATTTTGTATGTGCAAATAGAGAATTCATGGTGGCTAGGGAGTTACGATATGAGATTGCATTGCAAAATTAGTTAAAGGAGAATAGAGGAAGAGAAGAGCATACAACAAAGAGACATCTGATCAAGAAGGATCAAGAGTACATCAGTTAAGAGGTGAACTATCATCAAGCAACCAAGTGCTAACCATAGGATCAATGTTGAGTCATTCTGGTAGGTGAATCAGTTAAATCTCTTAACAGAGAAGTCCTAACAAGCTATATTGAAATCCTCTAATACGATGCTTACTTAATTGTGAGTTGAAGTCCTTTAGCAAGGCACACTTCAAATAGGGTGTTGAAATATTTTAACAGGGTGAGACCTAATAGTCTTTGGAAGCCTTTAATAGGGTAGACCTTTCACAAGGTAGATCATGTCTCATGATCAAAACATTGTAACTTTCAGTGGATACACTTTATTACTACAATAGTGAAGATTTGTGGGTGTCATCCCCACTCCCATTTTACCTTCTCATTGGAGGGTTTATGGGTAATCATATCTGGTGTCATATGTGTGTGAATGTTTATATGTTTACATGATTTAGATGGACATGCTTTACATGGTATTTCAGTCTACTTATTGAATGTATGAGATGGATGTGTGGCGAATGTTTTATTGGTCAAAGTTTAAAGCACTAGTTCACCCCCCACCCCAGAAGTTTACCTTTCCTATTGTAATTCTAACAAAGGGTGGCATAAGTAATATACCAACCACTTGGTCTCTAGCCTTGGAAGAGTCCTGAGGGATTGATGTTAATATGTTTGGTAGGCTTGGAAGAAGCCTAGTGATGAGAGTTTGGTAATAATAATCTAGTATCACCACCTCCTTCTTGCATCAGTATCTAAACACCTTTTTTTTTTTCCATGTTCAGTGGAGAAAAATAAAGTTGTTGTGTGAAAACCACAAAAAGGGCTACAAGGGAAATTAGGCTTATTGAGAGAAATTTTGCAAAATACATGTTAGGAGAGTAAACAAGTTGTGGAAACCTCATCATTAGGTGTTTCTTGAAGTGTCTAAGATGTTAGTTTGAAGCAAGAAGTCGATTAGGATCCATTTCTCAAATTTGCTCATTTTTCCCTTATTGCTTCCCAAGTCTTGAATAGAGGAAGTGATCAACTAGTTTTGTGAAGTTGGGTAGAAGTTTTTTCAGTGTTTTAACCAAGTTGGAAAGAGTATTTGAAGACACTTAAGAAGGTGGAAAGGGTAGTTTTCCTTAAAAGTGTTCTTGTTGGGAATCCACTAGCTTTTGGTGTGAGCACTCTACATCATTTTGGATGCAAATTACATTAAAATGAAATACATGAAATGTACTTAAAATGTAAACAAAAAAAATAAGATATATATTATGATAACCAATAATATCATACATGAACAACCATATAATATATTATGATAAAAAATAATGTCATACATGAACAAACATATAATATATTATGATAACCAATAATCTCATACATGAACAAACATATCATATATTATGATAACCAATAATGTCATAAGTCTAATAATGTCATAAATCAAATATAAAATGTCATATACATCAAATTTATGTTGAATATGTCCACTAACATAAAATTCAAGATATGTGTCCACTAATTCCTATACATGTGTGTCTCTCCCTATATCTTCTCATTCCCATGAGGGAAAGAAACAAATTCCTAGAGGTCTTCGGTTGTTGCATGGAGGGAGATGATGGGGATGATGGGTTCTTCCTCACATGCTCACTTGTCCTCTTGTTTAGGCTTCTCTCTAACTAGAGCTGATACAAACAAAGTAGATATGAATCAATAATTATCATACATTGAAATAAAATATATGTACACATAAATTTAATTATTTTCTTACCATCATCAAATAGTCACTCTATACATCCACCTCAAAGGCTTGCAGATGATTGGGAATAACAAGGCCCTACAATAATTCAATCAATATAATCACTTGGGCATATTTATAAATTCCATTTGAAATTTTAATACTAACTATTATAAATAAAAACTAAAACTATGAAAACTCTTTCATACCTCGGTCAATGGCTCTGAACTAGCCATCATGGCAACAACTCCATGATTGATGGACCGAAAAAGATGAGGAGTCTTGGATGTCAACAACTGCAATCATATAATACAATTTACATATAACTATGAAACATGAAACAAATATAATCAAATGAATTAAATTAACATAAAACAAATGTACCTCTATGAAGCTTGTATCATGCTTAGGCTCAGAGTCCGTTTTGAATGTCAATGGTCCAATAGAGAACTAATGCAAATGAAAAAATGTCTTTTGTCAATCCTTCATATGATTACTTAATAAATATATGCATTAATTTAATGATTAAATCGATACATACCTCTCAACTCATCGATGGGACATAAAATGGGGCCGGGGAATCTGTACTAAGGTCATCAACACTCTTAGCCTAAATTTTGAACAATGTCAAGACATGTTAATTAATTAGTCATTCATTGTCCATATGAAATATAATCAAATTAGTTTATTATAATTGTAATTTACCTATGTGTCAAGGCCAAATGTGTTACTTAGGAACTCATCAATGACTAGCCCATCATCCATAGTGTCTCCAACATGACTGCCAAACATGTATAAGGATCCACATAATGTGCACATGTGACCACGACACACAGAAGGCTCTGTGTCAAAGCATTGATAGTCCCTAGAGTATTGGTCTCTACGTTTTCCTTCACAACTGAAGGAATAATCACATGTTGACCTCGTGGCTTGACAACAGGCACCCTAACTACATTAGGGTCATGACGTACCCCTAACCTCTCAAATGATGACCCCCCACCTCTACCCTAAGAATCTAACATATCAAAATAATTGGGGATCTCCCCAAGGACAAAGTTACAATACAATTTCTTTAAGAAATACATTGGAACCTAGTGATTATTATAGGGAGGGGCATTGAAGACCATCCACCATCTATCCCAAAATTTATTTCTAATATCATCATGTATGCACCAATGGATGGGGAATCTTTTAGTTGTATGTTTAAAAGTGTCTTGTTCTCTAGGCTTTTTAAACAATGCACATATGCTACCTTTTTCTATTTTTTTTTTCTTACATCTTCTTGGGATAATTTATTTACATAATATATTCTTTGTTCTTCTCTCTTAACACACCAAATATCTAACTAGTCACTAACAGAAGCTACATGGCTCATAATGGACGCAAGGGAGGATGTCAATTGTGCTCTCATAGGATTAGTTTTCCCACAAATTTTCAACCTACCAATGATTTCTTCTAATTCATTTTTCCCTCTATCTATTTCATTCATTATATTGTCTTGGGTGCCAGGAGGGGATATTTCAATCAGTGGAGGTTGTGAAATTTCTTGCTCTTCTTGTGGAGGGTTTTTATTTTGATCTTCTGGAGGGTTTGCATTTTGATTTTTTTTATTAGAATAGGGATTTGGTGTTTGATTATTCACATTTCTGATAAGAAACCAATTGCATTTTAAATAAATAAACAAATTTGAAGCAAAACATACAAAATAATGCAAAAAGAAGAGTAGAAAACATACTTGATGATCTCGATCTTGATCTCCGACGACGAGGAGCCATTTTGAGAATGAGCAAATTCTTCAAATTCCACAAACTATTTTTGCGCTAATGAGGGGAAAGAAAAAACCAGCATAAATAAATAAGGGGAAATGGAATGGGTCACGGGTTTGTAGCCCATTTATAGAGATCTTAAAAAGTGCACACACACTTTTAGAAATTTAGAAATTTGAGTTGTGTGTCATCTCTTTGGCACCACAACTTGGTGCATTCACCCTTAAGGAATGCTCGTACATTGTCTAGGACAGCTCTAGGTGATAGTTCACATCTCTATGTTATAAATTATTGTAAGGAAGGCGCCCATGTGGGTTTGCATATTGTATTTCAAAATTCTATAATTTCACATTTGCTCGATAATAAGAAGCACATATTTTGATCTCACAAATTGTTGTTATTTCTTTGTCTTTGTTATGTGTTTGTTGTATTAAGAGGAGCATCCTTCATCATTCACAAACCCTTTTGAATTTGATCACATAATCCAATGCAATCCACAAAAAAGAATAGTACACCATTAAAAATAATAACAAGCCTCATGAAATACCACAACATCATCTTTATCTTTGAATCCACATACAATTCTACACTGGTCATCATCAGCATCACCTCGCAATATCTATCCTAAAATAAAAATAGCTTGCAAGTCTAAAAATCATGAACCACTCCAGTTTAGGACACATATTCAAGTCAAGGTAAACTTTAAGCAACCCCCCTCTACAAAAATATATAAAAATATTAGTGAATCTTACATTATTTTGAAAAATAAAATAATTTCTATTATTTAATTAGCAAATCTTACATTATTTAAATATTTTTAAGACTAAATTATATAAAAATGTGGTGATTTTAATATTTTTAAGACTAAATTATATAAAAATGTGGTGATTTTAATATTTTTAAGAACTAAATTATTAGCCAAAATCTTCTAAAATTAACAAATTGTTCACTATTGGCCACTAAAAATAACCTAATCCAACTCTTATGCATACTGCGAGGTTAGCAATATGAAATATTGTATAACCGATCTGCATCGATCCAAATACTACCACATTATCATTACCAAAATAAGGCAATAACCAAAAATTGACTAACTCACTAAAAATCAAACAAATCATAACATCAACATCTATGATCCAACAATGATCATATGTAGATGTTCATGAATCCATCTGCAAATGTGTGCCATCTGATTGATAATACAGAAATCATATCAATCCAATATCTTCATAGAATAAATTGTCAACAGTGTCAGGAAGAAAAATATGTTAACATCAATGAAAAACATTAAGTGCAAAAATCCCAATAAAATCATCCAAGGAATGTGGAAAAGGTAAAATTGACTCTTAGTTTTCTGAATATAGTCTTAATTACAGAACTTTAGAAAATGAGACTAATGAATATATAGCCACATTTAGAAGACATGAAATTCTAGTGAATGGAAGACTTTGTCTATTTTTAAACAAATTTAAATATTTTCTATGTGAAAAATTAGGAAATAGCAAAAAATTGTAAAGAGTCTAGGGTTAATAAATGGATAAAATCTAAAGAACAAAATGGGTTTGGAAACCTAAGAAGGTCTCTATGACTCCTCAAGCAATCCATCCCTCTAAAATAGGAGAGGTGTTTGTTTTGGATAGTGGTTGTTTTCACTATATGATTGGTGACAAAAACAAGATTATATAACTTCAACTTTTTAATGTTGGATCAGATAGATTTGGTGATAATGAATGTTTTTTAGATTAAAGGGTCTAATATTATCTTTCTTGATCATTGTAAATCTATACCTAATGCCATGGCTCATAATTCATTAAGTGTGTGACAAATTTGTAAACATAATCTTGTAGTAATCTTCATAGTATTAGATTCTCAAATTATGGAGAAAATGGTAGTGATTACTACAGTTGTTAAAACAAAAGATGTATATAGTAAATTACAAGTTGTGCTAACTTGAATAAATAATGAAACTTGTTTAGAAGTGAAATTAGTGAATGTTATGAATGAATCATCATAATTTATTATAAAGGTTAATTAATTAGTTCAAATAAGGAAATCAAAATCCTTAAAGTACAAATTCAAAAGTTGAAACTTGTTTAGAAGAAAGTCAAGACATGGAAAATGAGTTGATTAGAAATGATACAGACACTAGTAAAATTAAAATTGAGAGAATTGTTTACCAAGAAATATAAAAAGAGTATAATAGAGATGTTTCTTGTCTGAAAGGAAATTTAGCTAAAAGTATAGAAAACACAAGATTTTTTAAGGGACATGCACAAAACCTTCAAAATCATTGGATGTTGTTTGAGTTCTAAAATGGTTTGAATCAAAAGCTTCATGCTTTACATTTTGGGCAACAGATTAAAAGATCTATATTTTTTCAAAAAATATTTATGACAATGTAAATAGAACCTTGATCTCTTGTCCACTCTTATGTAGTTTTTTTTAAGAATCTCTTTGAAATAAAAGGTTTCTTGCAATTTAGTTCTTTTGATGCTTTCTCATCTCTCTTTTGTGGCAATACTTTGTACTACTATTATGTAAATCTTGATGTGTTAAAGTTCATTGATTATTAAGTTTCTAGTAAAAGTCTTAAACGTTATTATAAAAATTTTGATCTCTTAAAAGTTATTACAAAATTGTTGATCTCTTAAAACTTGTTATTGGTATATTATTATAATCATTGAAATCTACAAATCAAGATCTAGTTATGGAAACATTACAAGGTTGATCACATAAAGATGAGGTTGTCCCTAATGCATATCACTAATACTTTGATATTATTCTTGAATTAGTTTTGGTCCACATCAAGGGGTTTTTTAGTTAACTACTAGTATGTAAGATATGACAGCCTTGAAGACAATTTGGAATATAATAGGTTACTCTATGGTCAGTTTTGATGTTGATACTACTGAAAGCTACAAATATTGTCTTCTCAAAGATTTCACTAGATAGTGTTTAACTTTCAATTACTTTGACAATTATTATTTTTTTAGGATATTAATCATTAAGGTTATTTCATAGTAGTGAACTTAATTTCTACAAATGTCCATGAATTTCTATGAATATCCATGTTATGATATGTGTTGCATACATTTATTTTCTCAAGTTGGGATAAAAGGTTGATGTTTTTTCTCTACAGTACACTTTTTTCCAACATGTACTTTGACAGATCTTTCAACTTTGATACATTGGTTGATCCATGTAATACATTTATTTTGTGATTGGATACAAATGCATAGTTATATATATGATTTGATATTCATTCAAATGTTGATTTATAAAGGCATACTTGTTTTTGGTATAAATTTCTTCTATAAAAGTTCATTTGTTGCAGTCTAGTATTAATGAAAGCATGCTTGATTGTTGTATTCAGAATCAGAGCAGATGATCCATAGTCATGATCAGGATTATACTACTTTCTCTCGAAATTGTTAAATTTCTTGGATCCTTGGTGCTCTTTTAGTCATATGATGCTCAATTGGGGAGTTTATTGCTCCTCTTCATGTTGTCCTTAATGTGAAACACACTAACTAGGCAAGTGAACATCCTACTTGGTTGCATTTAGTACATTTTATATGGCTCATTTAGTTCATCATGTTCATTTCATTTATCATTAATGGAATTTCCCTTTAGTTTCCTCGATCTCATTTGGATCACACTTGATTGCTTTGATTATATAGTACTTGATACATGATACATTTAACATTTTGTTGATTGCATTAGTAGTTTTTATCAATATATTCATTTGATGATCATTTGGTGTATACATGGCATATATAGTCACTTAGCATTGGCATGATTACATTTTGTTTTATTAATATTTAAGAACTCTGGGGAGCGGGGACAAGGGGAATTAGTGTTCTACAATTTTAAGCCTTAACAATCTAATTTTTTAACCATAATTCAAATGTAATGAAAAGAAAACAACTAAATAAAAATACAAACATCCACAACCACATAACTCCATGATTTTTATTGTGGAAACACTATTAGGGAAAAAATGAAGAGGTTGAAGCTCACTATAAGACTATATCTCGTTAGAAGTATAAGTTATTAAAAAATGGAGAATGTGTGTGCATTCAGACACACTTCCTAGAGCTCGCTTGTCAAGTACAAAATAGGAAGGTTCATTGCCTTCCAAGTACATGGACTAAAATCTAAAATGATGAATGACCATAGCATCTATACATGCCAAAGAAGTTCCTTGTAGGTACCAAAATGTATATTTTCCCATGTATCAATCGAACAAATAATTGCATGTCATTACGCATCATATACGTCTACCAATAACACATCATCTTTGTTTATCACATACATAAAAATCAACACAAATGTGCAATTTTACACATCCATTCACAAGATAATATTCTTCACTAGTCAACCATAAGATAAGATAGATAAGATAAGATAAATTTATTAATGTCCAACAAAAGACCACAACATCGGTCTATGGGACTGGAAGCTTACACCAAGAAAAAAGCAGACAAACAAAGTACCAAACAGTGTCCAAGAACGAACAAGCACAACAAAAGAAGAAGAAAGCAAGAGACATCACAGAAAATATTAGGTATCTATCCTCACAGGGAAAAATTCCAATAGCGATTGATTTGTGCAACTATCAAAGGCCCTATGATGAAGCTAAGTGCTACGAGGGGAGTGTCGCTGGCAAAAAGGTCCTCACAAATCTAGAATGGCCCGCATTAGGGAAATTGTATGGTCGCTTCACACCCTAACCTAGAATTAAGGGTGAGAAGAAGGTCATAATAAGTTGTGCCCGGGTCTAACTCCTAGGAAATGATAGCTATAAAGTATGGTCATGAAGCTATAAGGACTCACAGAGATAGAGCGCAATGCAATGTTGATCATGTACCTAAAAAAATCCAAGAGCGATCTGCAATCTCTAAACAGACAATAAAATCTCCCTCTAATCTCATAGTATATGGGGCATCTAAAAAGAAAATGAATCTTGGATTTTGCCTCTACTAAGGTACAAAGTGTACACACCCGATCCTCTCTAGTTATATGGTGATCGACCTGGATCCGGAGTCTGTGAGAGCCCACCCTGAAGGAGTCAAGGGAGTTACGCAAGGTGTGTGTCTAGTATTTGTGTAAGTACTCAAGGTGTACAATAATACCATCTCGAATATCTAAGAAGTACTTTATGTATAAATCCATCCTTAAACATAGTCCCCCTAAAGGATCCACCCAAGTCCGTGTGATATACTTCCTATAAATATCAAGTCTAACATGCCCATTCAACTCCTACCGAGAGGGGAGTAGATGAGCAAAAGCATCCAATGAGAACTCGTAGGGAGGAAGAAAGTCAATGTCGATCCCAACTGAACTCAGCAGGATAGTAGCTTGAGCATACCAACTGGAGGCTCTAGTGGCAGGATTGGAGTCTGCAATAGCAACTAAGGAGCAGTAGACTAAGTAAGGGTATCTATGTTGGCCTTCCTCTAAGTCAGTAAAGCCACAAAGACAGTGGAGAAATCGGATCAAGTCCAAAATGGTTACAAGTATGAATGGGTGAGCACCAAACTCAACCAAAATAACATTGTGGGGGGTAGATTTATGATATTTGATAATTTGACAGAGAAGCATAGTCTAGGTACGCTCGATCATGGCCCAATCTGAGCCTAAAAGGGAAGGACCCCAAACCATCGAACCATAGAGCACAATGGGTCTTATTGAGAAATCCACGAGGGATAGCTTAGATGATGTATCCTAAAAGTGGTTTCTGAAGTAGTCTCTCAAGCATGGCAAGGGAACCTAACCCTTTACTAATCCAAGGCTGAATGGTTGATCTCAAGATAAAATGAGATACAAAAAACTTAACCCCAAGTTATGTGTAAGATGATGTAATCTCAACTTCCCAACCCTAGAAGTGAAAATGGAGATGTGAGGTCTTCAGATCGTTGAAGACCATAACATGAGTCTTCTCAAGGTTCACGACTAGCTATCTCATGTCACAAGAAGATCCAAGTCTATCCAAAAGCCTCTAAAGACCCTCAAGAGAGGAAGCAAGAAGAACCACATCATCAACAAAGAGAAGGATGGAGATCAATACCTGGTATAGATAACAACCATCACTTGGAAGTGAGGAGTCACTGAGAAAATTCTTGAGCTCATCAATATAGATCTTGAACAAGGTGGCTGAGAGAGAAAGCAAGAAGAACCACATCATCAAAAAAGAGAAGGATGGAGATCAATACCTGGTATAGATAAAAACCATCACTTGGAAGTGAGGAGTCACTAAGAAAATTCTTGAGCTTATCAATATAGATCTTGAACAAGGTGGGTGAGAGAGGACAGCCCTGTTTCACCCCAATGGTGCTCTAGATAGGATCGGAGAGGCCCTATGTGGTCTTGAGTCTACCAATCACTGTCTCATATAACCTCATGATAGTCATCAATAAGATCTTAGAAATACCAATATCTCTCAGTCTTCAAAAAAGGGCCACTCTGGGGATGGAATCAATAGCTTTATGAAAATCCACAAAACAACAGTAGACTTTCTTCGAGTAATGCCAAGCCTCCTCGATAATAGCCCGTAGTGTGAAGATATGATCCATGGTCTGGAAGTTTGCCCTGAATCCTGCTTGACCCTTAGCCCTACAATTCCTCCTATCAACCTCACTAGATAAAATAGTATTCAAAGTTGTAGCATAAAGTTTGGCAAATTTATGCCCAATCATGAAGGTCCTATAGTTTATGGGATCAGAGGCCAACCCAAACTTATGGATTGGGTGAATAATGTGTCTCGACCAAGAGTCCAGAAAACTAAAACAAACCACTCTATTAAAGAGTGTAGAGAGATAAGGGCTCAGGATTGTGGTATCGACCTTGAAGAACTCGGCCTAAAAACCCTCCTCATCAGCCACCCTACTGCATTTCATAAGTCTGATGGCCTCATAAATGTTGGAGGTGGAGAATAAGTGACAATGGGGGAGTGGGCTGGGAAGGGGGGTGAGCTGACCTAGGATGTCATACAACATGGAGACATGGGAGGCAAGGAGGTGAAGTTCAAGGGTGGACTGGAGTTGACTATGCTTGGGGAACATGATGTGCCAAAATAACTTGGGATACTGAATAAGCGTGTCTCGGAGGGATCTGCCCTGTGAAGCAATAAATAATTGCTTCTTATGGTGAAGAAAGCATTTGTAAGAGAGTCATAATTGGTGAAAGTGGGGGAATGAGTATCAAAAGCCAAGAGCAAGGAGCGAAGGAAAGTTTTACAGGGATTATCAAAACACTGGTTCATGGGACAAGTATTCTATCGAACTGATCTGGGAGTGTTGGGAATGGAGCGATGAGGGATAGAGAGGAGAGTCGACTCCCAAATTGCAGTAGCTAGTGAGTGAAACATGGTGGACACCTGACTGTGATCTGTGAAGCTAGCAAGGCAGAGGAATCTTCTTAAATGGAAAATGAAGAGGTCTTGATCACTGTCCTCAAAATAGAAATGGGTATGGGGCAGATCTAGTCAGGGTGAGTAGGGATGGGTGATAAAAGGTGGGAAGAAACATAAATTGAAAGGCTAAGAAGGGCATGATCAGCCATGGGAAGACGGGAGATAGTAAAGTTTTGGATGGAGCGGACGAAGGAAGCAACAACAAGGATATAATCAACCATGCTCGCACCCCCACTATGAGGCCAACACATAAAAAGCTTAGAACTTGGGAAACAAGAGAGGCCATTCAAAATCACCAAGTCAGAGGACTCACATAGCTAGAGAAGGTAGAGACCATAGCAAGTTAGAGGTCCATTGTGATCCTCAAACAAACGTTGAAGCCCCATACTAGTAGGATCCCTCTCAGTAGTACAAATCAAATCAAACCTACGATCATATTGGGGGGTTTGGAGATCTTTAGTCCGTGCATTAAAATCTCCTAAGATGATGATGTCACCCATATCCCCAAACTTGGAGATGCTCTCGAATAGGTCTAAAAAAGGGTTCTCGTCCTCAACACTATGGATGGCATAAGGTGAGGAAGTCGATGGGAAGTAACAAACAACAATGAAGATATCTTTATGATGGCGATTGGTGCCTTCAACCCAAATCCACATAAATCTTGCATGAGTGTCAGAAAGAACCAATGTGGTAGTACTAAACAGATCATCTCTAATCAAATAAGCAACCCCATTGGAACCACACACACCACCTGAAGCTTGAACCTCCTTTTTGCAAACTAAAAACCACTGATACCCTGTGTAACCTGGAAGGGACCGAGCAAGACTCTCATGAGTCTCGGTAATAGCTAACAAATCAACATCCCCAATTGCATCATGAAGCCTGGCAAAGACCACATGGAGCCACTGCCATTCCAATAGTTGACAAGCAGAGAGGCAATGGAGGGCTTAGACTTTCCCAACTATTGGTGCTCAGACTATCATTTGGCTTGGGTATGTCTCTCATCACAACCCTTGGGAGGTGAGTCATGAATAACTACCTTTAGATTCCTTATTACTGCCCATTTCCCATTACTCCTTGCTTCTACCATGAGACTCCTAGAGTGCTTTAGTTCAGCTACATGTGATTTTGTGAGGTCCTCATCAAGAAATATCTTTGTGGGAAGAAGGAAGAGCTTCTTCTTTTCCCTGAGAGCTTGTAGTCGATCAGCAAGTGAGAGAAATCTAAGAAAAAGGGTGTCATCATGTCCAAACCATGCTCTGTCTAATGTAATATCAGGAATACCTAGTTGTTCATTGAGAAATGAGTAGCTTGTGGAGAGAGGATCAATGGAGGATGAAGGAAGACCTCTAAACCAAGGGTTGAGTTCCCTAAAGTGCCTAACTCGGTCTTATACCAACTTCTCTTGGACAATTTTTTCGACTTCTGGTAGAGGCACAGTGCTGGAGTTTTTGCAAGTAGAGGCCCAAGATTTAATTTGTTGTTTTATTTCAATCAAAAGAGATGATTATTTATTAACAAGCTCGGTCTACTTATCCTTGAGGTTTCCAATGTCCCCAAAGTCTTCAATAATGGAGCTAATATCTTTTGTAATGTCTGTCGTTTGTGTGGTAAAAGTTTCAGAGAGGTCTTGGATGCGTGAAGAATTAGCCACAACTTGTTGGTTCCAGTCATTTAATGATTGAGATAGGAAGTGAATAGTATCTTGGAGAGTTTGATTCATGATGGAGGAGCATCCTGGGTTGCATTGTTATTTTGCTCAGTTTTTTTTGTTCATTATGCATATTGGTGCTGAGTTACTGTAGCACTTAGTTGGTGCCGAATTACTATAGCACTTGGTGCTGAGTTACTGTAGCACTTGATGCTGAATTACTGTAGCAATCTAGTGTTGACTGAGTGTTCTTTCATGTGTTGAGTTACCCAATGTATGTTAAGTGACCCTTCATGTGTCGAGTTTTCCTATTTATGTTGAGTGTCAGCATTTGGACATGATTTCTGCAAGCTGACTTGCGAGATTTATTTCAATCGTGATATTTATGTTAAGATTTTTTCTTGAGATGTGTCCAAACCATTTTTGGGTCAGCCTTCATCTTATGTAATGTTCTAGAATGATCTGTAAGCTGTTTTGGCAAGTATCTAGAGTGTTTAGGCTTAGAGTTAGGCAATTTTTGAAAAGGATTGCAGAACAGAACTGGAAAGTGTGAATTTTCTATTGGATCTTTGAATGTGAATGTATTTGTATTTGGTCGTAACCTAGAAGGTCTTACCACTTGGCATGTATGAAGATATTTTGATGAGTCAATAAAGGTATTTCACTCTTCTTCTTCCTTTGGTTGTTCTTCTTTGTATTTGCTTTCGTTGTCTTAACTCTTGCAAGGTGGTTTGGATAGTTGGGTGAGCCTTTGGCCTTAGTTATTCATCTCTTTCCCTATATTAGGTGCTATCAGAGCTTGAGGTTCATCCTTGTGGAGATTGGATTGTGTAGAACCCTGATTCAAATTTGGTTGTAGGGTGGCAGATCTATGGATTTGACCTATAACTTGTAGAGGGTTATGATCTTGCAAGAACCTAATTTGTAAAGATGGTTTGTGGTAGAGGAAATGCTAATAATGCCATATTGTGTCAGTTGAGACAAATTGTAGCCAAATTAGATGTTGTGGAGACAACCCATAGGAGAGGAGCACATCTTGATGGTATAAGTGATGATGAAGCAATAGCACCAAACCATAATCTAGAACCTGAAGAACATCAAGATGAGGAAAGACTATTGCGAGTGTTGTCTAGGAAAAATTCAAAGCCTGCTGTAGAAGGTGTTCCTTATGATGAAAAACTAGATACAATGTTGTGTTGGATTAGATCTCAGATATGGAGAAGTTCTTTGAGTATGAAAACACTCCTAATAATAGAAAGGTGAAGATTGTAGTCACTAAGTTGAAAGGTCATGCATCACTATGGTGGGAACATTTGCAAACTGATAGACAAAGTAGAGGAAAGGAGAAGATCAAAACTTGGCCAAAGATGGTGAACAAGGTAAAGAACAAATTCTTTCCTGTTGATTACCAAATTATTTGAAACAAAAGGACATGACTGTGAAAGAGTATATTGAGGAATCCTATAGATTGGACATCAGATCTAGACATGTGGATGATGATGTTGAAAAAATTTTAAGGTACATAAATGGATTGAGATCTAGAATACAAGATGAAATAAGTTTTGTGAAGTTGGAAAGTGTTAAAGAAGCATACCAATATGCCTTGAAAGCTTAGGAGATCTTGACAAAAAAGCATGAACAAAGACAAAGAGGTAGAGGTGGTAGATTCCAGAGAGGCAGAGGTAGATATGACGAAGGTGGCAGACCTGATAGTTTTATGTAGGATAAAGGCAAATCTAAATGGAAGAATGATGACAAAGATAAGACTGAATGGAAAAGTGGTAATTCTTATCAAGGAGGTACTAATTATTATTGAGGAAGAGGTAATTCTTATTCTAGAGGTGGATTTCATGGTAATTGTTTCAGATTTGGGAAAGAGGGACATAGATCTTTTAAATGTAGATCCTTTAAAAGTGGGCAAGGTAACAGAAATGTTGTGATTCAAGGAGATGATGAGGGTTCACCAAGTGGACCTGAGGCTGGAGAAAATCTGATGGTGAGAAGAACCTTATGTAAAGGGAAGTGATGAAGAACCTATTTTAAGGAAAAGTCTTTTCAAGAGAAGATGTAAGATGACTGGAAAATGTTACAAAGTGATCATTGACTATGGAAGTTCTACAAATTTAGCATCAAAAGAGTTGGTTAAAAAGTTGCAATTGCAGAGGCTGAAGGATCCTAAACCCTATCATGTTTCATGGATCAAAGATGAGCATAAGATATTGGTAAGTGAGCAATGCCTTGTGAACTTTAAGATTGGACATTACTTTGATGAAGTATTGTGTGATATTATGCCTATGGATTGTTGTCATTTTTTTTGGGTAGACCTTGGCAATATGATAGATATGCTATGCATGATGGAAGATTGAATCAATATACTCTTTGGGTGAATGGAAAAAAGCAAATATCATTGCCTTTGATTGAAAGTCCAGATGAGGTTAGTTGTACTACAATACAAGTTTGCATGGTTAATGGGAAACAATTTGAAAAGGAAGTGAAGAAGAATCAAGCTTTTTTTTCCATAGTTCCTAGAAAATCGAGTGTTGGTAGTAATGATCGAGTAGCAGAAGCTGGTAATGATCGAGTGACAATAGATAGTGATAGTCGAATACCAATAGAAATTACAGAATTGTTGAATGAGTATAAAGATATTGTTGCTGATGATATTTTTGATGGTTTACCTCCAGTAAGAAGCATAAGTCATTGTATGGATCTGATGCTTGGAGTTAGTTTGCCAAACAAAGCACCATATAGATTAACACCTACAAAGAATGAAGAACTTAATAGACTAGTGCATGAGTTTTTGTAGAAAGGTTTGATTAGAGAAATCTTGAGTCCATGTGTTGTACCTATTGTATTAGCACCTAAAAAGAATGGAGAATGGAGAATGTGTACTGATTCCGGAGCTATTAACAAGATCACAGTGAAATATAGGTTTCCTGTGTTGAGGATGGATGACATAATGGATTGTTTGAGTGGAGCAAAGTATTTTACCAAGATTGATTTGAAGAGTGGCTATCATCATATCAGAATCAGAGAACGTGATGAATGGAAGACTACTTTCAAGATAAAAGATGGTTTGTATGATTGGTTGGTTATGCCTTTTGGTTTGACTAATGCACCTAGTACTTTCATGAGGTTGATGAATGAAGTTCTGAAAAGATTTTTGGATAAGTTTGTGATTGTTTATTTGGATGATATTCTGATATTCAATAAGACTAAAAAAAAACATCTTGAGCATATTACACAAGTATTGCAGAGGTTGAAAGAGGAAAAGTTGATGATTAATTTTAAAAAGTGTTCTTTTATGCAAGAGGGGATTGTGTATTTGGGATTTGTGATTTCAGCTGATGGATTGAAGATAGATCCTGAGAAGGTTAAAACAATTTTGGAATGGCCTACACCTGAGAATGTGGATAAGGTAAGATCATTTCATTGTTTGGCTAGTTTTTACAGAAAGTTTATAAAGAATTTCAGTGTTGTTTGTAATGCTATGACTAAGACAATGAGGGGAGATAAAAAGAAATTCAAGTGGACACATGAAGCTAATAAGAGTTTTGAGACTTTGAAACAAAAGGTTGTTGAATTACATGTATTGGTTTTGCCTAATTTCAACAAAGTATTTCAAGTTGAATGTGATGCAAGTGGTAATGCAATAGGAATTGTATTAAGTCAAGAAGGGAAACTCGTTGCTTTCTTTAGTGAAGAGTTGAATGATGTCAAAAGGAAGTATTCTATGTATGATCAAAAAAATTATGCTATTGTTCAAGCTTTGAAGAAGTGACGACATTATTTGATTCCTAAGGAGTTTGTGTTGTATACTGATCATAAAGTTTTACAATACTTGGGAACTCAACATAAATTGAATCAGAGACATATGAAGTGGGTTGAGTAATTGTAGAGTTTCACATTTGCTATTAAGCATAAGAGTGGAGTTACTAATAGAGTTGTTAATGTATTGAGTTGAAGACATTCTTTGTTGACTAAAATAAAGGTTGAACTTCTTGATTTTGATAAAATGAAAGAATTGTATGAGGTTGATCCTAATTTTTCTGAGGCATGGAGAGAGTGCAGAGCACAAAATCTGACAGATCACATAAGTATGATAAGTATTTCATTCAACAAGGTATGTTATTCAAAGGCATTCAGTTGTGTATTCCTAGAAGTTCTATGAGGTTGAATTTGATTAAGGAAAAGCATAGTGGTGGATTGGCTGGACATTTTGGAATTGATAAGACATGGAGTTTGTTGAAAGAGAAGTATTATTGGCCACAAATTTATAAGAATGTTCAAAAATTTGTAAAGAGTTGTGGAGTTTGTCAAATTGCAAAAGGAGTAAGTCAAAATACAGGTTTGTGTACACCTATTACTATTCCTGAGAAACCTTGGAGTGACATCAGTATGGATTTTGTTCTTGGATTACCTAGGGCAGTGAAGGGGTATGATTCCATATTTATTGTAGTGGATAGATTTTCTAAGATGGCTCATTTCATACCATGTAAGAAGACATTAGATGCAGAGCATGTTGTTGTACTTTTCTTTAAAGAGATTGTGAGATTTCATGGATTACCAAGAAGTATTATTTATGACAGAGATAGTAAGTTTGTTGGGTTTTTTTTTAAGATTTTGTGGAAGATGGGTATTGAGTTGAAGTTTAGTTCTACATTCCATCTACAGATAGATGGACAAACAAAGGTTGTGAATAGAAGCTTGGGTAATTTGCTGAGATGTTTAGTTGGAGATAAACCAAGTAATTGGGAAGTAGTGTTGGCACAGATTGAGTTTGCATATAACAATTATGTGAATAGGAGTACAAGGAAAACACATTTTGAGATTGTTACTAGAATGTAGCCTAGAGGTATATCAAATTTGAAAGATGTTGCTGGTGAAGAAAAGAGAAGTGTCGCAGGAGAAGAATTTGTTGATTTTATGGAATCTTTGCATAAGGAAGTGAAGTTGAGGTTGGAACAAAGTATTCAGAAGTATAAGGAGAATATTGATAAGTCTAAAAGACATTATGATTTTGAAGTCAGTGATGAGGTGATGGTTCATTTAAAAAAAGGAAGATTTCTTGTTGGAACATACAGTAAGTTGAAGATGAAGAAATTTGGACCTTGTATGATCTTGAAGAAGTTTGACAATGGTAATGCTTACGAAGTTGAGTTACCTGATGACATGGATATATCTCCTATATTCAATATTGTTGATTTGTATGAGTATCATGAGTCAGATGATGAAGTTGTTGTATCAAAAAATTATCCTAAAAAGCAGATTGAAGAAGTTGAACAGATATTGGATTAGAGAGTTGGCAAGAGCACAAGAGGAAAAGATTACTATGAATATTTGGTAAAGTGGAAGAATAGGCCTATTGAAGATGCTTCATGAATTTCTCAATCTGAGTTGGATCCAACTCAGATTGTGACATCTCAATGATTCAGGAGAATCATTTCTTTTAACCCCGGTTGTCTGATGCAGGAGCATCCTGGGTTGCCTTGTTATCCTGCTCATTTTTTTGTTCATTCTGCATGTTGGTGTCGAGTTACTGTAGCTCTAGTTGGTGTTGAGTTACTGTAGCGCGTAGTTGGTGCCAAGCTACTATAGCACTTGGTGTCGAGTTACTGTAGCACTTGATTGGTGTCGAGTTACTGTAGCAATCTAGTATTGAACAAGTGTTCCTTCATGTGTCGAGTTATGCAGTGTATGTCGAGTGACCCTTTATGTGCCAAGTTTTCCTATTTATGCCGAGTGTTAGTATTTGAACGTGATTTATGCGGCTGACTTGCAGGATTTATTTCGATCGTGATATTTATGTTAAGATCTTTTCTTGGGATGTGTCTAGACCGTTGTTGGGTCGACCTTCCTCTTACATAATGTTCTAGAATGATCAGTAAGCCATTTTGGCAAGTATATAGAGAGTGTTTAGGCTTAGAGTTAGGCAATTTTTGAAGAGGATTGTAGAACAGAACTAGAAAGTGTGAATTTGTTTTTGGATTTTTGAATGTGAACGTACTTGTATTTGGTCGTAACCCAAAAGGCCTTATCGTTGGGCATGTATGAAGATACTTTGATAAATCAATAAAAGTATTTCACTCTTCTTCCTCCTTTGGTTGTTGTTCTTTGTGTTTGCTTCTATTGTGTTAACTCTTGCAGGGTGGTTTGGATAGCTGGGTGAGCCTTTGGCCTTAGTTATTCATCCTTTTCCCTGCGTCAATTCACTAATTTGAACTTCTGGAGCTGCACTAAGAGACCTTGGGAAACTGTTGAGAGAGAAAGAGTTGTGACTTTTAGAGCTACATTACCCTTCTCTAATAATGTCAAGCGGTCAACTATCTGATGTAATGTTGCTAGATTGGGTGGGGGGTTTGATGATTCAAAATAATACTAAGCATATATGAATAAACAATACTAAGTTGTATTTGAATAAAATAAAGGAAATACGATATTGGACATTTGTTCAAACAATTCACGTGCAATTTGTCTTGTGGTGGATAACCTGCTTGCAAAGGTATTTTGTTGAACACTTGGTTAACCAGAGAAAACCCCTCTATAAGGGAAGGAAGCACGGACTAGATCACGGCTCGCAGCTTCTCTATACCTTACTTGCACGTTCACTGCACGGGAAGGATTTCTTCATGGCAAGGCATCTCCAGTCAAATCTCAGGGATCACGGTAGGGCATCTCCAGTCAAATGTCAGGGCCAAGGCACGAGATCTCCAGTCGAATGCCAAGGATCACAGCGTTTGGTCACGATAATTCCATTGGAGTCTATCTGGTCTACCAATGTTTGAGCCTTCCTACAAGGGATTTCACCATGGGAACGAGATTTCACCATTGCAATGGAATTTCGTCTCTGCAAAATAACTTCCTACCCCTCTATAAGGGAAGGAGGCAAGGATAGAGGATTATGGCTCACAATCTCCATACCTTACTTGCACATTCACTACAGGGGGAGGATTTCTTCACAATAGGGCATCTCCAATCAAACGCTAGGGATCACGGCAAGGCAGAGAAATATTACAATAAGAACAAAATGAATCTTCAATCAAATGTCCATCCTAACCTTGAACAATAGCATAGATGTCTACTACCATGTCATCTCTACCATCTCAAACTCAAAAATAATTATCACATCAATTAGATTGGATTGTTGATCAATCACACTAGAAACCAATACTCAAAATGCGATACCTCATTCAAGCTATGACAAGTTTGTTCTCATTCAGACCACCCCAAACAGAAAATCCTTATCAACATCCAAGCATAGATAAAACAAGATGTAAGCCTCTCAACAAAAGATAGATCAACCAAAACCATAAACCAAGTGAATAAGCCTACAACCATGTCCTACACTCCTCAATAATTTATCTAGATCTAACACATATAGTTGATGAACATTACATAGGAAGTGCCATCAAGCATGGAGAGATCATCTACAACAAATATAATTTAGGTAGAGATATTCAAAATTACAGAAGTTAATTTGAATTGGGAAACCAAGAACCTTAAACACATACAATTCGAGAGAAGATAATAAATTGGAATAGTGTGCATTTAAACTAGGTTTTAAACCCATAATTATTACAAATCCAACAAGACTTATTGGAACACAATTGTACAAACTAGCAACAATGGGATTGGTAATGATTTTGGCATAATTGAAGCTAGTGAGATAAGGAAGTGTGTTGCTGCTATGATCTATCAATTGTGTTGATTGTGTACTTAATTGTCTATGTTGTGATATAATTGATCTGCATTGAATTGGTGAAGTGAAGGTTATACGATAGATCATGGTGCAAGGTCATCCATGTAGTTTCTAGAGATGTTCATTATGATCTCTCTTCAATTGCACAAGTTCATGACAAGTTTGGTGCAAGTTACAGTCTAATTGGCGATGATAGGACACTAGCTTAGCAAGGCACAAACCCAAACAAATATTTGATCGGTGTGATCTATAGAATCGGAATCCAATATTGTGATTGGAAATGTTTGATCTTTATGATACTCTTTGGTTGCTCTTGTAACCACACATTGATTGGTTCTCAAAAAACGAAGTTATTAGATTCTGATGTTTGGCTGTGAAAAATAATTGGTTGGTTTGTCGATCAGTAAGGCAGATTGGTTTGTGTATTGATCGATGTTGTAGGATATTTGATGATGTCTCCATGCTGATGTGGAAAGTTATGTTGACTTGTATTGGTCAATCTAAACAAAGATTCATCAAGAAGGCATGTACCTAAGGAAGTGTAATACATTGACTTTCTTGTCAATTCATTGCATAATTGGATCATGTTGTCCGTGCAAGTTGATGAACTATTCAAGTGTGTTTGCTGAATTTTTTTGGAGGAAACTTGAATTTCAAATTCAAAGTTAAAGCAATACAAATACCCAAATTGTTGTAATGTATTAATAACATTTTGTGTGTGAAAAATTAGGGAGAAGGGCAGAGATTGTGTGTGGCGATGTCAAATCGTGAAACCAATTGTGTGATTCATAGAAGTGATGTATTTGAATATAAAGAAGTTGTATGAGCTTGATAGGGCCTATACTAACAAAGCGGTAGTATTATTCCACTTGTTCACTAACTGTTACAGCAAGCAAAATCCCTTAACCAAGTAGATCCTAATAGATCTCATGTATAAATCTTTTAACAAGGTGACACTTTAGCTAGTATTTGAAGTCCTCTCACAAGGCCACTCCTAACACTGTAAAGATCCTAACAAGGCTAGAGGGAAATTCCTTAACAGGGCTTGTCCTTAACCACACTTATTGTAAGCTTTTAATTAAGTTAAGCTCCTAAGTGTACTTCAAAAGAATGCATTTCACATTCAATAGCATCAATCCCATCATGGTTTTCACCCAAATTAGGTTTCCACGAGAAAAAAAAAGCTCAATGTTATGTGTTGATATTATTTGTTGTTGCATGTTTCCTTGCAAGATAAAGTTACTAGTTGTGTGCATATGGTGAATAGTTAGAGGAAAGTTTCATCAGATCTGAGTTTTTTGTTTTGTGGTAGAGTAATGATTCACCCTATCAACGATGAACAATGATTGCCTAAACTTCATCAATTGCATGCCATGGATTAACAATGTAATTAAATTATTAATTGAAACACAATGAAATGGGAGAAATTAATGGCTATAAAAAAATATGTGAGAAATGGATGAGAATGCAATATACACCATTAGTTTTGCCGCTTGCGGATAAAGTGATCCCAAATCTTGACAACTAAGATTCCATAAAAAGAAGATATTCATGTACTATCAGATTGTAAATAGTCTCTCACCATGCAAGATCAGAGACCCTTTTTTTTTAATACAATAAGTGTCATTGAGGACAATTCACTGAAAAGTAAGGCATACAGTTGATTGACTAAACTCATTAGTAGAAGACCCAGAGAGGGACTAACTCTACCCTCCTACTAAGTCAAACCAGCATTGACATTTTGATCTAGCAATGTTAAAACAAGCAAGGTCGACACAAAAAATATGCCCAAACAATTCTGCTTATAGGTTTTTTGAATTTTTGCCTGTCTGTGTGCTAATAACCTACACATCCAAAATATAGGGGGATAACAATATGCAAAAAAAAATATGGAATAACCTATCCAAAATATGAGCTACACTTAGGCATATTGAATGAATAGGTAAAGAATGAAGACTAGAACGTTTAGATAAAAGAAATCAGAAATCTGCTGTAACTTCAAGCTTTGATTTCATCCAATTTTCCTACTGATATAGTATCATAGATTGCTCATCATGTACACTTCTCCCTGCTATCTGCCAGCAAAGCTGACATAATACGACTCAATCCACTCACAAGTAGCATAAAAATATAGGAAATAGCATAAAGCAACAATATTTGTAGTGAATGCCATGATACCCATTTCCATTTAAATGTCGTTCTCTTTATTCTGTTTTTCAAATTGAAGTCCATATTAAATAAACTTCTAGTTTACCTCTCATGTTAACTTGATGTATGATTCGTGTAATTCAATGCTAAAAATTGATAAGTTGTAAAAGAATTTCAGAATCAATTATAAAAATGATCAAAATGTCATAATTGAACAGTCAATTGTAACAAAGAACATAACATCCAATGCAAAGGATAATTGCTAAATGCAAAACAAAACATCCGATATTGAAATCCATGTGAAATAACTTTAGTACTTCAAGAATTGTGTAATATAAAAGAAACTTAAGGATATACCTAAAATGAGCAGGATAGTAAAAATGAACCCAAAAGAAGAAAAGAGAATCCCCAACAACTTTTAAAACATAATAGCCTGAGGAAAAACCACTCCTTAGGATGACATTTTAGAATGCACAGTATCAAACATTCAATCTAAGATATTTGTTGCCAGTCTTCTTCAAATCGAGGTTAATTGTCATTTGAAGCTACATTTTTTGCCGGTACCATACAATTAGAATGTTTATTGCTCAGAAGCAGTTTATGATGTGCAACAGATGCACCAATTTTGTTTGAATACTTAAAAATGGCTGAGAAAGATAATATCTTAAACCAATTGTAGAGTCCTGGACATGATCCTGAATTTCAGCTTGACTTTGCATAAAAGCCAATAGCCAGAGCAAAGATCAGAATGGCCAGTGGAACTAGAATCTGGAAAAACTTTACTGTACTTTGGGAGTCGTTAACAGACTTGGAAGCTACATTTTTTATTCTACCGTGTCTTGTTTTAGATGGAAGGGATGAGAGGTCTATCTCTCCAATATAATATTCTTCCATCATAGCTCTTGCACTGGGACTATGCCCAACATCTTCAAAATCATCAGTTGCATCTTGAGCTGTATGAAAACCAAAGCATTAAAACTAAAAGTAGACTTAATCTTCACATTGCAGAAGTATTACACAAACTTTGTAGTTAATGATAAAGAAAAAAGTGTACTTCATTTCATATAATCGTACATTTACAATAGTTTTTAGTTCATGAAATCTTCAACAGCAAAAAAAAAAAAGATATGTATACTTTTCAACAGAAATGGTTATGCTTTAGTTATAAATTTTATATATATATCATAGCATTCCTAAAACAATGACTTATATAAGAGAGCAATACCAGCTGATGAAAGCAAAACTTCATCTCCTCCAGGATGGTCCTCCAAAAATCTAGTCACGTCATATACCTATTTAACATTTGAAATCAACTTGATAATTACTAGCAAAAAGAAAGCAATGTCAGAGCTGAATATCCATTTAATTTCTTTATATAAAGACACATAACTAACCTTAGTTGACATTTAAAATAAATGAAAAAATGGCAGCTCCATTGCTGCAAATACATATGCTGTCTCCATTTCAAGATGAGTTTAAACACACACACCCACGCGCACATGTATTTTGCTACTTTAACTGATTAATTAGTATGATGGCAGTCATGCATTAGCCACTCATTTATTATTTCTATCCCATGCACAGCAATTATAATAATGGAATATAATTAAAAACAGTCACCAACAGCCTCCACAAGAAAATTCATAAGAGAAGCTTAAACAGATCCATTTCGTTGTTCTATTGGTCAGCTGTCTGAGAAATTACAATTAGTGAAAATAAAATCCTGCAAGAGGTAAAAAGGAATTGAGATTGATTACTTAAAAAGGATGAAACACAAACCTATAATGAAGATTGAAATATAGATTTCTAAATGCCACTCTAACCAACTCTAGTTGGGCTCTGACCTACAATTTACAAGCAGTAATATAAAGGGTAGAAATTTTCACAACTAAGCTGTCCATCGAATGTCACAGACCAGTTGGTATCCTCCAGATATTGGTTCTATTAACCATTTCAATTCCTTTTGTGGTGCTATACCCTTTAGTTCGGCAACCAATCAATGTCCTCTGGCTCATAGCTTTCAAACTACCAATATCTCTCCAATGGAAAGTATACACAGCTTGATTGCTTGATGCAAAATTACAGTGAAATCAGTTTTCCAGACCCAAATTGTTTTCCTCCAATATGCCTCTCCATGTTATTTATTTCAGCACCTTTGAATGGAAGCTTCAATGGAATATTGTATCATATCCCCATTTTAGGATTGACCTAATGTTTGCCCTAGAACCACAAATTTCATTAAAATAAGAATTGTAAAACCAATAAAAACAAGGTAAATCCTGATTTAGGTCTTGCAATCACCAAGTAGGGAACAAATATATATATAGTTAGCATGATACAATCTATCTAACCCTTATGAGTTCATAAAAGAGATATGCAAACCCTAACCTAGAGATTTAGATAACAATGCATTTGATAAATGTTCCCTTATAGCAACTAATACCCATATTGACTACTCCTCACAAATAGTTCCCTTGTATTATGTAACCCATGCCCATTCCACTGCAAGACTCATCTATTTGTATGATGTAGCCTGGCCCATTTCACAATAGGGCTTATCTCTAGCCTTTGTATGTAGGACAGTCCATTCTACTGCAAGCCTTATCTATGTTGTGAGGTAATAATCACATCTTATTCCCGGTAAGTCAACATCCTTACATGGCTAATTATTGCAAATTATGAAACATACACACACACACACACATACATATATACCCATATTGACTATTCCTCACAAATAGTGCCCTTGTATTATGTAACCCATGCCCATTCCACTGCAAGACTCATCTATTTGTATGATCTAGCATGGCCCATTCCACAATAGGACTTATCTCTGGCCTTTGTATGTAGGACAGTCCATTCTACTGCAAGCCTTATCTATGTTGTGAGGTAATAATCACAACATATTCCCAGTAGGTCAACATCCTTATATGGCTAATTATTGCAAATTGATGAAACATGCATACATAGATACATAGATACAAACACACACACACGCATATGTGTGTGTATGTGTATGTATCTATGTATGTGTATATATATATATATAGATACACACACACACGCACATATATATATATACACATATGGCTAAGGTGACAGTATTATTTGTATATCTAGTTCTATCCCTACAGAGAATTAGCTTGTAATCAACATGTTATCATAATAATCAATTAAATGCATATTCTTAGAGATACTTGTATATTTCATATTAATAATACACAAAAAATCAATAGTCCCTTGGTCTACTGGTGAAGTTGAGTGTTTCTAAACGAGCCCACCAAGGATCAAGTCTTACTGAGTGCAAGGCTCCAACATCATAACTGATGAGGTTGGGATCGTGTCTTGGGCAAATTTGGCGGAAAAGATTCCCCTCAGTTTTTGGCTCTTAGCCGAAGAGGTCAGCCTATAGGCTCATGCTCCCATATCAGGTAACAAAAATTTTGTAGTGGCCCTAGCTGGGTTGGTTTGCTCGCAAACTTCATGCCCTGCTGGGCAGTCATACTCGCAAGTCTGAACCTCCAAAAAAAATACACAGAAATACATGTATATATAAAAATATTTTTGTCTGAATGTTTAAAAATACATAGAAATAAATATATTTATATTTATGTCAGATAATACAGAAGTACATATACGCATATATTTATATCAGATAATATAATATAATTTATTTGTCTTTATATTTAATAATACACAGAGAGATATTTATATCAGATAATACAAATAACATAGAGATACATAGAAAAACACATATATCAAATGGCATACATATAAATGTTCATCCTTTATAATTTGTCTGCAGTTCAGAATTTTCTGTTCTTCCCTTCTCTGTCAGATCGATCCTTTATATAGTTCTGGTTTCTTCCACAATTCTGTGTTTATAGGCTGCTGTGTGGAGCCCTTGCCTTCTATTTGATAATTCCATGTGCTGGTTGTGCGTAATCTGATGTGTTTCCTGTGTCTGTATATTCCTTGCTGAGTTTATGACTGCCTATGATCTTTCCTTGTTCTGTGCACTTAGTGTGCTGACTGGTCACTGTATGATTCAAGTGCTGATTGGTTTGCAGATGCTGATTAGATAACAAATGCTGATTCAATGCCTGTTTGAGGTTAAATTTAATCATCTTTATATGACCCTTTGGTTGGGAAGTGGACGCATCCTTCCCATGGAGACTCTTCCTTCCCAAATTGCACCACATTCTCAAGATGCAATGTTTCACACACAAGAGCCTTCAGCTGAGACGGCTTAATTAAATCGCATGCTTCATACTTATTATTATAATAATAAGAAAATATGCAAAACATGAAAAAAGTGTCTAGCTAATATTATCTAATATTAATTATTAATTAATCAATTTAAATCTATTTAAGATTTCAATTAGATATAGGTTGTATAAAATATCAGCAATATATTAAATGAACATGTAAATAGCATATATTAGTAGGTATTAATCAATAAAGTGGTCAAGACTATATATATATATATACATATTATAATAATAAGAAAATATGCAAAACATGAAAAAAGTGTCTAGCTAATATTAATTATTAATTAATCAATTTAAATTTATTTAAGATTTCAATTAAATATAGGTTGTTTAAAATATCAGCAATAAATTAATTTAAAATGTAAATAGCATATATTAGTAGGTATTAATCAATAAACTGGTCAAGACTATATATATATAGTTTATTTATTTATATTATATTTGATTATTTACTTTATTGTATTAGATTATTTATTCATTTATCTATTATTAATCATTTATTAAATTTTCATTCTTTATCATTTATTTCATTATTATTTAGTATTAAATCGTATTCTGGTAGAGCTCAAGTCAAGACTCCTTGTTTGATTGCCACTGTTGCAACTTCGTTTCTTAGAGACTTCACAAAGTAAATGAAAAATGGATATCACCAATGAGGTTTCAAGCAAGGGGACGTCACAAGTCAAAAAGATCCTTTTGGATAAGGCCAACACATGTCCTTGTGGCTTCAGCAAGAGTAGCTTTATTCCAGCAGCCTCCTATCAGTACAAACTTCGGATTCATCTATTCTGCAGACATTTATCTGCCCTTTCAAGGATTGGAGCCTAAACACTACATCCATCCTCACTATATGACAAAATCTTGTACAACAGTCATTCACATTAATAAATTGGAAGTGAAACAGTCAGATATGAACTGGATAGGGTTAGAATGCAAAGGCTTCAGTTGTGGTAAATATTCTACTCTTTCTCATTGAGACTATATTTTTAGATGAACAGTAGATTTCATTGGCACAATGTTGTTCAAACTAAAATCTTTTTTAGCCACTAGATAATACATGAACAAGAAGAATAACATTTTTAGAAGGGTGAAGGTGGACCAAATACCCATGAGGAGAGAGCTGTAAAAATGCATAAAACCAATGCCTTCAAAAGGCTCAAACAAAAACTTCACTTGCACTTTCACGCAATCTCAATAGCAAACCTTATGACCACCAAAGAGCCATAAGCTTAACTCCCCTTTAGACCCGCATTTTAAACAATATGCCAGCTACATGGACCCCATAATTCATGCTCATTCCTTACTTACAAGATGAGAAACTCTACACTCTAAGGGCTGTCCAACTTATCCCTTCACCCCCCAAGGCTTCTCTTCCCTCCCAAGGTTGAGCCTAGCCTTGCACTCCCAAAAACATAAAATAAAACTTCAAGAAAATTACCATAAAGTGATGCACCTTTGGAATGCTGTTTTGCTTCTAACTAGCTTCCCAAGACCTTAATTTTTATGGGAGGTCATTCCCTACCTTAAGACAAGCAAGCTTAATCATTTACATCAAAAAAGTAAATATGAAAAGAATATCACATGATGCACCACAAGCTTATAAATTTTACAATATACACTGTGAATCTATGAACAATCATCTACTTGTTTGAAGCATACATCCTCACACCATTACTACTGAAATGTTTTAACATACTCCCCTCCCCAAGAGCCTATAAGTATACACATCCACTTGAGTCTTCAACAGGCATCTTCAGCAAAGCCCTTCGCAGTAATTTCACCACATAATATCAACATTGGTTCATCTGCATTCCAATATGCCTTTACAATGGCCCATGAGTCGATAATATCTACTAGTTTGTCATATGTGGGATCTAATGATACAATTGCTCATTAGGAGTTCTTAAGTCTGACCCTAAACATCCTAGCTATCTTGTATCAATAAGTTAAATATGGACAGTGTGTCAGTTGAACAACTAAAATCATCTGGCGAACGTGTTGTCTTCCTAAAAGAGGCACACTCATGGTCTTTGGCAGATTCTAGTTTATTTTTTATGGAAATGTGACCAAACAAGTTCCAATCAGTCAGTAATTTCTGGACTATCGAAATTGCTGCTTCCCAATCTCAAACTCTTGTAAATCAATATCAAATGGTTCATCTGGAAAGCTTAAAAAGATGTTGATGGGATTTAATCCATCTTCGGTCACACCCTCCTCTCTGTCTATTTTGGTGTACATGCAATGAATACTTGGTTGTAGTTATATATTAGTCTGAGAATTGGCATCATCATAACTAAAACGTGTGGGTTCAATTGTGCTGTAGAATGTATAATTTGATTGAGAGGTATTTCTGGTGCTCCTAGAGAAACTATAGGATCTAAGGAATCTTAATCACCTTACACAATATCAGTTTTTATTATATCTTGACGATTTTCTCTATCAGTGTGGATTTTTCCTTCCTCTGATTTTATCGGCAAGGGATTTTAGCACATCAGACAAGGCTGGTGTGCAACAAATATGGTTTTTCACTAATCTGAGGATGAGTACATCTGTTCAGAGTTATGATTCAGTAACATCTAACATCGCATCAGTTATGCTCTTACTTTAGTGTCCTCCATACAGCAGCTTTCATCTTTGTTAGAACCCTTGAGCTTCCTTCATATTGTCCATTGATATTTAGGGGTGCTTTCGTCTTGCGCTGAGTCCTAAAATACTACAACTGACATCATAAATAGGTGGTTGTTCCTTTCTCAGTAGGTATGTTACGTCATGTCAATTTGACGACCTAGAGACAGTACTATTTCAATATGTTGCAATGTTGAGCCAGCTTGTTTGGATCCTAGGCTCACTCTTTCAATGAATTAGAGGGGGGATCTCAAGCTGAATTATTTTGAGCAAGGTCCGAAGCCTTGGTGTCATTCTGCCTTTATTTTGGAGCTTATTTGACTGCTATGTGGCTACAGACCTTACAGACACAATGTGAGAGAATTAGCCACTGCGGGATGAGCACCTCTAGGCTTTTACCCTTTTATTGCAATGATACAGGATTCCACTGACAATTTTTAACTATTGCAGGAGCCCATTAGCAAGAAGATCCATTCACATGTCTGTTGCATTGACCATTGAACCATGTTGCCTGGTGATTTGACTGTCTTGGCAGTTTCAGCAGTACAACACCAAATAAGGAATTCCAGTTGTGCAGATATGCTGTCTATCCAGTAGTAGAATGTTCACTTAAATCAACTTACGCCTTATTCTTTCCATATTTTTGACTTTTTTGAGACTTCTAATTTTGGCTTCAACTCTCTTAAGAATAGAGACTACTTCCCAATTGTGAGTGCTTTCAACCCACTTGATTCTAGTTCTACCAGAAGAAAAAATGGGCTTTCAGTTATGAACCTAAGTGATGCAATCATCAAGGGTTGAAGGCTAACCATGTAAGAATTTTGAAAATGACTTCATTAGTTTAAGTCCAACACATATTTGTCTCATCAAATCAGATTTAGGATTATAGTCTACAAGTGCACTCTATAGTGAACTTTGAAGCTATAGTAAAATGGTCCATGGGTGATTAAGGCTCTTTAAACCTGCTCTTATTATTTTAGTAGTCATCAGTCTCTGCTATTTCAACAATCCTACTCTTGCTTCTGGAGGGTTCACCGGGTAGCTGATTTGGATTTTATAAAGAGAAAACAAAGCTACTGGCACCTGATACAGTCTAGATCTATGATCACTGTTTCCTATCATAGTTCGTATATGCTACACACTAACAGTGAAATTCAGGTAGGCGGTGCATTCCATCTCCCCCAAGTATTGATGGCACTTTGATGTGCCGTTTATTGAGCATCTTAAGGGATTTCCACTTTGAAGACAAATTCCTAACTGTTTGAGGGGGGGAGGGTGGGTGGGGCAGAGGAGGGGTGGTTGAATTGCATTCTGGACTGCATATAATGCACAAAGTAATCTTTACATAGAATACTTCTTTCCCTCTTCTTTGCAAGCGTTACTTGGTAATTGATTGTGAGAAAAAAGCTCTGCGTTCTCCAAAGCCGCTTTTGTTCTTTTCCTAAAAACCAAAAGTGAAGATTTTCGTTTTGTATTTATCCTTAGTTACCAGATTTGCCTGAAACAGACCTGATTTGGGTCAGGTTCGATCCAGATTCGGATTCATGCTTGGATCTGTCTGCATCCAGGCAGGGTCCGTCCAAATTACAAACCCTGTTCGGATCTGGACAGATCCCGCACGTATCCTTGTTACTGCCTGAGGATTCAATGCGAATCCACGGGAATCCACGGGCGAGGGAGGCTTTTAGTGGGCCTAACTTGTAATATATGAGTTTTTAAATAATTATTTTGTCTCCTAACCCTAAAAACGACCCTTTTATTCAAGATCCTCGTACATTTGACCTCAGATTTGCTCTCTCATTGTTGCAAGTTTGACGTGAAGTGCTTGGATTTAAAGGAGGTAGATTGTGGAGCTGCAAATACCTTGCAAGAAGTGATTAAGGTATGCATTTCAACCATTTTTTTAAGTTCTTTCGTAGATTATTGATTTATTTCAAGTTTTTCAAAACTTAAAAAAATATTTCAAGTTTTTGTATAAGTGTTATTTCAAGTTTTTGTGTAAGTGTTGAAGCCTGGTTTTCTTTCATTTATTTTCTAGATTGCAAGAATCATACAATGAGTAGTCAAGGCTTGGTGGGTGGGGCAAGATCAACAAAATTCAAAATTGGTAAGGGGTCTCCTTTATGGAGACACAACAAGAATTACACAATGTCTTGGGGGGTTGTGCATACATATGGAAATGTATTTATTGAGATGTACAATATAGAAGCTCCTATTCCTGAGTGAAACTACATTTTTTTGGGTCCTAAGGGTCAAGGAATTAAGATCTATGAGGGTAGTGGGGAAGATAAGAAGGGATTACCAGTTGCACAAGTAGCAGCTTTAGCAAAAGAGCAAGAAGATGCAGATAGAGCACTTGCAAAAGGAAAACATAGTGCTTCCAAACAAAAAAATAAACCAACACCACCATCCAATCAACCTAGCACAAGAACACGTCCTTTTTTGCCTATGCCATCTACGGATGATGAAGATGCAGCCCAAACTCCCTTCACCCGCAAGAGAGGCCTATTAGATAGGACATTTCAAAATGAATTGAGAGATATTGCTGATCACAAAGTTGGACGTTATTTATTTGCAAATGGTGCTCCATTCAATTTAGTGAGATCACCTTATTGGAGGTAGATGGTGCAAGCAATAAATGAAGCACTTTCTAGTTACAAAGCACCTAGTTATGAAAAGTTGCGCACCACCATATTACATGATGAGAGAAAAAAAGTAGAGGCCCAATTTCAACCAATACGAGATTCTTGGGTTCCAACAGGTGTGTCTGTTATTTCGGATTGGATGGAAAGATTTCCATTGATCAATGTTATTGCTATATGCCCCAAGGTGAAGGCAATTGATTGTGAAGGGAAAGTCAAAGATGCAGAATTTATTCCCCACATTCTCAATGATGCCATAGAGTCAAAGGGTGTTGAAAATGTTGTCCAAGTGATCAGGAACAATGCAAAAGTATGCAGGGCTGCAGGGTTATTGGTAGAGTCTAGTTATGATCATATCTTTTGGACATCGTGCACCATCCACTCTCTCTATTTGGTGATGAAATCAATTGGCACCCAGATAGACTGGGTGAAACACATATATGAGGAGGCTGAAGAGATTCAAATGTTTATGACAAATTACATGTCACAAGCAATTTTCAGGAGTTTCTCGGACTTAGAATTATTGAAGGTAAATTTGTAAATTTAAAATTTGATCTAAATATTATTGGATTACATAATATTATTTTTTGTGTTGCTTACATTTAACATTTTTAAATGTATTACTAACTTGAGTTTAACATGTTCTTAAGTTGCTGAAATGTGCTTTGCCTCCTCACACAATCATCATGAGACAACTTGTGAGGATAAAGGATGCATTGGCACAGATAGTCATTTGCCCCCAATGGGGCATTTGGAAGAATTTCAATACAGCAAGTGCCCAAAAAAGTGAAAGCAATGATACTAGATAATAATTGGTGGGGTCGTGTGGATTATGTGCTGGAATTCACCAGTCCAATCATGGCAATGCTTCGCTTTGTGTACGCTGATGAGCCATGCCTCGGGGATATTCAAAAAGCTACCCTAGCATCCCAGCTAGCTGAAAACACCTACTTTTATAAATGAAAACATCTTGGGTTTGGAGAAGATTTTCAGAATTGGTGAAACTGGGATGAATCTGCCAACTCTGAAAAGATATCTTCCTCCGATAGTGAACCTACAGTAAAAGAACGTGCAGGGGGTGCGGAACCACCAACTCACATCCTGAAGCCCAAAAGCCACGATGGGCAGGTAGACAGGTGTCAGTGGTTCATAAACAGAAGACTAGCAATTCCTTGACCAAGTCCTAACTGAAGTGGGCAAGCAGAAGCCCTAGAGTAGTGAGAACAATTTATGTAGAAAGACACAAGGCTTCCAAGGTAGACCCACCAATGAATATGAGAAATAACTAGTAGGCTTCACTGATATCTCATGAGTAGAATCTTGGCACCTGAATGACAGAATGGGTGTAGTGGAGATAACAACATGAACTAAAGCTGTCTGTAGGAGCTGCCATATTGTGCTGTCAAGGTTCCCAAATGCATGTGAAATGCTCCTGAATAATTGCAGTGTGACAGTTTTGTACAATGCAGCTTCTCTGAAACATGTGTGGTCACAATTGTGAGTTTGGCCCATGGATATCTGACAAGCATTTCTCGAACTCAAAAATGAGTTGATAAAATTTTACATGCCTAGGACAGTGGTTGGAGAGTGTGATGGACCTAGGGAAAGGAATGACATTGCTACTATGACTTGGGTGACACTATCACCCCCTGTTTTTTGGTCCACTTGGTCTTTTTAGCTTGGTTCCTGGTTGTTTTTGGCTGTCGTCTCGTGAAGTTCCCCATGTTGTACATGCATTTTGATGAAATTGGTTGAGTCTGTACACGTCCCCAAAATATCCAGTAGTTGAAAGGAATGAAAAAGTCATGGAAAATGGTTAAGTCTAAAGAGCATCCCCAAAAAAACAGTCAAAAGGGAAAGGGCATGTAAAATCATTAAGTATGGAAAGACCTTGGTTATGAATGCTCAAGGTGTGTTGACCAAGGGGAGGTAAAAATGGCAAAAATGACCGAGTCATGGAAAATCCCATGACACACTCTAATGTGTGCCCAAGTTGGGGAAGAGTGGAAACTGAACAAAAGTGGAAAGAGATTAAATGGCTAACTAAGTGTAAGGAAAAATCAATGATCAATCTTCATATGCACCGACGAATGCTTATTTTCACATGCCAAGGAATGTAGCAATGTTTTAAAATCCTTTGCACACCCTTAAGTGTGCCCAAGGACACTAATGTTCATATGCCAAGGAATTTCTTTGAAATATAAAACTGTCACCTGGACCAAAATGCACACTTGAGTGCTATTTCATCATGGACAAGGATTGACGCCCTAATTTAAAAATCCACCCACTAGCATTTCATGCGCCCAAGAGTGCTCATCTACAGTTGGCAAGCAATGTGTTCCAAGGTTGAAACCCGCCACCAAGCTTGATATGCACTCTAGAGCACCATTTCTAAGGTGGCCAAGAAAAAGTTCTAAACATCAAAATCCGCCTCCCATGTTGATGTGTGCCCAAGAGCGCTGAAACACAATTGCCAAGGAAAAGTCTGAAAATACAAAAATCCGCCTCCAAGGTGTATATGTGCTCTATAGCGCTATTTCATGGTACTCAAGAAATTTCACTAAAGTACAAAGTGCAATTTGCACCCATAAGCACGGATTACATGTAGTCAAGCTTTTTTTTTTCATAACAATGAAATCTTTCACCCTGACCAATGTGTGCCTAGGGAAAAGATTGAAAGGGTTGGATAATAAGCTGGTTAATCCAAGGTTGACTGTTAGAAACATTTGAAATATTAAGGTTTTGCCTAAGTTAGGAAAATCCTCTCACATGTCTAATTCACATCCAAGGAAGAGTTTGGAACAAATTGCGAAATTGTATTTAAATGAGTGAGCAAAACACTGCAAGAAACATTAAATTTTTGTATATGAATTTAAATCCACCTATCCATCTGAAGTGCACTCATGGAAGAAGAGATTGAACGGAAATAATTTAAAATTCATTAAATGTGGAAAAATCAAAGTCAAGATCAAATCAAACGTTGTGACTGTTGGAAATTCATTATAAATTTAAAATTCTTATATCTATTTAATTGGAACCTAAGAGTTAAATTTCAAACTTTGGAAGTAATTAAATTGTTTAAGTAAAATGAAATTCCACCGCCTTCAAGCATGTGCCCATGGAGTAAGTTATCATGAAGATAAATGGATCATATGCCCAAAATGGAATTTTTGGAAAAATAAAGGAAAAAGTTGTGACAGGTGGCTTTGAAACATAGATTTTTCACAACTCAAGAATATAAAATTGTGAGATTTATGGAGAAATGTTGAATGCAATTACTAAAATTAGCCCACAGACAATATAACATGTTGGTCGGTGTTTTCCTATATAAGAGAGAGGTTGCATTCATTTTCACAATCCAGAATGGAAGAATTTCAAACGAGGCATGAGTTTTGGAGAGAAGAGGCATGAGTTTTTGGTGAAGGGAAAAGTTCAGTAAATTTTCAAAGTCAAGAGGTTTTGTTCTTCAAAATTCATTCCAAGTTTAGAAAGAAAAATATGGAAGAGTTTTTACAATCGAGAAATGCTTTTATTCCAAGTTCCTAGCATGAATCATGTTATTTATCTATTTTTATTTTTTTTGCAAGAAGAAGATGGCAAAACCCTTAGGATCAAAGCTTGTCTAGATAGGTGTTGATCAAGAATGAGCTGATAAGATTCCTTCCAGAGTCAAATTTGGTGTTGAAATGGAAAGAAATTAGTAAACTGAACTCAAGTGGCCTCAACATGGATGAATTTAACAAAAGAATGTTTGGCTACGAGGATTATTCTCCAATATTATTGCTGAAGAAGATAGTCAAAAGTAGAATTGTGGCGATAGCTGGCTTCCTTCTTGCCATCCAACATCCTAATCAGATCATGGAATGTGCAAGACACTACGATTAAGAAGAAAGAGTAATCAGGGCACCAAATGGCAAGGTGTAGGTAGATCTCTCTCCATTGGTAATTGTTTAAGCCTTTGGAATTCCAGCATATCATTTAGTGGTGTGCAAGTGGAAAGAACAAGCACTCAAGGTCTATAGTTTTGGAGCTGACCATTGTGATGGTGTTACATCCCAAATTTTGCCCTAATTTTTTAAATTTGATCGTAACCATTGGTTTAACGCATTAATTCCTTTCCTGATCGTGTCAAACAAGTTAGTCAATTATATATGTTGCATCAATTGTTAACAGAATATTTCTTTTCCTAGTCATGTGAAATGAGTTACTTTATTATATACGTTGTACCAACTGATAGTGAATTATTTCTTTCAGGATCATGTGAAATGAGTTAATTATTATAGACGTTGGTGAAAATAAGCAAGCAAGCTATAACTGTCATTAGATAATTGGCAATTGTTTGATTGGAACTACCGATCAATAAATATATATATTTGAATTAATGTCTTGGCAAAAATGTTTTGCTTGGGTGATTGCAGGAAGAAGACGGAAGAGAGGGGAAGCATTGCTAAACAGGATCATCGGAAGGGGATGGTTGATTTGTTCAGTCATCAAGATCGGCAGGTATGACCTAAGACTACCTTGGAAAGGATATGAACACTTGACCACAGGTTACATTATGTAACCGCATGAGCTATTAGGAAAACAATATAATAAAAACATAAAATAATCTAAATTAAACATAATTATTATTGAATTTATTATTGAATTTTCTTATTTTATCATTATAATAAACCCTTAAATATGAACACATATATATAAAAATAAAGTGACACCAATAAATTATAATTATAAAATCTAATGATGTCACCTCATCCTTATTCACACATGAACGTATAAAAAAGCATATTATATTAATAAAATAAGTGCATAACCTTTCAACTTCTTATTTCTTTCCCTCCTCATTTCTCCACCTTTCAATTCGAAAAGAGTTTTGAGTTCGAAGGAATTTCTTGAAAACCAGAAGTAGCCGAAGAGTCACGGCTAGCCCTTTAAGGCAAGCCATGAACCAACCCAGACACATCTTCTTCCTCTCCATGATTGATATGATTCTTCAAGCGGTATGAATTTGTTCTTGCCAAAACTTCCATTCCGTTTTGCAAAGCTAAGTACTCTAATCATTCCATTACTCCTCCATTATTCTATTGTCTACGAATCTAGTTTCCAAACCGCGGGTGTGGTGATTGCCAATAGGAGTTCTGACCGAGGATGGGCGAAGTCCATTTCTCATTTTATATTCAGCCATGAACACAGGTCATCTTTTATTTCATATTACATTTAACTGATGTCTTCATCTCTGAATTCTAAACCGACTGTAGTCAGCTTATGACATGCCATGTGTGTAAAGAAATCGAATATTGTCTTGATATTTAGTTGAGAAGCCATTCATACATCAGCAGTAAAGTAAAAAGGGAACCATTGTGTAATCTGATCTCACTAATTATCACCATAAGCCAAATGCTCAAGCACCCACATTACTCTACCAATAGTCTATTGCAATTTTTGGGTGATTGAGATCATTAGTTCTACCACTGTATACTGGTAACAAACTTTTGGGATAGAATTATTACTGTAAAAAGTGTTGATAACAGTATTTGCATAAACATGAAGTTTTAATATTCATGAGATTATAAACACTGAGGAATTCACTAGCGGAAAGCCATGAAATGGTGAAGAGGTGTATCAAAATATCAGAAAGCTCAAACACGAATTCACCAGCAAGAAGCCATGAAGGTGAAGAGGTGTAATTCTAAATAGAATGGTTATAAACTTCAAGCACCTAGGATTCATCGGCAAGGAAGCCATGAAAGGTGAAGAGGTGGAGATCACCTACAAAAATCAACAATGAAATTAAATATAATAACTATGTAATGAAAAACAAGATAATAGCTCATGCAAATCCTATATTAGTTGTCGAGTCGAGTGGTGGAGATCGGGTTTACGAACCCAAATTGAAATCCTTGGCCAAGGTAGTTATAGGCATATGTGCCAATCATGAGATCTTTTTGTTTGTCCATAAGCTTTAGGTTATTTAGGAATAACTGATGGGACACTCAAACCACTAGATAGCTCGGATGGCTGGACTTAAGAACATCCCAAGCCCGATCCCGAGGTAGGGAGGGTATCGGGAGGGTCATTCTATTAAATTAGGATGTGTGGGGATAAGTATGATCCAAGGTTGGGAGGTCAAGCCTATGTCAATGCTTCTCCTCTCACCAATGTCGAGGCTTGAACAACATGACAAAGGGATCTCTTCATTATTTCTATATGTCTCTTGTGCACTTTTACCTCTAGATCCAGGGAAGAATAAATAGATAGTTTAGATTTCTGAAAAGCATAAATTAAATGAAAATATTAGTTGATTTAGAAGATAGTTATTACTTTACTTTCAGCTGAACATGTTATCAGTTAGTTATGGTTTAAATGTTGCAATGTATTCATTTATTTTTTTCCTTTAAACAATTGAATATAAATTGCAAATAGAATAGAAAATTGTTACTTCTTTCTAGTTAGATTTAGTTAATAGAAGTCATTGTCATGTGAAATGGAATCAGTTATTTGTTAATTAGGTGTTTAAAATTGGTTAGGAAAATTCGTTTGTTACAGATGGAGTTACCAACCCCAAGTGGATGCAGAAGAACAAGACTTTTACCATTCCAAATTGCCCAAATAGCTTGCCTGGTTGGATCTTAAGCAAGAATACAATGACCTAGTGATGATCGAGCAAAATATTTGGAATCCTAAGTCTTGCACTTTTTAGCCTTAGATGTGGTACTTCATTGAGGAAGTGGTGTAAGAGCACCTAGCACCAAAGGAACACAATGAGTAATGTAACAAGGTTTTTGAGTCTATGATCGTATACAAAGTCACTTTTGATGCATTATGAGTCATTTCAAATCATGTTAAGTTGTTATGTAAGGCAATTTGTGTCATTTGTGCAAAGTGGTTCAATAGGGTCTTAGTTGGGTCAATAATGCAAGCGCATTTTGGGTCTTTCAGCAAACTTGCATCAACCAAAAATATTTCTTGTTTTTTGTACCAGTTTGTTGTTTGCGAAGTTAGTCGTTGTTACTTTTGGTTTCAGGTTGTGTCCAGATGATAGCATGTCGAGGAACTATCCTAGATCCTTGTCCTAACTGTGCATACCCTGTTGTTTCATATCCTTGGAGTTTTGTGCCATTCTTGGCGGTTTTTGTTTCTTGCAATTTTCATCCAACAGGGTGTGTTGCTTCCTTTGGCATAGTTTTCTATGTTGACATGGTGTCTTGTATAGTTGGGAGCCGACTCCTAACTCGTGTTTGGACCTATTCCTAAGAGCGCATAATCTTTTGCTATCCTTTGCTTGGATTTTGGTTTACTCTTCCAAGATTGGACCTATAATGTAATTAAATGCTTGACTAACTGATTTGCGGCTTAGCTGGCTCTATAAGAAGCTTAGTCAGATGTAGGAAATAATCAGCTTAAAGAGAAGAAGATAGAAGAAGCAAGCTTGCACTCTGATTTGTAATTCTCATTGTATTTGGCCGCAATCCAAAAGGCCTCACAGTCAAGCATGTTGTTTTCTTTATATGTGAAGTGAAATAATTACACCTATTGTGATGTTGCATATGGCCTCTTCTTTCCTTATTGATTTATTGAGTAAAGCTTCCGTGTGTAACTCTTAGCAAGGCTAGCTTGGACTTGCCTCCTTTGGCAACCCAGCCTTGTGTCAGGTGGTATCAAAGCAAAGTTCTTTCTTGTGGCTTGGATCATGGAGAACCTTATTGGTTTGGTTGTAGGGTGGCAGATCTGAAATCTGACCTACAACTTGCAGAAGGTTGTGATCTTGTAGGAACTATTGTCAAGATGGTTCGTGGTAGGGGAAATGCAGATAATGCCATAATGGATATGTTGAGGCAGATTGAAGCAAGACTTGAAGCTATTAAGATAGCCCAGAGAAGAGGTGTACATCTTGAAAATGTTAGTGGTGATGAAGAAGCAGCCCTAATCTTAATCTTGAACCTGAGGTTGAACAAGATAAAGAAAGGCTTTTGAGGGTTTTGTCTAGGGCTAATACTAGGCCTGCTAATGAAGTTTCTTGCTATAATGGAAGACTTGAGACTAATGCAATATTGGATTGGATCTCTGAGATGGACAAATACTTCGAGTATGAAGGTACTCCTGATAATAAGAAGTGAAGATAGAAGTCACAAAGTTGAAAGGCCATGCTTCACTTTGGTGGGATCATTTACAAATTGAATGACAGAAGAGAGGAAAAGAAAAGATCAAGACATCAACGAAAATGATTGGAAAGATGAAGAAGTTTCTCCCTCCAAATTAGCAAGTCAATTTGTTGAGGAAAATGCAAAATTTGAGATGAAAGGACATGAGTGTGAAAGAATACACTAAGGAATTCTACAAGTTGGATATTAAATCTAGACATGTTAATGATGAAGTTGAGAAAGTGGCTAAATGCCTAAATGGATTGAGGATATCTATTCAAAATGAGATCAGCTATGTTAAGATGGACAGTGTGGAAGAAGCATATCAGTATGTGTTGAAAGCTGAAGAAAGATTGGCAAAGAAAGAAGATCAAAGACAAAGAGGTAGAGGTGGCAGATTTCAAAGAAGCGGAAGTAAAACCTATGCAAAAGGTAGCAGATTTGACCATGCAATGCAAGATAAGGGAAAGACAGAATGGAAAGAAGAACCTAATGGAAATAGAGGTAATTATGCCGGTTAGTCTAGCAACAATAATGGTGGAAAGAGAGAGGAAAGATCTTGGTTTAAGGGCACTTGTTTCAAGTGTGGAGAAGGACATAGAGCTTTTGAATGTACTAACTCTGGAAAGAAGATTGGATGTAGTAGCAGAAACACTTTATCTTGTGAAGAAGTTGTTGAGACACCTAATAAACCTAAAATTGGTGAGAATCTAATGCTGATAAGAATCTTATGGAGCAAAGAAGTTGGTGAAAAACCTGTTCTAAGGAGTTTGTTCAAGACCAAATGTAAGATCACCGGAAAATGTTGCAAAATAATCATTGATGGTGGAAGTTCTGATAATTTGGCTTCTAAGGAGTTGGTTAACAAGTTGCAAGTGCAAAGATTGAGACATCCTAGACCCTACCATGTTGCTTGGATCTGGAAGGAGCATAATATACTTGTAACTGAATAATGCCTTATTAAATTCAAAATTGGGAATTATCATGATGAAGTCTTGTTTGATATTATGCCTATGGATTGTTATCATATTCTTTTGGGTAGACCTTGTCAATATGATAGACAAGCTTTGCACAATGGTAGATTGAATCATTATACTATTTGGGTTGATGGAAAGAAGAAAGTATTATAGCCTTTGGTTGAAAAGCTTGACAATCATTGTACCACAGTCAGAGTATGTTTGGTTGATGGAAAATAGTTTGCTAAGGATATGAAAAAAAAGAATGTTTGTTTTTCTTTGATTCCTAGAAAGACTAAGAAACAAGATAAACTAGAACATGCTCCTGAGATTGAATCTTTGTTGGCGAAGTTTTCAAACATCATTTCTAATAATGTACCTGATAGTTTACCTTGTGTGAGAAGTATTAGTCACTGTATGGATTTCCTACCTGGAGCTAGCTTGCCTAATAAAGCACCACATAAGCTTACACCTACTAAAAATGCTGAGTTGAATAGACAAGTGCAAGAATGAAAGGCCTGATTAGAGAAAGTTTGAGTCCTTGTGCAGTACCTGTTGTGTTAGCACCTAAAAAGAATGGAGAATGGAGAATGTGCACTAATTTTAGAGCTATAAACAAGATCAGAATGAAGTATAAATTTCCTTTTCCTATGATGGATGAAATAAGGGATTGTTTAAGTGGAGCAAAATATTTTACTAAGATTGATTTGAAAAGTGGCTATCATCATATCAGAATTAGAGGAGATGAATGGAAATTGCTTTTAAGGTTAATGAGGATTTGTATGAGTGGTTGATTATGTCTTTTGGTTTAACTAATGCACCCAGTACTTTTATGAGGTTGATGAATGAAGTTCTGAAGAAATTCTTAGGTAAATTTGTGATTGTATATTTTGATGACATTTGAATATTCAGTAAAACTAAAGAGCACCTTGAGCATATCAGACAAGTATTGCAGAGATTGAAAGAAGAGAAATTGTTGATTAACTTGAAGAAATGTTCATTCATGAAGAAAGAAATTGTGTACCTTGGTTTTGTTATTTACGTTGATGGTTTGAAGATGGATCTTAAAAAGGTAAAAGTTATTCTTGATTGACCTACAACTGAGAATGTTGGAGAAGTTAGATCATTTCATGAGTGCAAGTTTTTATAGAAAGTTTGTCAGAAATTTCAGTTCTATTTGTAATGTGTGACAAAGACTATGAGAGGAGATAAAAGAGATAGCAAATGGACACATGGAGCACAAAAGAGTTTTGAAACATTGAAGCAAAGGATTGCACAATTACCTGCACTTGCTTTGCCTGATTTCAATAAAGTTTTTCACGTTGAATGTGATGCTAGTGGAAATGCCATTGGAGTTGTTTTGAGTTAAGAAGGAAGACTTTTAGCTTTCTTTAGTGAAAAGTTGAATAATGCTAAGAGGATAAATTTAGTTTATGATTTGGAATTCTATGTTATTGTTCAAGCTTTGAAGAAATGGAGACATTATTTGATGCCTAAAGATTTTGTGTTGTACACTGACCATAAAGCTTTGCAATATTTGGGAAGTCAAATTAAGTTGAATGAGAGACACATGAAGAGGGTTGAGTACTTGCAGAACTTTTCTTTTTCATTGAAGCATAAGAGTGGATAGTCAAATAAAGTTGCTAATGCTTTGAAACTGAAGAAGGAATTTGTTGACAAAGATGAGAATTGAGGTACTTGATTTTGATGATTTGAAGTACTTGTATAAAACTGATCCTGATTTTGCAAAACCTTGTAAAGATCAAATGGTGAGAGATATTTGGACTGATTATTTCATTTAGGAAGACATGTTGTTTAAAGGACCTCAGTTGTGCATACCTAGAGAATCTATGAGAGATAACATCGTGAAGGAGAAGCATAATGGCGGACTTGCAAAACACTTTGGGATTATAAAATAGTAAAGTTGATTTATGATAGGTACTTTTGGCAGCAAATTTATAAGGATGTGCAGAGATTGGTTAGAGGTTACAGAATTTGTCAAACAACAAAAGGAACTAGTCAAAATTTGGGGTTGTATTCACCATTACATGTACCTAGTAAGCCTTGGGAAGACATCAACATGGACTTTGTTCTCAGTTTACCTAGAACTCAGAGAGGTAATGATTCTATCTTTGTAGTGGTTGACAAATTTCAAAGATGGCTCATTTCATACCTTATAAGAAGACATCTGATGCAGTACATGTGGTTGAATTATTCTTTAAGGAAGTGGTAAGATTGCATGGTTTGCCTAAGACTATTGTTTCGAACAAAGATACTAAGTTTATTGGTTATTTCTGGAGGACACTTTGGAGGACGCTGAATACAGAGTTGAAGTTTAGTTCCCCATTTCATCCACAAACAGATCGACAAAGTGAGGTTGTGAACAAAAGATTTGGTAACTTGTTGAGATGTTTGATTGGGGATAACCCCACTAACTGAGATTTAGTTTTGGCACAAGCAGAGTTTGCACATAACAATTATGTTAATAGGAGCACTAAGAAGACACCTTTTGAGATTGTTACTAAAATGAATCCTAAGGGAACTACTAAATTAAGGGATTTGGTTGTTGATGTTAAGATAAGTGTTGAAGCTGACAAATTTGCAGATTTCATGAAAACTTTACGTGAAGATGTGAAAGGGAATTTGGAGATTGGTAATTTGGAGTACAAAGAAAGAGTGGATAAAAGAGTGACATGAATCTTTTGGGGTTGGAGATGAGATTATCATTCATTTGAAGGACAGATTTCCAGTTGTTACCTATAGTAAGCTGAAAATGAAGAAATTTAGTCCTTTGTAAGATTTTAAGAGAGTTTGATAGTAGAAATGCTTTTGAAGTTGAATTACTAGAAGATATGGATATTTCACCTATATTCAACATTGCAAATATCTTTGAGTATTTTGAATCAAATGGTGAATTGAAAGATAACCTAGATTATGATCCAATGTTACCCCAGTATTGGGGTACGTCGAGACAGTGGGATGAGTTTCCGGGACATGGGGAAAATGTGCCTCATCTTCAGGACGACTAGGGGACGGTTGGGGGATGGCGGTAAGGAGAGGATGGGACAGGGAGGGGTGTTTTATAGTATACACATAAAACTTGAAATGCTAGCTATGAAATGATGTTTCACTGGAACATGGAAAATTAAAATAATTGAACATAGAAAAATTGCAACATGAGCTAGAACTATTGAACATTCAATCTAGTAAGATATTACATACCCAATAGTAACATTCAAAAATCAAATTTCAAATAGAAATTCAAGTACCCATCCCAACAGCGGCATGGTTGCCAAATGACGGAGTGGGGGTACTTCGGTACTCAAGCACCTAGTGCAGGAACGAGTACTTTGAGGTTTTGGAGGGGGGTGCAAGTCCCCGAGTTATACTGGGATTATCCTAAGAAGAAAATAGATAGCAATGAAAGGATCTTGAATAGCAAAATAAACAAGAGTACCAGAGGAAAAGACTACATGGAATACCTAGTTAAGTGGACAAACAAACCAGTAAGAGATAGTTCATGGATTACACAAGCTGAGTTGGATCTTTATGATTTAGGTCAAAATATCAAGAACGCCTGATGTGGACATCAATTCTTTATTAACCCTAAGTATCTGATGCAAAAGCATCTTGTGTCATTGAACAATCTTGTATCAACCAAAAATAATTCTTGTTTTCTATACTAATCTTTTGTTCATGAAGTAGTCATTGCTGCTTTTGGTTTCAAGTTGTGCGCAATTGATATCATGTCAAGGACCTATCCTAGATCCTTTTTCAAGTGTGTATCTCCTAATGTTTCATATTCTAGGAGTTATTTGTCGTTCTTTGTGGTCTCTATTTCCTACAATTTTCATCCAATGAGGTGTGTTGTTTCCTTTGGCGCAATTTCCTATGTTGACATGGTGTCTTGTGCGGTTAGGAGCCAACTCCTAACTCGTATTTGGCCCTATTCCTAAGAACGCATGATCTTTTGTTGTCCTTTGCTTGGGTTTTGGTTTACTCTTCCAAGATTGGACCCACAATGTAGCTAAATGCTTGATTAGTCGACTTCTGGCTTAGCTGGCTATATAAGAAGCTTAATTAGATGTAGGAAATAATCAACTTGAAGAGAAGAAGATAGAAGATGCGAGCTTGGACGCTAACTTTGTAATTCTCATTGTATATGGCCGCAACCCGGAAGGCCTCACAGCCAAGCATATTGCTTTGTTTATATGTGAAGTGAAATAATTACAACTATTGTGATGCTACTAATGGCCTCTTGTTTCCTTGTTGATTTATTGAATAAAGCTTCCATGTGTAACTCTTAGCAAGGGTAGCTTGGACTTGCCTCCTTTGGCAAACCCAATCTTGCGTCAGTCAAGAAGGTCAAATTGTGCAAAAATGCCCCAAGGAAGGGTAAAAATGATATAATATGTCTTGTTTAGTCCATCCATAGGTGATTGAGGTGTTCGTACAAAGTTATTTTAAGCTTGACATTCAAATACAAAAGTTGTCAATGTGTCAAGAAAACATTGCCATGCAAAAGTGCTGGAATGTTGTCAAATGTGCAAAGTTGGTGTAAAGGGGAAGAAGTTCAGTCATGGGACAGTTGGATTGTAGGAGTAGGAAGGAAGGTGATCGTTAGGAGGGTCATTGAAATGTAATTTTATTGAAGAATAAATAAGTAATATTCTTGACTGTCCCCTGTAACATCACACTTTTTACTGTTTCCAAGACACTTTTCTATTGGTAAATGGATTGAATGGGTTCTAAAACATATTTGGATTTGTAGCACAATGAATTAACTCTGTTACGGATGTAATTTGAGCACTGACCATGAATAGTAGAGTAAGAATGAATGAGTTTTCTAAAAACGGTTCTAAAACCCTCACTTACAGGCGTTTGATCAATCATGAGTCGATAACTGCTATATGCACCATGGCAAAATCCTCCAATTATGTGATCTAACACTTGACTGAATCCCCTTTCTAATGTAGAATATTTGAGTTCAAAACACCGCATGGCTGTTGACATATCTGATGCCCTAGCGGGCTTACATGGTAAGTTTTCATGGTTTTAACATTTAACAGTCAACTGAATTGATCTCCAATTGTTGATGTTTAAAGATTCTCTGGAAGGCATAAAAAGGATCAAATAAGGTTGAGACAACACTAAGAATCTCCTGCAGCATGTATGACAATGCATCCATGGAAGATTGGCACAAATTTTGTGCATGTACAGTTGAGACTGTCATGCAATGACAGTCACAGACATAGAAGAATTCTGTTTATTTGTAAGGTGATCTAATACCTAATGAAGTTTAGAATGGATCCTCTCTGGTCCAATAGCCTTGCAACTAAAGGACATCGTCTTCACAATGCTGATAACCTAAATCCCTGTGTTTTCTGTTTAAGGCAGTGACAGTCAACTTGTAAAGTTTATTTGTCATTAAATATGTGATTTATTGTTACATTGTGTATGAATGGAAAAGAGGATGGAAAATTGACTGACCTTGATGTTGTTTAATGGATTGTGACCAGGATTAAGATTGTTGAGACTTAATATTCTAATGTGGACAGCAGATAAAGACATTTTATGTGATATGGTTAAGTGGCTTAGTAAAGTACTCTTTTGAAAGGTAATGTAGAGATCTTACTGTTGATGAACTGTTGTTGTACAGTTCCAAATAACGATTAGGCATGGAATGATGGTTGTGACACCAAGGGCTTTGTAGCATGATGTTACATCCCAATTTTTGACCTAATTTAAAATATAGCCGTTGAGGTTCACATGAAGTCAGTTGGCAGTTTAATTTGTTATAATCTTGCAAAATGGTAAGATGGTTAGTCATTCTAATTTCAAGTAAAGATAACAAGCTAGTTGATCATTTATCACGAATTCATGGAATTGAGAAGATGGTTAACCGTTATGATTATTTATGATTAAATAATATATAATTTAATTACGGATAATTTCCTTGTAGAAAACATGTCGAAGGGGTGGAAGCATTGTCAGAAAAGAATTAGGCACAGGAGCATCACCATCATTGGGCAGATGGGTTGAGAACCTAGCAACTTGAAACAAGATACATCTGTGGGACCCACATGAGCTATTTAAATAAATAATTTGAGAAACATAAATAATTGAGTTAAAATATAAAACGTACCTTAAAAGATTTAATATGATCTTTCACCTTATTATTATAATAGATATATTTATATACATGCATATAAATACAAAAATGATATGGCACCATTTTATTATAATAATTTAATAAAGTGATGTTACCCTATTAATATATTTACATGTACATAAATAAATATAAAATTATAATAATATTCAAAATATAATAACATTTGAATTATAATCTTCTAGCTCTATTCTTTCCATTTTAATATCTTTCATTTAAATTTCTTGCTTTTAACCGATTAACACTTGGCATTAAAATTAATTTAATATTTAGCAATTCGAAGTGTATTATAATCTTTCCAACTTCTCTTCCAACCTTTTTATTTTCTTTTCCCTCTCTTTTTCCAATCGATTTAATATTTGGAATTTGAATGGGCGAATAATCTTTTCGTAACCGATGGGAGCCAAGAAGTCATGGCTCGTTCCTTTATATGGAAGCCAAGAGAAGTGTCAAGCGCATTACCTCCATAGTTCCAGATTCCCTCTACAATTTTATTTTCAAATTTCTTTAGCCAACTTCATAGCAATATACAGTGATTTACCCATGCAAATATCGATTAATAACTTGAAAAAGCAAAGCGATATCTATTTCTTGCCGTGCAAGTAATTCCGGCTGAGATTCACGGCTGAGAGCATTGACGATGACCCCTCAAGCAGCTGAAGAGATCGAACAAAGTTCAATATCATCAAAACATTTCCGAATCATTAACAAGTCATGGGATTACCATTCCATTATGTTTATTTATTTCTATAGCAGCCGGCTAGGTTCAGGATTATCTTTCTTACCCATGATTATGTTATAAGCTTGCTGAATAATCCATGATATGATTAATGAATCTTCTTCTTACTTCATAGTTTCCTGATTCATCATAAAAGAGTCGAATAGTATCTCTTATGGGAGAGTTTTCCAATGCAATAAACCTGAAATAAAAAGTACAATAACATCGAATTTCATAGCAGCAATTCTTAGCATTTATCATGATGATATCTTGTTTGAATTTACAGATTGACCTTCTTTAAATTTAACCTCGTTCATAGCAAGTGAAAGCCAAGTAACCATGGTATGGATCCATAAATTATTATGCCAATGGATATTAAATTCAATTCTGGAATCTTTAAAGAGCATAATCATGTAATCACAGATTGTCAAATGTTGGATGCATGTAATCTTCTTGTATAATTGATAGAGCCGATTGCTCTAAGATCCGAACACCTAAGATTCACCGACTGTATAGCCATGGAAAAGGTTGAAGAGGTGAGATGGAGTCTATAATGACTTAGAAAATGAAAGTCAAATATGATATGTTTAATCTAGAATAATATCATTTAATAGCTCGTGCATGGTCATGTTACTGTAATCTCCTGTTGTCAAGTTGAGTGGTATAGATACCAAAATTGCTCGGTAGATGACAGAGGTTCCAAGTCCAATTCTAGGTAGGGAGGGCCTTTCTCATTAGAGATTGTGTGGGGAATAAAGTTATGATCCGAGGTTGGGTGGTTAAAGCCCCTGACAATGTCTCACCTCTCCTCAAGTTGTGGAAAGTACAACAAACAAAGATAAGCTATGCATTCAATTGTTTTCGAAAACAAGTAGTTTTACTTTTATGAAGTATATGCAATAAGAGGGTAAGATTAATTGAGTTTTCTCATCATTACAATTATTTTACATTTAGATGCGAGAGAAAGATTTATCTAATGGATTGTTATATCAATCTTTCATTTATATGAATAATAAATATAAGCATATCTTCTAATCTTATGTTATTGCCACAGTTAAGCAATCAGAAAGAAAAAAAATGATACAGTGGTATCTAAAGCCCTAATTGAATTAGTGGTATCTGAAGCCCTAAGTGATACAATGGTATTTGAAGCCCTAAATGATACAGTGGTATCTGAAATCCTAAGTGATACGGTGGTATCAAGAGCCCTAAATGATCCAATGGTAATCGATGCCCTAATTGATACAGTGGTATGTGATGCCCTAATTTTATATAGTGGTATTTAATGGTAATCGTCATTTAATTTCGATGTAGCGGTATTGGATAGTAGTTGTTATTTGATATTGTTATAATGGTATTTGCAAACTAATCTGGATGATTGCAGAAGCATTCTTACAATGATTTATCGATTCAAATTCCATGGTATGTGGTTTTTAATTTCTACAATAAAATCATTGATGACATTTTAAGTTCTTAATTAAGAAATTTTATTTAACTGATTTTAACGGTAAATCTCATTCACATGAACATGACTGATATAATTGTCTTCCTATGGAAATGAAGTAATAACTATATTCTATGAGTATATTAGCTGTTAATCAAGACCCGAGAAATCTGGTTGTTACACATGAATGTGAACCTTGAGATTGGTTATGGTGAGTAACTGATTTGATGATGCAAATGATGATAACTATGATGAATTTGAGGATATTGCTTTCCTAATGTATGGATTTGGTGAAGGTTAGCTATGCTATGGCAAGATGTGGTTGTGAAAGTTCTTGGTTCCCTATGGAATGTTTCCATTTTAATGAGTTTATTTGATGAACAAATTGTGGATCTTGGGAATTAATCTTGTTATATGCTTCATTCAGAAGCTAATGGAGTTTGAATTGAGTTTGGATCAGAAAGATCCTTGAGGGTTTTGTTGGTTGTGCAGGATGCTCTGCATCAGGAAGCGATTGATGGAGTCAAATCTATGGATGAGTCGGGAGTGATCTGTAACAACTTGGATAAGTAGCTCAGAAATCAAGAGCAATCAAGGGCATTTTATATGAGCTTGTATTTTATATATGTACGCCAAAATGAACAGATACGAAGGATTGAGATGCAAGGGACCAATAGGAAGTGGTCCAAATCAGTTAAAAGTGCATGAGTGTTGTCCCCGGTTGCACCTCTACAGTCTGGTCAACTTTGTTAGCCGATGATGTTTTTGCTATGTGCATTGCCAAAGCTTTGCAAGGCAGCTTTTATACAAGGTTATCATCTTAAGTAATGAAATTGGTGGAAAATACAGATCATGGTTCATCCAATTCCCAAGTTTCTTCTACATTAGGCTTCAAGATTCTCTTTTGAGCCATATAGACTTCCAAGGTATCCGACTGACAATATCAAGTCACTGGAAGTCATTAGCAGTTGACTGCATATGACGATATTCATAAAAATAAGAAGAAATGAGGACTTGAATTCCCAATGACCATGGGCAATTTTGATAAAAATGTGTCCATGTCTACAGGTAGCACAAAGATCAGCAGACAAACTGAAGTTCTACCATTTGACATTTCATACAGAAGAATGGATTATAATCCTTAAAGTAGAATTAGAGTGGTATGTGGCAAAAAGTACCAACACAAGATGCATCTTGAAGATTTTAGGGCAAATGCTACAGACAAGTATAAGATTAAGAGGAGGATGTTCTTCGAGTTGTCTCTTAGAATGATCAGAGCATGCAGGATCCTCTAGGTGTTGGATCAAGCAAGAGAAGATACAAACATGATCCAGCCTGAACCTCAGAAAGAAAGGAAAACGATCATCCAGCCACATGATTTGTCTTGGCATGAAATGATAGATCACGATTCAATATCTAGACCAATTTTAAATTTCACAAGATGGTGAGTTGAACATCAAGTCAGCGGACTGAAGCCAGGTAATGTCCACTTGACCTATAACTTGATGGGACATAAAGATGCAGGATGATAGACCTAGGCAATCATAGGAGGTTAGAACTGAGACAGAAGAGAATCCATCAGAAAATATATGGCAGGAAAAAGGGAAGATTGTTCTCCATGATGTACAATGGAGGAAAAGGTTAGACATGCCAAGTGAACAACCTCACCTCTGCAGAAAAAGAAAAGGCCAGATGTAGAAAATGATCCTTTCATAATAGAAGAGGTTGGAAGTTGGAACCAACAAGAGAAGATGGTCGCAGGAAGGTCATGTTCCTATGTTGGTACAGGATAGGCAAAGTATCAATGCATATCAAGAATTTGTCCAGCAAGAGAATCACGAGCAAGAACCTACTGTAGAAGAATGACTTAATACAATATTAGCTGGAGATTTGGGAGAGGCACAAAGTCCCATTGTAGAAGAAGAAATCAACGAAGAGATGGTATAGGGACAAGAACGGTTGCTAGTATATGATCAGCATACGACCGCTCCAGATTGGCTGCGATAAAGGATGCAGACAGAGCCCAAAGAAGAAATTGATCTTGCATTAGAATTACAAGAGATCCTAAACCAAAGCAACAAGCCAACAAAGAAGGGCAAGGTAAATAGATTTTCCAAGATGATCAGGGATGAATCAAGGTCCAAGACTCTGCATGTTGTCATGCCTATGGTTGATAAAGCCATAGATCAGAATACGCCAGAGGAATATAATGTAACAACATTTGATCTAGGACATGCAACTAAGGAACGAGTGATGGAAGAATTTGATGATTCTGCCCAATAAATGAAGGAAAGAATGAAGAAATTGGAAGAAAGAGCCAAGAAAGTGAAGAATGAGAACAAAGCCTTGTGAGGATATCTCTAGTCTCTATCTTGCCCCGTTAGGCAAGAAGACCAAGAGTTTTTCCCCTGGAATTCTGCCAAGGGAATCAGTATAAGGTATTGACAAAATGAGGAAAATCACCCAAGGTGCAAAAGAATGGGTGAAAGGCATTCAGAATGAGGCAGGTAAATTTGCCAAGGACTTTATTCAAATGTAAGGCAGGGCATTAGCTATTCTTTCTAGGATACAATGCGCAATGTCACATGGGATATTAAGCATCTTTATGATAATGAGACAATCCCACACTTGCAAGCTCTAATGGAGACTTCCAGAAAAATACAGATTGATAGTGTAGTAAGGAAAGGTGAGGTATACAATTTCGCTCGCTAGTATAGTGCAGTAGTCACATGAAAAGAAATATTTGAAAATTCCAATATGGAGTCCGCCCGATTAAGGTGACCGGAAATATTCATAAGGGAATCTTTAATACAGTTGTAGCCTTATTTCCATAAGGATTGACTGAGGAAGAAATAACTATGGATAACTTGAAGGGAAGGCTAGAAAACTTCTTCAAAATAAGTTCCTTCACAAGAGATGACTTAGAGAATAAATCCAAGTTCTCGAATATTATGTACACCACTCAGGATTCAATTTGGTAGAATAGCTTCAACAGATGTGACAGAGAGGTAACCATTCGGGAGTTCAATAGAGAATCAGCACTGATGAGTATTAGTGTGGACAAGTTGAAAAGAGGTGACCCTTCTACGAATAAAATATAAAGAACCACCTTTTACCAATAGAGAAGAATCCAATCCAACCATTGAAGGATAACCCATCAATCATCACTCACACATCGAAATCCTCCACTCATCCATCACATATTAATCCCTCAAAGAATCAAGTAAACAATCAACCAGCAAGATCAAGAAAACAATCATCAAGTCCACATCAGTCATCACATCATCTTGGGATAAAGAAAACAAAAATTTCAGGAATCAAGTGTCTCTCTTTCAAATTAGCATTTATTCAATCATCATTCACCATTAGTCACCAACACCTCAAATCATACATCAGAAACCAATGATCTAGGAAGTATTTGGCATGCAATATGATAATTTAATATATATTCTATAATGTATTATAATTTAAGACAATAATGGAATTATTAATCTATTTAGATACTCTTTAATTTTTAATTTAATATTTACATTTTTCCTACAAACAATCGTATGTGGATTAATAAGCATAAAATGAGTGCAGAAGACTAGTTCCCACAATGTAAGCACGCTATCTCGAGTTGGATGGAATTGTCTTGGTTGGATTTTCCCACCACTTGTGAGGCCAAAGGGTCGAATTGTCTTGGTTAGAAGTTCTATGCCCTTGGGCTTAGTTGTGGCAAGCAATCTCCAAAGGCCCCATCATATTTTCCCCAATCCATAGTATAGTTGATTGTTGAAAGAGAAATTGGAGAGTCCAATTGATATTACATGATTTACATATAAAAGAGGATTTAATTATTAGCGCTATTGATTTGTATGCATTTACAATCTATTGGAACCCTGATCTTTATAGAGAAAATTGACCCTGTGCATTACATTTCAAACATTGACTAACATTGTTGTCTTATATCTACATAAATTCCCTTTTTATATCTGCATATACTCTCCATACAATTCTGCTATAACTATTCTTACAATTATGCCTTCAACCTTTCTTCAACGATGTTTCTTTTTATCTTCTCATTCACAGATCTGCAAATGTAAGTCTGATATAAACATTGCTCCCATCAAATGCACTTCACGACTTTCTAATATTAATATATCTTCCCAAGGGCGGTGTCTTTTCCACTTTGTTAATCCCTTCTCCACTAATCTTAATTGTTGTTCTTTATTTCTAATATAAGTTTATTTCTGAATTCTGCTCCAGTTCCAACCTGATTATTCCACATTCCATTTTCCAATTTTCCTTGCTCCATTCATATCCCTTTCAAATGACTCATTCTCCCTTCGATATCTCATGATTGAGGGAGTTGTGACTTCGTTTCATGCCTTTTGACAATTCACTAAATCTAATTATATTTTATTTATATCATATTTTAATTTTATTCAATAATATTTTAATAAGATTAATATTGTGATATAGCTATCAGGATTTAACTGTGTGATTTTTTAGTCAAACTCATTGACCCATGTTTCATGAGTAGTGATTCAACATGAATCCATCTCTCATGATTATAGATGGAACACTTAGTCATTGGATCTAGGTGATGCTCACAAGGGTGAAGCACTGGGACTTCTAGGGAGGTTACCCATCCCAGTACTACTCCAGCCTGAGCGCGCTTAACTACTAAGTTTCCTCCATGGTTAAATCCAAAGCTTGCAACTCCATTTGCAAAGCCTTCACCAAGTGTTGTGCCTTATGAACCATTTATTAGAAAGCCCCTTAAGCTCATTCCTACTTATCAATTGATGAGCTGAATGGAAAGCCCCTTAAGCTCATTCCTACTTATCAATTGATGAGCTGAATTTATTAGAAAGCCCCTTAAGCTCATTCCTACTTATCAGTTGATGAGCTGAATGGTTCATAAGGCACAACAATTGGTGAAGGCTTTGCAAATGGGGTTGCAAGCTTTGGATTTAACCATGGAGGAAACTCCGTAGTTAAGCGCGCTCAGGCTGGAGTAGTACTGGGATGGGTGACCTCCCGGGAAGTCCCGGTGCTTCACCCTTGTGAGCATCACCTAGATCCAAAGAGTGCTAAGTGCTCCATTTATTCTCATGAGAGATGGATTCATGTTGAATCACTACTCATGAAACATGGGTCAATGAGTTTGACTAAAAAATCACAGCTAAATCCTGATAGCTATATCACAATTTGACTTGCTGTGGAAATTATCTCCTACTTATCAAGATTAATATTAGTTATTAATAAATCTTATTCCAACAAGGGGACATTACACATGATCAAACCTGTATAATATTAGTTATTAATAAATCTTATTCCAACAAGGGGACATTACACATGATCAAACCTGGATAATACAAGGTGGTCAGTAAGTCCTCCCCAACCATTGAGGTTTTTCATTTAACCATCACAGACAAATCACCAGACAGAATACTAATGATGCCAAGCTGTTCCATTGTAATATTCTAAATGACTATGTAGCCAGCAGCTAAAATTGTTGACTTTTCCATTTTAACATATGTTCTCTATTCTGCTTTTGGATTCTCAAGAGATGAGCTGTCTTTTCCTGAAAAGCTTGATCAAACCAAGTATTCATACATAGCATGACCCAATCCAAAATTGTCCCTGAAATACATAGCTTGATGTATCCTCCAATTATGACCCAATCTCACAAGTTTTTAGCTCGAACCACTTGTGACATACAACTATCTTCTATAAATAAAACACTGTTGTGTGTTATGTTGAAAGAATTAAGAACTCGGATACAAAGACCTTGATTTAGGTTAATGACATCAACCGGATTAACCAACTCTCCAAATGGTTCAGAGGCAGCTTCATTCTGACTAAATAGGCTTCAATCTGGTTTAAAACACCTCAACTAGAGCACACAAACGTTCATCCATGTCAAGAGATCCTCTTGGATTAATCAGGCCTTGATCCAAGTTAAGCAACCTCAACTGGGTTAACTAAATGTAAGTTGAGTTCGAGACGTACTTCAACAAGAGGTAAAGAGACCTTTAGGATTTATCGAAGACAAATGGTCCCAAATTGATTATGACATTAGTTGGCTTAAGAGTTACAGATCTCAATCTGGGTTTAACAGACATGATCAAGATTCAGAGAACTACAGAAAGGTATTATAGTGTATTATGGCTTTCCTGGTATCCTCTATAGCCAAGCCATTTCCCTATAAGATACGGGTCCCAGTTCTGGTCTGGTTGAAGCCCGTACACAAGATTTTTAAAGGAAAATACAATAATAACCAACCCTAAAAGTATTTTTTGTGGAACTGAAGGCTACCTTTTATGTTCTATATATATCTTGTACAGCATACCCAGCTGGACGGCAGGTAAACAATAAATTGGTGAACAATTTGATATGGTACAAAACCATCCTTCTGGGCTGGTGTTGCGCAGCTCTCCCAGCCTGAGAGAATAGCATTCTAAGCACGCAAACCTAACTCTGCACATGATCCCATCAGAATTCTGCAATTAATTTAACACAACACCAGAAAGTAAGATAAAGCATCTTGTTGGCTAAGTATATGGGAGACTTTTGGGACTTTACCATTTGCAAGGCCAGCGTGATCTCTCCGGTTTAAGTTATTTCCTGGGTCATGGGAACACCTTTGTCCAGCAATCAACGTGTATCCCATGCTGAGATATTTCTCCCACACCTAAGATCAAACTCTGCCATCTTAATGCATAAGGGTTAGCGTTTGAGGCCAATCTCACAAGACCATAACCTAAGTGGCAAGGCAGGTAATATGAGAAGACACGATCACCGGATATTATCAATGAACAATACCATCAACCAGTTTTGTATTTGTCAGATAGGATGACCTCAAATGACAGAGAAAAACGTTTGTTAACAGTACCTCAGACTCTAATGGTTAGAAGACATGCGAAAATACTAATATTTGATAAACTACCACGTCCGCCTCAGTTGATGCGGCTTGGAGAAGGTATTGGGTGCCTTTGACCAAAGAAATACTATTAGTTATAACATCTAACCCTAAGGCTATCCAGCAAGGAGAATTCATTATATCAAATTACAGTCCTCCAAAAGCAGAAAACAACAAAAAAAAATTAATTTGATCCTTTAAAAATTCCATCACATAGCAAAAATTATTGGATCGTCTACATTAAAAATTTTAAGGAAGATTCCAATTCACATGTTATAAGTTACTTGGAATCATACAGACATATGGGTTGGTCCCCAAGAAAATCGATATTCAGTATCTACATGTTATAAGCTGCTTAAGGTATTAAATACAGACAAATTGATCCCAATGAAATTCAATGTTGAGTAATCTACAGCTTTAGGGATGATGAATTCCAAAGCACGAATTTAACGGAATATCCGGCAGCTGAATGAAATTACATGTCGACATTCAATCAATAAAACATTATAGGTCTTGACTCTAAAAACTTCATAGAAACATACATCCTTACAAATGTCGATGTTATCATTACAGTTAGAGACCCATTGGAGTTTTAACATTCCCCATGCTCAATCAAATCAAATTAGGCAAACATACCTTTCCTGCAATAATAAGCCAACAATCCTTGACGGTATTGTGTTTTGACACATCTTCAAATGCATATATCTTGGGATCATCCATCTAGAAATTGCCTGTCACAAAGTAAACCGATCAGATCTGTCCAATGACGATTTCTACACAATCAATTCAATTCCTTCAGCAAAATCATGGTAAGATTACAAAGACGCCTTCCATATTTTTTTAAGAATATGGATTTACCGAAACACCCACCAAGATTTTGCTAATGCTACACGATTACAAACACCCACAAAGATTTTTAAATGAATTGATTGTCAGGAGATTCCTACAACAGCCACCGATTCCAACACCCACCACAAGCCAAGCACACTCTAAAGCGTTAATGGATATCGGAAATTGCGAGCCGAATTTTTCGGACTATTTTTAGTAAAAGCAAGACTCGGAGTGTTGAACTACCTAGATCACAGAAAAACTTCATTTGTTTCTATAAAATCAAAGCATTACCTACTTGAGAAGTGGGTAGATAAGAAAAACAGTGGAATAACCTATCGAGTGTCAATCACAAATTTTGTGCGACAATATTCAACGCCCAAAAAAACTAAGGAAGTTTGGTATGACAAATAACCAAAACCGGGAATGTGGATCTCTGGTCCTGCGGGTTCTAAATTTCTATTTTATTATTTTTTACTAGCAGGCCAAATTTGATTTATTCAGAAGGTTTCCTCCGTCTTCACAAGAGGCCAAAAAAGAATCAAGGCTGTTCGAATTTTTTTATCAGAATGTGATATATACATGTGCGGGGGAAACCCCCTTATCATATTTGAAATATTTTAAATATGAATGATCTATGGAGTTAGTATGTAATAATATAATAGTAGTAATAGTAGTAATCAAAATAATTATTTATTAATTTTTAAATAGAATTAAAATACTTTATGTATTTTAATTAGTCAATTATAATCTTTTAATTTTGAAGTCAATTGTAGTCACCTAATCCAAAATACCTTTTTTATAGTTATTTTGACATTTATTGGGTAGGTGATATTTTAATGACCTTTTTAGTTCAAGTTTGTACAAGTTGATAGATTTCTTATGTAGGCATTTATGTTTAGAAAAATGATCCTATGTCATTAAATAATATTTAGTCAATTAAATAATACATTATTCCTACAAATATTTGCATATGCTTGTCTTTGTTTTTTTCTCTTGATAACTATTAACACCACTTCAATCAAAAAGACTAGACAATTCATTTTCAGCATGATCATCTAATATAGATGTCTTTAGTATTTAATTGTCATGTCATCGATGACTCTTTTAGCTCTCCAACCACAAATTGGAAAGAAGCCATTTATTTCTCCTATTATTTAATATACAATTGTGTTTTTATATCCATAAAATCTTCTTATTTTGAATTTGTCTTTCCAAAGCACAACTGCAATGAACTTATAAATGCATACTACCAACATATGTCTATGTGTAGTTTAAAAAGTGCTATAAAATTTTAGGCCCAATAGGAGCTATATATTTATTGAAACTACATTACAGAGTTGGGGGTCTAGTTAAATTAGCAAGAGCTTCTAGTGGTAAAGCATAAGGTCACAAGGTCCAGTCTCCTCCCAACCTATGTGGTATCAAAGGACATGTTGCAATAGCATCACCAATCATGTTAAACAGTTTAACATATGCATCATTTGTTTACAGGGAGCTAATTGATTCCTACAAAGAAAGAAAAAAATCATCACTATTTTATGGGCAAAAGACAAGATGCATTATTGTTTATAGGTCATAACCATCTAAACTATGAAATACAGTACACCTAGAAGATTACATGCTAACATTTCCCCAATATGAAAGAGTAATCATGAAAGCAAGCAACATTTTGAAAAACTCAAACTTCTTTTAACCAAGCGTTGTGTAGAGAATATTTGACTTGATTTGAATCTTCTTTAAATTGTGTGTTACTATTATAGGTCTTAAAATTTGTTTGAACTAATTATGTTACTTTGACATGGTTCAAACTTTGATAATTGAGCATATTGCTTTAATAGGTCTTAAGTTTTGATATTCTATTATCCAAAAAAGTTAGCACACATAATTGGATTCGCTTAGACCTATTAGACCCCATTTTGGTGATTTTGAAGTTTGAATGTCTATTATGCTTGATTGCAACATTTTGTATTTTTTCTCCCACTTCGTTTCACCATCCTGAATGTCTTGTGTTTTGTATTTTTTGTATTTTGTATTTTTTCCAGTGCTTGATGGTGGATTTTTGTTTTGAGATTTAGATTTCTAGTTAGTCTTGATCCAAACTGCATCCCCAAATAGAGGAATATTATTGTAAAAGGGCATCCACTCCTCTTATTTGACATATTGTGAGAATAAGGCAATCATTCAAGCAAGTGCAAGCTATCAATCAATTCAAGTTGTGTGATTGAGGATTTGGGTTCAAGATTTGAAGGCAAACACCCAATTCAAGATCTACAAGTTTGTATTTCTTAAAGATATCTCAATGCAAAGGCAATCTTCTTTAATTGATGCAAGTTTATATTAGAAGCAATGTTTTTAGTTGCACCAAAAATTTGACCTAGTTTATGCCCAATAGAACCACTAAACTTATAGAGGACACATGAGGCTATTAAGCCATGTTGTAAATCCTTACAAGAGATGCTAGTGCACTGCCAACAATCCCCCTCTTAGTGGTACTCGTTATGGCATGCATGGATTCAAACTTGTAACCAAGTTCCAATACCACTTGTTAGAAGTAGTGGTTGTCATTCCTCCAAAAGATCAACATGATAATGCCCGATACAACCACTAGAATTATAGAAGACATGGGAGGTTGTTAAATCTTCTCACAAGAGATATTGATATAATGCCAACGGTTTCTCTCTTATGATTGCTAAATAGAGAAATTATTAATCAAGTAAGAAGATACATAGATGTGTCCTTCTCTTTCTTCTTTTATACATGTAGTTACCAAGCATATCTACATTATATATCTAGGAGTAACAATCATAGATCCATGCATTCGTGAAGGCATCATTGATTCTACATCTCATTCCAAGTTCACTTGTTGGATTCCAAGCACATTCAAGAACTTTAACGGGTTTGAGCAATTACTACATCCATTCATGAGGGTTTCATACAAGGTGAATCAATAATTTACCTTTTTACATTACTTTCCTTTATGCAATTTCTATCATATTTCAAGGTTGATTCATAAATAGGGTTTTCACTAAGACAAACCCATTTTCCCAATCTTTTCCTCATTTTTATGTGTGTAGAAATAGGTTGTGGAGCTATGGTTCTAAATCTGAGCAGTAATGTAGTTATACGATCTAGGAAAGATTCATTGAGTTTTGCCTCGTACATGTCACCATTCTCAACTTGTAACTAAAAAGCTATCATATTCCCAGTGTGTGCTATGAAAACATGTTTAAAGGAATGCAATGATAGTAAACACAAGATCCAAACCACATATATCAGCAAGAAGATGATGAAATATATGTTAGAGATGGAGAAATGAGGACTTGGGCTAGGTTGTATCCAAGACAGATCACATGGATTGTGCTTTCTTAAATGTGTCTCATTGTGACAAGTGTCACAAGGAGAGTGGGTGAGAGCATACTATTGGTTGGGAAAATATGTCATAAAGAGATATTTCTTGTCTAAAAACCCAAAAGGTCAAATTTAGAGGAATGCATCCATTTTAGGAAATGAGGCAGAGTTTGGAGAAGTGGGAAGAAGAAACAAAATATTCCATGGAAGGGTAAGATACAAGGAGTGTGGTTGAAGATGTAAGATTATTTAAGGTTGAAAAATGGAGAGGTGTGTTTGGATTGAAGAGGATGTGATATGAGTTGACTTGGGATTGGGTTAGAATTTTCTAATCTTTGGATAAGGAATGTGTAAATGTTTAGGATGAGATTAGGCCAAGATTAGGGATGATTACGAGAGAGAGAGAGAGAGAGAGAGAGAGAGAGAGAGAGAGAGAGAGAGAGAGAGAGAGAGAGAGAGAGAGAGAGAGGAAAACTACTCTAAGGAGGGCTAAAAGGTCTCAAAATGAAGTGCTTCCATTTTAAGACAGTACAGGACTATCCTCTTTGAGGATCATTTTACCATGGATGAACCATGTGGTATCAGAGTGATATTTCTTTCATATGGCAGAAAATGTTTTCTCCTAATCATGTAAATTTCTAGAATTATTCTTCTAGGGTGGAAAAGTGAGGATCTGATGTGCAATTCCAAAGGAATTGCACAAAGATATGTCAGGGGGGAAATTATAGAGGTTGTGAAGCAAGGAGAGATCTAGATGTGTTGGATATGCTAAGATAATTTGCAGCTAGGTTGGTAGTTGTTGAAATGGACCAAAGAAGAGGTTGACATGTTGATGATGTGAGTGATGATGAAGGAGAATAAACTATGGAGGAAGAAGAGCCATAGCTTGATTTGGGAGATGTTAGACTTTGAAGATCTCTAACTAGGGTAAATACCAAGCCACATTTCAATGCACTTGATTGTGATGGAAAATTGGATTCAGATGAATTTCAATATTGGATCACAAAAATAGAAAAGTACTTTTAATTTCAAGGTACACATGGAGATAAAAAGGCAAAATATACTTGCGCTTGTAATCGCCTAAAATTGGGCTAGTTTAATTGAGAGGCCCAAATCATCAAATTAATCAAAGTTACCCTAACTAAATTAACATCCCAATCATGTTAGTAATTCAATCAATATGCTAGCATAATTCATCAAAAAATATTTGATTCCACAATCAAACATCAAACCTTAATCGTTGTGATTAAATTTACTAATTAATACTCAAAACCTTACAAACTAAATCAATCTCATTAAATTATAGAGCTGGAACTACTAACTTAATCAATTAATTAAATATCCTAAATTAAATCTCATCACTAGGATACAAAAGACTTAATTCCCATTAATCAAGGGGTTCTCACATGGATAAATCACATAGATAAACTCAAAATCAATCTCAACCACCCTTCATGGATGAATCAAAATTGTCCATTAAATTTTAAAGCATATAAAAGAGTTCTATTAGAAGCTCAATTCATCTAGTTAATTACATTCATACTTACATGCTACCATTTTGAGAGCTTAATTACATCCATACTCATAGCTTTAATCTTTCATAATTATTTTTTCCATTCTAGCTTAATTGTAATAGATTTTATCGGGAATTACTAATGTAGATCATCATAAATGCATATTAGTTTACATCGTTCATTGAATCTCACATTTTAGGACAATTGAGTCTTAAGATTAAATAGGAGAGAAAACACACTTTGAAGCCATACTCATCCCATCTAGAGAGAAATAATCAATTTCTATTAGTTTTATGTTTTTATGTAGTATTTCATGATGAACTAATGGAAATAATGACTTACTATAGTGTGTGATTGCAGGTATTAAGTAAGCACAATTTAACTAAAGCATTTTGGGCACCCACCATGGGCTATAAGCCTCGTTTTCTCTGACATTTTCTCGCAGATAGGGTGAAAGTTTGTACAAGAGTTAACATAGCCTGCACCTAGTTTATAATTTTGTGTTTACATAAGTTTTGGTACCTACTATAGACCTAGTGATTAAAAATTTTAGTATGGAATCTTGAACCTCCTTGAACTAAGGTTCAAAGCAGTTTGAAGTGGTTCGAAGTGGTTCAATTTGCCCTCGCAGGTTCAATAGTTCATTCTGAGAAGTTCAGATGTATAATCCATTAGCTTGGGTTCAATGATTCATTTCCAATTAAAAAATTCAATTTGTCAATTTACAAATTTGAAGGTTCAACAATGCAAGGTTCATGTTTAAGGCCAAGTTTAGAGGTTTTCCTTAATACCATTAACACAATCATGTATAGAAGAAAAGCTCACAACTTCTCACACTTTTTGTGACTCAATTTAGATTGGTTTAAAGGTGTCAGAATGCTATATTTTAGAAATCTAGAGCCTGCTTTTGAAGATCAAATTCGATTCAATAAGCACGATGCAGTTCACCTAGTTTATATATGATTCACAGATTAAAGGAAAAAGCTAGTGGGCTCTCAAGTAATCACACATGCAGGCTATGATCAAAATATCAATATAAATGAGGCCAGTAAGTTGATTATAGAAGCAAAATCTAAGCATTCAACATTGAACTTGGAAGAAGCAGAGCATACCATGTGTGCCAGCAAGGATTAAAAGTTTCAAATGGATGAGTTTTAGTCATAATCACTCATAGAGTCAAGAAGTATGGAAGCAAAGAAGATCAAAATCCATTATGTTATCAATGAAAAACTTGAACAATATACAGATAAACAAACAAAAAGTGTTCTCATTTTGTATGGAAAGTGGAATTCAAGAAGTTGTTGTAATTTCTATGACCATGGATTTGCAGGAAGCCATAGAATTAGTCTCAGTGTAGGGGGTATATCTCCCAATATAATTGTTGGGTTATGCTTATTTTTGGATATGTTTTTAAAAATCTAATTCTATAGATCCTCTTCAAATTATTTGTCTAGATTCATTACAACTCAAAAGTTATGCATGATTGAGTGAGACACTATCAAAATTGTCAATAACAGTCACAAAAATGATGATAGAAAAACAATCATATTGCGGGAGGCATAACTCATAATCCAATAATTGGATCAATCTTAGTTTTAGATATATTTGAAGAAAACTAATTATTTGAACTTTCTCCAAATGATTTGGAAATATTCTTGATGGATAAAAAGTTATGCATGTTTTAATGAAGTACTGTCAAAATCATCCATGACACCCAGAAAATGATGCCAGAAAAATGGATCCTATTTCGGGGGTCATAAATTTTAATCTAACAATTGGATTGACTTTATTTTGAGATATGATTTAGAAATACTAGTTTTTAAATCCTCCCTAAATAGTTTTTCCATATTTGTTACGGATCAAAAGTTAAGGGTTTCTGAGTGTAGTGTTGTCAAAATTGCCTATGACTATCATGAAATGATGGCAAGACTTTACTGTAAGGAAGTAAAGGTGCACATAATCACTTCCTACACTAATCTTTGAGAGGAAGATTATGCAAATCTGACTAAATATTGTAGAGATCTCAAGAAATGTATAATAACATAATCAAAATAACAATAAACTCATAATACAATTATTACCATGGGAAAACCCTTCTAGGAGAAAAACCCCACCCTCCAAAACTCGCACAATGTACTCTCAAATCTGGAAGATTACAATACTCTTGCAATGCAAGTTCTTGCAGGAGTGCATCACCACAACTCAGACTTGGACTCGGACTCAGAGAGATATTACTTCTAGTACCAGTTTTACAAATTGAACTCGATGATTCAAACAACTCCCCAAGCCCTCCTTTTTTAGTGATTTGCCACTTGGAACCATTTTTAGTTTTACAAAACCATGGGCCAAAACCATGGGCAAAACAACCATGCCACATGTTACCCACTTGTAATTTGTAACTCCAAGAATACCATTTTCATCCATAATTTTGTCCTCTAGTTTAGACTCCCATAAAAGTCATATAATGAATTATTTACACTCTAAAAATAGCCCTTCTACATTGTTCTAGAGACTAGACACATTTTTAACAACTCATACACCTTTTTCCAACTCATAAACATGTGGAACAAGTACCACAAACAATTTCTAGAATTTTCTAAAAAAATTCTAGAGTTTTCTGGAAAAAGAGCTTGCAAAGTTGAGACACAATTCTCAACATTCTCCCACTTGTCGAACACCTTGCAAGATTCAGGGGATCCACAGTTTCATGGACTTAATTGCTAGGGGCCGAGAGGCCCATAGACTCCGAACACCATATGAACTTCTCTATGCTCACGAGCTTAGTTAAAGCATCAACAACATTCACCAAAATCTCCACTTTTTCTAGCTTCACCTTGCCATCCTCGACCATATCTCTCACAAAATGATATTGTACATCAATGTGCTTGGTCCTAGCATGAAATGTCGGGTTCTTCACTAGGTAGATTGCACTGCTACTATCACTATAAGTTGTCACTATACCCTATTTGAATTTTATATCTGAACACAGTCTCTTAAGCCAAATGGCTTTCTTGCAGGCATGAGTAGCTACCATATACTTTGCCTCTGTAGTGGACAAAGCGACTATAGCTTGTTGCTTGCTCATCCAATTGATTGCACCACCGAATAATGTAAACACATATCTACTGGTGGATCTTCTACTATCAAAATCACCGACCCAATCTGAATCCACATAGTCTCAAATATCCAAGGAACACTCATATCTTGTTCCATGAAAACATATAGAGTACTTTGAGGTACCTCACAAGTATTTGAAAACTCTTTTTATTGCATGCCAATGTGCTCTTCCTAGATTAGACATATAACGGGAAAGTACTCCCACTGCTTGGGCAATGTCTAGTCTTGTACAGACCATAGCATACATCAAACTTCCAACAACACTCTAATACGGTACTCGACTCATCTCTTCCATCTCCAATGGGGATGTAGGACATTGTGAGCTAGAAAGCTTTGTTCCCATAGTAACAGGAACACTCAATGGTCTGGAATCTTGCATATTGAATCTTCTCCGAATGGTACCAGCATACTTACTCTGCTTTAGCCAAAGCTTTCTATTTTGTCTATCTCTTATAATTTCCATTCCCATAATGTACCTTGCTACACCAAGATCTTTCATTTCAAATTTTGTTGAGAGCTAAGATTTTAAATCTGCAATCAAACATTTTCCTTTGCCAACAAACAACATGTCATCAACATATAAGGCAATAACTAGGAAATAATCACCATAAGATTTGTAGTATATACAATGATCAGATTTGGATCGCACAAATCCCAAACTCAATACATATGTATCAAACTTCTAGTACCACATCCTAAGACTTTGTTTTAGACCATACAAGGATTTCTTTAATTTACAGACCATATGTCTTTTACCTTTCACCACAAAGTGCTTTGGTTGTGTCATATAAATTTCTTCCTCCAAATCTCCATGAAGGAAAGCTATCTTCACATCCATCTGCTCAACTTCTAGATCATAAGTTGCTGCAATAGAAAGTAAAAATTGAATGGATGTCATTTTTGCTACAAGAGAAAAAAATTCACCATAGTCAATTCCTGCAACCTGGAAGTAACGTTTTGCAACCAAACGTGCTTTATACTTCTCAATGCTTCCATCTGAACTCATCTTCCTTTTGAACACCCACTTACAACCAACAAGTTTCCATCCTTCAAGCAATGGTACAAGGTTCCATGTGTTGTTCTTCTTAAGAGTTTCCATCTCTTCTTTAATGGCTATCGTCCAAGACTCTGAATCATTCATACCAAGAGCCTCTTCTACAGATTTTGGTTCATCAATATTAGCATTCAAAGCAAATATACACCTCCAATCATCAGGAGAATATCCATAACTTTCTGGTGCTTTCCTCTATCTATTAGACCTTTGAACAAGATCTGGTTCAGGTTTAGGTTCAAGTTCATGATCAAGTTCTCCCTCTCCCTTTGATGATTCAAAACTCATAGAGCTCTCTTCAATAACTTGTCTTTCTAAGGGCCTTAATTCAACTTTCTCAAGTGTAGTAGGAAGTTGAATCACATCTTTCTTTTCTATTATCTATTCTAGTTGTATTGTAATAGAAGAAGGCTCAGTTTCTCTAAAAATAACATTTCTAGAGTAAAATACCTTTTGTGCAATAGGATCCCAAAGCTTGTATCCTTTACACACCATAACTATACCTAATGAAGATACATTTGACAGTTTTTTTGTCCAATTTTGTCTACTTCTCCTTTGGCACATGAGCATATGCCTCACAACTAAAAACTCTTAGATGTCTAAGTGAAGGCTTGTGGCCCGACCATGCTTCCATTGGCATCTTATCAACAAGAGTTGATGTAAGAGACCTATTTATCAGGTAGCAAGCAGTGGCTACAACTTCGGCCCAAAACTTTTTTCTAGTCCAACTCCACTCAACATACTACTAGCCTTCTCCATCAAGGTCATATTCATTCTTTCCGTAACTCCATTCTACTATGGAGAATACGGAGTTGTCTTCTCTATTTTAATACCACAATCTTTACAAAATGTGTCAAAATCATTAGAGCAATATTCACTACCATTATCAGTTCTCAAATGTTTTATCTTCTTTCCAGTTTGCAACTCAACCATTGCTTTAGATTCTTTGAAACAACTAAAAATTTCAGCTTTACTTCTAAGAAAATAAACCCATGTTCTTCTACTGAAATCATCAATGAAAGAAACATAATAAATTGAACTACCAATAGAAGGAACATCAATTGGACCAAATATGTTCGAATGGATTAGATCCAAAATACATGAGGACTTATGAGAACTTGAGTAAAATTGAATGTGATTTTATTTACATAGATACAATGATCACAAAAATCAAACTCAAGATTGTAGTCATTCAACCCATCAACAAGGTTTTTGTTCTTTAAGGTTCGTAGACCTTTCTCACCTATGTGGCTGTCTCTAGTGCCATAACAGTCTTCTTTGCAAGTAACTTTGATTCAATAGATAGAGCACCCTTGGGTACCCAAAAACCACGAACACCTATTGAAAGAGAAACCCTCTCCTTCTCCAACAAAGTAGTCCTATTCAAAGTCTTATCAGAAGTACTATTACACTCAACCATGCATACATGAAGCTAATACAATGTACCCAGTCTACTTCCTCTTGCTATTACCATAGCAACTCTCACCATTTTTACACTTGCTTCAGAAAACTCTACATGCACACCCGCATCTATTAGTTTACTAACAGATAACAAATTCCTTGCTAGTACTAGGATAGACAAGATGCCATCAAATCTTTTAATTCTACCATCAATTTTTTTTACAGGAATACTTCCATGACTAACAATATCAAGAACTGAGTTATCACCCAAGTACACCTTACCACCATCAAACTTTTCATACTTACTAAATTGATTTCTATTTGAAGTCATGTGAAAAGATACACTTGAGTCTATCAACCATGCATTGTCATCTGCACGAGTGGCCAAGGCTATGATGAAAGCATCTCCATCTTCCTTCTTGGACTCATAATCAAAATCTTGCTTCTTCTTCTTTTTCTTTTCCTCTTTGTAGTCCTTTTAGAAGTGTCCAGGTTTGTCACAATTCCAACAGATCGCCTTGGACTTACCACAAGATTGTGATCTCCCCTTATTCTTAGACTTAAAATGGCTATGTTGCTTCTCGTTCTTGCCTCTTTCATTTGGTCTTCATCAAACACTCAAACCCTCTTTGGCATTTAGAGAGACCTTCCTTCTCATCTATTTAGAAAGTAGAGAACCAACAACATCCTCCATCTTCAAGATGATTGAAGTGCTCCCTATAGCCATGAAAAGGTTGTCCCATGAGTCTAGCAACGAGCATAGCAATATTTGGCACCTTTCTTATTCATCCATCGACACCCCAACTAAGGTCAACTAAGTCACCAACATATTAAAACTTTCAAGATGTTTAGAAATCTATCTATCTTCTTCCATTCTCAAGGAATATACAACTTCTTCCTCAAGAAAATTTTTTTCACAAGTGATTTCACTTGATAGATCTCACTTAGCTTCTTCCAAAGCTTCTTTACGGTAGGTTCTTCATGGACATTAATCCATATAGAGTCTGCAAGACATAATTTGATGAGACTTTTAGCTTTTCTATCTCTCACAGCATACTCTACAGTTGAAGTTGGATATGTGGGCCTCAACTTCTTTTCATCAACTGCATCCCATAGATCCCGATCAATCAATAGATCTTCCATCTTTAGCTTCCACGTTTCAGAGTTTGTGCTAGAAAAATTCTCTATATCAATCCTTCCTGATGTGCTTGCCATCTTTGCAATCCTGCAACATAGAAATAAAAACCTCCACACAAGTTCCCACTCAAACCTTGATTAGCTCCAAAAAAGCTATACCCAACAAATAGAACCAAAACTAGCTAGGCTCTAATACCACTTGTAAGGAAGCAAAGGTGTGTGGAATCACTTCTTATACTAATCTTTGAGAGGATGATTATGTAAATCCAACTAACTATTGTAGAGATCTCAAGAAATGCACAATAACATAATCAAAATAATAATGAACTCATAACACAATGATTACTGTGGGGAAACCCTTCCGGGAGAAAAACCTCACCCTCCAAAACTTGTACAATGTATTCTCAAATCTGGAAGATTACAATATACTTGTAATGCAAGTTCTTATATGAGCACATCACCACAACTTGAACTTGGACTCAGACTTAGAGAGATACTCCTTCTAGCACCAATCTTGCAAATTGAACTCGATGATTTAAACACCTCCCCACGCCCTCCTTTTATAGTGATTTTCCACTTGGAAATCATTTGTGGTTTTACAAAACCATGGGCCAAAACCATGGGCAAAACAACCATACCACATGTTACTCACTTGTAATTTGTAACTCAAAGAATACCATTTTCGTCCATAATGTTGTCCTCTAGTTTAGACCCCCATAAAAGTCATATAATGAGTTGTTTACACCCTAAAAATAGTCCTTCTACATTGTTATAAAGACTAGACACTTTTTTAACAACTCATACACCTTTTTCCAACTCATAAACATGTGGAAAACTACCACAAACAAATTCTAGAATTTTCTAAAAAAAATCTAGAGTTTTCTAGAAAAAGAGCTTGCAAGGTTGAGACATAATTCTCAACATTTACAACCAGCAAGGGCCACCTATTTAAATGTGCCCTCACTCTTAATTCCACGGGCATCCTTTCTCATTCCATTTATAAATATAACATTTATAAATATAACATTTATAAATATGAAACTCATAAAGTAGTGTAAAAGGTTAGTCATCTAAACCATTAAACATCACCTGAGAAAAAGATAGTGATCTGGATAACATAAGGATAAAAGAGATTTCACGAGGATAATCTCCAAGATACAGTTATCATAACTGATTAACTGCATCAAGATTGAAGGAAATTATATAAACCATTGAGAATGAAGAGGCTAGGGTTCCAATTTTTCTAAATTTTGTTGGGGGAGACTTTGAGCGACAATAGAATTAGGGGCTATGAATATGGGGAGAGAAGGAAGATATTTCTTTTTCCAGAAATTGGTTTTTGTAGGTATCAAACAAAAAAGTCAGTTGCCACCAAGATGGGCCTTAAATATCCCATCTTAGGTTTGAAGCCAAGAATAAAATTTACATTTTGAAATTTTACAGTTAGACGCCATAACAAAGGATATAAAATTTTAATTTGAAGTAGGCATAAAAATAGAAAGTTCCATAAAAAGTGGTCCAACTCCTAGGAAGCACAACTTTTGATCCAGAGCTTTAATTGGAAAACTATTTACAATGTTAGAAATATTTTTGAGTTCTCTACAACACTTTGGATAGCTTACAAGTGTCCCTAGTTTGTTTGCATCATACAGGACCATTAAGTGCCTCAAAACTAACTTTAAAGAATTTTTTAGGTGGTCTTTGAAAAGTGTAATAATTTTCAAATAGTGAAATGTTTTGACTTGATTCTTTTTTCAGATTGCTTAAAATTATAATAACACACTCCCCTTAAATTACACCCTCCAATTCTTTATAAATATGTGCCTCATACAAAATAGTGCATTTTCCATATATTTTTAATATTGGCCTAAATTTTGAAAAACTATCCCAAAAGAGTAGCAATAGAAATTTGAGAGTTGGAATCTCCCATTTACCCAAATGTGTATCCAGAAATGTAAAAATAACAAACATAAACTATAACTAGACATATTTTTTGGTGATGCAAGATTTCCCTTACATTGATGGATGCTCCTACATCAGACACCTAGGTTAACTTGAGAAGTGACATCATCGCATCTTAGTTGGTTGAGGGAACCCCAAATGGTCAACGTCCACCTTGAATAACCATATCAAGTCTTCCATAAGTTGTCCTTTCCACTGCACAAGGTACTCATATTGCATGTTTCTAGTACTCCTTCTCATGTGGCTATTTAGGATTGCTTCAATCTTCTCCTTATTAGAGGTAGGAATTGGAATTGGACATTTCTCAAGTACAGGTTCCTCCTCTATATCACCTTCTTGATACTATTTTCATCTTTCAATGTTAAAAATAGGGGAAATATGTGTCCTAACTAACAACTCCACCTCATATGTATTCCTTGAATCATGCTTCTTTTAAATCTTGTATGGACCAAATTTATTCATCTTTAGCTTGTTGTAGGTGCTCGATATAAATCGTTATTTTCTCAACTACACTATAGCCTCATCCCCAACTTGGAACTACTTATGTCTCCTCTTATGATTTGTCTTAGCCTTATACTACATGTTCGTTTTGGTGATATGCTCATGCACTTCCCGATGAGGTCACAACTCAAGACAAAATGAACACAATAGGAAAGGAGATTTTTATTATTTAGAATGATAAGATATTACATGCATTACAAAAATAATAGATACAACTACATGCCCTATGGATTACTATATGATCAAATTATGTATTGCCTTTACGTTGCAAGAATGGGCTTTAAGTGGAATGTTTTAGGTTTGGGGTTAGGAATACATTATACATTGTGCCATTTGGAGGCCACCACCAAAACAAAAGTTTCTAGAATTCAAGTTAGAAGTCAATGCAAAATTAGAAGATTCTAGAAAAGGTAGTCCAAATTCTAGGAAGCATAACCTTTGATCTAGGATTCTCATTGATGAACTATTTACATTACCAAAAAGATCTCTTAGCACTCTATATGTCTATGATCCAACTTTTTCCACCTCCACTTTTTGGGGTCATACAAGGCTGTTTGGTGCCTCAAGCTAGGCTCTAAAGCATTTTTAGGAGGTCTCCAAGCAAATTAAAACTACAATAACTTTCAAACCATGAAATCTTTTGACCTAATTCTTTTTTTGGAGTGCTTTAAAGTTTAATTGAAACATTACCTCTAACTTACACCCTATAATGCTTCATAATTATGTATCTAATACAAAATAACCTCTTTTCTACACTTCCATGTATCCTGAGGTTTACAAAAATACTAACCTAGAAAAGTAATAATGGAAATATGAGAGTTGGAATATCTATTTGGACCAAATGGGTATCCAAAAATAGATACACATTAACTAGAAACTAACACTAAGCATATTTTTGGGTGATATAGAATTGCCCTTACACCACAGGATGCTCCTACATCAGTTCCTCATGTAGGTTCTTGACATGTTCAACAAAGTCCTATGCCTCAACACTAGTCATGCCCCCTTAATCCATTTTTCTTAATTATATTGTATTCTATAGACTACCCTTGTATACAAATTGGAATGGTGATCTACCACTACTTCTATTCATATAATTATTATAATAAAATTATGCATGTTGTAGAATCAATTCCCATCCCTTGGGCTTAGCACCTACTAAGAAACTTAGCAGGTTGCCCAAACTTCTATTCACTATATTAGTATGCCCATTAGTTTATGGGTGATGTGCAAAAATAAACTTTCATTATGTCTTTAATTTCTTCCACAAGGTTCTTGAAAAATACCTTAAAAACTTGGTATCATGGTTTAAAACTATACTCTTTGGAAGACCATAGAGCCTCACCACTTCTTTAAAGAATAAGTTGACAATATGAATTGTGTCATGGGTGTTGTGGCAAGGAATGAAATGAGACATCTTTGAAAAACTATCAACCACCATAAATATTGAATCACTATCCCTTTGTGTTCTTGGAAATCCAAGAAAAAAATTTCATACTTATATCTTTCCATGGGCTTGATGGAACAAGTAGTAGCTGGTAGAGTCATGCATTTTGACTAGTTGCTTCAGTTATCTAACGCTCTCAACATCAACTAAGGCAAAAAATAATGCTCACTAACAATGACAATGGCCTTATCTTGATGTAAAAGCATCTTGGGTTTTCTCGGTGACTACTTTGGAGTTCATGGGAGGAGGCTTAGTAGTTGCTTTGGAGGGTACTTGGACTAGTACTCAATCAAAGAAGGAAGCTCGACATACGCTATGGAGCTCGGCATGGTCTTGGAGCTCAACATGGTTTGTTGTGCTTGACATGTATTGGTTGCTTGGCATGTGTTGGTTGCTTGGCATGTGTTGGTTGCTCGACATGTGTTGGTTACTTGGCTTGGGTTTGCTAACACTCAACAGTATGTTGGTGTCAAATGGAGTTCTTGGTGCATTTAATGCATGTAGCATGTGATCGTGATGTGGATTAATCTGGGAGTTTGTGTGTGTAATGCCTACCTCTAATTAACTTTTTGTATTATTGTCGAACTCTTTTAGGCCAACTTTATGTTTATGCTTGATGATCAGTGACATTGTTTTCTAGATTGTTGTATATTATTTCATACTCAGTTGATTATATGATGAGTGACTATGGTACTAGTTATTCATGTATGCATGATTATTCTTCGATGATGATAATATATAGTGATTCTAGTTATTTCATGATGATAGATGGATTATTTATATGTGTTTTCTATGGATACTTACCCCATACTTGCATGTGTATGGTGTACCTATATGTTTTATTTTATGTATAATGTTTCTGATATGGTTGAGGGAGGGAGTCATAGTCACCTACTAGTTGGGATCTACACAATGTATCACTTCCCACCATTGCCTATTTAGTTTAGATTATAAGTGTGTGTACATGCATGGATTTTATGCAAATTGTAGGTAATGGGTATCGACTCCCTGAATTGCCAGGATGAGTGTACCCTATCGCAATATCTCAATGGTAAGAGAGGGGAGATAATTCTTGAGTCCAAATCCTAAACTTAAGCCAATTGTCCTAGAAAGTACGACAAGTATATGAGTTGTCTACCCTTCTAAATTCATCAAGTGATGTAAATTTGTGATTTTAACGCTTGAGTTTGATCTAATATTTTGTGCTTTATTATGGGTTTTCATTTCAATCTTGTGGGTCTGTGATAATTTTATGTTATAATTAAATCAAATTAAAAGAATAATTAATAATTTAATCTAATAGAAATTTTATGAAGGAAATTCGATATTTAATTAATTAAGAAATTAATTTAAAAAATAATAATTAAGCTTTAGTTAAAGTTAAAGTCTAATTTTGGGCGTAATAATATTTATTTAATTTAATAATAATATATTTAGGAGTTCATTTTTAAATAAATGCTAAATATTATCATTACTTAAGTTAATAAACATTTTAATAAAAAAATTCTCGAGAATTAATTAAAGAGAGAAAGAAAGTTATTTAATAAAGACATTTTAATTAAATGGCTAAAAGGTTGTGCATTAAAATTAAGATAAAATTAAAAAATAAAGGTAAAAGGCTTTTCGCATGATTGCACAATCAAAGCCCTAAATTTGGGGAAAAACTCTTTATTAGCAATTTAGATTCATTTCTCCATAACTGGGTTCTGGAGGAGCAATTTTGGGGAAGAAGGGTTTCAGAAAAAGGGGATTGTTTGCATGCTTCATGTGTTTGTCATCTTAGCATCATATCCAAGTAGGATCTTGTGGGTTTATTTGTACAGTGTTTTTCCATTCTTCAAATTCATGTCTTCTTCATGTTTGGATAAATCCATATTTTGAGTTTCAAGTTCGGGTTGAAACCCTTGTGGCAAATTTTATTTGTTCTTCATTCCAAGATTATTTGTATGTGAGGATTGAGTATTAGAAACCCTCGTTTGATAAATTGGGGGATTCATAATAGATTTGTTAAAATCGAGAACTAGGCTTTGAAAAGAAAACCAATTTTGTTTTATAGATTTTGACTGTTTAGTCCGAATTTCTATACCATGTTTATATTAGAAAATTTATCAATATATATAATAATGTAATTACATAGTAATTTGTAATTACAAATGTAATTACATTATTAAACATTAAAAAAATGGATTTAGGAGGGGTTGCGATTTTGGTTTGTTTTATTAACAAACAATTTTTTTAAAAAAAATATATATATAATAACTTGGTGGGCAAGGCCACCAACCCCCCACCCACTTTGCTCCTCTCCTACGGTGGCTAACAACACTATTGTTGTGCATGCAATAGGTATGCACACGCCACAAGTACTATTGTTGATGTAGCAGTACACTGTTGCGGCAGGCCAACGAACCTTTAAACATGTCGCATTTTTTTTTAAAACTTTGTTAATTAAATTTATTATTATTAATGTTTTATTAATATATATATATATATATATATATAATGATTTATTAAATATTTAAAATAAAAAGTTTTAAATAGTTTGTAATTAATTTAATTTAATATCATTATTAGTTAATTAATTAACATTAAATATTATTTAATAAATTTAAAATTAATATTTATTATATTATTAATTAGTGATTATGTTTATTAATATTTGTATTGTTTTATTATAAAACTGATAATTATTATTGTTAATAATTTAATAATTATTATTTAAATTATTTTATAATATTTACTAGAGGCATTGTTATTTTTAGAAGTTAGTGGTAATGATGTGTTCAAATTTTAAAAGTAAAAATGGGTTAAGTTGTAAGGGGAAAATTGTAAACTTTATCAAACCGAAAACTTACAATGAAATGAAAACTTGAACCTTACTGTTAACCCAAACTATGTATTTTCAAAACCAAATAGAAACTATGAAACTACACTATCAACTGTATGTTTTCTTATGTGTTGGGTTTGGGGTCGACTTAGTTCTTTTACCAATTCAAGATGTTTACCAAAGGCTTGAGGGTTTGTTTTGTGATGTCATGATGATGTTTTGTATATGATCTTTTATACCCAACCTTGGTGATGTGTCATGTGTTTCTATGATGAGTTTGATCTATTGGTGGTTATTGCTTTCCAGTGTTCTTGTGTGGAATTGAGGTGAATGGTGTGACTTTTCTAATATAACCTTTGAGTCTTTGATCAATTATCTTTGGATTACTTCCCAGTTGCTTGTATAAGACTGAAGTGATTATGAGTTATTATTTTTAGGTGATGTCATGTGATGTCATGGTTTTGTATATGTGTACTTGATTTTGAATCAGTCATGTTAGGATGATTGTATTGATGAAATCTATAACTTTGATCAGTGATATTTCAATAATTTCTAGTTGCTTGTTTAAGAATTGATGTGGTTTATGGTCGTATGAGACCTTTTTGTTTTATTGAGCTTAGGGTAGGTTATATGTATGTGATGTTGGGAAGTGGCTTGCAATGGAGCCCGGAGCCCTAAAGAGGCTGCATGGGTAACCCATTGTAGGTTATTTTAATAAGTGATAACATTTCATTAAATAAGAGTAAAATGAATTAATAAGAGTCATTCTTCCCTCTCTCATGCCTCTAGTGCTAGTACATACTAGGATGAGAGTAGAGAGGGTGCTTGGTTGCGACCTTGCTTTGTTAGTATGCCTTGTCAATACAAAATGATACTAGTGCCATATAGAGTCACTAGGGGGCTGGAGTCTATTTAGGTTGTTAGGGTAACCTTAGAGTTGGCTCATGCGATGACACTTGCCCACTTACATAGTAGATTTCCTATGTGTTATTGTTGCCTCTAGGTTTAGATGTCACTTGTGTCATGGTACCTTGAGTTAGGTTACTTTTAGGTTTTCCTTGACCTAGATGTTAATTTTGACTTTTGGGATTGTTATCTTGTTTGGGACTTGAGACTATCTACTCAGTACGGTGGGAATGGACCCTTTTCAGGTTACCATGAGATTGAGTGGTAGTGCTTTTTTACTTTTACCATTGAGATCTAATAGTTCAATGCCTTGGCTAGAGTTTCTTGTTTTGTATTTTCTTTCACTCTGTTCTTGTGTACTATGATGGATGGTTATACCTATTGTATTGTATTTTATTTCATGGATCTGAAGAGATGATGTAATCTATTTTATGATGTATATTCTTTCAGCCTTTCAGACCCTATAACCTATACAATGGATGATTGTGTATTCTGATTATTGCCAAGTGACATTCGAGATAATTGTATATTATTTAAATGGATTCACACTTGTAGTTATTTTTTAATATGGATGTGTTATATATTAGTTTTAGTAATAATTAAACTTAAATGTGATTCAATGTCATGGGACCCTTAAGAATTGTAATATGTTTTATGGTATGTGTTTATGTGTATGTTATTACATCCATTAGCTTATATTTGTTGTTGTTTATTATCTTTAAAAAAAATGTTTGTCAAACTTAGTGAAACTCTAGGTTAATTTCTTTTGGGTTCCTTGGTGGGACATTATAGTATGGACCTATTTGTGGTCTTGGTTATCTCTCTTATGTGCATTTAAATCTTGGTTGTAAACTTGGGGCTTGTCCTCAGTATTTTGTGTAGTTATTGCGTGTTAACTATGGGTTAACGCAAGGGTTAACATTTTGTATTTAATATTTGTTGTGAGCCAACTTGTGGCTTAAATATGCATTTAATACAAGGGGTTTATTTAATTTCTAATTGCTGGGCCAACTTGTGTCTTAATTGGGTATAGGTAAGGGGTCTTTTGGAATCTTTAGTGATTCATTTAGGGAGTGATTCATTCATTTAGAGGGAGTGGATCCTGAGTTCAACATGGAGTAGTTGAAGGGAAAATTTTCTTGAGTCTGTGGATAGAGCATCAAATGTGAGGTAGTTTACAATAGGATTGTAGTGGAGTTGCAAATTTGGAGAAGAGCTAGTGGTTGCGGTTTAGAAACATGAAGGTTGCTTAGTGGCTTGCAAGAAAAAGTGAGATCTTGGAGGTTTCTACCAGATTGTTGTTATGTTACAAATCTAGGCTAGTTGGGATAGGATTTGAGTTGGACCTTAAGGGATCTTGCAGAACTATTACTGTAATTGCTATTATATTGGACCATAAACTAGAAGGCCTTACAGTCAAGCATATTGCATGTAATTAGTTATTTTATGGATAAAGAGTTGTGAATTGGTATTAGACTGTCTATCTTGTGTTGTGTTTCCACTATGTGGTTATTTGTTGGGGGCTTAGAAATCTCTTTTGGGGATTCTCTTTCCTTGCATAGCATCAAGTAGTATCAAAGTGAAGGTTGTTCCCGAGTGTGTAGACATATCACTGAAGTTGTGATAGTTTGCACCAGGACTTGGGGTTGAGAGAAGTTGATCTGAGAAGGTCTTGATCTAGTGTAGATTGTTCTTTATGGAGTCCTAGATCTCTTGGTTGTGAGGTGGAAAATCATGGTTTTGACTTGTAATTGTAGGGGACTTGCAGATGGATCGATGGATGCATAGATGGAAGGTTGACCTTGTTAAAGCATGATCACAGAGAGTTTGTGTATTACAGACCCATGTTCCTAGACTTGGTGATTTGTTTCTGATTGTTCATGCAAGGTGGTAGATTGTGATCTAACTTGCAAACAATTTAGGTTTATCACAAGGAGTGTGGGAAGGATTTATAGTAGAGAGTTTATGAAGATCTTGGGAGATGGCTCTAAGATTATCGAACCCTAGGATGATTGTGAATCTCCATTATGTGGTGGAAGAGGTTGGCTTTGTTGATCAGTTTGTAGAGTTTGATGCAAAACCTATAGAGCAACTAGAGGTTGTTGCTGAGGATATTTCTAACCTTGTTGATGTTGGGATGGAGGTTAGTTTTCATGATTATTTAGTTGAGACTAATATGGAGATTGCAAAGCACTTGGTCATGGATGATCTAGTTGCTATTGGTAGTGAGTTGTATATTGTAGAGCATCTTGTTATGAGTAATGAGATTGCTAATGTTGTGAATTTGGCATGTGTTGTTGGAGATCTACATATTGTTGTTGGTGTGGAGTTTGTTGTTGCTAGTGTGGATTCACTAGTTGCTAATGTGAATGAAGTGTTGTTGTTGAAGCATTATGTTCAATTTGTTCTTGAGAGTGAGCATGTTGATTAGATGGTTGAGATTCTGGTGTTTGACAGAATGATGTAGATGTGGATGATGTGTAGATTGGTTTTCTTGTCCTTGTTGGAGTGGAAGCCTTTGGTGAATATTAAGATGGTTGTTGATCTTTCTTTAGGCATCAAAGTGTTGGACACACTTTTCTATTTACCTGGGGAATCTGATGCATGAGCATCTTGGGTTTGCTTGGTGACTACTTTGGAGTTCATGGGAGGAGGCTCAGTAGTTTCTTTGGAGGGTGCTTGGATTGGTACTCTATCAAAAAGGAAGCTTGACATACATTATGGAGCTCGATATGGTCTTGAAGCTTGGCATGGTCTTGGAGCTTGACATGGTCTATTGTGCTCGACATGTAGTGGTTGCTTGATATGTGTTGGTTGCTTGGCATGTGTTGGTTACTTAGCTTGGGTTTGTTGACACTCGATAGTATGTTGGTACAGACTAGAGTTCTTGGTACATTTAATGCATGTAGCATGTGACCATGATGTGGATCGATCTGGGAGTTTGTGTGGACCTATTTGTGGTCTTGGTTATCTCTCCTATGTGCATTTAAGTCTTGGTTGTAAACTTGGGGCTTATCCTAAGTATTTTGTGTAGTTATCATGTGTTAATTGTGGGTTAATGTGAGAGTTAACATTTTGCGTTTAATGTTTGTTGTGAGCTAACTTGTGGCTTAAATATACAATTAATACAAGGGGTTTATTTAATTTGTAATTGCTAGGCCAACTTGTGGCTTAGTTATGTATAAAGGTCCTTGTGGAGTCTTTAGTGATTCATTCATTCAAACAAAGTGGATCCTAAGTTTAGCGAGGAGTAGATGAAGGGAAAATTTTCTTGAGTCTGTGGATAGAGTGCCAAATGTGAGGTATTTTACAACATGATTATGGTGGAGTTTCAAATTTGGAGAAGAGCTAGTGGTTGCAGTCTAGAAACAAGGAGGTTGCTTGGTGGCTTGCGAGCACAAGTTGAGATCTTAGAGGTTTCTACCAGATTGTTGTTATGTTATAGATCTGGGCTAGCTAAGAGAGGATTTGAATTGGATCTTGAGGGATCTTGTAGAACTATTATTGTAATTGCTATTGTATTGGGCCATAACTTGGAAGGCCTTATAGTAGGGCATATTGCATGTAATCAGTTATTTTATGAATAAAGATTCGTGATTTGGTATCAGATTGTGTTTCTTGTGTTGTGTTTCCACTATGTGGTTATTTGTTGGGGGTTAGGACATCTCCTTTGGGGATTCTCCTACCTTGCACTACATCATATCTTGAACAAACTGTCCTATAATTCCTCCACTATTCTTTGATCAAATTTCCCATCATGGAACTACTAAGAAGGCACATGCGACTCCCTTTGAATAACATATTGTTGTGGTTTCACAATGCTTGCACCATTTCTCCTAGAAATTGGGACCCCCTAGTAAAATTTTTTGTCTCCCAGACCCTTAGTCTGGGACCTGGGTCATTTTGGAACTCTTCACGAGTTTGGGTCAAGCCTCAAACTCAAACTGGGTGAGTTCAGGGTGTTAGAGAAGAAGAAAATTTGAAAATTTGAAGTGTTAGGTGCATGAATACATACATAGCACACATGCATCTATCCAAAGTATGTAGGTCCACACTCATTTCCCTTTGGAGATGTGCACATGTGCACTTGAGCATGTGCGTACCTCAAGAGGGTGTACACCCTGGACCTAAGTCTATATAAACTTGAGACTCCTTCCCCTTACCTCACTTCTCTCTGTGCTCCATTGACAATCCCACCTCCACACCCTTCAAGGTGAGCTAAACCCTAAATGAAAATACAAATTGTTAGACAGTAAAGGCATGCACCTTTTTTGACTAAAAGCCTAAAAAATAACCTAACAAAGAACCTAAGGTATTGAAATTTAAGGAAAGGTGCACAAGTGCACACCTCCCCAAGGTGCACACTTGCGCACCTCTTACAAGAATTCAAAGCAAAACAAGGGTGCACACATGCACACCCCATCAAGATGTGCATGTGTTCACCCTTTGTGCAGAAAGAAAGCATAAGGGACTAATGATTTCACCCACATGCATTTGCCACAAGCACATGTGTGCAGTTGCGCACATGCACATGTGCGCATCTCACTAGGGTGTGCAAATGGTCTTGAAATGCCTATTTAGTGCACATAGCACACCTATAAGGGTGTGCTAGGTGTGCTATTATGCATTCCAAGACTTTGTGGGGGGAAATTGGTTGTCCTAATTGTTTTCAAGTGTTTTGGGCTAGGTTTTTTGTTAATAAGGGTTTGTTTTGGGTTAGTTTTTAGCTCTCTACACTAATATCTTCTTTTTGTGTAGATAAAATAACATCTTCATCATCCTCACTTGAAGAAAAGATCCCTCCCAAACTTGTAGTATTCAAATATCAAGGTACACCAAGGAAATCCCACTTTCAAGATGGACACTCTAAAATTAGAGACACTGAGCTTGGACACATTTATTGGATCACCTTCCTCACCATCTACAATAAGCCAAGAGAAAGATCTGCAATGGTGTCGACACTCATCCAATTAGAGTTAGTCAATGTCACTTCACACCCTAATTTTGTGCAAGCTTCAAAACTCATCATGGCTCTCACTAAAAACTATGTAACTGAAGAGAAGGTTGTCAAGAGTGTCATGTGAGATAGTCTTAGATCTTTGACCTTGAAACATTGAGAAATTCTTCCACTTTCCCAAAGTTGATCAAGATGTACATATATCTTGTGAAGGTGGTATTGGGATCATCAAAAGGAAGCCAAAGAGATAATCTAGTCATCATTTTTTATTGATAAAACACCAGTAGGCCGCAGAATCGACAAAGTAGACATGACCCTAGGATACATGAAGGATGATGTGGGATACACCATCATGCTTTTAAGCAAAGTCATGGGTCTACCAATAGCTTGACATCTCAATATCTAGATGGTCCATTTCATATAAACCATATGAATGACCAAGATACTAATTGACTGGGCCACAACATTGAGTGATAACTTGGATGAGAAGCTAGTAGTTATTAAGGCCGACCCCAAATTCTACATGACATCATATTTGGTATACTTATTGGCAGCCAGAACAACTGACTACCTAGGACTTTACCAAAAAGATAGCATGTAAGATGCTAATGCATGACACTATGTGGTATACCCTTAGCTAGTGAAGAAGAAACTTTCAGATAAGAGAAAAGAATACAGGATAGTTATTGAAAACTTTATATTCGCAATCATTCGATTCATAGAGGGTGATTATGCCAAATAGATGTCAGTAGAGGTAGCATCCAAATCATAAAGATTGGTGCCTACTACATCCAATTTAAAACATTCACTTACCTAAGGGTAGCGAGTACACAAGTGAACCCAATGAAGCTCCCAAGATATCCTTTAGATAGGCTCATTTTGTTGGAGATTGCCAGACAACTCACATCTACATATGACAGAGTGAGGAAACAACACAAGAAGGCATGGGTATGGCTAATCACCATAGGTGCTTTCAAGGTCAAACAAAAACAAGACATCATGACCTTTGATTCAAAATGGGATCAATATCCCTTCGAAGAGTACAACTCCCCTCACCCTTATTTTGACAACATAGGGATGGTCATGCATCTGGCAAGGAAGTAGTTCGTACATGAAGATGCATTGGAGGATCACTGGATGAATGTAATAGATGAGTATGATTTACGAATAAGGGATTATTGTAGAATGACTCTATATCTGGCAAAAAAGGCCTTGAAAATGAATATCCCACTCAAGGCTATTGAGAAAGACACTAAAGATGTCTTGGATCCCTTGCATATTCGGGACAAAATCTATTACATGCTAATCATAAATGTAGAGATTGGTAGGGATGAGAATGAGATATCAACAACATAGCTCACCATATAGTCCAACTAATGAGGGAATGGATCAAGAAGCCTTTCAAACTTGATCTAGTTCTACAGGTTGTCCCTCTTCAAGCCACAACATGAATTATTAAAGGCAAAGGTGTAAAGGTCAAGTACCAACTTTCCCAGCTCAATCCCTAGTGAGGCTAGAAATGATTTATCAACATGGGAAGGAAATTGAGTATTTTGAAGCAGATAGAGGAGTGAAACAAAAGAGAGGGGAAAAGGGTAGCAAACAAACAACCTAGGCCTTGCCACCTCAACAATCGTAGCAAGATCCTGAACAAGTGGAGCCTCAAGATGAGCAAGAATCTCAAGTCCAAGAGATTTAGCAAGTGCCTCCACCAGGATAGGAACAAGAGCCTGAGAAACAAGAGGAAGAATATAGGGTACCACCAATAGATAAAGAGGAAGAAGCCTCACCCTGAGCTCCTAAGAAGGCTAGGATTGAGCCCATTGTGGGAGGGTCATGTAGGAGAAAATTAAAGAAAAAGAATACTCCTCCATAGGTGCCAAAAACCATTTCTGAAGCTGAATGGAAGAAGAAGAAGAGGTGAAAATTGAATATGTCCCCTTGAGTCAGAGGAGTCACTTAGTGAAGGCCATGGAAGATGAAAGAAGAAGAAGCTCCACCATAACAACACCATCCATTCTAAAAGAACCTATGCAGGTTACTACTTCAGAGGATGAGCAATAACAATGGATCATAGATTTGGAGGGTCAAGTGACAAACATCTTTGACCTCTCAAATTTTTATTTCATACTAGTGGTCACTGAGATAATGGGGGAGAAGATACAAGATAATCCTATGAGTCAATCCCTAGGAGAGGATTGGAACCAATTACCACCTCTGCCTAAAGGAGCTCTAGGCCTACCACCACTACCATCTTAGGATTTGTTATTCCTAGACAAAAGCTCACCAACACCACTTCCTCCTATGATAGAATCAGAAGAACAAGTAGCTAAGGAAGAAGAGCCCCAACAAATGAAAGTTAATGAAGTATCCGAGGAGGGGAAAATATATGAGGAACCTCAAAAAACTCCTCATGATACTAAGGATGGGACCTTAGGTCAAGCAAAAATAGAGACTCAAACTAGTGATCTCTCTCAACAAAAAAAGACTCCAAAGAGGATTGATAAGAGAAAGGGACCTACAACGCAACCCCCATCTTTAGTCAAATATATGTCTCCAATAGGCACTACACCTACTTGGTTGAAGGGGGAGGTTATGGTTCTATTAGAATTTATAGTCCACTGATATAACTAAGAGGAGCAGTAGGGGGTGGGGGGGTGAATTAGTTATCCAACTACTATCACAATTATCAACCTTAAACAAACTTAACCATATAAGCAATATAAATTGAAACCACAACAAGATACTCGTACACAATAATACCAAATATGTTAACTAGGGAAACACTTGATCAGAGGGAAAACCCCGATGGGGATGGTACCCACAAGATGATGTGTTAATATATATATTTCTAGTTAGAGGATGGACCCTGTCAAGAGTCTATGAATACATTCAGTGCATATGAGTCCCTATTAGGAGACTTTGAATCCTTGTTAGGAGATTTCAACCCTGTTAGGAGTTGTGTCAATCTTGTTAGGAGTTGTGGAAGGTAGTTGAACCCACTTGTTGGAAATATAGGAGAAGTAACTGAGTGGGGAGGGGTTAATTAGTTACCAAAAAAAAAATCCTAGATCACTTAGATGTCAATACAAAACATAAACTCTGTTGAAACTATTGTAACTCGGTTAACTCATAGGCACTTAGTTAAGACTATTAATGTGTTGTAACTTGGTAACCACTAAAATAACAACTATTACTTGACAAATACTGAACATATAGAGCTTAAGATATTATTTGTGATTAACCTTAATTAACTTAGCTGTATACACATAAAAAATAGCATGAACACAAGTGACACCAAGATTTAACATGGAAACCCAATTTGGGAAAAACTACCAATTGCAACTAATTACTGATTTTCACTCTTCTGAAGTGAGCCCTATTAGGAGCCAGCCCTGTTAAAGGTTACAAAACACACTATTAGGTGTGACCATGTTTAAGGATTTAATCACCCTATTAGGAGTGGCCTTATTGGAGGTCTTTAGACAATTCAATCTAGAAATGCCACCTTGTTAGAGGATTTACAAATAATTGTTAAACCAACTCTATTAAGAGATCTAATTCACTACTATAATGATTAGAGAGTAACAATAATATGACCTAATTTTTGATGTAACTATATTCCTGATTTCACATCTCAATTCTGGCTTGAATACTTGATCCTTTCTAATCAAATGTATCTTTGTAGCTCCTCAAGGATATCCTCCTTATCCTTATAATTTGCTTCCTCTTAACATCTTCTATTCTTCCATACACTCACACACATTCAATCCTCAACTTAATCTTATACTTATATCATATCCATTGTCAAGATGGCTTGAATACATCTTATAATAATTAATATTCATCTCCTCAGTTGGCTATAACCAACAAATAAATCTATTAAACTCAATATGCCAAAACAAGAAAATATTTCATTAGCCGACCCTGCTCGGTAGACACTAACTTAGAAATGATTTTCCTGTATTAACCAAGTGAACTCAATTAACACTACATCTTCACAAAATTCCTTTGGTAATCGAGTGAGCTTGGTTAACACTAGTTATATCCAACTTTCCTTTGTTAACTGAGTGAGTTCAGTAAACACTCAACTTCTGCTAACTTCTCTTTGACGCTTGAGTGAACTTGGTAGACACTGTCCTTTGAACTTGGCAAACACTAGAATGCTCAACAGATATAGGAAATTGTCTTCATTACTCGAGTGATCTTGGCATACACTAACTAGTAAAGATATGACATTTTGTGTAACATCAAAGACAATATATAATTGATCAATTGTTTTCAACAATCTCCCTCTTTGGCATTGATGGAAACACAACATGTCATAATATAATGAAATTTTAGAAAAAAATAAAGTACATAAAATATCCTTAGTTTTATTCTGATTCTCATCCATGAGAACTCCCTCTAACTTTAATTTTTCCCTTTGTCAACAAACTTTGTCTTCAACATCTTCTTTTGATATCAGACCAAGTTCTTTCTCTTTTACAACTTCAAACAAAATTTATGTGATAAGTATACTCTCCCTCTTAAGAAAATTTATGTGATATAATACAACAATCTCTCCCTCTTTGACATCTTATTCCAAAGACAATATTATGTGAATATCAATGTACCTCATGTACTGATTCATATGCTATTTTCCCTTTCAATACTACATCAACTTGACTGATGTTCAACATACTTTAGTTGATGCATCACTAAGCTTCATTTAGAGCTTCAGATAGGGGAATGACCCCTAGCTAACCTCCTATATACAAAAATAGATCCTTAGGAAATGGCTTGGTGAATATGTCTAGAATTTGTTGTTTAGTATTCACATATTCCAATCTCACCTTTTTGTCTTGCACCAATTCTCTTAGAAAATGATATTTTATTGCAATGTGTTTGGTCTTGGTATGCATCACATGATATTTTGATATATTAATTGCACTTGTGTTATCATAGAAGATAACTATTGGATCCTTGATCTCTACCTTCATACCTACTAGTAGTTGCTTGAACCAAACAACATTGGACCAATTAATTACTGCTGCAACATACTTTGCCTCTATTGTAGATTGAAACATACAGTTCTACTTCTTACTTGTCCAAGACACTAGTCTTTTACCAAGAAAGAATGCTCCACCATTGGTGCTCTTCCTGTCATCGACACTTCCTACCTAATCAACATCAATGAAGGCTTTCAAATCTAAATTGCCTCCTTTCTTGTACCATAATCCATAGTCTTTAGTACCCTTCAGATACCTTATGATTCTCTTGATTGCCATCATATGATTTTCTTTAAGATTAGCTAAGAATCTTGCCACCATTACAAATGCTAATGTAATATTAGGCCTTGTATGCACTACATATTTTGATTTTCCTATCATCGATTTGTATGTGGTCTAATCGAGCTCCTTGGAATCATCATTTTTGGAAAGCTTATGTCCAGTAGACATAGGTGTTCCAGTTGGTCTTGTATCCTCCATTCCAAATTTCTTTAGTATCTCCTTGATATACTTAGATTGAGTAATGCAGATACCACCTTTCTATTGGAGTTGATGAAATCCAACTCCGAAGATGCCCAAAATCACCTGCATGCAAAAACCTGTCAAAGGGAAGCCAAAGAGAGAAGAGCGTGGAGCAAGGAAAAAATCCTAAATGAACATGAGAGAGAAGAAGATATTGCAACACAAGAAAATATGTATTTACAATATACTAAATGTCTTTTTGTTGAAATACAATGAGGGAGCCCGAATATAAAGAGCTCAAAGAATCTCTTAGAACAAGCTAGAAGACACTAGGAGATAAGTGTGACAACTAAGCATACACCCACATAAGGTGGAAAGTCCTTGAAAAATGTGAGAGGATAAGTAGGACTTAGGAGAGAACAAAATCCCGTATTATCAACAACTTATAATAAACTCCTAGACTACAACTAATAAATGAAATGCATTTACCTAAGTAAGCTTAAGTAAATAGAATAAATAATTAATAAATAATTATTTACTCTAACACCCCCCCTTAAGTGCAACCTAGGAAAATGCCTTAAGCTCACAAAACTAAGATGAATACAGAATGCAGAATGCATAATGGGTCTCGGCAACGAGGCCATGTTAGGTACCCATGAACAATGCAACAAAATGCAACCTCTAAAAATAGGGAAAGAGAGAAAACCACGTGGGAAAAAACCTCCCCCAAAAAGAGGTAAGAACCTAGTGAAGAACTGAAGAAGCCTCCAACTAGGGAAATGTCCCCTAAAATAGGAACACAGTGTGATCATGAAGAGCATCACTAAAGCATGAAGAGCTGCAAATCTACCATTAGAAAAAAAATTGCTGATCTGAAGAACCTCCATGGAAGAAGAAGGCACGAATCAAGCGTGTCTATATGGTAGATGATCCATCTCACCGAAATGCATAGGTAGCCAGCCACTGCAATCGCCTTGTATATAGGATCAACCACTAAATACATAGTTCACACTATCGAACCATCAAACCAAGGATACATTAGAACAATAGCATAACCCCCCTTAATGAAGCCGAGGTGTGATGATAGGCAACTGAGAAGGTGGGCCAAAGTCTCCTGCAGATGAACCAAGAATGACGAGAGAGGAAGAGGTACAAACACCTCTAAAGACATAGTCACAATGACGCTACATGGGGCTAATGTCATGGAAGGGCCACTCACTTGATAAAGGGAGAATGCCTAAAACAACAAACAACTATCCCCCCATGGTGCTTTATGAAAATAGTGCAGGTACAACTATCTCAAAATAACGTTCATGAACCCGAAATGCAAAAGTGACACTTTATCTCAATGCGATACATAAAAATGCTTCAAAATGATAGCTACAATGATCAAAACTAAAAACAAGCTACAACAAAACATAGTACAACCCAAAATAAAAGAAACCATACCAGGAAAATGATCCTCGGACCTAAAACACCCAAGATATCCACCATATAGCAAAAATGCCAAAAATGTGATAGAAAGAGCATGGGCCAAAATCTAAGAAAAAAGACCACATTTATGAAAAGGTGACAAAACTAGCTTTCCAAAAATATAAAGTTTTCAAAAAACTAACATGGGATGCAAAAGAAAAGCTTGCCGAAGTCAAAAGCAAAACTTTGGACTTCAACTGAAAAAATGGGCAATAAAAAGGCATCAAAACCTAAAAAATACTTGCACCAATATCTCTGTCTCAGAACCAGCTTTTTGGTGCTTCTTTCAGATTGGAAAAATACCTCTGTATGCTCAAGATATGGCCAAAAAACTAAGAGTAGGCCCAAAATGACCTAGAGAGGTGCAAACAAGGTATGCTGATGCAATGTTGATGTCATGCTGACATCAGCAAATCAAGTGATTAAAATTGATGGCTAGTTAGCTATTGGTGCAAAAAAGTGCCACATGGCAAAGGAGTGACATGGCAGGGGCCACGTGGCGGACCTGCCATGTGTCACACGGCAAGTGGCTGCGAAAAATGTACCCTACTGACATGGATGTCCCTGCTGGTGCTCACTGTGCATGGGTAGCAAAAATAGGTGAAACCACCAGTTGAGTGGAAACCACCTGTAGAAGTTGTGAGACTGGGCATAGACATCGACAGCAGTGGTAGGATCAGGAGGTGCCACTGGGGACAGGCAGAGTGCAGGAGGTGGTGGCTCCGCGGCGAGGAAATAGGAGGCACAACAAGGGTTGGCAAGGTGTGGGCGACCCTGCGGTGGCCCGGCCTTGCGCTACTTTTTAAAAAAATTTAAAGCACAAACTCGTTTGTACAACTGTATGACGGGCCCTGATCTAAATTTTTTTTGCCTCCCGGAGCTCTGTCTCCAAAATCGACAAAGTTTATATGGGTCCTAGTTGAAAACGACCTTCTGAATCTAATGGCAACATCCATTTGGGCTGACAGCGCTCTAAAAAATTGTTGTTCCCTTGATTTGAAGATAAATACACAAATAAACTAGGGTTTGTGACTCCAAATCACAGCTTCAAAAATTCTTCAACCAAGCAGCAACAGGGAGGCTCTGATACCATGTTTGAGTTGATGAAATCCAACTCTGAAGATGCCCAAGATCACCTGCATGCAAAAACCTATCAAAGGGAAGCCAAAGAGAGAAGAGAGTGGAGCAAGGAAAAAATTCTAAACAGACATGAGAGAGAAGAAGATATTGCAACACAAGAAAATATGTATTTACAATATGCTAAATGTCTTGTTGTTGAAATACAATGAGGGAGCCTAAATAAAAAGAGCTCAAGGAATCTCCTAGAACAAGCTAGAAGACATTAGGAGATAAGTGTGACAACTAAGCATACATCCACATAAGGTGGAAAGTCCTCAAACAATGTGAGAGGATAAGTATGACTTAGGAGAGAACAAACTCCCATATTGTCAACAACTTATAACAAACTCCTAGACTGCAACTAATAAATGAAATACATTTACCTAAGTAAGCTTAAGTAAATAGAATAAATAATTAATAAATAATTATTTACTCTAACACTTTCTTCTATTGAATCTACAATCCAACAAAGAATTTTATCTCTCCAAGCATGGACATCTCAAATTCCTTATTCTTTTCCTCTTTTTTTTTTTTTTGCACAAACAAGCATTTCCAATAAACAATGTGTCATCCACAAATATTTCTATCAACACAATCTTCTTGTCTGGTCCTTCTTTGATGTATAGGCTATTATTGTCATTTATCCTTTGAAAACCAATTTTCATCAAATAGTTATGAAGTTTTTCATACCAATCTTTGGGAATTTACTTGAGTCCCTACAATTCTTTGTGCAACTTGTAAATCATATCCTTTTTTCTTGGATCTACAAAACCTTCAAGTTTCTCTATGTAGACTTCCTCTTCAAGAATTTCATTTAAGAATGCAGATTTCACATCCATCAGATAAACTTTAATTCCTTTATGTGCAACATAAGCAAGGTCCTAACACTTTCTAATATTACAATAGGAGAAAAAGTTTCACCATAATCAATACCTTCTTCTTGAGAATAACCTTTGCATACTAACCTTTCTTTGTTTCTTGAAACTTCTCCATCTTCATTTAGCTTATCTCTGAAAACCCACTTTGTGCCAATTACATTCTTATCCTTGGGTCTAGGAACAAGAGTCCAAGTCTTATTCCTTTTTATCTGTCCTATCTCTTCATTCATTGCTTCAATCCAACTTTTAGTGCAGAATTCACTGAATTTATTAGAAATGAATTCACCTCCTCTATCTGATCTCAAACACTTCAACTTTTTTCTAGTTTCCTTCTCTACTCTTGGAAAATATCATTTAAACTTTTGAAAAGCTTTAGACTTATCTTTTAGATACATTATAGTCATCATTCTAGAATAATCATCAATAAAAAGAATAAAGTACTTATCTCCACTCTAGCTCTCAATTCCAATAGGTCCAAAAATGTTTGTATGAACAAACTCCAAGACTTCTTTAGAATGATAATTATTGCTCTTAAAATTTGTCTTGCCCATCTTACCAATTTGACAATTTTTGCATAGGCCCATATCAAGTTTCCTCAAACTAGGAATACCTCTCACTCTTTTATCTTTGCTTGCCTTGATCAGGTTATCAAAGTTCACATGACACAACCTCTTATGCCATAACCACATTTCTTCTACTCAAGCAATGAAAAATCAACTTTCACTAAGATCTAGGTAGAATAAGTTATCTTTTGTTTGGTTACCAAACCCACCTAGATTTCCTTTTCCATCTAGCAGTTTGGCTTTCCCATTCATGAATTCTACCTTGAATCCAATTTTATTCAACCATACCACACTTAGTAGATTATGCTTTAGTCCCTCAACCCAATAACAATGATCACATCTAAGTTCATTGGTTAGTGAGATACAACCTTTTCCCTCTATGCAACAAGGTTCATTGTTTCCAAATCTTACACTTCTACCATTATAATTTTGTTGGATACAATTGTTAATTGTGTATTGTCTTTGATGTTACACAAATGTCATATCAGTCATCAGATAGAGTCTACCGAGCTTAGATGATCACCAAAGCAATTTACAGTGTCTACCGAACGTTCTTGAACATTACACAGTAAAGTCAGTTCTTACCGAGCTCACTCGAGCATCAAAGGATTTTGTAGCAGAAAGTTAGTGTTAATCGGGTTCCCAAGGTTAACGAAGAAAAGTCAATGTCTACTGAGCTCACTCGGGCATCAAAGGATTTTGTAGTAGAAAGTTAGTGTTAACCAAGCTCCTAAGGTTAATGAAGAAAAGTCAATGTCTACTGAACTCACTCGATCATCAAAGATAATGTGGCAAAAAGTTAGCTTCTGCCAAGCTCACAAGGTCAACAAAGGAAGGTCAGTGCTAACCGAGTTCACTCGATCTCCAAAGGATTTTTGTAGGGTTTCTAGAGTTTACCAAACTTCACTTGGTTAACACTAGAAAACCATTTTGGAGCAGTGGTTATTGAGCTGGGTCGGCTAGCGAAGGATTTTATTGTTTTGATATTAAGTTCAACTATTTTGTGCAATAAGTGTAGCCGACTGATGTAATGATTTTTTCAGTTGTTGTAATTGATATATTGAGCCGACTTGATAATCTGAAAGGTATATATATAGATGTTCAAGTTGTGAATTTAAATGTGAGTGTGAATATATGAATGAGGATGGAATAAGCGAATATTGAGCGAATTCTGATGAAGGATTAGATATCCTGGAGGAGCTGCAAATTTGCATTCGATCAGTAAGGATCCAGTAAAGTAGAACAGAGATTTGTAATCAACAAAAGATAAGTTGCATATCATTCAGGTCACTTCATTGTTGCTTTCTAATCATTGTAACAGTGAATCCAGAATCTCTTTAAAGAGTTGGTTTAACAGCCATTTTGTAAATCTTCTAACAAGGTGATAGTTTAGTTGAATTGTTCTAAAGACCTCTAACCAAGCCACTCCTAACAAGGTGATTAAATCCTCTAACAAGGTCACACCTAATAGTGTGTATTGTAACCTTTAACAGGGTTGGCTCCTAACAGGGCTCACTTCAGAAGAGTGAAAATTGGTGACTAGTTACTTGGTAGTTTTTCCCATATTGGGTTTCCACATTAAATCTGGTGTCTCTTGTGTTCATTTATTTAACCTTTGCATGCATATTAATAACTATGAATGCTAGATGATTAGTAACTAGGTAACCTACCGAGTTATAGTATTCCTGCACTATTTACCAAGTATCAATAGTAAGTAAGAATTATAGACATCTAAGAGATTTTTGGAATTGTTTTTGTGGTAATTGATTCACCCCTCCCCTCTCAGTTACTTCATTTATATTTCCAACAATTGGTATTAGAGCTTTTGGTGTTTACATGATAAGATTTCAAGGATCTAAGCCAAAGATCAAGATGTCTTATAAGAGGGAAATTCCAAGACTTAACAGGGACAACTTCTTAGCATGACAAGGGTTGATGAGACTTGATCTAGCTTCTATTAGAGATACAAGACTAAAATACCTTGATGAAAAATATGCAGAACCAGGTGGTACACTATCTGTCAATGATATTGCTGAAAAGAAGACCCACAAAATTATGATGATAGATATAGCATTTGTTCTGAGTTATGAAGAATTTGATGACATCAAGGACTACAAATCTACCTTTGAAATGTGAGAAAAGCTAAAATAAATCTATGGAGGAGATGATAATGTAAGAAGAGCCAAAGCAGAAAGTCTGAGAGGACAATTTGATCATATGAGGATGAGAGAGGATGAAAACATTGCAAAATATGTTGAAAGATTCAAAGCATGTGTCAGTGCAATCAAAGCATATGGAGGAGATATCAAGGAGGAGACAGTTATAAGTAAAGTTCTTAAAACTCTACTTCCCATTTATGCAATCAGAGTTTCTGCAATTCAATAAAGAAGATGTGAAGCAAATCAGAAGATAAATCCAGAGGCCATAGTTTGAAGATTAACTACATTTGAAGTAGACAACTTTGACAACTATGTTCCAGCTTCCAAGAACATTGAATCAACATTTGAAGCTAAGCTTTCACTCAAGGAGAAAAGCAAAAAGAAAAAAGAATCTTAGTCAGGAAGTGAAGATGAATCAGACCAAAGTTCAGACAGTGCTCTTGAGGTGATTGAAGCTCTACTAGCAAAAAAATATTCTAGAGGCAGAGGAAAATATAAAGGTAAAGTTCCTCTAATCTATTTTTCATGTGAAGAAGTTGGTCATATTGCTGCTAGGTGCCCAAACAAGTAGAAAAAATATGAGAAGAAAGGTTACAAGTACAATGGCAAGAAAGACTTCAAATCATTCAAGGATAAAGGTAAGAAAACATGTTTTATGGCTAAAGATTCTAATGATTCTAATGATGAAGAAGAAGATGAAATTGTCTACATTGCTATAAAAGATGAGTCTGATAATGATGAGGAAATGGCACTCATTTCTCATATGAACAAAAATGATACATGGATCATAGATAGTGGTTTTTCTCATCATATGATTGGTGATAAAATTGAGTTTGAATACTTTGAAGACTATGATGGTGGCAGTGTAAGAATTGGTAACAATGAACCTTGTTGTATAAAAGGAAGAGGAAGAATCTCTCTAACCAAAAAACTTATATGTGATAATGCCTATTGGGTAGAAAGACTAAAGCATAATTTGTTGGGTGTGGCAGAACTACTCAATAATGGATTCAAAGTAGAATTCATGCATGGAAAAACAAGACTGCTGGATGGAAAAGGAAAATTGATTGGATCAGGCACTTAAACAAAAGGTAACTTATTTTATCTTGAACTTGGTGAATGTTCATGCTTTGTTGCTCAAGTTGAAGAAAGTTGGTTATGGAATAAAAGGTTGTGTCATGTCAATTTTGATAATTTGGTGAAGATAAGCAAATTCAAGAAAGTAAGAGGCATTCCTAACATAAAGAAACTTGAGGTCGGTCTATGCAAGAATTGTCAGATTGGTAAAATGGGAAAGACTAGTTTTAAAAGTAAAAACTATCAGTCTGAAGATATATTAGAAATTGTGCATACTGATTTATGTGGACCCATTGGAATTGAAAGCTATACTGAAGAAAAGTTCTTCATTCTTTTTGTTGATGATTACTCAAGAATGATGACTGTCATGTATCTAAGGAACAAATCAGAAGCATTTGAGAAATTCAAATGGTATTTGGCCAGAGTAGAAAATGAAATAGGGAAAAGATTGAAATGCTTGAGGTCAGAAAAAGGTGGAGAATTCATTTCACATGAGTTCAATAACTTTTTCATTGAAAGAGGAATCAAAAGACAGGTATCAGCCCCTAGAACTCCTGAGCAAAATGGAATAGCCGAAAGGAGGAACAGATCTATCATGGATTGTGCAAGAACCTTAATGATTGAAAAGAGCATTGCTATCAAATACTAGAAGGAAGCTATCAACACTATAGTTCATACCTTGAACTGAGTATAGCTAAAAAAGGACTCATTCAAAACTCCCTATGAGCCATGGTATGGCTATAAACCTAATGTAAGTTATCTAAAAGTATTTGGAAGTAAATGTTACATTTTGAAAGAATCTAGAAAATAAAAATTTGATGTGAAAAGTGATGAAAGAATATTTTTGGGATACTCTTGCAAAAGTAAAGCATATAGATGTTTGAACTTGTCTACTTACAAAGTCATAGAAAGTGCACATGTGAAAGTTGATGAGTTTATAGAAAGGACTGAAGAAGAAAGAAAAAGGGAACCATAAGATTATAGAAGGTTTTTTTTCATTGAACCTGATACAGTACCAGTCAATCAGGAATCTTCTACTCCTGAGTCATCAGTAACCAAGTTATAGGAAGTTTAAACTGAGCTACAACAACACAAGTTACATTCATATGCTATTGAGCAAGTGTCTACCGAGTTTGAAGGACCCGAGCCAATATCTACCGAGCCAGAATAGCTAGAACCTGAAATTGAAGTGCAAGAGGATAACAATGAAATTCATTCAAAAGGCAAGGAACCTGTATTAGCAAAATATGTCAGGAGACATCATTCAGCAGATCAGATCATTGAAGACAAATTTGAAGGAACCATGACAAGAAGTAAGTTGAAAGGTACTTGTTTACTTGCTGATTTTGAACCTAGAAATATCAAAGATGCATTGGGAAATGATAGTTGGATTGAGGCTATGAATGAAGAAACAGAGCAGATAGAGAAAAAAAAGACATGGACTCTTGTACCCAGGCCTAAAGATAAAAATGTGATTGGAACTAAGTGGATATTCAAAAATAAGTTGACTGAAGATGGTAAGGTATCAAGAAACAAAGCTAGACTAGTATGCAAAGGATATGCTCAAGAAGAAGGAATAGACTATGGAGAAACTTTTGCTCCTGTTGCAAGATTGGAAGGAGTTAGAACCTTACTTGCATATGCTACTCACAAAGGATTCAAAGTTTATCAGATGGATGTCAGGTCAACATTCCTCAATGGTATACTAGATGAATAAGTTTACATTGAACAACCTGAAGGTTTTGTTGATCCAGATAAGAAGAACATGGTCTGCAAATTACACAAGGCATTGTATGGTCTAAAACAAACCCCTAGAGCATGGTATGAAAGATTGCATAACTATCTTATTCAGATTGGTTTTGAAAGAACTAATGATAACAGTAGCTTGTATATAAATGAAGGACCAAATAATAAGATTGTCTTAGCAAAAATATTTGTAGATGATACTATTTTCACAGGGAATGATGATCTTTGCAAAGAATTTTCAGAGCAAATGAACAAGGAATTTGAAATGTCTATGTTTGGTGAAATCAAATTCTTTTTTGGTCTTCAAATTCAGCAGAATAAAAATGGTATCTACATCACTCAATTGAAATACATCAAGGAGATATTGAAAAAGTTTTGTATGGAAGATTGTAAACTAGTTGGGTCTCCTATGCGTACTAGATTAAAACTTACCAAGGAAGATGAATCAAAAGAAGTAGATCAAACATTGTATAGATCTATGATTGAAAAGTTGTAGTATGTGGTTCATACTAGGCCAGATATTGCTCTTGCAGTTGTTATTGTAGTAAGATTTTCAGCAAAATCAAGAGAAAATCACATGATGGCAATCAAAAGAATAATGAGATATTTGAAAGGAACTGAAGATTATGGTTTATGGTACAAATTTGGAGGTAATCTAGATTTTAAAGTGTTTACTGATGTTGATTGCATAGGAAACCTTGATGACAGAAAAAGTACAAGTGGAGGAGCATTCTTTCTTGGAAAGAGGTTGGTTTCTTGGACAAGCAAAAAGTAGAATTGCACATCCCAATCTAGAGCAAAGGCAAAGTATGTTGCTGCAACAGTAAACAATTAATATTGTTTGGTTTAAACAGTTGTTGGAAGGCATGAAGGTGGAAATCAAAGAACCAGTTGTTATGTTCTGTGACAATACAAGTGCAATGAACATATCTAAGAATCCAGTGATGCATTCCAAAACCAAGCACATTGCAATAAAATATCATTTTGTTAGAGAATTGATGCAAGATAAGGAGATCAGATTGGAGTATGTCCATACAAAGGAACACATTGCTAACATATTCACAAAGCCATTACCTAAGGATGCATTCTTGTATCTAAGAGGTAAGTTAGGGGTCACTCCCCTATTTGAAGTTCACTAAAATGAAGTTTTAGTGATGCATCAATGCATACCAAGTTGAAGATCTATCATTTGATGCAGCATAATCAAGAAATATTGCATATGAATCAGTACTAAAGGTACATTAAAATTCATTTGAGTAGTGTTGTCTTTGGCATGTGTTGTCAAAGAGGGAGAGTTTTACTGTCATATCTTTCTGAAATTTGTTTGAGAGGAAGAGTTTGCTATGGAATTCCTTCACAAAGGGAGATTACTGAAAGAGGGAGAGTTTGCTATCTAATAGAGAAAGTTGTTCTGATAGAAAAAGACTTGTTAGACTTGTTTTCAAATTTCATTCTGCTATGACATGTTGTGTTGCCATCAATGCCAAAGAGGGAGATTGTTGGATACAATTGTTAATTGTGTATTGTATTTGATGTTACAAAAATGTCATATCAGTCATCAAACACAGTCTACCGAGCTCAGATGATCAACAAAGCAATTTACAGTGTCTATCGAACTTTCTTGAATATTACACAGTAAAGTCAATTCTTACCGAGCTCACTCAGGCATCAAAGGATTTTGTAGCAGAAAGTTAGTGTTAACCGAGCTCCCAAGGTTAATGAAGAAAAGTCAATGTCTACTGAGCTCACTCAGGCATCAAAGGATTTTGTAGCAGAAAGTTAGTGTTAACCAAGCTCCCAAGATTAACGAAGAAAAGTCAATGTCTACCGAGCTCACTCGGTCATCAAAGATAATGTGGCAGAAAGTTACCTTCTACCAAGCTCACAAGGTCAGCAAAGGAAGGTCAGTGCTAACCAAGTTCACTCAGTCTCCAAAGGATTTTTGTAGGGTTTGCAGTGTTTACCAAGCTTTACTTAGTTAACACTAAAAAAACATTCTGGAGCAGTGGTTACCGAGCTGGGTTGACCATCGAAAGATTTTATTGTTTTGATATTAAGTTCAATTGTTTCATACAATAAGTGTAGCCGACTGATATAATAATTTTTTCAGTTGTTGTAACTTATATTTGAGCTGACTTGATAATCTGAAATATATATATATATATATATATATATATATATATATATATATATATATATATATATATATATATATATATATATATATATATATATATATATATATATATATATATATATATATATATATATATATATATATAGATGTTCAAGTTGTGAATTTAAGTGTGAGTGTGAATATATGAATGAGGATGGAATAAGTGAATATTGAGCGAATTCTGATGAAGGATTAGATATCCTGGAGGAGCTGCAAAGTCACATTCAATCAGTAAGGATCCAGTAAAGTATAACAGAGATCTATAATTAACAAAAGATAAGTTGCATATCATTTAGGTCACTTCATTATTGCTTTCTAATCATTGTAACAATGAATCTAGAATCTCTTTACAGAGTTGGTTTAACAGCCATTTTGTAAATCCTCTAACAAGGTGACAGTTCAGTTGAATTGTTCTAAAGACCTCTAACCAGGCCACTCCTAATAGGGTGATTAAATCCTCTAACAAGGTTACACCTAACAGTGTGTATCGTAACCTTTAACAAGGTTGGCTCCTAACAGGGCTCACTTCAGAAGAGTGAAAATTGGTGACTAGTTACTTGGTGGTTTTTTCCATATTGGGTTTCCACGTTAAATCTGGTGTCTCTTGTGTTCATTTATTTAACCTTTGCATGCATATTAATAACTATGAATGCTAGATGATTAGTAACTAGTTAACCTACCGAGTTATAGTATTCCTGCACTATTTACCGAGTATCAGTAGTAAGTAAGCATTATAGACATCTAAAGGATTTTTGGAATTGTTTTTGTGGTAACTGATTCACCCCTCCCCTCTCAATTACTTCATCTATATTTCCAACAAATGTTCCATATGTTCAAACTTTGTTTTGTCACTAGTAATATGATGTGAACAACCACTATTAATAATCCATGTATCATTTTTGCTAACAAGAGAAATAGGCACCATTTTATCTTCTTCATAATTAGATTCATCTTTTATAGCAATATAGACAATTTCATCATCATCACTACCATCTAAATATTTAGCCATAAAACAAGACTTCTTACCTTTATCTTTATAGTCCTTGTAGCTTTTAAAATCCATCTTGCCTTTTTATTCTTTATTCTTCTTTTCATCTTTCTCTTCTTTGTTTGGGAACTTTGCAACAATGTGACCAACTTCTTCACAAGAAAAGAAAATTAAAGGAATTTTTCCTTTGTAATTTCCTTATCCTTTGGGATACCTTCTTGAAAGTAATGCTTCAATGGCTTCAAGAATGCTATTAGAACTGTCTTCCTCTTCACTTTCAGATTTTTTTTCCATTAGACGTTTTAGCTTTCTTCTTGAGTGACAACTTGGCTTCAAATGCAAACTCAAGATTGCTAGAACTAGGAATAATTATTATAGTTATATAGTTCAAATGCAGTTAATCTTCCAACTACTACATCCAATATTATATCATTCTTTGGATTACATCTCATCTATTTAATTGCTAGAACTTTTATTGCATATATAGGAAGAAGTGTTCAGTGAAACTTACATACCACTATCTCATATTCAATCTATCCTCTTGAGGCTTTGATTGTACAAACACTGGCTTTGATTCTATCACTATACTTTGCAATGTTCTCATCTTCTGTCATTTTTATTTGATCAAATTGTCCTCTAAGACTTTCAACTTTGGCTCTTCTTACATTATCATCTCATCCATAGATGGCTTTTAGCTTGATCCATATTTCATAAGGAATACGACAGTCTTTGACTTCATCAAATTTGGTATAGTTGAGAGTTGAAGTAATATCAATCATCATAATGTTATGATTCTTCTTCTCTGCAATTTCTTCAACAGTCATAGTTCCAATAGGTGCCACATATTTAGCGTTAAGATATTTCAAACTTGAATCACTGATGGTTGCTAAATGAAACTTCATAAGTTCTTGTCATACATTGAAGTTATCTCTATTCAACTTAGGGATCTCCCTTCTGTAAGACATCCTGATCTTTAGTGTAGGTCCTTGAAACCTTCTTTGCAAGTACCAAAAGCTCTAATACCAATTGTTGGAAATATAAGAGGAGTAATTGAGAGGGGAGGGGTGAATCTATTACCACAAAAATAAATCCCAGATACCTTAGATGCCAATACAAAATATAAACTTTGCTGAAATTGTTGTTACCCAATTAACATACAGACACTCAGTTAAGAGTAAAAATATGTTGCAACTTAGCAACCACTAAAATAACAACTGTTACTTGAAAAATATTGAACATGTAGAACTTAAGATATTATCTATAATTAAATTTAATTAACTTAGTTGCATACACATAAAATAAATAACATGAACACAAGTGATACTAAGATTTAACATGAAAACCCAATTTGGGAAAAACCACCAATTGCAACTAGTTACTAATTTTCACTCTTTTGAAGTGAGCCCTATTAGGAGCCAACCTTATTAAAGTTTACAAAACACATTATTAGGTGTGACCCTATTAGAGGATTTAATCACCCTATTAGGAGTAGTCTTGTTAGAGATCTTTAGACACTTCAATCTAAAAATGCCACCTTGTTAGAAGATTTAAAAGTAGATGTTAAGCCAACTCTATTAGATTTAGTTCACTATTATTATGGTTAGAGAGTAACAATGATATAACTTGATTTTTGATGCAACTACATTGTTGATTTTAGATCTCAATTCTGGTTCAAATACTTGATCCTTTCTGATCAAATGTGTCTTTTCAACTCCTCAAGGATATTCTTCTTATCCTTCTAATTCACTTCCTCCTAGCATCTTCTATTCTTCCATACACTCACACACATTCAATTCTCAACTTAACCTTATACTTGTATCATATCCATTGTCAAGTCAACTTAAATACATCTTAGAATAATTAATATTCATCTCCTCAATCAGCTAGAACCAACAAACAAATCTATTAAACTCAATATGCCAAAACAATAAAATCATTTTTTAGTTGACCTTGCTTAGCAAACACTAACTTAGAAATGATTTTCTTGTGTTAACCAAGTGAGCTCAATTAACACTCCATCTTCACAAAATTCCTTTGGTAACCAAGTGGGATCAGTTAACACTAGTTCCATCCAACTTTCCTTCATTAATTGAGTGAGCTCTGTTAACACTCAACTTCTGCTAACTTGTCCTCGATGCCCGAGTGAACTTGGTAGACACTATCTTCTGAACTTGGCAAAAATTGGAATGTTTGATAGACACAGAAAATTTCCTTTATTAGTCGAGTGAGCTCGACATACACTGACTCATAAAGATATGACATTTTGTGTAACATCAAAGACAATATATAATTGATCAATTGTTTTCAACACCACTGCCCAAATAGCTTCAAGGGAAAGACAAATGAACCCACTATCCAAATGATCTCTATATTATTCTTTTCAAAATAATAGAATAGTACTATGTTGTACCTTCCTTTATCTCTGTCCTATCAACCAAACCTCTGCTCCTTTCGATCTTGTAACTAGATAAAAAATCCCACATTCAATAATCCCTTGGATCACTTACACACATTCAGTAAACACTCTACTTCTTTTCACACTTCACACTTCATCCAACGATCACAATACTTCAACATACATTATAATCAAGGAAAATATCTTTCCTTTATACCATATCTTCATAATAATTCCTTGAGTTAGCCTTGAGGCTTTTCTAATTAATTATAATAAGATAATTAATTAATTACAAGTATAATAGCATTGTCGATTCATAGTCTATACAAAAATTTACACGTGTGATACTAGGGCTTACACACTCACTAATGTCATCAGCTGACTATCCTTTGTCATTGCCTGATTACACATCTCTTCATTACATTTCAGATGTAAGATAGACAACAAACATCAAGAACTACTTTCCTAATACTCTATCTCTAAATTTCTTTTTGTAAATTAGGTACAACTTATGTACGTCTTCGACTCATACTCTATACACTTGACCATGTTATTAGGATATTGTGTTGAACATGTCCATAATTGCACATCACTAGAAAATCAAACCATTGTCCATACCATCAAAATCTTTATCTGCTACTTAGTCAGTCTTATGGAAACCATGTTATGTTAACATCAATGAGAAACATAGTCATGAATGCAACATGCCAATAATCTCCAATGTTTAGGATACTCCCATGTAGTATCATCATCATTCGTGCTAACAATGTCCCCATTTGGCATTGATGGCAACATAGATGAAAAAACATCTAAGTTTCAAGAATACCAAACAATGTTCTACTACTACTGCTGACCAACAATAGTTGTCCACATGCTAAAAATAATCTCAACACAATAGGTGCATACTCCTTCTTCTTAGACATCAATTATTTACTTCACACTAAACAATTCACAATAGCTTCCTTTCATGAATCTTTCTAAATCTCTGTAAAGAGATATCAATGTCAAAGAACTCAATCTCAATGTTACAACATACCAATTGTTAAAATATTGAGTGTCCAAAGATACTATTAAACACCAAATATCAAGAGTCCTCAATGACTCATATCATCATATATACTCCCCTATACAAGAAGCATCAACATTTAGTCTAGGCTAACAATAGTGCTTTGTACCATTGAATTGATGCACTCTCTACATCATCTACTGAGAAGGAGACAAGGGCATAACCCCAAGAATACCTCTCAAGTACTCAAAATTATCTTTAGGCAAATGCTTCATAAAGATATCTACAATATGATCCTTAGTACTCACATACTCCAATCCAATCTCCTTTTCTGTTGCTTTCTCTCTCAGCAGGTGATGCTTAATAGATATATGCTTAGTCTTAGAATGAAATACAAGATTCTTAGCCATACTATACTCGTGTTATCATAGTAAATGATAACAGGTTCTTCAAACTCAATTCTAATATCCTTCAACATCTACTTCATTTACATAACTTGATTACAGTTATTTGCTACTACAACATATTATGCCTCACTAGTACTCTGTGAAATACAATATTGCTTCTTGCTTAACCAAGAAACCAATATTCCTCCTAGAAAGAATGCTCTACTGCTGGTGCTCTTTCTGTCATCCATATTGTCTACCCAATCTGCTTCAATATATGCACATAGAGTGAAATCACTCGATTTGTCATACCAAATTCCATTGTCAGATGTCCCTTTCAAATATCTGAATATTTTCTTTACTGCTGTAAAATGATACTCCTAAGGATCAGCTTGAAATCTAGCTACAATCCCAACTACATTTGTTATATATGGTCTGGTGTGAGTTAGATATTGTAAACCTCCAATCATGGATATGTACTTCTTCTGCTCCACTATAGGTGTCTCATCTTTGTTGGACAACTTGTGACTAGTTATCATAGGTGTCCCAATAGGTTTACAACTTTCCAAACCAAACCTTTTCAACAATTCTTTTAAGTACTTAGCTTGTGAAATGAAAATACCATCACTGTTTAATACAATCTACAATCCTAGGAAAAACTTCATTTCTCCTATCATGCTCATTTCAAACTTATTCGTCATCTCTTCAAAAAACTTATCACTTGCTTCATAATTACCTCCAAAAATGATGTCATCAACAAACATTACAATAATCAACAAACCATTTTTAACTTCTTTCAATAAGTTATTGTCTATCATATCTTTAGCAAATCCATGCTTTGCCAAATAACTGTCCAACCTTGGATACCAGGTTCTAGGTGCTTGCTTTAGACCATATAAAGTTTTCTTTAATTTGCATACCATGTCTTTATCTTCTAACAAAGGAAAACCTCTAAGCTACTCAATATATACCTCTTCTTCAAGTTCTCCATTTAAAAAGGTTGATTTAACATCCATCTGATAAACCTTAAACTTCTTGTTTGCTACATAAGCCAGTAACACCCTTATTGCTTCCAGTTTGGCTATAGGTGCATATGTTTCCTCATAGTCTATGCCTTCTTTTTGTGAATATCCCTTGCATGCAAGTCTAGCTTTGTTCTTCACAACTTTGCCTTGCTCATTCATCTTGTTTTTGAATACCCATTTGGTTCCTATCACACTTTTGCCTTTAGGTCTAAGAACTAACTCCCATGTATCATTCTTTACAATCTAAACCAATTCTTCCTTCATTACTTGAATCTAGTGATCATCTTTACATGCTTCATCAGTGCTCTTAGGTTCAAGTTGAGATATCGTACATATCTCCTCATTTACTCTATTCCTTGTCATCACACCTTTGTCTTTACTTCCAATTATCTACTTAGGAGGATGATTCTTTTTCATATTCCTATTAGGGGTAGGAGTTGACATCTCAATTCTTATCTCTTGTCTTGGTTCAAATCTCTTCTCTCCTCTTTGCTCAACAATTAGCACATCATTTTGTAAATAATTGTTAGCCCCAAAGAAAGCTTCATCATTTTGTCTAAAAATTCTATAATTATCTTCTTCTTCATTTGAATTATAATCTATCATATTTTCCTTAGTTCTAAACTTTTCATCAATCCTTACATTTGTGCATTCAACTATTGTCTTAGTTCTATAGTTGAAACATTTGTAAGTCTTTCTTTTCAATGAATAATTAAGAAACATATCTTCATCACTTCTTGGATCAAACTTAGCAATGTGATCATCTATCTTAATGTAACATTTGCTCCCAAAAATTCTAAAATACTTAACTGATGGTAAATGACCAAACCATAGTTCATAAGGTGTCTTGTTCATACCTTTGTTTAGAGTGTACACTATTGTATTGACTGCTTCTCTCCAAAAATTTCTTAGAAACATCATTCTCAAACAACATTGCTCTTGTTGCTTCTGCTACTAGCTTATTCCTTCTTTCAACAATCTCATTTTGTTCAAGTGTTCTAGGTGCATATAGTTGCCTTTTGATTCTATTCTCCTCACAGAATATGTTAAAATCTTTAGAGGTGAATTCTCCTTGTCTATCATATCTCAAACACTTTATCTTAACACTAGATTTATTCTCAACTGTATTCTTAAATATCTTAAAATTCTCAAAAGCTTCATATTTCTCTTTAATAAATGCTACCCACATCATTCTAGTGAAATCATCATAAAAAATCATAAAATACCTTTTAGCATAGAATCCTCTTGTTCTAGAAGGACCACTAAGATCTATGTGAATGATCTCTAACTTCTCTATGGTGGTGAACTTCTTGCTAGGAAATGATACTTTATTCTACTTAGCCAAAACACATTCCTTACACACAACATTAATAGGCTTTGTAATCTTAGGCAAGTCTTTGGCTGCAAAAGTGCTACTAACCTTCACAATATTGTCAAAGTTTATGTGACAAAATCTTCTATACCACTACCAACTATTATCTAATTTAGCTACCAATTATGTCATTTCATTAGGATTCAACTAAAATACATTACCTCTGGATCTAGTGCCAATTCCAATCATTTTACCATCTTTGTCATTGTTAATGCAGGTCTTCTTAGTGAATTGCAACAAATAACACTTGTCTACCAACTATCCAACACCCAAAAATTCATGCTTCAATCCATCAACAAAATAAACATCATTAGTATTAATTTTACCATCAAGAGTAATGGACCTAATTCCTATTATATTCAAGTTGTATTGTTACCAACTCTAATAATACCTCCATCATGATTATTGAACTTGGCAAACTTATTCATATCACCAGTCATGTGATGTGAAAACTACTATCAATTATCCAATCAAATTTCTTCTCCACTTGGGAAATTAGAGCTTTTTATTCTCTAATTTCTCTATCAAGATCATCTTCCTTGATAGCCACAAATCCCAATTCATCGTCACTTTCACTTTTGATGCTTTTCATTAGATTCTTCATCTTCATTTGCATACAAATAGTTTCTATCTCTATCTCTTCTAGGAGTAAACTTTCTTTTATACTTTTTCTCTCTTTTAGGACATTTAGATGCATAATGACCAAATTCATTACAAGTCCAACATTAAAAATTTTCTTACCATCTTTTTGTCTTCTCACAAGAAGGCCTATACCTTCCTCTATCTTCTTGTCTTCATCAAATCTGTTGCTACTAGAAAAATCACCATGTGTACTTGTACTCTTTGTCAAATTAGGTCAAATGTTTAGGGCACTAAAATCTATTTTGACTCTTGATAGATCTCAAGATTATCTGAGATCTACTTTTGCTAATTCTAATCTTCCAAGCAATGTTTCCTTTGTGAAATCCTTAGTGCAGGGCATTACTAGCTAAATCATATGAGCTATTGGCTTGAATGGTGTTGCCAAAATTTTCAAGATCTTCCATATAACTTCATCATCTTCCTTGTTTCAACCATAAAACTAATTTCTTGCAACAATTTTTGATATTTTTCGAATAAAAATTCTTACAAATTTATCTTCCATCATTTAAGCATCTTTAAATACACATATCCAATTCTGTAATCTCATTCTTTTTGCATGACCATCACCTTCAAAAGTAGATTCCAATGCTTTCCAAATTTCATAGGATGTTTCAAGTGACTTTACCTGAATGTACTCATTCTTTGTAAGAGCTATTAGTAAATGTTCTCTTACTCTCATGTTACACATGAATAGATCTCTTTCTTCTTCACTGCATCCTCCAAGCTTTACTTCTTCAACAATTGTCTTCTTTCCCTTTTGTCAAGATCCAACATCCTAGACCCATGCACAACAAATGTGCCTTCATCTTCTCCTTCCAACTGTCATAGTTGGCCCCATCAAATCTAGGACTATACTTTCTGAAAAGATTCACCATCAATCTCCCAAAGCTATTAGGCTTATCCTTTAAGGACCTGATTCTGTAATACCAATTGTTAGAATATATAGTCCACTGATATAACTTGGGGGGGGGGGGGGGGGGGGGGGGGTGGGGTGTGAATTAGTTATCCAACTATTATCACAATTATCAACCTTAAACAAACTTAACCATATGAGAAATACCATATAATAACTATAAACTGAAACCACAACAAGATACTTGTTACTCATATTTTCCCTCCCACCAAAATTGGGTTTTGTCTGTTAAACATGCTAAATGGTCACATTTATTTAAATATTCAAATGACCCAATGTTATGAAAAATATACTTTAAACCTTAGGTTATATTTTATTTCTAAAGTCTTTAAAGTGGTCGCATGTTATTAAGATCCCAACAGGCCTACATCTTCTCATCCATTTGATCTTCCAAGATTGATGAATGTCACTTTGTCATTATCAAAAGTTGTACATTGAATATGCATAGTGAGATAGCAATAGTGTGACATGTGGACATGTGGGTCCTATTTGTATTGTGGGTCACAAGGAAAAGAAAGAATGTCAGATGAGTTGGCATAGGACAATGTTTTCATTGGTTGAGGTACTGATAGGGGTCAATATATCTTTGAGACCGTCAAATTGAATGTAGATCAAGCATCATTGTTATGTCACCAACAAAGATGCAAGGTCATTATCCATGGTAACATAACAACAGATGGACACATCTTAGCGGGCCTGAGTGGAGAGTAAGTAGTTAGTGGTGGCTCTTAAGATCATGTTCACAAAGTTGCGGGCATTTCATGTTAATTAAGGATTAGACCATGATGACACGAATGGTATGATTGATGGTTAAGTCCCCATGGTTCATGGGGTCACTAGCTGATGTAGGAGCATCCTGGGTTTCCTTGTAATCCTAAACTTTTGGTTATTTCTACCTATGGTTGCCGAGTGAGCTCTTTAGATGCCAAGTCATTCTTAGTTGCTGCCAAGTTCCTTTGGCTGCTGAGTGAATTCCTTTGGATGCTGAGTGAATGCTTTAGTTTTTGAGTTCCTTTGGTTGCCGAGTGAATTCCTTTGGATGCTGAGTGAATACTTTGGTTTCCAAATTCCTTGGATGCCAAGTGAATCCTTTGGTTGCCAAGTTCCTTTGGTTGTTGAGTGATTTTCTTTGGTTTCTGAGCATTGGAGGATGCCAAGTTCCTAGTTGCTACCAAGTGATTCCTTTGGATGATGAGCTCGTGTGGGTGCTGAGTGCCAAATTTTGTGAAGTCTTCATTTTCCAAGTTATCTATGTCTGGTTCTAGTTTGGGTTAACTTGGCTCGCATTTAATTTTAGTAGGTAGTTAATATCTATTTTGAGTCAACTTGTGGCTTTCTAGAATCTTCTGTAAGCCATTTTGGTAAGTATTTAAGGAAGGGAAGAAGAAAGTAAGTGAGGTAGAACTTAGAGGATTGAGTAGAGGATGTGAACTTGAAGTTGGTTGTCTAGATTCAAATTTATTTGTAATTGGACATAACCCATAAGGCCTTACAATTGGGCATGTATGCTGAATATTTGATGAATCAACATAAATATTCATGTTCTCTCTCTCCTTTGTGACGTTCTTTGTGCTTGCTTCTATTGTGTTAACTCTTGCAGGGTGGTTTAGATAGTTGGGTGAGCCTTTGGCCCTAGTTATTCACCCTTTGCTTACATCACTGGAATTTGTTGTTAGCCAAGAAAATTGTGGCAATGATGCAAAAGCTTAGAATCATGTAATCATCAGGTTACAACAATTAATAAGAAATGTTGGAGACAAGCTGCGAAGTAGTGATAACGATTAATTTGATAGAGTTTAAAGTTTTTTGGGGTAAACAATTAATAGAGGTAGAAAGATAGTGAAGTTGTGACAAGGATAGGGTGGTCAATTCATGAAGACCTTATGAGATGGCCAAAGGAAATAATATCATTGGTCTACATGGCTCATCCTAGTTGCTTGACCTTGTTGATTGGTAATTCTTGATGATTTGTCAAGCTAGGGATGAAAGAAAGTAGGTTTTCTACATGATCTAATCTCCAAGATCGATCCCAACCACTCTTGAATGAATGCCATACCAAAAGGTGTGAAAGATATGTTGCTTTCCAACTAGTTTCCTATTTGAAGAGTTTTAGCATTAATGGTATCGTTTCATGTCACCTTCAGGATTTCTTCCAGTCAGGGTTGATGATTTTTATGCTTTTGAAGGTGTACCAAATCAAATCTATCATCCAAAATCACCCAATCATCCTTTGATAGTCTTAAATGTAAAAATGAAGTTGTGAAGTAATCTACAAGTTATGCTTGAACTATAAAAGAACATTTTTGAAGCCTTTATAAAGTTTGATTCTTCTCTATTTTCTTTGGCATTGCTTTGGCATGCACATTGTAAATTCCTTTTTCCTTTAATGTTTATGATATTCTACCTTATCTACTTCTGCCATTAATGTATTATGTGAGATCCATTTTCCTCTCATTAATGTATTGTGGTTGTCTTTCATTCGCATGACTATATCTCTTTTGGCCTATGAATGATATATAGTTTATTTGGTTATCTATCTGCATGTGATTGTTTGATTAAACAAGTCTAGGTCTATATATTTTGATGACATGATAGTTAACTATGTATGTATGGGTAGAGATAGGATTGAACACTCTATTTTGGTGCATCACCTCCTTATGAAAGATTAGATAACTGTTTCATGCATTCTTTCTCCCCTTTTCCTCTCCAAGTGTAGTTTAGGTGCATCCTAGTAGAAAAGGAAGCCAACCTTCTCCGGAGACTCAACCTCATTGTTCAAGTCCCACAACTTGGAGGTTATCTCCATGTTTCACAAGGTTTCCTTTAGGTAAAAAATTTAGGCAAGGGTGAAAAATTTTGTGACAATAGTTTTTGGCACATGTGGTGGGATAGTATTAAAGCATATTACAAGTTCACTGTGTTAGAATTACAAGTGGGAAGAGAGAAAACTTCTGAGAGGGGTTGGGGGTGAATCAATGGTTTAAACTTGGACCCATAAAAATTTCACCATTCACTCATCATATGCATTCAATAAATAAACTTAAATAACACATAAAGCATATGAGTCTAAATCATGTAAACATGTAATCAATCACTCATAACTCCAGATATGATCACCCAAAAACCCTCCAAGTAAGAAGGTAAAACTAGGGTAGGGATGATACCTATAAATCTTCACTACTATAGCAATAAAGTGTATCCAATTAAAGTTACAATGGTTTGACCATGAATCATGATCTGCCCTATGAAAGGCCTACCCTATTAAAGGCTTACAAAGACTCTTAAGTCCCACCTTGTTAGAGGATTTCAACACCCTATTAGAAGTGTGCCTTGTTAGAAGGCTTCAACTTACAATTAAGCAAGCACCCTATTAAAGGATTTCATATAGCTTGTTAAGACTACTCTAGTTGATATTTTAACTAAAATCACTTGTCAAAATGTCTCAGCATAGATCCTATGATTGGCACTTTCTTGCCTGATAACAAATCACCTCTACACAATATCCTTTTGATCCTTTACGATCTGATTTATCAATGTTGTATTCTTCTCTATCCTTTGTTCTTCTCTAATTGATTCTACAATTCATTCTTACTTCTAAGTCACCTTGAATGCTCTAAAAACTATCTTGTTTTCTCTTCAAATTCAATCATTCACCCCTTATACACTATTAAGAGTTTAGGGCTTTTTCCTCCTCAAGAAGAGTTAGGCGGCTTAAGATTAGGTATGAATCTACGATTGAGATTCATCCATTTTGCTGCTTAAACCTTCCCATTTTCTGATTTTTTGCATGCAATTACATAAGGAATCCAAATATAGATGCATCCTTATCTCCAAAAGATCATAATATATCCTTAAGTCAGCTTAAAAATGGTTTACATAGTTGTTTGTGCCATTACAAACAAATATGTCAAAATTGTGTCACTCAACATATGAAGTCACTGATGCTTGACATACACTATATTTCTGCTTCTAACTTGACACCTGCATTACTAGGTATCCACTGTTTACTCAACTCTTAAATCACTCAACACAGTCTATCTACTCAGCACCTGAGTGACTCGACACTCATTACAACTTGGTATGGACTAATATTTACATGTTGTGCTCGACCTTTATTTCTAGTTCAACATGAACTAAGTAAATAGTTTAAGTGTGTTGACACTCGTCAAAACCAACCTAAGATCAAAAATCTTCCCCTTTGACATAAGTTTCAAAAACACTTAAATATACAATATTCTACTTAACTTCTTGAGCATAACATATCCATTATTCGGCTTATATACAAAACTTCAAAATTCTAAAATTTTGCAATAACCTATATACCTCAAAATTGATAACTCCCCCTGAGTTAATGTGTCTATTTTGTATGCAAAATTTGTGCTCCTTATTGATTTCAATGTGCTGCATCTGATACTCTTTCATCTGATATGCTCTGTCTTAGTTGATATCTGTATCTGTTTATTTCTTTCTTAAAAAATGTGTCTCTAAAAATGTAATGATATAACTTTACTACTAGGTTCCCCCTTTTCTATTTCTTCCTTCCTTTTATTCTCTACTCCCCCTTTGTTCATACTCCCCCATCGTAAAAATTTCTTTTTTTATCTTCCTTTCTATATTTCTCCCCCTTTCTTTATCTCCTCTGCTTTTTGACACTTATGTCAAATGGGTTATACATGTATAGTGTGTTTGTCCAAAAAAGATTTATGGACCTCCATTATGATTTTGGGAGCTGCATCCTAGTTGTCACATGCAACATCTGATGACTTGATTTGGATAGAAAGCTTGGTCAAGGTGTACTAGGCTATCTAAGGTAGAATGATTGGGGCTTTTCTTCAGTAGAGTCTTTGCATAACCTAGTTCCTTGTGCAATATCTCCATATGTAGGGTAAGGGATACCTGTATACATGTCAATTTGGCTCTTATGCTAGCCTCTTTTATTGTTAACATAGCTAATTGACTTTGTGTCTAAAGTAATGTATGAAAATGCTTCTCACTTTGAGCAGGGTTTTGAGGTAACCTTGTACTTGATATATTGAGATTTTTTTCTCCAGGCTCAAAATATGATGTTTGGTCTCTTGGGTGAAGAGTGTAGGGTAACACAATTTGGTGTCCAATGAGAAAATATTCTCAAGTACCTTCTTCACATCCTCAACCTTTGTTGCCAATGCAACTTGAGTGAGTGCTATATCACCAAATATTTTTTCATTTACCTTGCTCTAGAATTTCTTTTCAAACCACTCTAAGAGTTTAGCATTAGTATCAATGTCTTCATTATTGACCTTTTCCACTATATCTAACAATTTTTCTAATAGTGGCTTGGTCTCTTCAGGAGTTGGTAGACTGAATGCATCTAAAAAGATGACTTTAATGGCTTGAAGAGATTGCTTTTGCCTATGTTCTCTCCTAAGCATTTCTTGATGCTTTTTCTTCTCCAAGGCTTGTTGCAAAATGCCTATTTGATCTAATGTCATTGTATCACAATTGAACTTAGGTATAACTATCTCTTCATCAAGAGTGATATCTCCATAGTGAATTACCTTTTCAACTTTTGAAGAGCTAGAGCTTGGCATTGATATTTGCAATGGTATGGCTTCTGTGCTTGGCTTCTGAAGAGTCTGTGTAGGTAGAGTGCTAGATGTTGGTAGAGTTACCAATGCTTGGATGGATTCTTGCTCCTTTACCTTAGGTGTTTTCTTACTCTCTTCATATTTTCTCTTGTCTATCACAATGACATGACTAGCACCTTGTCCTTGTGCTTCAGGTACAAATGAATCTATTTGTCCTACTTCTTGCTATCTAGTTGTAATGTCTTTCTCTTCTTTTGCAGTATACTTCTACTCAAATGTGTCAATTTTGACAAGTGTATCAACCTCGATAGATGTATCTACTATTGTTTGAGTTAAAGGTTGTACTTGAGTAACTAAAGGGATGATAGAAGGTGGTTCTTGTGGATTCACCTTGTCCCTTGTGACATCAGTTACTACCTTTTGGAGTTCATCTATACTGACTAAAATTGGATTTTCACATAGCTTGGCTTGCAGTGTAGATTGGTCCAATATCTTCTTCAAGTCTTCTACATTTAGGGGATTGACATTATAAGTTGAAATATTAGAGACATCATTAATAGTTATAGTTTTAGTTGACTTGATTGTGTCATGTGAGGGACTGACACTTGGCACTTGTGTGTCCTACACACTCTATTCATCTTGCTACCGTTTAGCTATTGCCTTGTCATCAGTTTACTTTTCAGTTTCCTCCCCAACTGTATGATCTTTCTTATCATCATTTTTTTTGTCATCATCTTTGTCATCTTCATCCTTATCATCATCTTTACCTTCAAAGGGATTAACTTGTCCTTGTTTCAATGTGGTCAACCTATAGATAAGTTTCCATATTTGGGTTGATTTCTTGACCACATCTTCAATATTAATTTGAAGAATGTTGAAGGCTCTATATTTAGGTGTAAACCTAATAGCATATCTCTTAATAGCCTTGGCAATCTATCCCTTTTTTAGCTCTAGCATCACTTGAGATAATGTTGTTTCTCTAAATTTAAATAGTAATGCCACTTTTGCTCAACAATATCATATAAGCCTTTTGGTATTGTGTTGGAAAATTCTAGTAGAGTATTCTTTAATTTAGATATCATGGCACACACTTCCTCTTCCACTTGATTCTTCTCTTCTTTCCCAAGTTTGTCAAAATATATGTGTTTTGAACTAGATAAATCTGCATTATTCTTGATATTTTCACACATATTTTCAAGATCAGAGAGTGGTTTGTGACTTACCACTTTGAATTGGCTTATATCATCTAATTCTATCCTTTCTTCATCTAAATTAGGTTGTGCAACATATTTTCTTCTTTGTTTCTTTTGCACTTGACCACCTTGCTTTGTTTGCTTGGACTTCTCCTTGGCCTTCTATGTTGTGGCTCATGTGCTTGCTCTAGTGGTAGGAGCTGTAGGCTTGGCTGGGGTAGGTTTGACAATTTTCTTTGCCTTAGCCACTGGCTATGCCTTAGCCTTTCTCTTCTTTGGCTCAGTAGGAGTGGGTGCTTCCTAAGCTTCTTCTCCCTCAACATCTCCTATTTCCTCCTCTTCCTTGTCCTCTCCTTTGCCTTGAGTCAAGGTTCTTGAGTTTGTTCTTGTTCTTCCTCTTCATCTTCTTCCTCTTCCTCATCTTCCCCTTCTCCAAATTTGGCCTTTAGTTTTTTAACCAACTTATCTATCTTCTCGAGTGTGGAGGTAGTTTTCAACTCCATGGTAATCTTTGGCTTTACTATTTCATATTTGTCAAATATCTTTGCACCTTTATCAATTTCTTTTGCTAGGAGTATAGTTATTGTTGCTAATGCTTCATCAACATTAATTTCATACCCAAGTGGTCTTAACCATTTGACCCTTGGTGTGACAACTTGCACAAAGGTGTAATCAGCATCAACCAAAAAACATATGTCATTGTAATGTTGCTCAACCAATGAAATATGTATCCTCATTCTTTCCTTCATTGATTTCTTAAAATCTTCAAAGTAGCTTGTCGTCAATTGTTGGTGTAAATATGTATTTACTATTTACACTTACTTAAGTTTATTTAGGTTAATGCATATATTTTATTATTTATTTATTACTCACCTAGGAGTATGTGTACTCTTGTGAGTTTTCATGTTGACAACATAGGAGTTTGCACTCTAATTATGCACATATTGTCTACTCTTAGGAGTTAGCACATTATTTGAGCAAATGGTGTCTACAAAATTCTAGACATTGAATCGTGCTTATCCTCTTATTGTGGAGGATATGTGCTTAGTTGTCATGCTTATCTCCTAGTTCTTTCTAGACAAATTCTAAATGCATCTTAGAGGCCTTTAAATATAGGCTCTCCTAGTGTATATGTACATGCTTATGATAATAGAGAGAATTCTCATATTGATCATACTCTTGGTCTACTATGTGCTTGTGCTTCTCCTCCTTGATCTTGGGAAAATTTTGTCCTAAGGTAAATTCTTACATGGTATCAGAGCTTGAATATTTTGTCATCACATTGCCATTCACAACCATTCTTGCTTTAGTACCTCAGCCCAAATCTAGAGTACTATAGAAATTGGGAGTGTCTAGAGCTAGATCTGACCTCGCCACTGCATCCGATGGTTCAATTTAGTGAATTGACTATAAATTCACCTATGTGTGGGCAATAGTCAAAATTGAGGCAATTTTTTTTTTTTGCAAACTGGCAACCCAAAGGCCCAATTTGTAAAATTAGTATGATCATTTCAGCTCTATACATTTAATTTTCAGATCTACATTTTTTTCATCTACCTCTCTACAATTTTTTTCAGATTTGCATTATTTTTTCCACAAGAATTGGCCATCAGGCCATAGGAGAGATTTTTTGGCAGGGGAAGATTGAAGCTTGCTAGTGCAAATCAGATATTTGCATCACATTCATAAGGTCCAAAAACCCCTAGATCAGATTTTGTTTCATCCAAATTAGACATCTGAGGCAAAATCTAGAGCCTTTTGATTTTTGGAGGCACGACGATGATTTAGGAAAAACAATAACAACAATGATTTTCAAACAACAATATCTCCCTTATATGAACTCCTTTTTACAAGTAATTTTTTTTTTGTTTTGTTGTAGAATTTCATGATCTACACACTGGTGCAGGTGGTTTGAGATCTCTGTTCCTAAATTTTTTTACAACTTACAAATCCCATTTTTTGCCACTTCAAATGCTTGGTACGGGCTCATTTAGACTCCAAAACAGGTTCTATTTTTTTTTAAAGTGGATATTTTTTTTTATCTACTTTCTAGATCTACAATCAGATTATAGGTTGTGTGGACATAAATACTATTTTCAGAAATAGGCCTAAATTGGCATGTGGCTATTGCGCTAAGTGCCAAATCATACATTAGGGGGGGTTGATTGATTATTTATATATTTTGGGGGGTGCATACATTCATTGATCTCATGGAGGCTTGTCACACATGTCACATGGAGTTAGACCCAGGTTGACAAAAAGAAATTATCACATACGGAGTGATACACTCCTTGATCATCTAAGAATAGAGCATAAGGAAGTATTTCCTTATTTGTGTTCCAAAAAATTGATCTCTGACACTGAAGAACAACCATCTATTAAAAAACTTTTGGAAATCATTTATTATAGTCTCTCTTCTTCTAATTTTTATAAGGTGGCTACCAAGTTATGGTATTCATATGATCTTTGGATCTATCTTTGTGAGCTGTATGGAGATCCAAACATTCCTCCATTCCCAAAAGATCTCATACCTCCAGTTACAACTGACTCCTCTTCAAATGAGATCACACCTCTAGCTCCTATTGCTCATACTAATCCTGTTCCAGCCATAGATGCTTCGGATTCAGTGCAATAGGACCCTTTATGTCTTCCTACTCTACCTTCATGCGAAAATTTCATTTCTGCGCTTGCAGGCTATTCATGGAGTCTCACATTGAAGATGTGGGAGACACTATTGATGATATTCATCTTTTCTTTGAGGTGAATAATTCATTCATTACTGCAGTGATAGATTCATGTACTTCAACACAGTAGGGTACACATGGTCTTCTAGCCTTAGGTGATGACTTCTTGACTAACATTTTAGGTTTGTTTGTAGAGTCACACACAATAGATTTGGAGGATTTTTTTGATGATATACTGCTTCTCTTTTTTGAGGACAATCCTTCTACAGTTTTTGCAAGGGTCCACTCTGACCCTCATGTCCATTCTCTACATAATCAGTCTTTATAGGATGATGTGATTGTGGATACTTATGTACAATAGTTGTAGGAGGTCTCTTTATCATTTAAGGAGACTATTGGTTCTTTGAGACAGGCTCTATATGGATCCTTTCCCGATGTGCACATGTTCTTTTTAGTAGTCTTGGAGGAAGCAACCATTAGAATCGTCACAAGGATGCTTGAGCAAGTTTTAGAGATACCTTTCATCATCAAGATTCCTTCTCCACATAGGGGACACATCTCATAGGTACCCTTGCCATTGTTTCTTCCAAAGGGGAGGAATGTCATTCAATGGTCATGGATCAACTTCTTCATCGGAGCATTTCTCACTGGTCAGCACACTACCTTTAGGGGGGGAATACCCCATCTCCTTCTTCTCCTTTTTGGGCAAACTTTTTCCTCTTAGGGGGTTTTTTCCTTCTCCATTTTCTCTTGTACATATTGGATCTGTGTCATAATGGGGGGGTCTTGATTACTCCATCCATCCATGCATCCTTATTTATCTCTCTTTTTGGGGGAGGGTTTTTCCCATGAGGTTTTTCCTTTTTCTCTACTTTATGAGAGATTGCATTTTCATTATGTACATGGGTACCTAACATGTCCTAGTGGCTGGGACCCATTCTACATTTCATCCTAGTTTTTGTAAGCTTAAGGGAATTCCCCTAAGTTGCACTTAAGGGGGGGTGTTGGTGTAAATACATATTTACTATTTACACTTACTTAAGTTTACTTAGGTTAATGAATATGTTTTATTATTTATTTATTACTCACCTTGAAGTATGCTTACTCTTGTGAGTTGTCATGTTGACAACAATAGGAGTTTGCACTCTAATTATGTACATGTTGTCTACACTTAAGAGTTACCACATTACTTGAGCACATGGTGTCTACAACATTCTAGACACCTCATCATGCTTATCCTCTTATTGTGGAGGATATGTGCTTAGTTGTCATGCTTATCTTCTAGTTCTTTCTAAACACATTCTAGATGCATCTTAGAGGCCTTTATATACAGGCTCTCCTAGTGTGTATGTACATGCTTCTGATAATAAAGAGCATTCTCATATTGATCATACTCTTGGTCTAGTTTGTTCTTGTGCTTGTGCTCCTTGATCTTGGGTGAATTTTTCCCTAAGAAAAATTCTTACATGGTATCAGAGCTATACCAAATTCTTACATCAATATCTCAAAGTTTTCTCCCATCTATTAAATATACTCATTGATCTATACTACAATTGACCTATTGGTCTTCCATCTGACTGTACCAAAAGAGGGAAATGTATTCTGCTCATAAAAGAATATACATACAAGTATTGAGCCAAATTTTCATTGAGCACTCTTGGTCTTTCTGATAGCTCTAAGATTTTCTATCAATTGTTGCAACTGTAGCTAAACCAAATCATTATTATGATCCTTCTTTACAATTTTATAACCCACATCCATAGCTATGTAGGGTACAATATTCAATCTACTAGATTGATAGAATTTATGCTAGATTACCCTAACAACAAGTTTAACAGTGGATCAATAATAGTATCTATTGTCATGCCTCTCTTACTCCATTTTGCTCCTATTTTTTTCTCCATTACTTCCTTGTAATCACTTCTTAGAGTCTTGGGCTGATGTAGGGTTGGGTAGCCAGTAACCCTATGAATTATTCTTTTGGTAATCTTAATTAGTCCACCTTCCATCCATAAAGATCCATCATTTATTTGGCTCAATAAAATTCTAATCCATTTAGATTTAAATACACTAGGAGAATCTAGAACATGTGTTAAACCCTTCTTCTCAATGATTTTATACTCCTCCTTCATAACACCATTCTTACACAATTTGTCATATGCATCTCTGATTTCTAAGTCTCTAATGTTACCAATTTTACAATTTTGAATCACCTTTCATTATGCTCACTCTTGCTTGAATTTAAAATGATGAATAATGAGCAGAGAATTAGTCATATATGCTTTGAAAACCTTGCATTTAATGCTCAATGCTTACATAGCTGTAAGCTTGGCATCAACCATTTTTAGAATCACTCGGCATTAGTTGATATTTCTATCACTCGGCAGGTATTATAGGCTCGACATCAACTATATAGTCTTGTAGCTCGACATCAACTAGCATTCCTCTCGACATATACAAAAAAATATTTTATGCTTAGCAACAACATAAAATCTTAAAGATTTAACTCTTAGTCTCAGATTGGTTTTGACATTTGAGTGTCAACACACTTAACCAAATTCTCAAGATGATGTCAAGTATAATACATAAGCTGAACTATAGTGTATGTTGAACCAACAAATTCAATAGGTGCTGAGTGAACTTTAGGTGCTGAGTGGAGTTCAAGTGCCAAGCAAAGTATAGATGCCGAGTGAAACAGAATTACTATAGGAGCTGAGTGAGCCAATTTTCCTATATGTGCTAAGCATTGACAACTAGTAAGTGCTGAGTAACACAAAATCAACATATGAGTTTGTGCCTTCACAAAATCAGATGTAAAGCTTTTTTGGAGCCAACATAGGATGAATCTCGAAGGATCTTGAAGATAAGAATGGATCTTTTACATTACCTATGTAATCAGTATGCAACCAATAAGAAAAATGGAGAAGGCATGTAACCAATAAGAAAAGTGCAAGAAATGAGTAGGAAATGAAGATTTAATATTGATCGTAGATTCATTCCTAACCCTAAGTCTTCAAAATATTTAAAAAGGAGGATAAAACCCCATTGTATGTGTGGATGAGAGAAGTGTATGGGTGAACTATAGCAAAATTCGGAGGGAAGTTTGAAATAGACTTAGTGAAGAATAGAGAAACATTGCCAAATTAGGCTAACTAAGAATAGAGTATCAGAACTTCAAAGAGTGACATATTAGATCAACCAAGGATCAAGTCAATCAGAACATAACAAGCATCTAGAATCAACAATTGAAGATTGCAAAGCAATTAGGTCAAAGACTTTTTAATACTCTCTAGCAATTGTATTAGATAATGGAAATCCTATGGACTTAGGTTGGCCTAGCGACCATTTTTAAATCCTTTAATAGGGTGGCATTCCAAGTGAATTTACTAAAGTCCTTTAACTAGGCCTACTTTTAGCAGGGTAGTGAAATCCTTTAACCAGGTCACCTTTTATAGGGTGTAAAGTCTTTAACAGGATAGGCCTTTCATAGAGCAGACCATTGGAAGTGGTCAAACATTGTAACCTTGAACAGTTACACATTGTTGCGGTGATATTTTGTGGGTGTCATCCCCACCCCAGTTTTACCTTCTCAATTTTTAGAGGGTTTTTTGGTTACCAAAATTGTGTGTTATCTATTTTCATGCATGTCTTTACTTTCATGTTTATTAGATGAATTAGATGCATGTGAATGAGTTCAGTTAAAAGGATTTGAAAAGGTTAAAGTTAGTTACTTTTGATTCACCCCCCCTCTTAGAAGTAAATCTTGTTAACTCCAACATTAATTGGATTATCAACAACATCTTGCATCTTTATTTGTGCTAATGTAGTCTTTTCAGTACTATCTCCTTTGGAACTAATGTAGAATATTACACTTGAATATCAGTCCCACATACCTCTTGATTGCCTAATTTGATGAGATGTGATCACCTGACCCATTGGGTGAAGTGATCCCTTCTCCTTTTGATGTGTTGCAATCATCCTTCTTTTTCCATGTCTTTTTCATCTCATCTTTGATGTGTTAAACATTTTCCTTGCTTTTTCCTTTATCAAATTCACAACTTGGTACCTTTGACCTAGTTGGACTATTTGCTGATGTGACCAGTCTTCAAACTACTAAAACATGTAGTTTGACTCAACCATCTTTTGTAGTTTCCTTTGAAGTGTGTCCTAATAATATTCTCAAGAATATGCATGTATTCTTGACAATAGTGATAGCTATATCTTGTATTGTAATCCCAATTATAAAAGTTTCTATAGCTTCTTACCTTTTTTGGTTTGTTTGTTGTCCACATGGATTTGGATATGCATTCAAAAGCTCTATGTACATACTTTTGAAAGTTGCAGAAATATCCTTCAAATCTTTGTTTATGCATGGTCTTGGTTCTACATTCATGTGGTTGATGACCTTGTTTGTTGCACTTATGACAATGAGTCATGTTCTTAGGCTTGACATTCTGATTTGAATTCTTGCTCCTACACATATTAGCAATATGTCCTTTCTTACCACAACTATGATAAGTAGGTTTGGAGTTCTTGCCTTTGATGTTCCTTTCTTTAGCAACTTTGGATGATTCTCCTTCTTCAATGCTTGTGTAGCCCAATCCTGATGTATCATTTTTCGATCTAGGGGATCTTAATAATTGCTTGAAGTATATAGCACTTTCTAACATCTTACACCATGATAATATTTGGCGGGATCATTGATAAAGCATTAGAAGGATCTTGTTTGTAAGCTATGTCAGGAATGACCTTAAATATAGGTTGTTTCACTTCATTATTGACAAGCTAAACATTTAAAACCTCTTTTCCTTCTACATTTTTTGAGCTAGATGCCATTCTATCAATATAGGGTTTAAGCAAAAATAAATTGCATAGCTTAGCTTATGGTAAATACCTTGTAAAATTTATATGCTAGTGTGAGTTTGTTGCTAAATTCTCTACAAATGATTTGGACAAGCTTTTGAATCACCTTTCATTCTGCTCACTCTTGCTTGAATTCAAAATGATGAATAATGAGTAGAGAATCAATCATATACCCTTTGAAAACCTTGCATTTAATGCTCTGTACTTACACAAATGTAAGCTCGACATTAACCATTTTTAGAATCACTCGACATCAATTGATATTTCCATCACTCAGTAGCTACTACAGGCTTGACATCAACTATATAGTCCTACAACTCATAATCAACTAGCATTCCTCTCAACATTTACGGAAATCATTTCATACTCAACAACAATATAAAATCTTAAAGATTTTAACTTGGATTCTCAACAACATCTTGCATCTATTGGAATTTACAAGTGGGAAGAATACTTTTGAGGGGGGGTGAATTAGAAGTACCAAACTTTAAGCTATAATTTTTTAAACTAAAATCAATACATGCATGAAAAATTTCTAATTAACATGAAAGACATGCATGAAAATAGACAACACAATATTTGATCACCCAGAAACTCTCCAAAATTAGAAGGTAAAACTAGGATGGGGATGACACGCACAACTTATCACTGCAACTATTGGAAATGATTGAAAAGCTCATGAATGAAGAGTAATGGAACTAGTAAAGAGTGTTTTCAATCATTGTTTTGTCATTGATGTCAAACTTGCTACTTGCAAGAATGACAATTGCTTTAGTGATCCAAATACTATAAGTTGGTTGATTGACAAGGAGGTGGCAATCAATAAGATGTAACTAGAGTACCTAGAGAAAGGTTGAAGTTATGATGTTGTAATGAAGTATAAGGATTAGCTAAGCCATTGATGAAATAGTGTATTGATGACATACTCTAAGACATAGAGGATGGACACACCAAGACATATCAAAGATGTAAGGTTTAACTAAGTCATTTGTAAAGCCTAACTAAGTTCATTAGAAAGAGCCGAGCAAGCTAGTTAGTGCCGAATAGATTCTTAGTTGAAGTCAACCAAGTTCAACTTAGTGTGTGCCAAGAGATCTTCAGGTGCCGAGCAGTCTTTAGGTGCCGAGTGAAGATCAAGTGCCAAGTAGCAAAAAAGAAATAGGTGCTGAGTAAGTTTTCAAGTGCTGAGAAAGATATAAGTGCTAAGTGATATTGAAGTGCCGAGTGAATTTCAAGAGTCGAGTTTCACAGAATTTCTTCAAGTGTCGAGCATCAGTAAATTAATAATGCTGAGTTGCTGCATTATTTTGAAAATCGAAGATTCGCCAAATCTGAGCCAACATGGTTGTTATCTAGAATTCTATGAATTAGATAGAAGATAAGAATGATGAGCTGGTGGCACAGAACACTATGTAAATTTTTTTTGGCAAATACAATTGGATTCTAGACGAAGTTTCTAAATAAGAGCAAGATATGGGATAGATACATTGTATCTTACCTAACCTATTGAAACCCTAAAGTTGGAAAGGGAGAATCGAGCAGGAAAGGTATTCTAGATTTCTATTTAAAGAGTCATAAGGTCATGGAGCAAAGTGTGGTGGTCAAGCATGAAATTATGAAGTGCTGAAGAAGGTGCTAAGGTAGAAGAGAGCATAGATACTCTGATTTGATAGGTGACCATAGATATGATTGCATTGGTTTGATGAGTAAGAAGACTCAAGGTGACGAAGCTTGAGATGACAAGCTTTCAGAGCTACAGTGATTAAAGCCAAGCAAAGGATTGAACCAAAGTGTGATCTGTAATCTGCAAGATATGTTGTAAGTTGTATCAGAACAAAAGTCATTATTGTTACTCTCTAGCAATTGTAACAGTTAAGATAAATCCTATGGACTTAGGTTGGTTTAATAGCCATGTTGTAAATCCTTTAACAGGGTGACATTCCAAGTGAATGTTCCAAAGTCCTTTAACCAGGCCCATTCCTAATAGTATGGTGAAATCCTCTAACAAGGTCACATTTAACAATGTGTTGTAGCCTTTAATAGGGCAGGCTTTTAACAGGGCAGATCATCAGAAGTGGTTGAAATCAATTGCGCATTTATTTTGTGGGTATCATCCCCACTCCAGTTTTACCTTCTTATTCCTAGAGGGTTTCTGGGTTATCAAATTCTTAGTGTTATGGTGTTATGCATGTTTACTTTTCATAGTTGCTTAAATGTTCAAATTGCATGCATGATAGTTTCAGTTATGTGCTATTAAAGATTTGGAGATAAAGTGGCATCTGGACCTTAGATAACTGATTCACACCCCCCCCCCTCTCAGTTATTCTAAAGAATTATAACAATTGGTATTAGAGCGTTGCTGCTGACTTAGTTTAAAGGAACTAGAAGCAAAAAAGATCAAAATGCCTAAGAGAGAAGTTCCCAAGCTCAACAAAGACAACTTTGTTGCATGGAAAAGCTTGATGAAGCTACATCTTGGATCCATAGGAGATTATGCCCAAAATTCAATTGTTACTGAACATGTTGATCCAACTGGTACTCTTACTATAGAAGATTTGAAAAACAAAAAGGAACACAATCAAACAATGCTGGAAATTGCCTCTGCACTCAACTATGCTGAATTCGATGATATCAAAGGATGTGACACTGCATTCAAGATGTGGAAAGCCCTATTAGACATTTATGGAGGAGATCAGAATGTCCAAAGAGCAAAAAGAGAAAGCCTCAGAGGAAAGTTCGATGATATGAAAATGGAAGAAAGTGAGAATGCTGTTCAGTATGCCACTAGAATAAAGGAAGTGGTAAGTGCAATAAGATGTTTGAGTGGTCAATTAGATGATGATACTATTAATAGTAAGTTCCTAAGAACCTTGCTCCCTATCTATGCTATTAGAGTATTAGCTATACAAGAGCTAAGATGTGTGCTAGGAAACAATCTAAGTTTTGAAGGTATAGTGGGTAGACTCACTGCATTTGAGTTATCTAACTTTGACAACTATAGACCTGAGAATGTTGAATCTGCTTTCAAAGCCAAGCTATCATTAAAAGATGCTGATAAGGTGAAATCAAAGAAGGGAAGAAAGATGAAATATGTATCCAGTGACAGTTGCACTGATGAGGAAGACGTGGAACAATTAGAAGCATTACTAGCTACAAGATTTTATAGAGGCAAAAGAAAATTCAAAGGTAAGTTGCCTATCATTTGTTTCAATTGCAATGAAGTAGGACATATTGCTGCAAGGTGTACACAGAAAAAGGAATACAAGGAATGCAACAAGTACAAAAATAGAAGAGAAGATGATAAGAGAGATTACAAAGACAAAGGCAAGAAGTGCTATATTGTTGAAGAAGATTCTGATGATAATGATGATGAAGTTGTCTACATTGCCATGAAGGACCAATCTAATGAAGAAGAGCCTACAACACTGGTAACATGTATGAACAAGAATGATAGATGGATCATAGACAACGGATGCTCACATCACATGATAGGAGACAAAAGTAAGTTTGTTAACTTTACTCAGTATGATGGAAATAGTGTTAGATTTGGTAATGATGCTCCATGTCAAATCAAAGGAAAAGGTTCCATTAAGCTTACAAAGAAAATTTCATGTGATAATGCATATTATGTTGAAGGACTAAACTACAATTTGCTAAGTGTCTCACAGTTAGGCAATGTAGGGTGCAAAGTAGAATTTGGAAATAAAACTGCAAAAATCTATAATACTAATGGTAGATTGATAGGAAAAGGAGATCAAACAAGAAGTAATCTATTTTATCTTGATCTAGAAAATAATTCTTGTCTTGTTGCAAAATTTGATGATGTGTGGTTATGGCATAGAAGGCTATGTCATGTCAACTTTGATAATTTGGTCAATATCAGTAAAATGAAGAAAGTCAGAGGTTTACCTAAACTAAAGAAACCTAACAATATCATGTGCAAACAATGTCAGCTAGAAAAAATGACCAAGTCAAGTTTCAAGAGTAAAAACTATACATCTAACGAAGTACTTGAGTTAGTTCATACTGACTTATGTGGTCCAATAGAAGTACAAAGCTACAAAGGAGATAAATACATAATATTGTTTGTTGATGACTATTCTAGGATGATGACTGTTATGATCTTAAAGCAAAAATCTGATGCTTTTCAAATGTTTAAGTGGTATGTGGCTAGAGTTGAAAAAGAAACAGGAAAGAGTTTGAAATGCCTGAGATCAAATAGAGGTGGTGAATTCACATCAAATGAATTTGAGACATTTTGTAATGACAAAGGAATCAAGAGACAAACATCAGCTCCTAGAACTCCCTCACAAAATAGAATTGCTGAGAGAAGAAATTGATCTATGATTGACTGTGCTAGAACATTAATGATGGAAAAGACTGTTGCTCTAAAATATTGGAGAGAAGCTATAAGTGTGGCTGTTCATACATTGAACCAAGTACAAGTGAAGAAAGGTACAAGTGCAACACCTTTTGAATTATGGTATGGTCACTTACCCAATATAAAGCATTTCAAAGTATTTGGTTGCAAATGCTTTATCCTTAAAGATGCTAGAAATGGAAAATTTGATGCAAAAAGTGATGAAGGCATATTCCTTGGTTACTCCACCAAAGTAAAGCATATAAGTGTTTAAATACTAACATTGACAAAATTGTGAAAAGTGCAAATGTAAACTTTGATGAGCATGCAGATGTCCAAGTTGAAAAACCAAAGAGAATGGATGACTACAGAACCTTTGTGTATTCTTATGAAGGAATGCCTATTGCTGAAGATACTATCAATCAAATTGGAATTCAATAACAAGTTTCAGTCTCAACCGAGTCACAACTAGTGAATGCCAAGCTGCATTTAGAAGCCGAGTTGCAGAATGAAGGAAATACTCATTCTAACTCTGAAATCAGTACACATGACAGAAATGTAGAACTACCTGACAATGAAGTGCATAGTGATCCTGAATCTGAAAGATCAAATATGGAAACAAGGACAAAATCAATGTTTTCCAAATATATGAAGAGGCATCACCCTGCTGAACAAATAATTGGTGACAAAGATGCAAGACCAATGACAAGGAATAGTCTAAGAAATGAATAATGTCTGTTAAGAAAATTTGAGCCTAAGACAGTGTATCATACATTACAAGATGGTGATTGGTATAAAGCTATGGAAGAAGAGATTGATCAAATAAAGAAGAATAAAACCTGGAGTTTGGTTCCTAGACCAGTTGACAAGAATGTGATTGGCACCAAGTGGGTATTCAAAAACAAGCTAGATGAGAATGGTGAGATTACTAGAAACAAAGCCAAACTAGTATGTAAGGGTTATGCTCAAGAAGAAGGATTAGACTATGAAGAAACCTTTCCCCTGTTGCAAGAATGGAAGGAGTAAGAACTTTACTTGCATATGCTGCATATAAAGGTTTTAAAGTCTATCAGATGGATGTAAAGTCTACTTTTTTGAATGGTATATTGGAAGAGGAAGTCTATATTGAACAACTAGAGGGATTTGTTGATGAGAACAATATGGATATGGTTTGTAAACTACATAAAGCACTCTATGGTCTAAAACAAGCACCTAGAGCATGGTATGAGAGACTTTATCTAGTGCAAATAGGATTTAAAAGAACTGATGATAACAACAACATGTACATCAAATTAGAAGAAGGTAAGGATATTATTGTATCTAAAATCTTTGTGGATGACATAGTGTTTGGAGGAAAAGAAGTGCTTTGGAAAAGTTTTGCTGACAAAATGAAACATGAATTTGAGATGTCTATGTTTGGAGAAATCAAAATTTTTGTTGGTTTGCAAGTACATCAACTAAAACATGGTATATTTATGACACAATCAAAGTACATCAAAGAGATACTTAAAATGTTTGGATTAGAAGACTCCAAACCAGTCACCACAACAATGGCAATAGGACATAAGCTATCCAAAAATGATGTATCAGCTGAAATTAATCAAAAAGTGTACATATCCATGATTGGAAAACTACAATATGTTGTAAATAGTAGACTAGACATAGCATTAGCAGTTGGAATAGTGGCTAGATTCTTTGATAATCCTAAAGAGAATCATCTCATAGCAGTAAAAAGAATAATGAGGTATCTCAAAGGAACTGATGACTTTGGCCTATATTATAAAAAGAATGAAAAGTTTGAGCTTAATGCATACACAGATGCAGATTGGGGAGGCAACATTGATGACAGAAAGAGCACAAGTGGAGGAGCACTATTTTTAGGTAAAAGACTAGTTACTTGGACTAGCAAGAAGCAAACATGCACATCTCAGTCCACTGCAGAATCAGAATATGTGGCAGTAGCAATCAATTGCACAAACATTGTGTGGCTCACACATTTATTGCAAAGAATGAAAGAAGAGATAACCAAACCTATGATATTGTATTGTGATAATACAAGTGCTATAAACATATCCAAGAATCCAGTAATGCATGCAAAAACCAAGCATATTGCAATCAAGTATCACTATGTCAGAGAATTGGTAGAAGACAAATAAGTGAAGATGGAGTACATTCACAAAAAGGAACAAACTGCATATATATTCACCAAACCAGTGCCCAAGGATGCTTATGAATATCTTAGAGGCAAGTTGGGGGTAATGCCCCTAACTCAAGTAGTTTAAAGAAACAAAGAAGCTACCCTGCATCAACAGGAACAAATCATTGAAATATTAGAAGAATGATGCAGAGGATGATAGCAAGAGCAGGAACTCCAAATTAGTCACAAGCATGGTGACAGAGGGAGAAAATATGAGATGCAAAGCTTATATTTCACATGTTTTTTTTTTTTTAGACTGTAGGAATCGGTGCAACACGGCCCCCCTATAAAATTTTTAACGTGACCGATAGCGCTGGCACGACATGCCCATCGGTACCACGAGGACGGGGGAGACTAGAACCCGTGACCAACCCCCTGCAATAGGGAAGATTTAGCCAACCGAGCTAGGGCCCCCGCCCCTCCTATTTCACATGTTAAAGATGTTACATCTTTGACATATATGTCAAAGAGGGAGATAATAAATGCAAAAAACTGATCATCAATACAAAGTAAGAGGGATATATATATATATATATATATATATATATATATATATATATATATATATATATATATATATATATATATATATATATATATATATATATATATATATATATATATAGAGGGAGATATATATGAAAGAGGGAGATTTATGAGAAATTGAAAGGTAAAGATATGGAGATATATGAGATCAGCAGTAAAGGATGCAACAATCAAGAAGGAAGCAGAATGTAGCAAAAAATTTTGGTGGTAACTAAGTTGATCAAGTGATCAGTTTGTTTTGCCATCGATGCCAAAGAGGGAGATTTTTGGAAATGATTGAAAACCTCATGAATGAATAGTAATGGAACTGGTAAAGAATGTTTTCAATCATTGTTTTTTCATTGATGTCAAACTTGCTACTTGCAGGAATGACAATTGCTTTAGTGATCCAAATACTATAAGTTGGTTGATTGACAAGGAGGTGGCAATCAATAAGATGTAACTAGAGTACCTAGAGAAAGGTTGAAGTTATAATTTTGTAATGAAGTATAAGGATAAGCTAAGCCATTGATGAAATAGTGTATTGATGACATACTCTAAGACACAGAGGATGGACACACCAAGACATATCAAAGATGCAAGGTTTAGCTAAGTCATTTGTAAAGCCTCACTAAGTTCATTAAAAAGAGCCGAGCAAGCTAGTTAGTGCCGAACAGATTCTTAGTTGAAGTTGAGCAAAGTTCAACTTAGTGTGTGCTGAGTGATCTTCAGGTGCCGAGCAGTCTTTAGGTGCCAAGTGAAGATCAGGTGCTGAGTAGTAGAAAAGAAATAGGTGCTGTGTAAGTTTTCAAGTGCCAAGCAAGATATAAGTGCTGAGTGATATTGAAGTGTTGAGTGAATTTCAAGAGCCAAGTTTCATAGAATTTCTTCAAGTGCTGAGCATCAGTAAATCAATAATGCCAAGTTGCTACATTATTTTGAAAATCGAAGATTCACCAAATCTGAGCTGACATGGTTGTTATCTAGAATTCTGTGAATCAGATAGAAGATAAGAATGATGAGCTGGTGGCACAGAACACTATGTAAAACATTTTTGGCAAATACAATTGGATTCTAGACGAAGTTTCTAGATAAGAGCAAGATATGGGATAGATACATTGTATCTTACCTAACCTATTGAAACCCTAAATTTGGAAAGGGAGAATTGAGCGGGAAAGGTATTCTAGATTTCTATTTAAAGAGTCACAAAGTCACAAAGCAAAGTGTGGTGGTCAAGCATGAAATTATGAAGTGCTGAAGAAGGTGCTAAGGTAGAAGAGAGCACAGATACTCTGATTTGATAGGTGACCATAGATATGATTGCATTGGTATGATGGGTAAGAAGACTCAAGGTGACAATGCTTGAGATGAAAAGCTTTCAGAGCTGCAGTGATTAAAGCCAAGCAAAGGATTGAACCAAAGTGTGATCTGTAATCTGCAAGATATGTCATAAGTTGTATCAGAACAAAAGTCATTATTGTTACTCTCTAGAAATTGTAAAAATTAAGATAAATCCTATGGACTTAGGTTGGTTTAATAGCCATGTTGTAAATCCTTTAACAAGGTGACATTCCAAGTGAATGTTCCAAAGTCCTTTAACCAGGCCCATTCCTAATAGTATGGTGAAATCCTCTAACAAGGTCACATTTAACAATGTGTTGTAGCCTTTAATAGGGCAGGCTTTTAACAGGGCAGACCATCATAAGCGGTTGAAATCAATTGCGCAGTTATTTTGTGGGTATCATCCCCACTCCAGTTTTACCTTCTTATTCCTGGAGGGTTTCTGGGTTATCAAATTCTTAGTGTTATGGTGTTATGCATGTTTACTTTTCATAGTTGCTTAAATGTTCAAATTGCATGCATGATAGCTTCAGTTATGTGCTATTAAAGATTTGGAGATAAAGTGGCATCTGGACCTTGGATAACTGATTCACCCCCCCCCCCCCTCTCTTAGTTATTCTAAAGAATTATAACATGCAACAATATGTAAGTTGTGAAGGTTACAAAGTTTGATCATCATCAATGGTCTACCCTGTGAAAGGCCTGCCTTGTTAAAGGCTCCAACACTATTAAAAGTGACCTATATAAAGGATTTACAAACATTCACTTGGAATGTCACCCCATTAAAGGATTTACAAAATGGCTATTAAGCCAACCTATCATCATAGGATTTTCATTCTCTTAATACAATGGCTAGAAAGTATAGTAGAATGTGTTGACCTGATAACTTACAATCTTCAATTTCTAATTTCAAATCAATGTTTAGTCCATTCTAATATGATCCTCATTGATATGATATGATTCTATTTGAAGTGTTGATACTTTATTCTGTTAACTGATTCTACAATGTTGTCCTTCTTCTAAGTCTTTTCACCCCTTTTCACTTCCTTCAAACTTTGCTAGTATTCTCTCCTTGCATGCATTCTCTTTTCGCATACTCTCTCCTACATTCTTGTACATATTTTGAATTATGGGCTTTCAACCTCCTTAAAAAGGTTTCATGACTTAGGGTTAGGTATGAATCTACAATTGATATTGATCCATCTTTCCCACTCAAATCTTTCCATTTTTCTGATTGGTTGCATGTTCATTTCATAGGGAATTAAAAAGATTTGATCTTATCTTTTAATTCTTTGAGATTCATCTTGTATCAGCTCAAAAATGGTTTACATCCTAGTTTGTAAGGGCACAAACTCTTATGCTAATTCTCTGTTACTCAACACTTACTAATTACTGATGCTCAACACATATAGAAATTTTGTCTTGCTCAGCACCTATAGTTCACTTAGCACATATACTGACTTGACATCTATTAGTCACTTGACAGTTGAAACTTGCTCAACACTGTCTATCTACTTGACATCTAAATGACTTGACACTTGATGAATTTCTAGCTTAGCACATACTGTAACTCGATATCTATATTATCAACTAAGAAAATTTGTTAAGTGTGTTGACACTCAATTGTCAAAACCAATCTGAGACCAACAATCTCCCCCTTTGACATGAGTGTAAAAAACAATTAACTATACATGATGAATCTAATTTTTTGGGTATAATATACATTTTTTTGACATATATACAAAACTTCAAAAAATTATTCAAATTTTTGTGAAGATACCTCAAAATTTGTAACTCTCCTTGAGTTGATGTGCCTCTGTTGTATCCACAACTTCTCATGCTGAATTTGTCTCATGTTGATTCTAATACTCTTTATCTTTACCATACCATTTTTTCTCTATCTGCACTATTCTGACCCCCCCTTTCACACATCTTCCCTTGTAGTTATTGTTTCCTTTTGGCTTTTATATTTCTCCCCCTCGAAATTTTTTCTCCAAATTTATCTCCCCCAATTCAACAATATTATCTCCCCCTTTTTTGATACTTATGTCAAAGGGGTCTATACATTAACTAAATATTTAGCCAAAAAGGATTTATTTACCTTCATTACTATCCTTAGAGTAGCATCCCAATTATCTAGTGCAATTTCCAATGATTTAAGCTGGATGGCTAACTTTGCTGCAAGGTGAACTAGGCCTTCCAATGTAGAAAGATTGGGGTCTTTCTTTAACACATTTTCAGCATAGGCCAATTCTTTCTACAAAATTTTCATGTGTGGGGTTATGGTAGATTGAATCTGTATCAATTTGGCCTTTGTATTTGCCTCATTTGTTGTTAACATAGCTAGTTCCTTTTGAGTTTGAAGCATAGTTTGAAATTGCTTCTCACTCTGAGATGGATCCTTGGGTTGTTGCATGCTTGATATCTTTAAATTCCTATCCAAGCTTATTATCCACTAGCTGGTTTCTTGTGTGAAAATTGATGGGTCACACAATTTTGAGTATAATGAGAATATGTTCTCAAGTACTACTTTTACCTTTTCAATCTTCTTGGCCAGCTCAACTTGTGAAAGTGCTATTTCACTTGATATTCTTTTGTTAACCTTTGTTTGAAACATCTTTTCAGACCATTCTAATAGTTTTGCATTAATATCAAGGTCTTTGTTCTATACTTGGTCCACTATAATGGATAGTTGTTCTATAATAGGCTTGGTTTCATCAGGTACCTGCAAGCTAAATGCATCTAAAAAGATGTCTTTAATCTCAATTAGTGCTTGCATTTTTTTATACTCATTTTTGAGTATCTCCTATTTCTTTTTCTTTTTAAAGTGCCTCTCGCACTTCATTTATCTAATCTATGTTCATAGTTTCATAGTCATATTTTGGAATGACTATATCTTCATCTCATGCAGGGTCTCCATATTGAAGTACCCTTGCAACCTTTGTAGAGCTTGAGCCCGGTGCTAAAATTTGAAGTGTTATTACTTCAGTGCTCAGCTTTTGAGATGTTCTAGTTGGAGTCCCTGTAGTAGGAAAATTTATTAATGTTTTTATTTCCCCTTGCTCCTTCTCCTTAGGACTTTCCTTGTCCTCTTTAGATCTTCCTTTATCAATTATTATGATCTATGGGGGTGCACCTTGTTCTTGTACTATAGAGACATAGGTATCCATCTATTCTATTTGATCCTTTCCTGGTTCCTCGACACCTTCTACCTCTTTTACATCTTCTCCCATGCATTGGGTCAATGTAATTGGCCCTTGATCTTGCTCTTCTTCATCATCGTCCTCCTCACCTTTTGTTGTACTGTCACCAAGTCTGGCCTCAAGCTTCTTCACCAATCCATCATTTTTCTTCAGGGTTGAAGTAGTTTTCAATTCCATTTCAACTTTTGACTTAACAACATCAAAAGTGCCAAAAAGTTTTGTACTTTTATCAATATCTTTTGCTAGCAATGCTCTGATTGTTGCTGATGCCTCATCAATATTGATTTCATATCCAAGTGGCCTTAGCCATCTCATTTTTGGTACTATTGCTTGGATGTATGTGAAATCAATGTCAACTAAGAAACATATGTCATTGATATGCTACTCAACAAGAGAGATAGGTATCCTGAGTTTCTATTTCATTGATTTCTTAAAGTCTTCGAAGTAGCTAGTCATTGTAGTTTCAAAACTTGCCCCCATCTATTCTATATATTCATTCACCTGTACTGCTATTGACCTATTTGCTTTCCAAATTACCTTTCTGAAAGAAGGAAATTCATTCTGAACAGAAAAGAATATGCATATCAAAATTGCTCCAAATTTGCATTAGGCTCCCTTGGACCTTCTTATGGCTCCCAAATTCTCTGTAACCTATTATAATTGCAGTTCAACTAGATCATATGTATGATCCTTCTTGACAATTTTGTATCCCACATCAACTACAATACAAGGTATACTATTGAGTTGGCTTGATTGGTAGAATTCATGAGATATGACCCTAACAGAAAATTCTACAAGAGGATCTTTGATGGTGTCAATAGTCATCCCTCTCTTGTTCCACTTTTCCCCAATGTTCTTCTATGGCTTCTTTAGAATCACTCCTTAGGGTCTTTGTTTGTTCTAGGGTTGGGTACCTAGTTACTCTATGTATAATTCTTTTAGACAGTTTAATGGGTCCATCTTCCAACCATAGGCATCCATCATGGATTCTACTTAACACAATTCTTATCCATTGGGTTTTGAATACAGTAGGTAAATCTAGGGCATGGGTTAAGCCCTTCCTTTCAACAATTTGAAACTCTTCCTTCAATACCCCATTCTCACAAAGTTTTTCATATGCTTGCTGAATCTCCATGTCACCAATTGCACCTATTTTATAGTTATAACACCTTCTAACATCTTGCGCCATCACAACTTTAGGTGGAATAATGAATAAAGCTCCGACAAGGTTATTTTTGTATACAACTTTAGGAATTGGTCTAAAATTTGGTTTTTTAACTTCATTACTAACCAATTGGACCTCAAACAACTCCTTTTCCTAGGATTTCCTAGAGCTAGATGCCATTTCTTTAAACTAGGGTTTCAAGGTATAAAAATTTCATAACTACATAGCTAGACACTAGTGTAAATACCTTGAATCATCGAAACAATGCTGAATCTTGATTGGAATCTTTGCAAAAGCTTCAATCTCTACTTGGAAATCATTTTTGTACTCTTCTTGCTCTTGCTCTATGTTTGTGATGATGAAAAATTATTCAAAACTTGACCTTATACCCTTCATTTCATAGCATTTAATGCTTAGTGCATATACAGTTGTCCACTTTGCTCCCTATGTAATTTTGTTTCACTTGACTTCCATTGATTTTTCAACACTCAGAATACATTGGAGTTTCCCTTACTTGACTTCAATAGGAATTTCCCCTAATTTGACATCCACTACTAACTCAGCTTCTACTGACTTTGGCAGAAAACTTGGCATATACTAGGATTTTACTCGACATTTGAAGGTAACTTTTCTTACTCGGCAACAATGTGAAAATTTTGAAGATTTAACTTTGCATCTTTATTGATGTTGATCTATCCTTTTTAGTGCTAATTAATTTTGGGAACTAATGTATGACAAAGCATTTGAATATCAGTTCCACATACCTTCTTTTTCTTAGTTGGATGTAGTGTGACCACTTGACCTTTTAGGTGAAGTGATCCCTCCATTGGATGTGCCACTTCCATCTTTTCTTTTCCATGTTCTATTAATTTCTCCTTTGATGTGTTCAACATCAACTTTCCCTTTTCCTTTGTTGAACTTTGAGTTGGGTGCCTTTGATCTTGTTGGGTAATACTTATTGATGTGTCCAATCTTTAGATAGCTAAAACAAGTGGTTTGACTCAGCCACCTATTGTAGTTTCCACTAAAGTGTGTTCTTATATAGTTCTTTGGAATGTGTCCATATTCTTGATGGCAGTGATAGCTCTACCTAGTGTTGTAGTCCTAATTGTAGTGATGTGAATTCAAAGGCTCTATGTACACATAAGCTTAGATTTGCATTCAAAGGCTCTATGTCCATACTTCTTGCAATTGTAGCATTGATCTTCAAATCTTGGTGTCCTGATGGTTCTAGTCCTACAGTCATGTGCATGATGTCCTTGCTTATTGCACTTGTGATAGTGCCCATGTTTTTAGGTTTGTCATGTTGGTTGGCATTCTTGCTCCTACAAACATTAGAGGTATGTCTCTTTTTACCACAAAAATGACAAGTAGGTTTTGTGTTCTTACCTTTGTTATTTATTTCTTCTACAGTCTTAGATGAATCTCCTTCTTTAGTGTTGGTGCATCCTAGTCTTGAAGTGTCATTATCACATCTTGGTGATTTTAGTAGCTATTCAAAGTACTTGATGGCTTCATTAGGTTTGTTGAATCTTTCTATAATTTCCTTCTCTCTTCTCAAGTCATTTTGCAGTTGTTCATTTTGCATCTTCAGTGTGGAGACCTCAATGTCCTTGACATTTAGCTCATGATGGGCATTCATCATTTGGCTTAGTGTGTCTAGTTGCATGTTGGAAACTCTTGCAAGCTCAATTGACTTTTCCTCTAGTATTTTGGCAAGGTTTCTTTTATCATCTTCCATCATAGCTTTATCTTCAATAACTCTCTTCTTCTGTTTGGTCACTTCACAAAGCATAATGGCTTGTGATTCTTGTTCAATCTTGAGAGTTTTGATCTCTTCTACTTGTGCTCTATTCTTCTCCATTAGGTCTATAATTGCTGCATCAAACTCCTTAGAATCTCCATTGGCAAACACTTTTGAGGTATCAATCTCCTTGTACCATGTATCATTCTCAGCTATGGCAATTTATTTTCTTCTCTTTAGGGATTTCCTCAATTCTTCCCTAACTTCTTCCAGCGAATGTAGAATGAGATGTATTTCAATCTCTTGATTCTCTATAATCTTCCCAAGCTTGTAGACCTCCATTGCTAGATATTTTCTTCAAGCTGTAAGGCTTCTCCTTGTAATAACTTGGCTTTGATACCAATTTTTGGAATTTACAAGTGGAAAGAATACTTCTGAAAGGGGGGTGAATCAAAAGTACCAATCTTTAAGCTGTAAAACTTTTAACTGAAATCAATACAATCATGAAACATTTCTAATTAACATGAAAGTAAAGGCATGCATGAAAATAAACAACACAATATTTGATCACCTAGAAACCCTCCAAAATGAGAAGGTACAATTGGGGTGGGATGACACTCACAACTTATCACTACAGTAATATGTAACTTGTCAAGGTTACAAAGTTTGACCATCATCAATGGTCTGCCCTATGAAAGGCCTACCCTATTAAAGGCTCCAAAACTCTATTAAAAGTGACCTATCTAAAGGATTTACAAATATTCACTTGGAATGTCACCCTGTTAAAGGATTTACAAAATGACTGTTAAACCAACCTATCATCATAGGATTTTCATTCTCCTAATACAATGACTAGAAAGTATAGTAGAATGTGTTGACTTGACAACTTACAATCTTCAATTGCTGATTTTAGATTGATGTTCAGTCCATTCTAATCTAATCCTCATTGATCTGATATGATTCTATTCAAAGTGCTAATACTTTGTTCTATTAATTGATTCTACAATGTTATCCTTCTTATAAGTCTTTTCACTGATTTTCACTTCCTTCAAAATTTTCTAGTATTCCCTCCTTGCATGCATTCTCTTTTGCATACTCTCTCCTACATTCCCATACATATTTTGAATTATGGGGTTTTAACCTCCTTAAAAAGGTTTCATGACTTAGGGTTAGGTATAAATCTACGATTGAGATTCATTCGTCTTTCTCGCTCAAATCTTTCCATTTTTCTAATTGGTTGCATGCTGATTTCATAGGGAATTAAAAAGATTTGATCTTATCTTTTAATCCTTCAAGATTCATCTTGTGTCAGCTCAAAAATAGTTTACATCCTAGTTTGTGAGGGCATAAACTCTGATGCTAATTTTGTGTTACTCGACACTTACTGATTACTAATGCTCAACACATATAGAAATTCTATCTTGCTTGGCACCTATAGTTTACTTGACACATATACTAGCTCAACATCTATTAGTCACTTGGGAGTTGAAACTTGCTCAACACTGTCTATCTACTCGACATCTGAATGACTTGGCACTTGATGAATTTCTAGCTTGGCACATACTATAACTCAACATCTATATTATACTTGACATCAACTAAATTTTTTTTTAAAGTGTATTGACACTCAATTGTCAAAACCAATCTAAGACCAACAACATATTTATTCATGCTAATGTAGTCTTTTTAGTACTATCTCCTTTGGAACTAATGTATGATATTACACTTTGAATATCAGTCCCACATACCTCTTGATTGTCTAATTTGATGAGGTGTGATCACCTGACCCATTGGGTGAAGTGATCCCTTCTCCTTTTGATGTGCTACAATCATCCTTCCTTTTCCATGTCTTGTTCATCTCATCTCTGATGTGTTCAATGTTTGCCTTGCTTTTTCCTTTATCAAATTCACAACTTGGTGCCTTTGACCTAGTTGGACAATGTTTGCTAATGTGATCAGTCTTCAAACAACTAAAACATATAGTTTGACTCAACCACCTTTTGTAGTTTCCACTAAAGTGTGTCCTAATACAATTCTCAGGAATATGCTCATATTCTTGACAATAGTGACAACTATATCTTGTATTGTAATCTCAATTATAAATGTTTCCATAGCTTCTTACCTTTGCTTGCTTGTTTGATGTCCACATGGATTTGGATTTTCATTCAAAGGCTCTATGTCCATACTTCTGATAGTTGTAGCAATATCCTTCAAATATTTTTTTATGCATGGTCCTGGTTCTGCATTCATGTGCCTGAAGACCTTGCTTGTTGAACTTATGACAATGAGTCATGTTCTTAGACTTGAAATTTTGATTTGTATTCTTGCTCCTACACACATTAGTAGTATGTCCTTTCTTACCACAACTATGACAATTAGGTTTGGAGATCTTACCTTTGATGTTCCTTTCTTCAACAACTTTGGATTATTCTCCTTCTTTAGTGCTTGTGTAGCCCAATCCTGATGTATCATTATTGGATCTAGAGGATCTCAATAATTGCTCAAAGTATTTGATGGCTTCATTTGGTTTGTTGATTCTTTTAACAAATTCCTTTTCTCTTTTTAGATAAATTTACAATTATTTATTATGCAACTTCAATGTAGTTATCTTAATGTCCTTGATATTTAGTTCATAGTTGGCATTCATCATTTGACTTAGAGTATCTAATTGCATGTTTAAGATCTTGGTTAGCTTTGTTGACTTCTCTTTCAATCTATTTGTTAGAATTCTTTTGTCCTCTTCAATCATGACTTTGTCTTCTATGAATTTCTTCTTTTGTTCAATCATCTCACATAGTAGTATAGCTTGTGATTTTTGTTAAAACTTGAGATTTCTAATTTCCTCAGCTTGGATTCTATTCTTTTCCATTAGATCTACAACTACTACATCAAATTCATTAGTGTTACCATCTGCAAATAGTTTGGTGGTGTCTATCTCTTTATATAATGTGTCATTCTCTATAATAGCAATCTCTTTCCTTCTCTACAAGGATTTCCTTACTTCCTCTCTTGCCTCATTTAGTTGATGTAGTATGAGATGTATTTCAATCTCTTGGTACTAAATAGTCTTTCCTAACTTATAGACTTCCATTCAAGATCTTTCCTCTAAGTTGCAAAGCTTCTCTTTTAGAGAACAAGGCTCTGATACCAATTGTTGGAATTACAAGTGGGAAGAGAGTAAACTTCTAGGGGTGGGGGTGAATCAATAGTTCAAACTTGGACCCATAAAACTTTCACCATTCACTCATCATATGCATTCAATAAATAAATTAAAATAACATGTAAATAATATGAATCTGAATCATTTAAACATGTAATCAATCACACACATTACACCAGATATGATCACTTAGAAACCCTCTAAGTGAGAAGGTAAAACTGGGGTGGGGATGACACCCACAAATCTTCTGTACTACAAAAATAAAGTGTATCCAATTAAGGTTATAATGGTTTGACCATGAATCATGATCTGCTCTGTGAAAGGCCTGTCCTGTTAAAGGCTTACAAAGAATGTTAAGTTCCACCTTGTTAGAGGATTTCAACACCCTATTAGAATTGTACCTTGTTGAGGAGTTCAACTTACAATTAAGTAAACACCTTGCTAAAGGATTTCATATAGCCTATTAGGACTACTCTATTACAAGATTTAACTGAAATCTCTTGTCAAAATATCTTAGCATAGATCCTGTGATTGACGCTTGCTTTCTTGATAACATATCACCTCTAGCAATATCCTTTTGATCTATCATGATCTGATGTATCAATGCTGTATTCTTTTCTATCCTCTATTCTTCTCTAATGGATTTTGTAATTCATTCTTACTTCTAAGTCACCTTGAATGCTCTGCAAACTATCTTATTTGCTCTTCAAATTCAATCATTCACCCCTTATACATTGTTAAGAGTTTAGGGCTTTGTACTCCTTAAGAAGACTTAGGTGGCTTAGGGTTAGGTATGAATCTATGGCTAAGATTCATCCATTTTTCCACTTAAACCTTGCCATTTTCTAATTTTTTGCATACAATTACATAGGAAATCCAAATATAGATTCATTCTTATCTCCAAAAGATCATAATCTATCCTTAAGTCAGCTTAAAAATGGTTTACATAGTTATTTGTGCCATTACAAACAAACATGTCAAAACTATGTCACTCAGCATACGAAGTCAATGATGCTCAACATGCACTGTATTTCTACTTCTGACTTAGTACCTGCATTACTCAACATCCACTATTTTCTTAGCTCCTGAATCACTTGGTATAGTGTATCTACTCGACACTTGAGTGACTCGGCACATGAGTGATTTGACACTCATTGCAACTGGACATGGTCTAATAGTTACATGTTGTGCCCAACATGTATTACTAGTTTGACATGAACTAGGTAAATGGTTTAAGTGTGTTGACACTCGTCAAAATCAATTTGAGATCAACACACTAGTTTTAGAAAAGATTTCATGTTCATGCCGAGGAGATAGTACTACCTTCAATATTCAAGCCTTCAAGAGGATCATTTATTCAAAATACTTGGTGACTTCAAGCTTCAAATACATCTGGTTTTAAAGACCAAGTTGTTGATTCATGCCCAAAGCACACAAGAGAATCTTCTAGAGGGGACTTTTAGTATTTAGAACTCTCATTTTAAAACCTTAGAAGAAAAAGGAAAAGTTTTTCCTTATCACTAGTTAGGAATGCTACAATAAATCATACACCTGCAAGATCTCTTTCCATGCCTCCTGTTGATAGGTCACAACATAGGTTTTCATTCCCTCATCTCAATAGACCACTAATTCATATTTCTCTACCTAGGTCTCATGCCTTTTCCACCTTCAATGGTCGAAGTCCTCTTTTTTTAGCCCAAAGACATGACATTCTAGCGTAAGCTCTTAAGAGTATACCTGATTTTACTTGTGAAACTTCCATCTCTCCTGTAGAACATATTCAAGAAATATCAGATGTTTGTAATATACATGGAACCACTAAAGATGATGTAGCAGTTAGGCTTCTAGCCTCATCCTTGAAAGGAAAATCACTTCAATGGTATAGAGGGTTGCCTCATAACTCTATAATATATTGGGATGGGTTAGGAGCATCCTTATGCAAACATTTTGAAGATAAAAGTGACTATCTTTGACTCTTAGAGTAGTTGACTACTATAAAGAGGGAACCCTATGAATACATGACTAAATTTAACTATAGATTCCAAAAAACATTGGATAGAATACCAACTCTAGTGAATCCTACTGCCCATAATGCCTTCTTGAATTATCGCAGAGCCCTAAATAGTGATATTGCCACTACAATCCAAACCATGGGATGGGATACATTACCTGATTCTTATGAGATAGCAATAAGAGTAGAAAACATTTTGATATAAGGAGGTAAGCTAGCTCCAAGGCCTCCTATGCCCTTCTTCCTTGATATGCCAAATCACCAACCAATAGTATCCCCCATTCCCACATCTTCTATATCACAACCCCTTGCTCGCCCCTAGAGCTTCCACATCATCTAGTGAGCTAGAAGAGTTGAAGACCCTAATGCAAGATATTGGAAAAAATTTGCAAATTCAAGATAAGAAGTTGGAGGATAGCTTCTCTGTGATTTAGAAGGTGAGCAACAAAGTGGTAACTTTGGAGAGGTACCAAGCTCAAGGTAATAAGGCTCCTCAACTATAATATCAAGCTCATTTGAATGGTAGGCCTCCAAACCAGAATCAAGGAAATATTTCTTTCAATCAAAATAGGTAGAATGGTCATGCTTCTACTTCAAATGTAAATCAAAGCAAGGCTTTAGTCCCTCAAAATAATATTTCTCAAGATCAAGATTTTTGTCCCTCCTACAATTACTCCTATTCCTATTGTATATGTGAAAAGGCCAAATCCTATTTAGCTTTGACCACTCAAGAACCCATAATAGGGAAATCATACAATGCAAGCCAATCCAATGATGCCTCACATTTGCAACAAAAAGATGATTGCTCCTTCATGAATTATCAAGTGGAAGAACATTGTCATGTTAACCAAGACCCCATTTCTCACAACACTAGGATCAAGAGAAGAGCCATTGATTATGCCCCCCTCCTCCTCATAATCAGGCCTCAACACCAAATGCTTCTTAGCAGCAAAGGAAAAATAATTGCAGAAGGGATGTGAATTATCCTTAGGTTATTCCATCTCAACCTCCTATATATGCAACTCCCAAGGTTTCTACCAAAGCACCTAATGCATCATTTAGTGTGGTAGATCAGATGAAGAAAAAAAATGTGAACATTTCCATGTGGGATGTTGTTTCTATTATACCTCTGCAAAAGAGGTTACTACAACAAGAATTGGAGAGCATTGAACCAAAGGATTTGCCACCTAGCATGGAGAGTGCCACAAGCCTTATGCAACCATCAAAGGAAGGAGAAATGAGCAAGAAGATTAAACCTCCTCCATTTTATGTTTCTCTAATTATAGGAGATAAGCTAGTACACAATTGCATGATTGACTCAGGGGCTAGTAGTTGAGTGATGCCTAAAAGTGTTGTTCATGTCTTAGGAATGAAATATGAGCCCCATTGTTAGGGATGTATTATAGTTGGATGGTAGTACTTTCAAGACTATAGGAATCCTCAGGAATGTTGAGATGGCCCTACATGAATTCCCTAGTTTTATTGTAGTTCAAGATATATCAGTTGTTGAAGTTAAGCCACACTTTTCCATATGTCTCTCAAGAGATTTCACTGCCCAAATAGGTGGCTACATATCCTCTGATTGGTCATACATGTTTTTTAGAACAAGATATGGAACTAAAGCTTCAATCAAAGCAAAGCCCTTAGCCCTTAATCACATAGAAACTTATACTCCAAGCCCTATAAACATGAATTGCACTATTTTTGAAGAAGAGGATGGAGACATAGTCAAGAGATTCCAACCCTGTTAGGAGTTGTGCAAGATAGATGGACCCACTGCCCAAACAAATTCAAGGGAAAGACCAATGAACCCACTGTCTAAATGATCTATGTATTATTCCATGCAAAATAATAGAATGGTATTGTACAATTCCTTCCTCTATCTCTATCCTATCAACCAAACCTTTGCTCCTTCTAATCTTGTAACCAGATCACAAATATTACATCCAGTAATCCCTTGGATCACTTACACACATTTAGTAAGTACTCTACTTCTTTTTACACTTTGCACTTCATACAATGATTAGAATACTTCAACACACATTACAATAGAGGAAAATATCTTTCCTTTATTAATTATAATAAGATAATTAATTAATTATAATTACAATAGCACTATTGGCTCACATTCTATACAAAACTTCATATGTGTGATACTAGGGCTTGAACACTTGCTGACATCATCAGCTAATTATCCTTTGTCACTACCTAATTGTGCATCTCTTTATTACATCTCAGATGTAAGATAGCCAACAAACATCAAGAACTACTTTCCCAATACTTTATCTCTGAACTGCTCTCTGTAAATTAGGTACAACTTCTGTACATCTTCGACTCAGACTCTGCACACTTGACCACATCATAAAGACACTGTGCCAAACATGTCCATAACTATGCATCACTAGACAATAAAACCATTGTTCATACCATAAAGATCTTTATCTGCTACTTTGCCAGTCTTTACAGAAACTATGGTATGTTGACATCAATAACAAACATAGTCATGAATGCAACATGTCAATACTCTCCAATGCTTAGGATACTCCCTGAATGTAGTATCATCAAAATTCATCCTAAAAAATTTTACAAAAGAGGCAACTAAATCTAATTGTTGAGGAGGGAATGGATGAGCTAGTAAAGTCCATCAAGAAGCCCAAGACACCTACAGGTGGTGCACAACCACTAGCCTTCATTATGAAGAACCAAAATTAGAACTTGCTTGTTCATATAGCCATCCCTCCTCCACATGCTAACACTGAGTATTTGACTCCTAATTATTATCAAATCAAGGAGGTCCTATTAGGAAGGCCCATGGTAGACACCAACAGAGTATTGATCACTATGGGCGTAAAAGAGGTGTTTAAGCATATGGATAGAAATGAGTCTAAACTGTTGATGTTGTGGAGATAAAATAATCTTATGAGAGGCTATCTCCATGGAATAATGGGTCCAATAGATTTGGATCATCCAAAGAACACTCTCACTATGACACTAGAGAGAAAGGAGAAAGCGACTATACAGATGGATTCATTTTTGGGAGCATGTTAGAAATGACGTAACAATTTTGAGGAAAAGGGTGTACAAATAATACATGAAAATTTGAACCTATTACACTACATTCAATTGAGCATGGATAAATTGGTGTCCATAGGAAACTAGGATTTTGGGTTGATGGATGAGGTGCATAACTGGGAAAAGGACCTATAGATTTTGACATCAATAAATGGTCAAAGGTATCATACACTCATGGAGGTATACACAGTGGAAGAGTCTGATAAACTCAAGGATTTGATAGAGAAGATAGCTGCCAATAATAAAGTCATGGAGGGACTACATGAGGATATTTAGAGATTAAGAGACCTGACTCAAGAGTAGATTTTGGAAGTAGAGAAGTATTACAATGTTGCCTATAGTGAAATTTTTGAAGATGACTCAAAATCCAAGCTCAATTTAGTGCAATCAGTAGTCCAAAAATTCTAAAGAACTTTCAAGGATGATTCATGTATTTTTGGAGTTGGACACTAAACTTGAGGATTTTGTGAAAACTCGTATGGAGTTTAGAAATTATCAGGAAATAGTTAAAGATAAATATGTAGCTTTGGATTTGCTAGAAGCTACCCAATTAATGGAGATCATTGAGATATTCAAGAGCAAACATCTAGACATCATTTTGGGATAAGGAAAGAAAAACCCCAGATGTTGGAAATTAAATTTGGACACTTCAATTTTTATTTATTTTTGGACCCTGCCATCAAGGTGTGCAGGTGCACAAGTGCACTATTCACATAGGTGTGCCGACAATTTTGAAGAAGTAATAGTGCATTGACAGTTAACTACCAATTCCTACTTTAGAGCATTCCATGCACTAGAAACACATTTTGACAGTAGTTCAATGCCTAGAAACACCCAGAGAAGGTCAAGCTTCCAATTTTAGAGCTTCTAGTGACTCTCACATCCTCTTGCAACTTCCTTCTTCTTATCTACTTCTTTCTTTTCTTAAAGTCATGTAAAGGCTCATGCACCTGTTAATTGATATAAACAAGGGTGGAGACCTACTTAGCACCATTTAGAGGGTCAGTTTGTATATAATTAGTCTTTAGCACATGTTTTCATTTTATGAGCTCTCACTCTCAACACAAAAAGAGGAGATGTTTTCTTATAAATGCATGAATGTTGTATGTACTCTAGGCTGTTATTTTGATGCAATAATATATGCTATTGGTGCTCTCATTCTGAGTGTAGTTATTCTTGTCAGAGTGCATGTTCATGGATAATAATGGAGCCAATGATTTTCTTTGGTTCATTTGATTGTGCGATGTTTTAGTTTTGGTGTTTGCCTCATGTTAATGAATTCCTAGTAACATACTGAGTTGGAGAAAAGATCAACTATTGTTCCTGCATAGCTTCTTGTCTCATATGAGTGCACTTTCCATGGCCTTGCAATTTGATGAGAAGTGAAACATCTTTTGATTATTATTGAGTTCCCATCAATTATTGCATTAGTGGAATTGAGGAAGCGTTGCTCCTATTTTCATTGGTTTCCTACCTAATCTTTTTAATGATTTAACTCATAGACGTGTTGTTACTATGGTTTATATCTATTAGGAACTTCCCTTTCAAGTTATTTTCTTTAATCTCTCATTACCTTATCTTTATTATTTTCTTTGCTAGTATTTGGTTAAAATAGGAATTCATATAGTTGCATTGATAAATTACATTCATCATAAAACAAAAAATACCAAAAATATATATCTTTTGTGGTTACTTGTCAAAACAAAAGATCAAACATCTTATCAAAAATTGGTTCAAACTAGCAAAGGCCTCCTTGTGAACATACACATTTACCTTCAATTGAGTAGATTCCAGTAGGTCACAAGATTGCCCAGAACCTTGGAGTTGATTCTAGATTAGCTTTTCAAGACAAGAGTTTGAAAGGATTCCTATTGTTAAGCATCGTGTAAAATGATAGCTCAAAACATACCATCTTGGATCATGTAGTCTAGCCACCTTGTCCCATCTAGAGTACCAAGTTCCTTACAAGCCTTTCGAGCCTCTACAAAATTATGATCCTCAAGGTAAAGAGTCTAGAGTTCATCAAACCCAACTACCTCAATCTACAGTTCTATTTGTTATCATGAATGCTGATGCTATGGGGGAGCATTATAGAACATTGTTATGAACATATTCTTCATTGATGACAACATAGTAATTAGTTTGTAAAGACTAACAAAGCAGTAGATTGTGATCTTTGTATTAAGGACAATACATTATGTATCTACTTATGCATAGTTACTAGCACAAACTACATTATGTATTAGACACATTGGCAAGTGCACAAAACCTAAATTAATAGAGTACAAAAAATATTAATTATTTATAGAGAACTACATGGAAACAAAACATTGGGAAAATAATTTCTATTGTATAAATGATACAATGCATTATATTTAGAATGAAGGGTTGCATAGTTAACTAAAGCTAGTGCATTGACCACTGATGATGTTAGCAAGTGTGCAGGTATGAAAGTCACACGTGTGAAAGTTTGGGTATAACTGTGAGTTGAAAGAATTAATTAAATGTGCATTTCATTTAATTAACATATGATAAAATGTGAAGCGAACTCAAGGATTTAATATTGAGTGTGGTATAAAGGAAAGATGTTTTCTAAGTTTTAGATATCATGATTGAGATCGAGAAGGAGAGAAGAATTGTGAATTGTGAAGTAGTAGAGAAAAGTAATTTTCTAATGCATGTAAGTGACCTTGAGGATTACTATTTATGGATACTAAGTTCTAGATCTAATTGCATGATTTGAAGGTGAAGAAGTCCAATGTACTAGATAGAGGAAGAAGTGAAAGATTGTCTCACATCTATTATTCAGAGAGGTATTATTCTAAGATCAATTGGATAGTGGGTTCATTGATATGATCCTAAAGCTATTTGGATAGTGGGTTTAGCTGCTTTCTACAACTCCTAATAGGGTAGGAATCTCCTAACAGGGATTCAAAGTCTCCTAGCAGGGACTCTTTGTACTAAGTCTTGTAATAGACTCCTAATAGGGTCCATCCTCTAACAAGGAATATTCATATTAGTACATCATTTTGTGGGCATCATTCCCACTAGGGTTTTCCCTCTAATTAAGCGTTCCCCTAGTTAACATATCTAGTGTAATTGTGTATGTGCATCTCTTTATAGTTGTTGTTTACTTTGGTTGAATGGTTGAGATTGTTGAAGAAGATTAATGTTTCAAATTCTTATATAATTGATTCGCCCCCCCTCTTAGTTATATTGGTGAACTACTATTTTTAACAATTGGTATCAGAGCTTTAGGTCATCGAAGGGAAGTTTAACAACTTTAGGAGATCCATGGGAAAAATTTTCAAGAAGGAAGGTTCCAAATTTGATGGCACAAACTACAATAGCTGGAAGGATAAAATGAAGACTCATCTCTTGTGCATGGGTCTAGGATATTGGCTTGTAACCAAGGCATCTAAGAACATTGCAAAAGAAGACAATCTTGAAACCTACACCAAGGAATAGAGAGAAGTATTAATGTGAAACATAAGGAAAAGAGAACAATATTGTCAGTTCTACCTGAAGGTGAGTATAGTCAGGTAAAACAACTCAAAACATCTCATCAAATTTGGAAAACTTTGGAGGCTAATTATGAGGGTGATACACATGCAAAAAGGGTTAGATTGCAAAATTTTTATTATGCATTCTAAGATGCTAGAATGATGGAAGATGAATATGTAAGAAGTTATTTGGAAAAATATCTGAGATTGTTGTAGGAATCACATCTCTTGATGGAAAGAAATATGATGATGAAGTAATATGGAAGATCTTGAAAAGTCTAACATCACCTTTCAAGATAGTAGCACAAATGATTCAACTGATGATAACCTATACTACTAATTTTGCCAAAGAAATATTACTTAGTAGATTGGAAGCTATATAATTTTATTTGAAACAATTTGAAGAATTAGCAAAAGTTGAGACAACATTTGATGCACTAAATATCAAACCTAGTTTAGTAAAGAACACAAAAGCACAGGGAGATATTGCTAGCAATAGCAAGTCTATTGAGGAAAATATCTAGGAAGGAGTGGTTCTTCTCGTGGAAAGAGAAAAAGATGGTAAGAATATCTTTAAATGTTGGACATGTAATGAATATGGTCATTATGCATCTAAGTGTCCTAAAAGATAAAGAAAGTATAAGGGAAGATTCAAGTCTAGAAGACCTAGAAATTGTTTATATGCTAATGAAGAAAAAGATGAAGATGAATCTTATCAAAACTTGAGTGAAGACAACTTAGGATTCATAGCTATAAAGGAGGATGATCTTGATAGAGAAATTAGAGAAGAAAGTGTGCTGATATCACAAGTTGAAAAGAAAGATTGGATCACTGATAGTGGTTGTTCACATCAAATGACTGGTGATATGAGCAAGCTTGTCAAATTCAGAAGCCATGATAAAAGAATTGTCAGAGTATGAAATAATGTAGCATGTCACATTACAAGAGTTGGATCTATCACACTAGATGGTAAGACACACACTGATGATGTTTATTTTGTTGATGGACTGAAGCATAACTTGTTGAGTGTTGGATAACTTATGGAAAAAAGTTACCAATTACAATGTGGTAATGACACATGCATTATCAAAAAAAAGGAAGGAAAACTACTTGGTACTGGCACAAGAACCAGAGGTAATGTATTTTATTTAAACTCCATTGAAATAACATGTTTGGTAGCTAAGAATGACAATAGTTGGTTATGACACAGAAGATTTTGTCACATTAACTTTGATAACATTGTGAAAGCTAGTAATACATTTGCTATGAGAGATTTACCTAAGATCACTAAACCTACTAACATTATTTGTAAGGAATGTATCTTGGCTAAGCAAAAAATAGTCACATTTCCTAGCAAGTAGTTTTGTACAACACAAAATTTGGAATTGGGTCATACAGATCTAAGTGGTTTGCAAGAACAAGAGGATTCTATGGAGAAAGGTACTTTATGATTTTTGTTGATGATTTTACTAGAATAATGCGGGTAGATTTTCTTAAATAAAAATTAGAGGCATTTGAGAAATTCAAGATATTTAATAATAGAGTTGAGAATGAATCTTGAGTTAAAATCAAGACCTAAGATCTGATAGAGGAGGAGAATTCACTTCTAGAGAATTCAATATCTATTGTGAAGAGCATGGTATCAGGAGACAACTATCCTCACCTGATACACCCAAGTAGAATGGGATTACTGGAAGAAGAAACAAATCAATTGCTAAAGAAAGAAGAGCTATGTTATTCGAGAATGATGTGCCAAAAACTTTTTGGAGAGAAGCAATTAGTACAACAATATACACTCTGAACAGAGTATATATTAGAAAAGGTATGGACAAAACACCCTATGAACTATGGTTTGGTCACTCACCATCAGTCAAATACTTTAGGATATTTGGAAGCAAATGATACATCAAAAGAGATGATGATATCCTTAAGTTTGATCCAAGGAGCAATGAAGGTATGTTTCTTGGCTATTCATTAAAAAATAAAGCTTATAGATGTTTCAGCTGTAGAACAAAAACTATAGTAGAGTGCACAAATGTTAAAATGGATGAAAAGTTTGGCATTAAGGAAAAGGTGATGGATTATAACTCTGATGGAGATGATTACTCTAGGATGACCAATAGATGCAATGATTTATTTCTCAAAACTAACAATGACTTGTAGAATAATGTGCAAACTAAAGTAGTAAGAGAAGAACAGAGCACAGTACCTGAAATAAGTGTTGAAGTAGTAACTCCTATTGCAAATAGGAATTTGATAAGAAATCATCATGCTGATTAGATAATAGGAAGTAAAGAAAAGGGAGTAATGACAAGAAGTAGAATTAATGAAGAACTATGTCTAGTGTCTCAAGTAGAACCAAAGAGAGTAATTGAAGCAATCAAAGATGATCATTGGATAAAAGAAATGGAGGAAGAACTTCAAAAAATAATTAAAAATAACACATGGGAATTAATTCCTAGTCCAAAGGACAAAAATGTGAGTGGCACAAAATGGGTATTCAAAAATAAAATGAGTGAACAAGGAAGAGTAATAAGGAATAAAGCAAGACTTGTATGCAAAGGCTACTCTTAGCAAGAAGGAATTGATTATGAGGAAACATATGCACTTGTAAAAAGGATGGAAGTAGTCAGAATGTTCCTAGCATATGCATCAAATAAGAATTTTAAGGTATATCAGATGGATGTTAAGTCAACATTCTTGAATGAAGAACTTGAGGAAGAAGTTTATACTGAGCAACCAAAATGTTTTCCTTTGAAAAAAGAGAAGGATATATTTTTAAATTAAAGAAAGCCTTGTATGGATTAAAGCAAGCACCTAGAGCCTGGTATGCAAGATTGGATAAATACTTAGCAATGCTTAGATTTTCTTAAGGAACAACATATAGTAACTTGTACTTAAAAGAAATAGAAAATGGTTTGTTAATAATCATTGTATTCATTAATGACATCATTTTTAGAGGAAATGATGAAACCAACAAAAAATTCTTAGAAGACATGAAGAATGAGTTTGAACTAAGCATGATAGGAGAAATGAAATTTTTCTTAGGATTGCAAATTGTTTAGAACAAAGAAGGTATCTTTATTTCTTAGACAAAGCATTTAAAAGATTTATTGAAAAGATTCAGTCTAGAAGATTGTAAACCTATTGAAACTCCTATGGTAATTGGTCATAAGTTATCAAGCAAGGATGAGACACCTACTGTTGAGCAAAAGAAGTACAAATCTATGATTAGAGATTTGCAGTATCTGACTCATAGTAGACTAGGTATAGCTAATGTAGTTGGAATTGTGGCAAGATTTTAGGTTGATCCCAGAGAGTATCACTATGCAACAATAAAGAGGATATTTAGATATCTAAAAGGGACATTAGATTATGGAAATTGGTATGATAGAAGCAATGATTTCACTCTTTGCACTTATACAAATGCTAATTGGGCTAGAGATAGGGATGATAGAAAAATAACTAGTGGAGGAGCATTCTTCCTTAGAGGAAGATTAGTTTCTTGGCTTAGCAAGAAGCAAGATTGTACCTCATGCAGAGGCAGAGTTTGTTGTAGCAGCAAACAACTATAATCAAGTCATATGGATGAAGTAGATGATGAAGGATATTGGAATTACATCCAGAGAACCTATTATCATTTACTATGATAACACAAGTACAATTAACATGTCTAAGAATCCTATTTTGCATTCTAAAACTAAACACATTGCCATAAAATATCATGTGTTGAGAGAGAAAGTTGTTGAGAAAGAAATCAGACTAGAGTACATTAACACTAAGGAATAGATTGCAAACATTTTCACAAAGGCCTTACCAAAGGATACATTTTAGTACCTGAGAGGTATGCTTGGGGTTGTTGGAAATCTCATTGAAAAGATCATTGTTGAAAGATCAAAGAGGGAGATTGTTGCAAATAAGGAAGTTGGTTGATAAAGAATGTTTTCAATCATCTTTTTGTCATTGATGTCAAACTTGCTATTTGTAGGAATGAAAATTTCTTATAAGATCCAAGCACTATCACTTGGTTGATTGATGAAGAGGATTTAATCAACAAGATGTAACAAAAGAACCTAAGAGAAAGGTTGAGTTATGATGTCATAATGAAGTGCAAGGATTAGCTAAGACAATGGTTAAATGGTGTATTGATAACATACTTAAAGATACAAGGGTTGGCTACATTTAGAAACATTGGAGAAATAAGTTGGAACAAGGTTGATTGCAAAGCTTAAACTAAGTTCATTGGTGGGTGCCGAGCAAGCTAGTTTAAGCCAAAAAAATTCTTAGTTGGAGCCGAGTAAAAGGAAAATCTAGTGTGTGCCAAGTGAACTTCAAGTGCTGAGTGAAGTTCAAGTGCCGAGAAAAGTAATAGGTGTCAAGCATCAGAAAATCTTAGTAGGTTCCAAGTGAACTTCAGGTGCCGAGTGAAGTTCAAGTGCTGAGCAAAGTAATAGGTGCCAAGCATCATAAAATCTTAGTAGGTGCCAAGTGAGCTTCAAGTGCCGAGTGAAGTTCAAGTGCTGAGCAAAGTAATAGGTGCCAAGAATCATAAAATCTTAGTAGGTGCCAAGTAAACTTCAGGTACCAAGCATCAGTAAAGCACAGTTGATGCCGAGTAACGCAGTATGTGCCGAGCACTAGTATTTCAATAGTGCCAAGCTACTACATTGTTGGAAATGTCAAAGATTTTCCAAATCTGAGCTAACAGATTTGTTACCTTGAATTTTGTGAACCAGTTGGAGGATAAGGATGATGAGCTAGTGGTACTAAATTCTATGTTAACCATTTTTGAGCAAATTCAAAAGGGTCATTTAAGAAGTTTCTAGAAGGAACAAAATATGGGTTAGATTCAATGAATCCTACCCAATCCATTTGAAAAAAAAAATTAAAGGATGGAAGAATCGAGTGGGAAAATAAATTCTAGAACTTCTATTTAAGGAGTCATAGCCCAAGAAGTTAGAGCTGCTAGTGTGCCAAATTGCAAAGTGGCTAAAGGGTATCAAGGAGAAGACATCTAGGAGAAGGACGAATAGAGCACATAGACTCTACTTCAATAAAGTGGTCAGAGAGAGATGATTGCACTGGTAAATTGAGCATGAAGACTCAAGGAGACAAGCTTGAAAGGAGGGAAAGCTATTAGAACTGCAAGAGATTGAAAGCCAGGCAAAGTTATGAGCTAAAGAAGTGATATGAGATTTGCAAGTTAAGTTGTATGTTGTAATCAGGTCAAAGAATTTCTAATACTCTCTAGAAACTATATTAGATATGAAAATCCTATGGGCTTAGGTTGGTTTAATAGCCATTTATAAATCCTTTAATAGAGTGGCATTCCAAGTGAATGTTCTAAAGTCCTCTAACTAGGCCCACTTCTAACAGGGTGGATAAATCCTTCAACCAGGTCACATTTAACAGTGTGTTGTAAGCCTTTAACAGGGCAGGCCTTTCACAGGGCATCACTTTAGAAGAGTGAGAATTGATTAGCATGTTATTGGTGGTTTTTCCCCAATTGGGTTTCCATGTAAATTAATATCTTCTATATTGATCTTTTCATGTGTTATGCTTGCATGTTGATTTATAGTAACTTGCTGAATAGGAATGTTAAAGCTTGGATGAATGAGTGGTTGAATGGGCTCACTACACTTAGTATTTGAATTGGACATTTAGACCTTGAATAAATAATTCACCCCACCCCCCCAAGTTATTCTAAAACATTTCTAACAATTGGTATTAGAGCCATCTACTAATTTAGTTTCAAGGTACTAGAAGCAGGAAGATCAAGATGTCCAAGAAAGAAGTTCCCAAGCTCAACAAAGACAAATTTTTTGCATGGAAGAGTCTGATGAAACTACACCTTGGATCAATAGGTGATTATGTAAAAGCCTCAATTGGAACAGAACACGTTGACCCAACTTTACCTCTTACTGCAAATGATTTGAACAAAAGGAAGGAGCACAATCAAGCAATGCTGGAGATTGCCTCTACACTTAGTTATGCTAAATTTGATGAAATCAAAGGATGTGACACTAGATTCAAGATGTGGAAAGCCCTAACAAATATCTATGGAGGAGATCAGAATGTTCAGAGAGTAAAGAGAGAAAGCTTCAGAGGAAAATTTGATGACATGAAAATGGAGGAAGGCGAAAATGCTACTCAATATGGATCTAGAATGAAAGAAGTGGTAAGTGCAATAAGAAGTCTAGGTGGTCAATTGGAATAAGAGACTATCAATAGCAAATACTTGAGAACTCTGCTTCCTATCTATGCTATTAGAGTTTTAGCCATCCAAGAGCTAAGGTGTGTACAAGGAAATACACTAACCATTGAAGGTATAGTGGGAAGACTTATTGCATTTGAACTATTCAACTTTGATAACTATAGACCTGAGAAACTTGAATCTAATTTCAAGGCCAAGTTGACATTGAAAGACAATAAGGAGGTAACATCAAAAAGGAAAAGTAGAAAAGGAAAACATGCATCCAGTAATAGCAACACATATGAGGAAGATGTGGATCAATTGAAAGCAAAACTGGCTAGGAGATTCAATAGAGGCAAATGTAAATTCAAAGGTAAGCTACCTATCATTTGTTTCAATTGAAATGAAGTAGGACATATTACTACAAGGTGTACATAGAAGAAGAACTAAAAAGAAGGAAACAAGTACAAGAACAAGAGAGAAGATGACAACAGAGATTACAAAGACAAAGGCAAAAGATGCTACATTGTTGAAGAAGATTTTGATGAGAATGATGATGAAGTAGTCTATGTAGCCATGAAGGATGAATCATATGAAAATGAAGCAACAACATTGGTAACCTGTGTGAACAAGAATGACAAGTGGATCATAGATAGTGGTTGCTCACATCACATGATAGGAGACAAAAGTAAGTTTATTACCTTTACTCAATATGATGGAAATAGTGTTAGATTTGGTAATGATGCTCCATGTCAAATCAAAGGAAAAAGTTCAATTAAACTTATAGAGAAAATTTCATGTGATAATGCATACTATGTTTAAGGATTGAACTACAACTTGTTGAGTGTGTCATAGTTAGGCAATGTAGGTTGCAAAGTAGAATTTGGAAACAAATTTTCCAAAATCTATGACACTGATGGAAATATGATAAGAAAAGGTGAACAAACTAGAAATAATTTGTTTTACTTAGATATGGAAGATGCAACTTGTCTTGTTATTAGACTTGATGATGTGTGGTTATGGCATAAAATATTGTGTCATGTTAACTTTGACAATCTTATTAGCATCAGCAAACAAAAGAAAGTCAGAGGTTTTCCTAAAAATTGAAGAAACCTGAAAACATAATGTGCAAACAATGTCAACTAGGAAAGATGACTAAGTCTAGTTTCAAGAGTAGAACATACACTTCCAAAGAAGTAATAGAGCTTGTCCATACTGGCTTATGTGGTCCACTAGAAGTGCAAAGCTACCTAGGAGATAGATACATAATGCTATTTGTAGATGACTACTCCAAGATGGTGACTGTCATGTTTTTGAAGCAAAAATATGATCCATTTCAAATGTTTAAGTGGTATTTGGTCAGAGTTGAGAAGGAAATAGGAAAGAGTTTGAAGTGCCTAAGATTAGACAGTGGATGTGAGTTTACATCAAAATAATTTGAAATATTTTGCATTGAAAAAGGTATCAAAAGACAAACATCAACACCAAGAACTCCACCACAGAATGGTATTGCTGAAAGAAGAAATAGGTCAGTGATAGACTATGCTAGAACATTGATGATGGAGAAAAATGTTGCTCTAAAATATTAGAGAGAAGTTGTAAGTACTGCTATTTACACCCTAAATAGAGTCCAAGTCAAGAAAGGTACAAATGCAACACCTTTTGAACTATGGTATGGTCACTCACCTAATGTAAAACATTTCAAACTATTTGGTTGTAAATGCTATATTCTTAAAGATACTAGAAATGGCAAGTTTGATGCAAAAAGTAATGAAGGCATATTCCTTGTATACTCCACTAGAAGTAAGGCATATAAGTGTTTGAATACTAACACCAACAAGATTGTGGAAAATGCAAATGTAAATTTTGATCAGCATGCAAAAGTAAAAGTTGATGAATCCAAACAACTAGAAGATTATAGATCTTTTGTATACTTCTATGAATGAATGACTATTGAAGATGATGCTACCAATCAAGTTGAAAGTCAACAAAATTTTTTAGTATCAGCCGAGTCACAGCCAGTGAATATCGAACTACATTTAGAAGCTGAGTTACAGAATGAAGGAAATGCACATTTTGATTCTGAAATCAGTTCACATAAAAGAGACAATAAATTACTAGATGGAGAAGAACAAAATGACTCTGAAGCTAAAGAAACAAACATGGAAAGAAGAACAAAACCAAGATTAGCCAAGTATGTGAGAAGACATCACCCTATAGATCAAATCATTGGTGATAAGGATGCTAGACCAATGACAAGGAACCGACTAAGAAATGAATCATGTCTATTGAGCAAGGTTGAACCCAAAATAGTGAAAGATGCACTACAAGATGATAACTAGTATAATGCTATGGAAGATGGGATAGACCAAATTGAGAAGAACAAAACCTAGACTCTAGTTTTTAGATCAGCTAATAAGAATGTAATTGGTACTAAATGGGTGTTTAGAAACAAACTTGATGAGAATGGTGAGATAACTAGAAACAAAGCCAGATTAGTTTGCAAAGGCTATGCACAAGAAGAAGGATTAGATTATGGAGAAATATTTGGCCTTGTTGCAAGAATGGAAGGAGTTAGGACATTACTTTCTTATACTGCTTACAAGGGTTTCAAAGTCTACCAAATGGATGTGAAGTCTACTTTTCTAAATGACATACTAGAAGAGGAAGTCTAGATAAAACAACCAGAGGGATTTTTTGATGACAACAATAAGGATATGGTTTGCAAATTACACAAAGCACTTTATGGTCTGAAGAAAGCATCTAGAGCATGGTATGGGAGATTGAACAAATATCTTGTGTAGATAGGATTTGAGAGAAAAAATGACAACAACAACTTGTATATCAAGGTAGAAAAAGGTAAAGATATTCTGATATCAGAAATCTTTGTTGATGATATAATATTTGGAGGAAAATATATTCTCTACAAAGATTTTGTTGATCAAATGAAACATGAGTTTGAGATGTCAATTTTTTGGAGAAATCAAATTCTTTGTTGGTTTGCAAGTACATCAATTGAAGCATGGCATATTTGTGACCTAATCAAAATATATCAAAGAGATACTCAAGACATTTGGATTAGAAGACTCAAAACTAGTTAGCACATCAATGGTAATAGGACATAAGTTATCCAAAAATGATGAGTCTGCTGAAGTAAATCAGACAATGTATAGATCAATGATTGGAAAGTTGCAATATGTTGTACATAGTAGACCAAACATTGCATTAGCTATTGGAATAGTGGCAATATTTTTTGCAAATCCAAGAGAAAATCATCTAATGGTAGTAAAGAGAATACTAAGGTACCTAAAAGGAACTGATGACTTTGGTTTTTACTACAAGAGGAGTGAAAAGTTTGAATCAACAACCTACACTGATGTAGATTGGGGAGGTAATATTGATGACAGAAAAAGCACCAGTGGAGGAGCACTTTTCTTAGGAAGAAGATTGATTACATGGACTAGTAAAAAGAAAAGTTGTACCTCACAGTCAATAGCAGAAGCTAAGCATGTTGCAACTACTATCAATTGTACCAATATTATATGGATCAAACATCTATTGCAAGGTATGAAGAAAGAAGTCAATGAGCCTATGATACTTTATTGTGATAATACAAGTGCCATCAACATATCAAAAAACCTTGTAATGTATGCCAAAACCAAGAATATTGTTATCAAATATCACTATGTAAGAGAATTGGTGGAAGACAAGCAAGTGAAGATGGAATATGTTAGCTCAAAGGAATAGATTTCTGACATCTTCAAAAAAGCACTACCTAAAAGTGCTTTTGACTATCTTAGAGGTAAGTTAGGGGTGATACCCCTAACCAAGGCTACTTAAGAAAAGGCAAGACTGCCTTGCATCAAATGAATTGCTTGTTGAAATATTACAAATTCATGTAGAGGATACTTACCTTAGGATTTATGCCTAAAGTTATCAGAGTGTAGAAGTTACAAATCAGTCACAAGCAAGGTGACAAAGGAAGAAATTGAAAGAACCTGCAAAATTCTACACTTCCATGTTAAAGATGCTAAGATAATATGTCTTTGGCATTGTTGTCAAAGAGGGAGAAAGTGCAAAAACCAATCAAATGTAGAGAAAGAGGGAGATTGTCAAATCTAGAGAAAGATGGAGAAGTTAGGAGAACTGATCAACATAAAAGTATGAAAAAGAGGAAAGGATACAATAGCTAAGAGGGAGAAGTAGAGAGGAAGAAATAACAACTAAGAGGGAGAAGTAGTGAGGAAGAAATTGTGTAGTCCAATTTTCTTTTTGGCATTTGACTTACTATTCTAACCTAGTTAGCATGTTGATAACATGGTTGAATAGTTTGGTCTAATGGTTGATCAGTTTGGTTTGCCATCAATGCCAAAGAGGGAGATTGTTGGAAATTTGATTGAAAAGATCATTGTTGAAAGATCAAAGAGGGAGATTGTTGCAAAGAAGGAAGTTGGTTCATAAAGAATGTTTTCAATCATTTTTTTTTCATTGACATCAAACTTGCTATTTGTAGGAATGACAATTGCTTATAAAATCCAAGCACTATCACTTGGTTGATTAATGAAGAGGATTTAAGCAACAAAATGTAACAAAAGCACCTGAGGGAAAGGTTGCATTATGATTTTGTAATGAAGTGCAAGGATCAGCTAAGACAATGGTTAAATGGTGTATTGATAACATACTCAAAGATATAGAGGTTGGCTACACTTAGAAACACTGGAGGAATAAGTTGGAACAAGGTTGATTGCAAAGCTTAAACTAAGTTCATTAGTGGGTGCCAAGCAAGCTAGTTTAAGTCGAGCAAATCGTCAATTGGTGCTAAGTGAAGTTCAATTGCGAAGCAAAGTAATAGGTGTCGAGCATCAAAAAATCTTAGTAGGTGTTGAGTGAACTTCAGGTGCCGAGTGAAGTTCAAGTGCTAAGCAAAGTAACAGGTACCAAGCATCAAAAAATTTTACTAGGTGCCGAGTAAACTTCAGGTGTTGAGCATCAGTAAAACATAGTTGATGCCGAGTAACATAGTATGTGCCAAGCACTAGTATTTCAATAGTGTTGAGCTGCTGCATTATTTGAAATGTCAAAGATTCGCCAAATCTAAGCTGATAGAGTTGTTACATTGAGTTTTGTGAACTAGTTAGAGGATAAGGATGATGAGCTGGTGGCACATAAAGTGGTCAGAGAGATGATTGCACTGCTACATTGAGCATGAAGACTCAAGGAGATAAAGCTTGAAAGGAGGGCAAGCTATTAGAACTACAAGAGATTGAAAGCCAGACAAAGTTATGAGCTGAAGAAGTGATATGAGATCTACAAGTTAAGTTGTATGTTGTAATCAGGTCAAAGACTTTCTAATACTCTCTAGCAATTGTATTAGATATGAAAATCCTATGGACTTGGGTTGGTTTAATAGCCATTTGTAAAACCTTTAATAGGGTGGCATTCCAAGTGAATGTTCTAAAGTCCTTTAACTAGGCCCACTTCTAATAGGGTGGATAAATCCTTTAACTAGGTCACATTTAATAGTGTGTTATAAGCCTTTAATAGGGTATCACTTCAGAAGAGTGAGAATTGAGTAGTATGTTACTGGTGGTTTTATCCCAAATTGGGTTTCTACATAAATCACTGTGTTATGTGTTGATCTTTTCATGTGTTATGCTTGCATGTTGATTTATAGTAACTTGATGAATAGGAATGTTAAAGCTTGGATGAATGAATGGTTGAATGGGCTCACTACACTTAGTAAAAAAAATTGAATTGGACATTTGGACCTTGAATAATTGATTCACCCCCCCCCCCCCCCCGGTCCCCCAGTTATTCTAAAGCATTTCTAATAGGGGTTCTGCCCATACCTAGTTCAAAATAGATGATGCAAATATGCATCAGTCCATGGTATATAGCACCATTGTTAGACTGGATTGAATGTTGATGCTTCCTCAATGGGGGAGTATCTATGATGAACAGGGTCAGTCAAGGACTCTTGGTAATAGGTAATTGGTATGCAAGAATGTCCTTAGACACTTGTATTGTTTATAGAGATATATGCAAAAGTTGTAAAGCAATAGACCAGCTTGTGGTTGTGTAGATAGATTATTGTATGTTTGATAATTGAACCATTTGGATACTATCTTTGACATTGATGTCAATGGGGGAGAGAGTGACATGAAAAACATTGGAGAGTGTTTTTACTATGGGAGATAAGTGTTGCAATAAATTATTTGTATAAAGAAAGATCTGATTGATGAAGAGACTTATTGGTATTCTTGGAACTAGATGTTTTTCATCTATGTTGCCATCAATGCCAAAGGGGGAGATTGTTAACATGAATGCTAATGCTAGGGGGGAGCATGGAAAAACATTGTTATGAATGTGTTTGTCATTGCTGACAATATAGTAATGAGTTTGTAAAGACTAAAAGAGCAACAAACTATGATCTTTGTATTAAGGATGATACATTACATATCTGCTTATGTGCAGTTACCAGCACATACTACATGGGAAAGTGTGTAGAACCTGAATTGATAGAGTACAAAAAATAGAAATGACTTACATGGAACTACATGGAAACAAGGCATTGGGAAAACAATTTCTATTATATAATCAATACAACGCATTATATTTGGAATGAAGGGTTGTGCAATTAACTGAAGGTAGTACACTAACCACTAATGATATTAGCAAGTGCACAGGTACAAAAGTCACATGTGTGAAATTTTGGGTATAAATGTGATATGAAAACATTAATTAAATGTCCATTTCATTTAATTAACATATGATAAAATGTGAAGCCGACTCAAGGATTTAATATTGAATGTGGTATAAAGGAAAGATGTTTCTGAGTTTTAGATATCATGATTGAGATCAAGAAGTAGAGAAGGATTTTGAATTGTGAAGTAGTAGAGCAGAGTGATTTGCTAATGTGTGTAAGTGACCTTAAGGGTTACTGTTGATGGATACTTAATTCTAGATCTGATTGCATGATCTAAAGATGAAGAAGTTTGACATACTAGATAGAGGAAGAAGTGTAAGATTGTCTCATGTCTATTATTCAGAAAGGAATTTTACCAAGATCAATTAGATAGTGGGTTCGTTGATCTAATCCTGAAGCTATTTGGACAGTGGGTTTAGCTACATTCTACAACTCCTAACAGGTTTGCAATCTCCTAACAGAGATTCAAAGTCTCCTAACAGGGACTCTTTGTACTAAGTATTGTAATAGACTCCTAATAGGGTCCATCCTTTAACAAGGAATACTCATATTAGTACATCATTTTGTGGGCATCATTCCCACTAGGGTTTTCCCTAGTTAACATATCTGGTGTAATTGTGTACTTGCATCTCTTTATGGTTGATGTTTACTTTTATTGAATGGTTGAGATTTTTTAAGAAGATAAATGTTTCAAATTCTTATATAATTGATTCAGCCCCTCGCCCCCCATCCCCCCCCCCCCCCCCCCAGTTATATTGGTGAACTACTATTTCTAACACTATCAACAATAATTTCCTCCTACTTAAGGCATCTAGAATCCTATTAGATTGACCACTTATGTGCTTCAAAAAGACATATATCTCTATGAAAACTCTAACCATTTAAGTGCCTCTAATTCAATTTACCCTAGCTATTTAGATATTACAAAGCTTGGTGATTAGTATACAAAAAAAATTCATTTAGTAATAGATAATACCTTTACTTATTTAATGCTTGAACTATTGCATAGAATTCTTATTCATAAACATAATACTTATTCACATCATTTAATTTATCACTAAAATATGCAATGGCCTTACCTTCTTGGCTTGATACAATTCTAATAGCATTAGATCCACTTGGAATACCTTGTTAAAATAAAGGAGTGTTAACACAAATTTCTATGTCATATTCTTCTTTAGCAAGTCAAAACTCCTTGTAGCTCCCATAGTACAATTTAACTCTTTTCTATCCCCCCTTGTTGTGTATGTTAGGGGTGCACAAATACTACTAAAGTTTCTAATGAATTTCTTGTAAAAACTAGACACTATGGAAATACCTCACCTTGGTAACAAACCTTAGGGGTAGGCCATTCTAGGATGACCTTCACTTTCTTTGGGTCAATTTTGAGACCAAGTAAGACAATAAACCCCAAGTAGACTAATTCTCTTTTAAAAAAAACTATACTTCTTTAGATTAATCAAAAGTTTCTGCTCCCTTATACTCTAAAAGACTCTATAGATATGCATTAAATTCTTATCTAGTTTGTTACTAAAAATCAAAATATCATCAAGTATAGAATTACCAATTTTTTCATAAATTTCAACATCTCATTCAAGAACCACATGAAGGAGCTTGAGGCATTAGTAAGCCTAAAGGACATGACTATCCACTTATATAGACATTCCTTTGTCTTAAATTTAATCTTCCATCTATTGTCCTCTTTGATTTGAATCTAATGATACTCACTCTTAAGGTCTATCTATTGGTCCCAACTAGTACCGATAAGGGGGGAGTCATATCAATACGAACACTCCAATTAGTAAAATGGTCTATTTCTCTTAAAAATTGAATAATAACCTCTTGAATACTATAATAATGGTAAGTGCAATAAGATAAAATCATATTAATTCAAACACAAAAGTATACATCAAGTGACACACAAATTTATACGTGGAAGCCCTTGATGAGAGAATGAAAACTACACTGGGGATAATATACCCACTAGCCTTTTATTGTAGATAAAAATTTTCTCGATTGAGAGATACGTCTCATTCCTTCTGAGAAAACATCTAATTATGAGTGTTTGTAACTTGTTAGGATTACATGAGCTTCTCAAAGATACCTTGTTAGAAGATTTGAACACTCCTTTTGGGAGGTACCTTGTTAGAGGATTTGCAATATGCTTACTACTAAAGCATGCCTAATTAAGATCTTACAAGATGATTGCAATGATTAAGAGAAATCAAATATTGATCTAAACTATATGGCACACCTTTCCTTGTAGACATATAGTGTATTTCAAGAATATATATTGATCTTCTCTTAGTGCATCGTCATTCACTATGATATATGTTGTATCACCACATTCCTTATCTACTTAGCCCTATATGCAGTGTGTCAGTTTGTAGTGGGTCATCATTTCCTTTTTTTCTATTTTTGTGCAACTCCTCTCTTGTCAATATATCACTTCTTGTTTTTCATGTTATTACCTAACCACATACACACAAAGACACAAATAACAATATTTTCAATCAATATATCTATCTTCTCTTCTCTAGGTGTCAAAACCCTAAAAGCATCCAGTCCAAATATAATGCATTCAAAATTTGAATCATACATCTTAGTTATTCACAAAGAACCCATGGCACCTACATCATAGGTTCTAGATTAGTAGCCTTACCAGTCTATGTTAGGTCTAGGCATAGCCTATCCATCCTTCTTTATTTCCATCATTTCATTAGAGCTTGAATCACGTCATAGTGCAAACTATGTCTTCTCTTTCTTGTTACAATAATGGTGACTCATCACACTAACTATAACTTGTTGCCTTTCCTTATCCTCATCTCCATAATTGATCTTACTAGTGTAGATGTCTACTGGAGATCGTGAGATGGTATAACTTCTACTTGATTGGATTCTAATCAATGAAAACTATTTTGTGTACAAAGTATTACCATTACCAATTACCTTTCTTAATTCCATTGAGACTTATAGGGTAAAAAATCTCCCCCTTTGGCATTGATGGAAAAACTTTTGACCATTCTTGATTTGGTCATCTACTTTTCTTGGGCTTCCCTTCTAAGATAATGGTAGAATATTCACTAGTGTGTAGACTTAGTAGAAAGTGTACAATACTACTCCTTTAATCATTTCTTCTTTTCATCTCCTTGTTTAGCCTTGTCTCCCTCAATCTTTTTTATTATCTTCATGTATTATTTTCATCTTCTCATCTCCTATTTTTTTAAAGGTCTCTACTTTACATTTCATCTCCCCCTTTGTTTCATCTCCCTTTTAATGTTGTTCTCCTTCATTCTTCTCATTGATTGTCTTCTCCCTCTTTCTCTTTACCTTCATATTTCATCTTCCTATTTCCATTCTATATTTACCTTGTTCATTTCATCTCCCCCTTTTTGTCATCAATGTAAAAGGGTCATAGTATGTTTGAGTACCAAGCCTTGGCACTTAGTTGTGCTTTCCATGAGATGTGGAGTTTTTTGAGAGTCGAGGTAATACTTGTTATCTTTGAAAGCATAGTCTCCATTTCATCTAATGTATCCAGGGGGCTGGTGGTATGTGGTGCCTCTACTTATTTGATGTTTTCTTAAATAATTCTTACTAGTAGGGATAGGAAGCAATGTAGTTCAAAATGTGTAGAGGTTCACTTTGTTTTTTTTTCCTTGATCCTATTTATCACATGTAGCTTTTCTTGTATCTAGTCAGTATACACAGTTGTAGGAATCATCATAATGTCGAAAGATTCTTGTCTCACCTTTAGCTCCTCATGAGATTTCTTCAAGGTGCTTTCCAAATCCACCATCTATCTTTAGAAATCTAAGACTCTTTGTAAAATTGGTTAAAGACCCTTTAGTAGTTCCACCATAGTGCCCTTTTCTTCTATAAGTTCCTTTCTACATTTCTTGATTAGATGTGTGAGCACTCTCTTATGTTTCTTTGTAGCAGCCTTACCAATGACCTTATCAATATCTATAGTCTCAATGAGTGATTCTAGTTGGCTTATGAGATTTGTGCCTCTATCATACTGAGCATAAGTATCTAGAACTATGTTTACATCTCCTGATTTTATCAATGTGTGAGCTCATTTTTACCTCTTTTCAGATTGTCTTAGTACTATGAGTCTTCAAACCAACTTGTAGTATTGGTCGAGTTCCTTGTCACTCATCTCCTTGAGTCATCTGACACTCCTGTCTATTTCTTCTTGAACCTTGAAAAGGTCTTACACTTCTTATGCATATTTTTCAAATAACTATCCTTCATCTTCAGAGCTTGAAGATGATGATGATAAGGATGGAAATATTTTCCCTTTTCTCTTTTTCTTCTTCCTTTTTCTGTGTCATCCTTATCCAATATGAGTTTCCTCTTTATGATTTTGGACTACATTGTTCTCTATGGTCCTTGAGTGGTACCCAAAGTCATTTTAGACTTTTCTTGTGTGGCATGTATGCCTAGTGGGTCATTTCCAACATCATGTTGCTTTCTCTCTTATACAAGTACATTATATGTTGTTTGGGTCATGTCCCTTTCTAGAAATTTCTCATCTTTAAAGACATTATATTTATAAGGTGTTGATGTATCTGATAAATTCTTATTCTTTTCTTCCATGGGGTTATATCCATTGATTGTTCTTTAATATCAACTTCTTTGTTTTCTATCTATGCATTAGTTTGTGTAGTTCTCTCTCCTTGAGTAGTTTTTAGTTCTTCATCATTTGTCTCATTAGGATAAGCTACGTGTGGTAGCTCAAAATTCTTTTTTAGTAAGCTTGTAAGAGGTGCCAATGTCTTTTTTAGAGTTGTAGGTCACTCTCCCCAGTTGAAGTGTAGACCCTTTCTGGTGACTTTTCTTCCATTACATTCTTTGACTATTCAGGTGTTACTAAATCTATTTGTGTTTATTAGCTTAGGATATTTTTCCTCTACTGGGGCTTCCATATTGTGGGTGGAACCATGTGTCATTCTCCTTGGTGATGTGAGAGGATTGTAGTTGATATTTGTCTTTGATAGTTATTCTTTATATCCCTTTTCTTTAGCTACTTTGTAATGGGCTTAATTTTCTTCTTCTTTTCTTGTTTCTAAATTCTCTCCCCCTTTGGATCAATCTATTGAGAAAGTTTAGCTTTGGCTTGTTCTCCCTTCTTTTGCACACAAAAATCTCTATTTGTTTTGCTATGGCCTTCCAGTAGCTCATTACCTATTCAAATGATTCTTTCTCTCTACCAGTGATATCAACTACAATGTTTTCTTAAATGGAAAATTATTCAATGTAGGCTTTCACATATGTCTTCTTTTTTAATGAAATATAATCTGGCCTAACCTTAATTAGTGCATATTTAAAAATTCTTCTGAGTTTTGTAAACCTATCTTTCCATCTTTTATGAATGATAAGCCTTAATTCTTTTCGAAATTGATCCTTTATCTTTGTTGGTGTTCTATAGTATGTTATCAAGCTAAGTAGAACAACACTAATGACACTATTTTGATATTTCTCATTCATGAGTGGGTATCTATATCTTATTGTATTATAATTTCCATTGTACATAATATAATTCACAATGTCTTCAATTGAAAGTGGAGGAGGTAAGTTCTTACCTTTCTTTATTGGTTTGGGTATTTTTGTTGATGATTCTTTAGTATATGACATTGTTTTCTTCTTTTCTATGTGAGCGGTTTGGGTTGGTTGGTTTCTAGTATCCTTTGCAATTATTTTTGGTTTAGGTAAGGATGACTCTCAGCATAAATCAATGTTGAATTCAATATTTGCCTTTTTTTTTTGGATTTGGTAACTCTTTACTAATGAGTTTCAACTCTTTTTCCATGTGTTGTGGTCTCACAACACACCCTAATTTGAGTCCAATTTTTTAAAAACAAGAGATCCCTTTCAAAGAACTTAATCAGGCACCTCAATGGATCAAGATCTCCTTATGAGTCTAGATCAATCCATGATGCCTTGTCAAGAAAGTTTGAGTAGTATCATAAGGTCTAAAAACTTTAAAAAAATTCTAAATGATAAAAAAGTGCAGTTGCGTACTTGTACATGTGTGCTAAGTGTGCAATAGGTTTACAAACCTCTAAACTAGGTGGTGCACATGCACACGTGTATGTGTACACCCTCCTAGGATATTGTCTATTAATAAGGCCTCCCCCCTCACTACTATTCACTTGTTCATCTCTGATGCACAAAACTGCACCTTTGCATCTCCCCAACTCTACATCTCCACAATTGTGCAACACTACATCCACTCTTTGAGGTAAAACAAAAAAGTATTAGGTGCACAAATGTGCATGTGCACAACCTAACATTATGCACATAGTGCACATAGACAAGAAAAAAGCCCCCACATGCACAAGTGTGCATGTTACACACATGCACTAAGTGCGCAATATTCACACTTATATTCTTTGTATTTTAGTAACCATAATAAAGGCACACATTGCGCAGGAGTGCCATGTGCACAAGGTGCACATATGTGCATTTTAGGCACTATTAGGGGTTTTTGTCAATTCCTTCTATTTGGTCAGGCTTTTGTTAGTCCAATTCATGTTTTTAAGGTCATCTTAATTTTCCATCATTAATAATACTAATATTCCTCTTTTGTGTAGATAAAATGGCAACATCTTCATCCTCTATGGCTACAAAGATTGCATCAAAATGTATTACCTTTAAATATTAATGAGAGCCCAAGAAATCCCTATTTGGAGATAACCTTTCAAAAATATGGGACATAGAGCTTAGACATATCAACTAGAACATTTTCCTACTATTGTGCAACTAGTCCAAGGAGAAGCAAACTATGGTATCAACTTTGAACAAAAGTAGACTAGTAAATGCAACCTCTCACTCGATATCACTCTAATCATCATAATTGATTATGACTCTAGCACATCACTATGTGTCGAAAGAAAAAGTGGTAAAAAATGTGACCAAGGAAATTATCTTAGACATTAGACCTTAAAAAATTAAGGTCTTCTGTCTACCACAAGTAGATCATCAATATTAATAGATCACTTATGACATGGAAAATAGATGGTATAAAGAAAATGAGTTAAAACTAAAAGAACTAGTACAAGTACCTCATTGATAGGACACCTTTGAACTAGAGAAGTGGGAAGGTTGATATGACCCAAGATTATATGATAGATATCATTGGATACTCTACAGTCCTTCTGAGTAGAATCATGGACCTCCCTATAACTGATCACTTATAAACATGGATGGTGCACTTTATAGAGACTATCAAAATGAGGAAGATGCCTATTGATTGAGCTAATACCATCAATGATAATTTGGATTAACAACTTATTTTAGTAATGAATGGACCCTACTTCTATATGACCTCTTACATAATATATCTTCTAGCAACAAGGCCAACATATTACCCTAGGTTTGTTAGGAAGGGAAGCATGTAGGATGAAAATTCTTGGCTATATGTAGTCTATCCCCAACTCATGAAGAAGAAGCTCCCCTTCAAGAGTCTTTAATATAGGCTAGTCAATGATGGAATCATTTTTTCCATCATTTAGTTTATAGGAGACTATGCCAAGAGAATGTCGGTTGAAGCGCCAACATTGATAGCATAGATTGGAGCTTATTTGATTCAGTTTAATACATTTTCTTATATCCAAGTAGCTGGTACTCTCTTGTGCCCAAATAAGCTCCTATGATTCCTGTCAGATAGGCTACTACTATTGAAGATAGAAAGGCAATTGGCCCCAACTTATGATAGGGTGAGAAAATAACATAAGAAGACATGGGTCTAACTGATCACTATTGGGGCTTTTGATGTCAAATAGAAGTAGGACATTGCTACTTTTGATTTAGAATGGGACTAGTATCCTCTAAAGGATTATCAATCACCTCCTCCATAATTTGAAAATATTGGAATCATACAACATTTGGTATGGAAAATGTTTGTACCTAAGATGATGCTTGAATATCATTAGATGAATTATGTTAATGACTATAAGGTCTGAATTAGGGCCTATTGTAGAATGAGTCTACAACTTGATATAAAGGTGCTTAACCTAGAAATACCCCTCAAAGCATGGAACAATGATGCCCCTAAGGCAATGGATGCCTCATACAATATGGACAAGATATACGAGAGACCCATCATGAATGTAGAAATTAGGTGGGAAGAGAATGATGATATTCATCATAGGGCTCAACATGTTATAGAGTTAACAAGGGAATGGGTTAGGAAACCATTTTGTTTGGATCTAATTCCTCAAGCCCCAACCCTACACGAAACAAATTGACCCAAGAAGGGAAAAGGAATAATAGTTATAATTCATACCTACCCTGTGAAGTCACCAGTAAGGCCAGAAATGGTGCATCAAGATGAAAGGGAGGTAGAATACTTTCAAATAGAAAAGGTGAAGAGCAAGAAGAGAAGGAGGGTCACTCAAGTTAGAGACTAACACGAGAAATCCCAAGCAGAGATGACCACACAAGAAGAAACTCAAGTAGACCAATAAGAGGCTCAACCCATAAAAAGAGGTGTACCAATACAAGAAGATCCTATAGTCCTGGAAGAGGCCTCCCCATTAGTGCCAAAAAGATCTTGAATTGAGACAATGGTGGTAAGTGAGAAGAGAATGAAGTTGAAGAAGAAAAACACTCTATCACCAAAAAAAATTGAATATGTTCCACTCAAAAAGAGAACCCACTCAATGAGGGCTATAGAAGAAGAACGAAGGAGGAGTTTGATTCAAACACCACCTTTTATTCCTTAAGAGACTATCCATGTAGAGACTTCAGAAGAAGAACAAGAGGGATGGACAATAGAGATGAGAGGTGAAGGAACTGATGTCTTTTACATTTTGGACTTTGATTTCATGTTAGCGGGAATCAAAATGGTAGGAAAGAAGATACAAGATACCCCTTGAAATGAGTCATTGGGAGAAGATTTGGAACAATTATCTCCTTTAACAAAAGGGCATCTTAGGTGAATACCTCCTTTGACATCACAAGATCTTCTATTTTTACCTCTTCAACTGGAGTAAGAATCAATTCCATTGCCTCCTCTGGTAGTTGAGCTTGAGACTTAGACCTTAGAGGAGGGGGAGTATGTCCAGTTACATACTTGACAAAGTATTAGAATAAGGACAGATTACTAAGGAAGGGGAACAAGATCATCTTGGAATAGAGACTAGGTCTTCCACCCAAGATGAAATGAAAGCTCAATTAGTAGTCCTCCCTTGACAAGAAAAGACTCTAGAATGAGGTGATAAAGGGAAAGGACTAGAATTGGAACCTATGCCTTTTATGCAATATATGCCTTCTATAGGAATGGCTTTAGCTTGGTTGAAGAAGAAGGTTTTAATTTGACAAAGAAGACATCTAGAGCTTATAAATAAGAGGGTATGGTAGAATTTATAAAAGGAATAAAAAAGCCTTAATCTCCCAAGGGTGATGCCAAGACATTGGCCTTTATCATGAAGAATCAAAATAAAGATCTTGTAGCACATATTGTCATTCTCCCTCCTCATGATGATATACAAGAATTGACTCCGAAAGACTATCATATGAAAGAGATAGTTCTAGGAAAGCCCATAGTGGACATAGTTAAGGTTTTAATCACCATAGGCCTTAAGAAAGTCTTCTTTCACCTAGATAAAGGGGAGTCAGAGATCTTGGTTTTGAGAAAGTAGAATGAGCTACTTAGGGGATAATTAAATGATATAGTGGGTCCAATAGATCTTGATCATCTAGATATTTCTCTAGAGGCCACTTTGGAGAGAAAAGAGATTGGCCAAGCTTTGGGAGAAAAATATTCTTTTTTGGACACTTGTAAAAGGTGGTGTGATAATTTTGAAGATAGAGGAGTGCATATTATAGAAGGAAATTTGAACCTTCTACACAATATATAGAATAACATTGACAAATTGGTTATAATTATAAACAAATATTTTGGGCTAATGGATGAAGTGCATACCTGGGCTAACAATCTACAAGTGCTAAAAGATATCAAAGGGCAGAGGTACTAGATGTTGATGGAAATATATACAACCAAAGAGTTGGAATTATTTAGAATAACTAAGACAAGGGGATGAATCAACTATCCAAGGTCTAGATGTACAAATAAAACTTTTCACAGCTTAGTAAATTCATATCCATAAAAAAAATTCATCATGCATGCATCTATCTGATCATGCACTTACTTAAACTTGTAGGTTACTATCAAATCAACTTTTTAGAAATTTAAGCATGAAACATAATATATTCAATAACACATTTGACACAATGATTTAATATGGAAACCCAATTTGGGAAAAACCACCAGTAACATGCTACTCATTCTTACTCTTCTGAAGTGATGCCCTGTGAAAGGCCAACCCTATTAAAGGTTACAATGCACACTTTTAAATGTAACCTAGTTAAAGGATTTCAATCACCCTATTAGGAGTGAGCCTTGTTAGAGGACTTTAGATTATTCACTTGGAATGTCACCCAGTTAAAGGATTTACAAATGATAGTTACGTCAACCTTAATCCAAAGGATTTACCCTACACTGGTATAATTATTAGAAATTAATGATAAGGCTTGATCCAATAACAATTTATAACACATTTGTAGACTAAAAATCTCTATTTCAGTTCTCCATTTGACTTCGCTTTCACACACTTCATCTTTAACAACTTGTTCACCCTTCAAGCATCCATACCCTTAAGCCTTCTTTCTTTTCTTTACAATAGTAGTATCTTCCCTTAGGTCACTAAATGAAGAAATACACTAGAATCCTTGTCTTCCATAGGTTCTTGCACATGAAAACCTTTGCTTTTGACCAACCATTTCTACAAAATAGAAAATTAAGATATTTTTTCGTTCATCTTCCTTCGTCCATTTTAGGGTTAGGTTGGATTAGGTAGGATTCAATGAATCTACCCATCATTTTATTTCATTCCCTTTTAGAATTTTCTCCTTTAATCCTCTTTGAATTTTCCTCAAAATAATTCATCTTGAATTTTGTGCCACCAACTCATCAAGCTTATCTTCCACATGGTTCACATAATCCAAGAAATCAAACTTGTCAACTTAGATTGATCGAATTCACAATCTTTCTCATAATGCTCAACATCCACTATCTAAACACTCATGATGAACTAAAGTTTACTGGTGCTCAACATCAACTAAACTTTACTTGGCTTACATTGTATGACTCGGCTTACACTAAAATTGACTTGGCTCAGCTCCAACTAATTTTTGGCTCAGCTTACACTAACTTTGCTCGGAACCTACTATATAGATTGTTCTTCTAAACTTAATCAGTGTATCCATCCTTTACAACCTTAGGTAGATTATCAATTCACTAAAATATCATTGTCTAAATTGATCCTTGTACTCCTTTTCTATATCATAACTCAATCTTTCCTCTAGGTGCTATTGTTACCTCATTTGATCAAATCTCCTTCATCAATCAAACAAATGATAATACTCAAATCATCTAAGCAATTGTCTTACCAACAAGTAGCAAGTTTGACATCAGTGAAAAAATAATGATTGAAACACATATTCATACTTGTATCAATCTGTTTTCAACAATCTCCCACTTTGGCATTTATGGCAAAGAAAATTGACCAAACTTAATTAGTATAACCAACAAAATACCAAAAAGAATATAGTTCTTTGTTATTGAAATCTCTCCCTTTATTAGAAACTTTTCATCTTCTGAATAGGTTACAAAATCCTATTATGATAAATAGACAATCAATCAATTCATCCTTATGACTCCCTTTGCATCACTTCTTATATCTCCTTTTACATTAACTCTCTCTTACTAGGCATTCCATGTTTCCTCTGTGTTTACTTTCATCTCCCTCTTAGACAACAATATGTCATATCTCCATCAGCAGTCAAAATTTCTCCCTATTTCATAGCAATGCCAAAGACTTGTCATCTTAATATATAGATATGAACATTTACAAATTCTCCCTTAGTCACCTAGCTTGTGACTAATTTTTAACCCTAGCTCTTTGATTACTTTAGGAAGCTCCTAAAGTAAGATCCACTCCATCAATGTGTAACATATGTCAATCAACTTGTTTGATGCAGGACACTTCTCATGCTTCTTAGATAGTCTTTGATAGGGGTATCACCCCTAGTTTACCTCTTCGATACTCATGAGCATCCTTAGGTAATGCTTTTGTGAAGATATCAACTATTTTCTCTTTTGTGTTAACATATCCCATCTTCACCTCTTTATCTTGAACTAACTCTCTCAAGTAATGATAGTTGATTGCAATGTGCTTAGTCTTTGTATGCATCAAATTATTCTTTGATATATTTATAGCACTTGTATTATCACATTAAAGTACTATAGATTCAATGATTTCTTCCTTTATACCTTTGAGTAGCTATTTGATCCATACAATGTTTGTACAATTTACTGCAACATCAACATATTTAGCTTTGGTAGTAGATTGATATATACAGTTTTGTTTATTTCTAGTCCATGTAAGTAGCCTTTTTCCTAAGAAAAATTCTTCTCCATTGGTGCTCTTTCTATCATCAATATTTCTAGCCCAATCAACATCGGTGTAGGCTCTCAATTCAAATTTCTCATTTTTCTTGTAGTATAGACCATAGGCTTCTGTTCCCTTTAGATATTTCATTATTCTCTTAACTTCCATCAAATGATTCTCTCTAGGATTAGTAGAGAATCTTGCAACTATCCCAATAGATAATGTTATATCAGTTCTGCTATATACTACATATTGCAATTTGCCAATCATAGACCTATATAATATTTGATTCACCTCAGCTGAATTATCATTCTTTGATAATTTATGGCCTGTTACCATAGGTGTGCTTATTAGCTTTGAATCCTCCAATCCAAAAAAATTCAGTATCTCCTTTACATACTTTGACTGAGTGATGTAAATAACATATTTCATTTGATGTACTTGCAAACCCATAAAGAACTTGATCTCTCCAAACATAAACATTTCAAATTCTTTCTTCATTTCATTTGTAAAAGATTTACATAAAGTCTCTTGACCTCCAAATATGATATCATCAAAAAATAATTCAGATATTAAAATATCTTTACCTTTTTATATGTTCAAGTACAATTTTTTGTTATGATCAATCCTCTCAAATCCAATCTTCACAAGATAATTATGAAGCCTCCCATACCATGCTCTTGGTGCTTGCTTCAAACCATATAAAGCTTTATGTAGCCTACATACCATGTTTTTCTTGTTAGCATCAACAAATCCTTCTCACTGTTCTATATAAACCTCTTCCTCCAATATACCATTCAGAAATGTAGACTTAACATCCATTTGATAAACTTTGAAACCTTTGTATGCAGAATAAGCAAGTAGATTTCTTACTCCTTCCATTCTTGCAATAGGAGCGAATGTTTCTCCATAGTCTATTCCTTCTTCTTATGTATATCCTTTATAAACTAATCTTGGCTTGTTCCTTGGGACTTCACTATTTTCATCTATCTTGTTTCTCTATACCTACTTGGTGTCAATCACATTTTTATCTTCTTTTCTAGGAACTAGAGTCCATATCTTATTTTTCTCAATTTGTTCAATCTCTTCTTTCATGGCTTTAATCTAATCCACATCTTCTAAGGAATATTTCACTATTTTAGGTTTCTACATGCTAAGAAAACATGTATCATTTCTCAACTTGTTCCTTGTCATTGGTCTAGCATCTTTATCTCCAATGATTTGTGCAGCAGGGTGATGTCTCTTGACATACTTAGACAATCTTGGTTCTACCCTATTTTCCTCATTTGGTCTCTCAACTTCTAATCCACTATGTACATTTCTATCAAGTAATTCAATATATCTTTCATGTACACTAATCTTAGAATCAAAATGTTCCTCAACTTCATTCTTTAAATTGACACTTGAATGTAGCTCAGTTCCTGAATGCAACTCGACATTGTGACTTGGTAGTCACTAAAATTTCTTGTTGATTTACAACATCTTCATCCACAAGCATACCTTCATAAAAGTATACAAATGATTTGTATTCTTCTAGTTCCTTCATAGGTTTAGCCTCATGTACTTCTATATATTAATCAAATTTCACATTTGCACTATCCACAACCTTGTTAGTGTTAGTATTTAAACACTTATAAGCTCTACTTCTTATGGAAAAAGATTATACCTTCCCGCTTTTTTGCATCTAATTTACTATTCTTGAATTTTTTAAGAAAAGAACACTTGCTTTCAAATACCTTAAAACATTTTACATTAGGTGAGTATCCATACCATAGTTAAAAAGGTGTTGAATGAGTACCTTTCTTGACTTGCAGATGGTTCAAGGTATAGATAGCTATACGTACAACTTCTCTCCAGTATTTCAAAGCAACATTTTTCTCCATCATGAGTGTCCTAGCATAGTCCATTACATACCTGTTCCTCCTTTTAGCAATTCCATTTTGTGGAGGGGTCCTAGAAGAAGATGTCTATCTTTTGATTCCTCTATTATTACAAAACATATCAAACTCATTTGATGTAAATTCTCCTCCTCTATCAGATATCAAACATTTCAGATTTTTACCTGTCTCTAAGTACCACTTAAACATTTGGAAAGCATCAAATTTCTATTTCAAAAACATAATTGTCATCATTCTAGAATAGTCATCAACAAATAACATAATGTACTTATCTCCTTTATAGCTTTGCACATCAATTGGTCCATACAAGTTAGTATGAACAATCTCTAATATTCCTTTAGAGGTATGAGTCTTACTGTTAAAACTTGACTTTGTTATTTTACCTAACTAACATTGTTTACAAATTATATTGTCAGGTTTCTACAACTTAGGCAAAACTTTGACTCTTCTCATGTTACTAATACTAACCAAGTTATCAAAATTAACATGACATAACTCTTGTGCCATAGCCACACATCATCAAATTCTACAACTAAACAAGTAGCATTATCCATATCAAGGTAGAACATATTACCTCTAGTTTGATCACCTTTTCCAATTAGTTTTCTATCAATATCATATATCTTAGCAATCTTGTTTTCAAACTCAACCTTATAGCCCGAACTATTTAGCTGTGACACACTCAACAAATTATAGTTAAGTCCTTTAACATAATAAGCATTGTCACATAAAATATTTCCTATGAGTTTGATAGAACCTTTCCTTTTATTAGATAGGGTGCATCATTACCAAACCTTACACTATTTCCAACATAATAATTCAAGGTAATGAACTTAGTTTTATTTCCAGTCATGTGATGTGAACACCCACTATCAATGATCCATTTGTCATTCTTGTTCACACAAGACACTATTGCAGTTGCCTCATCCTCATCAGATTCATCCTTCATTGCAATATATACCACTTCATCATCATGATCATCAAATCCATCTTTTGTTTCTTCTTTAGCAATGTAGCAAGACTTCTTGCCTTTCTCTTTGTAATGTTTGTTGTCTTCATCTCTTCTACTTTTGTACTTGTCTCCACCTCTATACTTCTTCTTCTTTGGACATCTAGCAATAATATGACCAACTTCATTGCAATTGAAACACATGATAGGTAATTTACCTTTAAATTTTCCATTACCTCTATGAAATCTCCTTGCTAATAGTGTTTCAAATTGTTCTACATTCTCCTCATCTATATCACTGACATTGGACACATATTTTATCTTTTTTTTCTTCTTCTCATTAGGTTCCTTCAATAAAAACTTGGATTTGAAATCAGATTCAACATTGTTAGGTTTGAAATTATCAAAATTAGATATCTCAAAAGTAGTGAGTCTACTTACCAGACCTTCAAGAGTCAAATTAGAAATTGGTATACATCTCAGTTCTTGTATTGCAAAAACTCTAATAGCATAAATGGGTAGCAATGTTCTCAAAACTTTTCTTAGTATAGTCTCATCATCTATTGTACTAGTAGATACCCTTATTGCATTAACACCATCCTTTATCCTAGAGCAATATTGAGCAATATTCTCACCTTCTTGCATTCTCATATCATTGAACTTACCTCTAAGACTTTCAGATTTTACTCTTAGAACATTTGTGTCTCCTCCATAAATAGTACAAAGAGCATCCTACATTTTCTTTGCACTTTCACAACCCTTGATATCATCAAACTCAACATAACTTAGGGTAGATGCAATCTCCAATTGCATGGTTGTGTTTTTTCTTCTTTTTCAGATCTTCAGTAGTTAGGGCTCCAATAGGATCAACATGCTTTGTGGTGATGGTAGATTGTGTATGATCTCCAAGACCTCCTAGGCGTAGCTTCATTAGACTTTTCCTTGTAGGAAAGTTATTTCTATTAAACTTGGGTATCTCTCTTTTTTGACATCTTGATCTTTTTTTCTTCTAGTACCTTCAAACTTGTCCTCTTAAGCAGATGGCTCTAATACCAATTGTTGGAATTCTTTAGAATAACTAAGAGAGGGGGGTGAATTAGTTATCCAAGGTCTAGATGTACAAATAAAACTTTTCATAGCTTAGTGAACCCATATCCATAAAACATTTTCAACATGCATGCATCCATTAGATCATACAATTACTTAAACTTGTAGGATACTATCAAATCCACTTTGAAAAAATGTAAGTATGAAATATAACATGTTTAATAACACATTTGACATAATAATTCATCATGGAAACCCAATTTGGAAAAGACCACTAGTAACATGCTACTCATTCTCACTCTTCTAAAGCAATGTCCTATGAAAGGCCAACCCTATTAAAGGTTACAATGCACACTATTAAATGTGACTTGGTCAAAGGATTTCAATCACCTTGTTAGGAGTGAGCCTTGTTAGAGGACTTTAGATCATTCACTTGGAAAGTCGCCCAGTTAAAGGATTTACAAATGACTATTAGGTCAAACTTAATCGGAAGGATTTACCCAAGACTAGTACAATAATTAGAAAGTAACAATAGGGCTTGATCTACTAACAACTTACAACACATTTGAAAATTACAAATCTCTATTTTAGTCCTCTATTCTACTTGGCTTTCACATACTTCATCTCTGATAGCTTGTTCATCCTTCAAGCATCCATACCCTTAAGCCTTCTTGCTTTGCTTACGAATAGTAGTCTCTTCCCTTAGGTCAGTGAATGAAGAAATACTCTAGACTCCTTGTCTTCATTAGGTTCTCAAATATGACAACCTTTGCTTCTAACCAACCATTTCTATAAATAGAAAATTAAGATCTTTTGTCATTCATCTTCCTTCATCCATTTTAGGGTTTGGTTGGATTAGGTAGGATTCAATGACGTTGCCCATCATTTTATTTCATTCCCTTCTAGAAGCTTCTCCTTCAACCCTGTTTGAATTCTCCTCAAAATGGTTCATCTCAAATTTTGTGCCACCAACTTATTAAGCTTATCTTCTACATGATTCACAAAATCCAAGAAATAAATTTTGTTAGCTCAAATTGATCAAATTCATGATCTTTCTCATGATGTTGATACTTGGCATTAACTTGCTTCTAATGCTCGACACATACTATGTTGCTCAACATACACCATCAAAACACTCATCACGAACTAAAGTTTACTGGTGCTTGACATCAACTAAACTTTACTTGGATTACACTAAAATTGACTTGGCTTGGCTCAAACTAATTTTTAGCTCAGCTTACACTAACTTTGCTTGACACCTATTGTGCATATTGTTAAGCTTGGTAGACACAATTCTTTTAACTTGTTCTTCTAAACTTAATCAGTGTATCCATCCTTTGCAACCTTAAGTTGATTATCAATTCACTATAATGTCACTATCTTAACTGATCCTTGTACTCCTTTTCTATATCATAACTCAACCTTTCCTCTAGGTTCTATTTTTACCTCATTTGATCAAATATTCTTCATTCATCAAACAAATGATAGTACTCAAATTATCTAAGCAATTGTCTTACCAACAAGTAGCAAGTTTGAGATCAATGATTCAAACACGTTTTCATACTTGTATCAATCTATTTTCAACATAAGGTAGATGATTGGATTGAGAAGGTTTCAGCGAGAAATAAAGTAATGGAAGGATTATATGAAGATGTTTGAGAAATAAAGAATAAATCTTGAGGGTTTTTTGGGAGTGAACAAGCAAAGAACTCAAATTCTTTAGGATAAAAATTCATGCAATAATTAAAAGAATTATTTGAGGTCACTTCATCTGAAGATGATGTTAGATGAATCTTCAAAACAAAACAATAATTATTGGGGTTAGATTCCAAATTTGAAGATTTTGTGGATACTAGGATAGAGATAAGTAATTACTACCAGGTGATGCGTGATACATATGAGTCATTAGATTGATCAAAAGCTAAGGAAATCTTGGAAATAATTAAAAAGTTCAAGAACAAACATCCAAACATCATTTTTCTCTAAAGGGAAGAAAAATGAATGCTAGAAATTGAGTTTTTGACACTTAGTAGAATTTTGGAATTTTTTAATCATGTCAGAAGGTGGGTTTTTTCAAAGGAGCACTTTTTTTAGAGGTGCACTTTTCACAAGGTGCACCAAATCAATTGGTGCACCAATTTTTTTTTAATATGAAGCAGTGTGCCAATTTTTTTGAACATGAAGTAGTGCCCTGACAATTAATTGCTAGTGCCCCGACAGTTAATTGCCAATGACTATTTTTGAGCATTCCATGTAATAAAAATGCATCTTGATGATAGGTCAACTCCTAGAAATACCTAGAGAAGGCCAAGCTTCCATTTTTAGAAGTCTTTGTGACTCTCATATCATCTCATGGCTTCTCTCCTCTTATCTTCTTATTCTTTTATTATTTTAAGTCATATAAAGGCTCATGCACCCATTAATTGATGTAAACAAGGGTGAAGACCTACTTAGCACCATTTAGAGAGTTAGTTTGTACTATTTGGTTTCATCCTTTAGGAAAGAAATATATGATAGATGTACTTTGTTTTGCAACAATCCTTAACAAACCTCTTGGATCAATGAATACAAGTCTCTCTTTTTACTTTGAGCTTCATTCAATACCTTCAGACTAACTATAACAATGTGAATAACTTTTTTGCTAGCTTAAATATGTGCCATGTTAGTGTAGCATATTATGAGCAAAAACAACAAAAAAAACCCTTTTTCAATCCACCTTTACTTTCAAAATGAAGAAGAAGTACTTTTTCAATCTCCCTTTAATTTCACAATGAAGAAAAAGTACTTTTTCAATCCTCGTTTAATTTCACAACTATAAAAAAAATGATTTCATCTCTCTACTAGCTATCTCACAATGACTATTTTTGAGCCTTCCATGTAATCGAAAATGCATCTTGATGATAGTTCAACTCCTAGAAATGGCTAGAGAAGGCCAAGCTTCCATTTTTAGAAGTCTTTGTGACTCTCATATCATCTCTTGGTTTCTCTCCTCTTATCTTATTATTCTTTTATTGTTTTAAGTCATATAAAGGCTCATGCACCCATTAATTGATATAAACAAGGGTGAAGACCTACTTAGCACCATTTAGAGAGTCAATTTGTATGTAATTAGTTTTTTAGTATGATTTTGCATTAGAAGATCTCTCACTCCTAACACAAAAGGAGGAGAGGATTTCTTTTAAATATATAGATGTAATATGTACTCTAGGTTGATATTTTGATACAATAATAAATGTTATAGGTGCTCTCATTCTGAGTGTAGTAAATCTTGTTAGAGTGTGTTATTTTTTGTGAATTCATGTTCATGAATGATAATGAAGATAATGATTTTATTTCATTGTTATAATTGTATGATCTTTTAGTTCTGGTGTTTGACTTATGTTAACAAATTCCATTGTTGTGACAAATTGGAGAAAGGATCACTATTGTTCTACATAGCATATTGTCTCATGTGAGTGCACTTTCCATGGCTGCATGATTTGATGAATCAAGAAACATCTTTTGATTTTCATTAAAGTTCTCATAAAAAAATGCATTAGTGGAGTTGAGGAAGAGTTTCTCCTAATTTCATTGGTTTCCTACGAGATCCTTTTGATAATTTAATTTGTAGACATGTTGTTACTTTGGCTTATGTCTATTAGGAATCTCCCTTTCAGTAATTTGTTTTAAAACTCTCGTTAGTCTATCTTTATTATTTTATTTTTGAAACACTTGATTAAAATAGGAATTCATATAGTTAAATTTATTAGAAATTGCATTCATCATAAAATGAAAAATACAAAAATATATTGGTTTTGTGGTTACGTTTTAGCAAAGTTGTGCAAAATTGGTAGGTACCAGTTTAGGTATCCTTGTGAATATTAACATTTATCTTCAATTGAGTTACCCAAAAGGTTGAAAAATAGCCATTTGGAACTTTGGAGTTGGTCATTGCTCAAATTTTCAAGAGAGAGAATTTCTATCATTAGCATTGTGCAAATTGACTACTCAACACCATGTTAATCATCTTGCCGATACTAGTTTGATATTTCTTTTTAGCTTTATTCTTGCTAGCCTTGCATTCTTCTTTGCCCATTCTTTGGCTTTCTTTCATTTGATGAGTGAATTTCTTCTCATCATGCTTGTGTCAAGTTTTATTAGCTTAGGGTCTACACATTGACAATAGCAAGTCAATAGAAGGTCTTTCTTCTTCTTCTATTACCTCATACTTGAATAATGTTAAATAGTGTATTATTGGATCAATATCTTGTATTATCCAATAGTCTACATATTTTAGAAAACATAATTCATTTTTTTATTCCTCAAATAGGGTAAAGGGTGTGCTTTCCCTTTGATGCATGTCTCTCTAAAATTTGTTTAAATATAACCTAAATAGGCCATATCTTCTATCTCCCAATCACATATACATCTTGCAAAAGTATTCAGTGAAAAGTACATCCTTGGACCAATTTATTGATGAAAATTATGAAAATTCTCTCTAGAAATAGAATAATATGCAAACCAATATAGCTTCATACTTAAATGAATGTGTCTTGTAGTTTTATTTGGCCTTATGTAGGTTGATCATTAGCTACTCATCAAGCCATTCACACAAGTCAAGTGGGCATAGCTATGAATAATTTGATAATAAATGTATCACCTATTTTAGTAATTGAAAATGGAATACTAAGATTAATAAAAAACATTCACAACATAAAATAAACTAACACTTACGATAAGACAAAGGAAAACATCATGGAGGAAAGCAGACCAAGAATGGTAAGCTCCTCAAATGTGTAGCCTATGATGACATCAATGTGTCCTAATATGGATGGATGTGTGCTCCAATAGGTTCAAGCTTCAAGTGGTAAGTGGTTAAGCATGGGGATGGGTAAAAGATTCAACAATAGAGGTGAAGATGGATTTTAACATAGTAAGGGTGTGAAATGGTTATGCTATAGTGGTCAATATGGCATTATAAGTTGGCATTAGGAGATGATATGAATTGTGAGGGAAGAGGGTTTTATTTATAGGCAATGTGGTAGTGAGATGGAGAGTCATGATGTAAGGATGAAATAATGGTGAAGGAGGATTAGAATGCTCTGAAAAGGAAGCACTTAATTGTGCTTGTTTGGAGCTAGGATAAAAGTGACACTTGTCACAATGAGGATGAGTGTGAGGGGATGGGGAAAATGGATGGTCAAAGGGAGTTATGGGGGAGGAGGAGTGTGTGAGAGGCATGTAAGAGACATTTAAAGGCATTTATAACATGTAAGAGCTATTAATGCTCTTGGATAAAAATAGAAGAGGATAGGGGAGATTGTTGACTTTGGCTTGGTTTAAGAACTCTTAACCCTTTCTTAAAGTTGTGCACATGTTTAGTAGGGTGTCTAAGCTTGAGTTAGGATGGGATTAGGAGGCAAGTGCATTAGTTTTAATGGGATGGGTTAGTTAGTTGGCTAAGGTTAGTATGGGTGAATGGGTTGGATTAGGGTAATGATAAGGTTTAAGGATGGTTAGGGATTTGGGATGATTTGTTAAATGATATATTTAATAAAGGGAGGATGTGAGATTAAATTACATAGATTTATTTATTTATTTAATTTATTAGAGGAATGGGGATTTAATTGATAAATTAATTTTGGGTTATCATTTGATTTTATCAATTGGACTATAGCTAAATAAATAAATAAATAAACTAGGGGATGAGATTAATTAATTAAATATAAAATATTTAATCAATAATATCCTAGAAGATGGCTAAATAAAATTACCTAATGGTGTAATCAGATTCAAGTGTCTACATTTTTCCCCTCTTTGACATAGTGTTGGGGCAACACTATTTTAAATAAGTTCAAATATAAATAATGTGAAGAATATTTTTAAATCAACATGGTTGTCTCAACCTTGAGTAGAAGAGGAGAGACTAGACTATGTGATGTCCCCTCAAGAAGGTGACAGGGTGAGAAAATGAAGCTCGACAACATATTGAAAATTTATAACAAGCCAATGTGAGGAGGAGGACGTAGAAGGACTAAAGGAGTGTTAAAATGACAATTAAATTGAAAAAAAATAGGGTAGGAGGAAAAGATGGTGGTTAGAGGGGCATAGAGGAAGATATGGCACCACAAGGGGCCTATAAGGGGGGCTAGGAGGGCTAGAATGGGTTATTTTCTCTTATATTGATGATGAGATATTATTGTTTGGAGCTCTGATTTGTACAACATGATGGTTGTGTAGGGATGACCAAAGCATTAGGTTGATGTGGAACGACAAGTAAGGGTGCAACAAACACCAGGCTAAGAAATAGGGTAAAAAAACTCTACTTTTTTTTATTTATGCACTTTATTTTATAGTGTTCCCCTAATTTAGAGAAAAACATTCTTGCAGGCATAGGTCCGATAGAATTAGTACACTAAGGATCAATAGGACAATGATGCCACAAAATCATCTAGAGGGTAGGGTGAAAGTAGTGTTAGTTTGTGGTGACTAATTAGGGAAGTACTACACATACTCCATAAATTCTTTAGGGTTTAGGGCATCGACCAGAAAATTTTTTTTGGGCTACTATTTGCCAATGGTTGGTTACTATTCACTAATGGCTAATATTCACCAACTGGTTATTGTTTATATTTGCCAATTTATGGCTGACATGTTGTAACTAATTTTAACCCTAAAGTGGAAAAAATACTTGTATGAAAGGGCTTAGGGTTAGAGATTGTTTCATAAGGTGTAATGTGAAAATTGCTTCTTGTGGCAGTATTGAGCTGTAAGGGATTACAAATTTTAATCAGGTTGTAACCATGGGATCATAATAATATTGGACTTTCTATTTGGTGGACATAGCCTAGGAATTGGGCGAACCATGTTAAATCTTGCTGTCTTGTGTTATTTTCTATGTGATCTATTATTTTATGATTTTGTTTATATTTTCATGTAATTGTTATTTTTATCTATGATTAA